>JASJOG010000055.1:107500-1347500 GCA_030142905.1 Heliopora coerulea
GATGAAGAATGCAGCCAGCTGCGATAAGTAGTGTGAATTGCAGAATTCAGTGAATCATCGAATCTTTGAACGCAAATGGCACTCTTGGTCTACCAGGAGCATGTCTGTCTGTGTGTTGGTTTCAAAAGCAAAAAATCGTGCTTGTTTTGCATGGCGTTGAGACTTCATGGCCTCGCAGCCGTTTCTTGAAATGCAGCGGGAATCGAGAGTCACAAGCGATTCACGAAACCAAAATATTTTATGATATTGTGGACGCTGCTGACCTCGCCACTTCCCATTCTGTTGCTCTCTGTCAACTTCTTGACCTCAGATCAGGCAAGATTACCTGCTGAATTTAAGTACATTACTAAGCGGAGGAAGAGAAACTAACAAGGATTCCCCCAGTAATGGCAAATGAAGAGGGAACAACTCAAATTTGAAATCTTTGTTGTTTTCAACGGCGAATTGTAGTTTCGAGAAGTACTTTCCAGACAAATCAACCTTGCCTAAGCTACTTGGAATAGCACATCATAGAGGGTGACAACCCTGTACGTGGCAAGGTTCGATCGTCGGCGATGTGCTTTCCAAGTGTCGGGTTGTTTGGGATTGCAGCCCAAAATGGGTGGTAAACTCCATCTAAAGCTAAATACAAGCAAGAGACTGATAGCAAACAAGTACCGTGAGGGAAAGATGAAAAGGACTTTGAAAAGAGAGTTAGAGTAAATGAAACTGTTGAAAGGGAAGCAAATGGAGTTAGCAATTCGCCTCGCCAGATTCAGTCTTTTGCGCTCCGTGACGTGCGCGCACTCGATCTTCGTAGACGAGTCCAGTACAGATGCGGGACGTAGGCGGCGCACTTCTGGTAGGCGAGCATCAACGTCAGTTACCCTGTGAGCCAGAAGGCCGTAAGGAAGGTAGATCTTTCAGGATTGTTAAGCCTTGCGATTGCATGTCTCGTGGGTAACTGTGGCCTGTCGCAGGGGGGTTGCCTCCGTTTTGGGTGGCTGGTGTCCTGTTTTGTTGGTCTTGTTGTCGACTGTGGTGGACGGCATGCCTGTACACTCGATCCGCTACCGGTCAACAGGGCGGTGATCCCACACTATGCGCTGAGGACGTTGGCTGAAGTTTCACCTTTGCAACCATACTTCCCCCAGAACCCAAAACCTTAGGTTTCCCATAAGGTGCCAACGGGGTCATACAATAACACCCTCTGATCCCTAGTCGGCATCTTTATGGTTAGAACTAGGACGGTATCTGATCATCTTTGATCCTCTAACTTTCCTTCTTGATTAACAAAAACATTCTTGGCAAATGCTTTCACATTAGTTCGTCTTTCGTAAATCCAAGAAATTCACCTCTGACAACAAAATACAAATGCCCCCAACTGTCCCTATTAATCATTACTTTGGTTCTAGAAACCAACAAAATGGAACCAAAGTTCTATTCCATTATTCCATGCTTATGTATTCAAGCACAAGCCTGCTTTGAACACTAATTTTTTCAAAGTAAACATCCCAATTCCTACCCACACTCAATTAAGAGCACACGTAGTCTTGGTGAAGAAGAACAGCGCCACCAGTAACATACCTTGCTGCTGACCAACTGTGCCACCCCTAAATCCAACTACGAGCTTTTTAACTGCAACAACTTTAGTATACGCTATTGGAGCTGAAATTACCGCGGCTGCTGATACCAGACTTGCCCTCCAATTGTTCCTCATTAAGAGATTTAAATTGTACTCATTCCAATTACAAGACTTGAAAAGCCCTGTATTGTTATTTTTTGTCACTACCTCCCTGTGTCTGGATTGGGTAATTTTGGGAGCCTGCTTCCTTCCTTGGATGTGGTAGCCATTTCTCAGGCTCCCTCTCCGGAATCGAACCCTAATTCTCCGCCACCCATTTCAACCATGGTAAGCCACTACCTTACCATCGACAGTTGATAGGGCAGAAATTTTAATGAAACATCACCGGCACGTAAGGCCATGCGATTCGAAAAGTTATTATGAATCACCAAAAATCCTCGCATGAACTCGCATTGGTTTTTAATCTAATAAATACATCCCTTCCAGAAGTCGGGACTTTTTGCATGTATTAGCTCTAGAATTACTACAGTTATGCAAGTAGTAAGGGTACAATCAAATAAAGACTTCAAGTAAATGACAAATTTCTTTATTGTATACATGTTTTGGCAAAACTCATGCCATCTTCAGTACAAATGGTAATAGGATATTTACAAGCGATATTTATGTGACCTGATAAATATTACAAGTGTATGACTCATCTAATATGAATTCTCACACATGTGTCAGAAAGATTAATTACAAGGATGCGACTGGTTAATGGAGGAAGTGGGCGTTGAAGGCGATATATAGAAAGTTGATGACGTGTGGTAGACAAAAACAGTTAGGAAGAAGAAAAAAAATAAAATAAAATAAAATAAAATTAAAAAAAAAAAAAAGATTAAAAATTATATGTGTATATTGGAATTATAAGCTAAACATGGTGTTAAGATGATGGACTTGAACATTAAGTTCGGGTTTGAGTCTCTTAATATGTAGCGCTTCTTTGAGTTTAAGAGAAAGGATAGATTTATCGGAGTCTATGATTTTAAAGCATGAGGAGTTATATTGAAGTTTGCAAGCAGAGGATTTTTGAAGGTGTTTGAATATGTGGGAATGTTTGTCAGTATGTGTGTGCTCATTAATCTGAGTGGTGAGGTGACGAGTGGTTTTGCCAATGTAACAGGAATTACGTCCCGCACAAGTAAACTTATATACCACATAAGATTTAAGCTCTCCAGGAATCGAGTCTTTAAAACTAAAAAGATTCTTAATTTTGTATGGTGAAAAAGCAAGTGTGATCTCGAGGTCGGTGCATAACCGTTGTACGAGTGACTTGAGTTTGCTTTGTGTTATTTTTGAGTAAAAGCCGGTGTATGGTAGTTTGAAGTAGCGTGTATTTCGTTTGTCGTCTTCTGTGTGTTTTGTTTGGTCAGACTGGCTTGGTTCCTCATTGTATTGACTGATGACTTTGTGTATTATGTGGAAAGGAAATGAGTTACGTTTAAGAGTAAAAATAAGTTTGTTGAGATCTTCTTTGAAGCCGGTTTCCGTGTTATTTATTTTACAGGTTCTATCAATTAGTGTTTTTATCAATCCGATCTTGTAATTCATGGGTGAGAAACTCAAAAAATTCATGAGCAGACCGGTGTATGTTTTTTTGTGAAAAGTAGTTGTAGTGCAGGTGTTTGTAGATTTGGTTACCAAAACATCTAAGAATGGAAGTTTACCATTTTTCTCCTTTTCAAAAGTAAATTTGATGTTAACATGTTGACGGTTTAAATAATCGAGAAAGAGCATCGCGTTGTGCTCATTGTGAAATATGCAAAAGGTGTCATCAACATATCTACGATAAAATAAAACACGAGTTTTGTCGTAATTTTCTAACCAGAGTTGTTCATGGTAACCCATGAAAAGGTTGGCTAGTACATATCGCCTTCAACGCCCACTTCCTCCATTAACCAGTCGCACCCTTGTAATTAATCTTTCTAACACATGTGTGAGAATTCATATTAGATGAGTCATACGCTTGTAATATTTATCAGGACACATAAATATCACTTGTAAATATCCTATTACCATTTGTACTGAAGATGGCATGAGTTTTGCCGAAACATGTATACAATAAAGAAATTTGTCGTTTACTCGAAGTCTCTATTAGCACTTGTGCTTCTACGATCTTATGGAAACAATCAAATAAACGATAACTGATTTAATGAGCCATTTGCAGTTTCACAGTACAAGTGTTTATACTTAGACATGCATGGCTTAATCTTTGAGACAAGCATATGTTACTGGCAGGATCAACCAGTTAACTGTTGAACAAACGAGCATGAAGGCTGCAAAGTGCCTCTTGTACTTTTGGACGACCAGCTGAGCTGTTTTTATAGGTAAAAACGCAGTTTCCTCTTACATAACCGTGCTCTGACGACTGGTCGAGCAGCGACCGACCTGCACGGCATGACTCTCTTTGCCATGTCTTTAGATATTCCTCTTGGCAAGACCTAGGTGACCAAGGAAAGCCACTGCACAGCAAATGGCCCGGTCACCTACCTCTGCCTGAACAGTAAGCATATAGCTTCAAAACGCTCATGATTAAACGTTGTTCAACGAACAGTCACACAACATTCACAACACTTTCAGATGCACAACTGCAACCGACACTTTGTGCACACCTGCCAAAAATCGACTAAATGGCAAGGAAAAGGACTGTGGAATGAACAACAAGCGAACCACCGCTCTCCCAACACAGTCGAGCAGGCCATTTACTATGAAAACCATGGAGAGGCTTGTGCGGCCAAGGCATCACGGCGTTGCAACTGCACCCATCGGGACAGACTCGGACTTGATCAAGCTGCATTTTGAAGCAAACACAATCGCTTAGCACATCATAGCACTAGCAAACACACTCACTTCAACAGTACAACTTCACCAACCAAGAAGCCATCAGCTGCTCACTCAGCACTCAGCAACACAGTCTGCTACGATTACTAGCCTAAATTTTTCCATTGTAATAATTGACAAAGAGATGGTTAATTTTTAACAAGTCCAAAACATCCTCCAACAATTTGTGCCAACCTAACACTACCCCAACACCACTTGCTGCTGCCACAGATATCTTGGGCAACTTGAGAAACTGCAATCACAATATGATCAACGCTAACTTTCTCAAACGCACTGGATAAACCTCGCCTCCAATTCCTGTGGACTAGATAGCTCAACATGTACAGTGGCCGACCGGTATCCCAAAGGTGCAACTCCATGTCCCACTCTAGTCAACAAAATTTCCAGTGTCAGAATATCATCAACATGTATACAGTGGACATGACCCCAACGTTCAGGTGCCTTACCGATAAACAGGAGATGAATTCGAAGAGGTAGGAACTTGTTCATTCGAGGTCAGAAAGCCTGCTTTTTGCTATCAAGTCAAAATATCACCATAATGTTTTATCGTCTTGCTTTTTTCCCCGACCCCCCGCAGTTTGTTTCCTGCTACTGCTTTTCCCAACAGTCAGATGGCGATGGCTTCAGGTGCTTGCCACTTTGCAAGAAAAACCACTGCCCAACCATTACGGAGGATGTGATTATGCTTGTAAAAAAAACCCAATAAAAAGGCACATGTCTTAGAACAAGGGCTTAGTCTCAGCAGATCGTAGCAACAAGGCTACTCACTACTGCTTACAATACCCTGTTCTTTATTTAAGTCGTCTGCAAAAGATTTAGCTGAGGAAAGTTTAGATTTTTGGTCAAGGTAGTGCTTCAGAGCATAGTCTGCTCCTTAGCACATTGTGACACAGGAAGCCGAAGTTTTGTTTCTTGCTACAGCTTTTCCCAACAGTCAGCTGGCGATGGCTTCAGTTGCATGCCCCTTTGCAAGCAAAACCACTGGCCAACCATTACGGAGGATGTGATCATACTTTTAAAAGAAAAAAGGAACAAATGTTAGAACAAGGGCTTAATCTCAGCAGATCATAGCAACAAGGCTACTCTACTGCTTACAATACCCCGTTCTTTATTTAAGTTGTCTGCAAAGGATTTAGCTATGGAAAATTTAGATTTTGGTCGAGGTAGTGCTTTAGAGCATAATCTGCTCCTTAGCACATTGTGACACAGGAAGCCAAAGCTTCTATTCTTGTTTGCCTAAGATTGTCCAGAGGAATGAATCGTTGCTTTCTAGCACGGATTCTGATTTAGAGGCATTCAGTCATAATCCAACAGGTGGTAGCTTCGCACCATTGGCTTTTCGGCCAAGTGCAAATGCCAATTGTCTGAATCTGCGGTTCCTCTCGTACTGAGCAGAATTACTATTGCAACAACACTTCAACAGTAGGGTAAAACTAACCTGTCTCACGACGGTCTAAACCCAGCTCACGTTCCCTATTGGCGGGTGAACAATCCGATGCTTGGCGAATTGTGCTTTGCAATGATAGGAAGAGCCGACATCGAAGGATCAAAAAGCAACGTCACTATGAACGCTTGGCTGCCACAAGCCAGTTATTACATATTTACCATTAGGGTTTATCATTAACTTGGATTAAAGATTTTAAAATCATGGCTGTGACTTTTCTAGTCAACACATTATGACATATTATGTCTTAATGTGATAGTAACTTTTCTGACTTTTTTTTATCCCCCTTTTTTTCATGCATGTATTTGATAAAACACTTTGAGGAGAACATCCTGTGCGAATATTATAAAATTGCAACAAGCAGATTTGGAGATATTACTAGTAATTACTCTATGGCGGTCATCTTTATATTTCATGTTTGTTTTGACTTATTTTTAAGTGAACGATATGTCGTACGCAAATATGCTTTGTACCAAATGATTCCTCGCGCTTAGGCAAATCGTTTGGTACTAAGGATATCTCGATAAAAAGTATATTTCTCGTAAAATTTTGTGAATAGTGTTCTGTTTTGACGCTTCACAACAACGGCGTTATCGCAAAATGCAGCCTTGTCATACATTGTCGGAATTAGTAAGCAAACTGTTTCACCTACAGAGGCATGCTTTATATGAAAACATTGGTGTAAGTCAGACAAATCGTTTCCTATATCGTATCTTTCTGTAGGTCGTATACTTTGCTTAAAAGTTAGTGAAACCTGTGGTGTTTGGATCGGGGACAAAGTAGGCCATTATCCTATTTTGCAACCTTATTATATTTTGTCTTAATTTGTAAGCGAAATATCCCCTGTACTGAGACATGCATCGTACCAAGAGTTTTGTCTAAGTTAGATGAATCGTTTAGTATATAGCATGTTTCTGTGTCCACTATACTTCTGACCAACTGTAGTGAAAACTGTGGTGTTTTCTCCCAGGGAAAGAAGGCCAATATCTGCAAAGCCAACCTTATATAATATTCTCGCAATTTGTACGCGAAATATTCCACATACAGAGACATTCTTTGTATCAAAAGAGTCCTCTAAATCAGATAAACCGTTTCCTATATACCATGTTTCTGTACGACCTAAACTTCGCTTAAAACATTGTAAAAAGTGTGGTGTTTTCATCCAGGACAAATAAGGCAATTTTCAGAAAAGGCTACCTTATCATATCTTGTTGCAATTCGTAAGCGAAATATCCTCCATATACATACATGCTTTCTACCATCTGATTTGTCTAAGTGAGACGAATCGTTTAATACATAGCATGTTTCTGTAGGACATATACTTCGCTTAATAGTTTGTGAAAAGTTTTGTGGTGTCATCAAGGACAAAGAAGGCCATTATCCCAAAATGCACCCTTATCATACATTGACTCAATTTGTAAGCGAAATGTTCCACCTACACAGACATGCTTGTCCCAAAAGAATCGTCTAAGTCTGAAGAATTTTTTCATACATTGCATGTTTCTTCAAGATGTATAGCTGGCTTACATTTTTGTTATAACAGTGTTGTTTTGATCCATTACAAAATGGCGATTATGGGGAAGGTTACATTATCATACATTTCCACAATTTGTAACCGAATTTTACATCCTACAGAGACATCCTATATACTATTAGACTCCTCTCACTCACACTAGTCTTTTGGTACATACCATGCCTCTATTTAATATATATTTTTCGTAAAATATTTTGAAAAGTATTGTACATTGACCAATAAGAGAAATGCCAAATTTTCACTAATTTTTACAATTTCTAACATAATTGTCTATCCAATAGAGACATACTATATATCATGAGACTCGTCACTCTGACAGGAATCTATTGGTATATAGTATGTCTCTGTACTATTTATATTTCTGTTAAAATTTTTTGAAAAGTGTTGTACATTGACCCATGAGAGAAATTCCAAATTTTGACTCTTTTTCACAATTTCTAACATAATTGTTTATCCTCCAGCGACATACTATATATCATGAGACTCGTCACTCTCAGAAGAATCAAATGGTATATAGTATGTCTCTGTATAATGTATATTTCTCTTTAAATATTTTTAAAAGTGTTCTAGATTGACCAATAAGATAAAGGCCTAATTTTCACACATTTCCACAATTTCTAACATGATTGTTTATCCTACAGAGAAATACTATATATCATTAGACTCCTCACTCTGGTAGAAATCTATTGGTATATAGTATGTCTCTGTACAATGTATTTTTGTCTAAAACTATTTGTTAAAACTTTTCTATTTAGACTCATAAAACTATGGGAATATTATCATACATTTTCCCAATTTCTATGAGAAATACATATTGTAGTGAGATATGTTATGTAGCTAAATATTTCTTTAACTTACACCACTGTAGAGATATATATATAGTAAGTTCCTCTAGTTTCATAGCTATCACTTTTCCACTTTACAATTCAAATCCTACTTGACAGTTTACTTTTGACTTTTACTAAGTGAAAATATTTTTGTGAGGAAGAACAGGTTTCTCAGTCAATTATTACTTAAATAACTTAAGGAAAAATATATTAGTCATCATGGGTCAATGTAATATCTCACTACAACAACTTTTATTACTTCGCTACGACCGCCATTTTGTTCCTTCGCCCCCAGCGGCTTCTTCTTCGGTCTTTCCGATTTCACTATCTTGCTGATCGCACGTGTTATTCGACTCCAGAGTTTGCTCGCTATTTCTCCATTCAATTGGAAGTTTATTCGCCTCATAGTAAGTTATTTAAACACTATACTATTCATTTTCCTACTGTGGTAATTGTTGGAGTTGTAGGATTTACTTTTACGAAAATATCTTTTCCAAACAAGCACGTGTATTGCCATAGACTTGCTACCCGAGGAGTTGATCTTTTCTCGTCGGTGTCGGTGCTTCTTATTGCCTTAAGAACTAATTAAAAGGGAGTTCAATCAGACCCAATTATTTCATACCTTTCTGCATCTATTGTAGTATTGCTGAACGCATATCACGGTTTTTATTTTGTCAAATATAGACATTTCAAATTCACCCATAAGATAAAGGCCAAATTTTCACACTTTTCCACTATTTTAACCTTAATTGTTTATCCTGCAGAGACATACTATATATAATTACACTCCTTACTCTGAGACAATCCTATTGGTATATAGTTTGTCTCTATACTATGTATATTTCTCTTAAAATATTTTTAAAACTGTTGTACATTGACCCATAAGACAAAGGGCTAATTTTCACTCATTTTCACAATTTCTAACATGATTGTTTATCCTACAGAGACATACTATATATCATTAGACTCCTGACTCTGGGAGGAATCTATTGGTATATAGTATGTCTGTGTACAATGTATATTTCTGTTCAAATATTTTGTAAAAGTGTTGTAAATTGACTCATAAGAGAAAGGCCCAATTTTCATATATTTTCACAATTTCTAAGAACTGTTTATCCTGCACAGCCATACTACATATCATTAGACTCCTCACTCTGAGAGGAATCTATTGGTATATAGTATGTCTCTGTATTATGTATATTTCTCTTAAAATATTTTGAAAAGTGTTGTAAATTTACCCATAAGGGAAAGGACAAATTTTCACACATTTTCACAATTTTTAATTAAATTATACATCCTCCAGAGACACTATATATCATTACACTCCTCACTCTGACACGAATATGTTGGTATATATTATGTCTTGGTACAGTGTGTATTTCTCTCAAATTATTTTGATAAGTGTTCTACATTTATGCATGAAACACAGCCCCTATTTTCATAAATTTTCACAATTGCTAACTTAATTATATATTGTACAGAGACATACCATACATTATTACACTCTTCACTCTGAAAGGAATCTATTGGTACATAGTATGTCTCTGTATAATGTATATTTCTCTTAAAATAGTTTGAAAACTGTTGTACATTGACCATTATAAAAATGCCTAATTTTCACAATTTCTAACATACTTGTTTATCTTACTGAGACATACTATATCTCATTATACTCTTCACTCTGACAGGAACCTGTTGGTATATTGTATGTCTCTGTATAATGTATATTTCTCTTAAAATATTTTGACAACTGTTGTATATTGACCCATAAGAGAAAGCCCAAATTTTCACATATTTCCACAATTTTTACCTTAACTGTTTATCCTACAGAGACATACTATATATCATTACACTCCTCACTCTGAGAGGAACCTATTGGTGTATAGTTTGTCTCTATACTATGTATATTTCTCTCAAAATATTTTGAAAAGTGTTGTCCATTGACCCATAAGACAAAGACCTAATTTTAACTCATTTTCACAATTTCTAACATGATTGTATATCCTACAGAGACATACTATATTTCATTAGACTCCTCACTCTGGGAGGAATCTATTGGTATATAGTATGTCTGTGTACAATGTATATTTCTGTTCAAATATTTTGTAAAAGTGTTGTAAATTGACTCATAAGAGAAAGGCCCAATTTTCATATATTTTTACAATTTCTAAGAACTGTTTATCCTGCACAACCATACTATATATCATTAGACTCCTCACTCTGAGAGGAATCTATTGGAATTATAGTATGTCTCTGTATTATGTATATTTCTTTTAAAATATTTTGAAAAGTGTTGTAAATTTACCCATAACAGAAAGGACTAATTTTCTCACATTTTCTCAATTTTTAATAAAATTATACATCCTCCAGAGACATACTATATTTCATTACACTTCTTATTCTGAGAGGAATCTATTGATATATTGTAGGTGTCTGTGCTATGTATATTTCTCTTAATATATTTTCAAAAGTGTTGTAAATTTACCCATAAAAGAAAGGACTAATTTTCACACATTTCCACAATTTTTAATTAAATTATACATCCTCCAGAGACATAGTATATGTCATTATACTCTTCACTCTGAGAGGAATCTATTGGTATATAGTATGTCTCTGTATAATGTATATTTGTCTTAAAATATTTTGAAAACTGTTGTATATTGACCAATGAGAGAAAGGCCAAATTTTCACATATTTCCACAATTTCCAACATTATTATAGATAGTCCAGGACATACTATATATCATTAGACTCCTCTCTTTAGGAGGAATGTGTTCGTAAATAATATGCCTCCCTACAATCTATATTTTTCTAAAACTATTGTGAAAACTGTTCTATTTCGATTGATAACACAATGGGAATATTATGATACATTTACCCTATTTCAAATAGAAATACAGATTGTAGAGACTTGCTACATACCAAAATATTCGTTAAAGTGACACCAGTGTAGTGATATATATAGTATGTTCCTCTACTTTGATAGGTCTCACTTTCCCACTTTACAATTCAAATCCTATTTGCCAGTTTCGTTTTCGCTTCTAGTTACCGACAATATCTGGGTGAGGAAGAACAGATTACTCAGTAAATAATTACTTAAATTAGTCAAGGAAAAATATATTAGTCATCATTGGTGAATGTACTATCTCACAACTACAACTTTTATGACATGGCTGCAACCGCCATTTTGGTCCTTCGTGCCAATCGGCTTCTTCAATATATCCAATTTTGTTGTATTGCAGATCGCACGTCTTGTTCGATTGAAGATTTAGCTGGCTATTTTGTGATTTACTTGGAAGGTTATTCCCGTCATAGTAAGTAATTTAAACACTTTACTATTCATTTTCCTACTCTTGTAGTGTTCAGAATTGTAGGAATTACTTTTACTGCAATATTTTTCCCAAACAACCGCATTCATTACCCTTCATTTCCTACCGGACGAGTTTGTCATTCCTTGTCGCAGTCGGTGCTTGTTATTGCCCTAATAACAAAATAAAAGGTAGTTCAAGCTCACGCTATTTTTTTAGACATTTCAGCATATCACGGTTTTCATTGTCTTCAATAATTATTCAGCAAATATTCCATAACTACTTACAAGTATCGGTGTCAAAAGTTCAAACTACAGTGATATAAACGAGTGTGTGGTAGATTATTCTACTTTTCTCCTGTCATTATCACTGCTTGATAAACTCTTAGTATTTTTTCAGTGTATGTTATTGATATTGTGCTCCATCTAAGTATAAATTTTATTCTGTTTACGGTAACTTAATTGTATAATGTTTCTGCGACTTATTAAATTCTCAGTTTTCTTTCTGATATTAAGCCCATTTGGCTGTTTCCATTTGCTATATAACACGTTAATTTTTTCCATAAGTTTTAAATCTTATCACACCTTACTCCATTCATTCCTTTACACTGGTTTGGTTTCACTTGTATTCGGGTACTTTTATAATTTCCATTGTCTCTCTAAAAACAAGTCACCATACATCGTTCAGTAAATATTGTCATTTCTCTACTTTTTTTTCAGCCTTTTACATAATTTACATTTCATAACATTGCAGTACATCCTTTACCACTCACATTTTAGACATGTCTGGAAGTGCTTCTTCACAACCCCATTATAATAACACACTTAGAACTACACATTTTGTTTTGAAATATCCTGATTCTCCTGGGAAAATTTTACAATATCAAAATGAACTAACAGTAAGATCTGAAAGAGAGGAGAAACGTCTGCAAACTTTTACTCGTAACTGGACCATTAAATCTTCTGTGACTACTGCAGCTGGATATAATGCTGTGAATGATATATCTCATGCACTTCTTTTCTGGTGCAAGAATTCCTCAACACATTGTCCCAGATGTAATTCTATAGTTTATCAGAAATTACAACCTAATTTCATGAAAAAAAAACCTGTCAAATCTACATCAGATTGTGTGTGCTCCACTAATCGTTATGTTGTGCCTCTTTTAATTCAATTCCGGAACCACTAAGACAGTTAACGAAGGAAAATATAAGAACGCTACGTCCATTTGACTTGGATTGTGGTGTTTATGAACGTCAGTCACATGGTTACAGGGTAAAAACTGCAATGATCGCTTTAAGGACTTGCAATATACCTATTGCACAAAAAATTCAATCAATAGTCAATGATGCTGATCGCCTAAAATGTTTACATGCATATCAGTACCTCATGAATTCAGAAGATTCTTCTTATTCTCGTTTTGTCTCATTACGTGAAGAACTACTTGAAAAATCCACTCTGTTAAACCTGTTTGATTTTGAGAAAACAAAAGGTATTGAATGTGTGTTGTGGCCAAATCTTTACCCATATACAGACTGGTGTGAGAGTATGATATGTGGTAAAACTACTTGGCAAAGTGCCAAAATTTCTTTCTATTCTAAAGTTTACAGTGAAATTCCAGATTATACACTTCACTTTGACCTTTTGCAATTTCATTATGACTGTTGTATGTATAAAGTCGTCAGTGGTGCAATCAACACCAGTCGACTTTTGAATTGCTCACCTGCATGAGCTTTGGATACAAAACCTTTCTCTTCAACTTATTGGCAATGGCAACACCGTTCCTTACTTGATGCTGTAGCACAAGTCGGCTTACCAGACGTTTTCATGACTATCAGTCCTTTTGAATGGACCTTTCCATTCCCTGAATGGTTGGATGACATTTGGAACAAAACAGGACGTGGACCAACAGAACTTGCAGCCTTTGAAACACAACACGTCGCACATACTTTAGGACAAATAGTACAGGGTTATCTCTGCGGCAGCAATGACAACAGATGGAGCAACCATGTATTCTCATACAACAGAATTCGAGGACACAAAAATGTTAAGACTTACTTCTACCGCTTCGAATTTCAGCAAAGGGGAACTGTCCACCTTCATTTATTAATTTGGCTTCATGACCTCACTAAAGCACAACACCAATTTATTCGAGCAGATGTACCCAGATCCAACCCAGAACTTGCTTACCTGGTTCACAAACTACAGAGTTCAGATAGACGTTCTCATTGTTTAAACCTTCAAGAGGAAGACTCGTTTTTTGAAATAAAGGATGGACGTCGCATCCATCACCTAAAACATCCTGATGCCGAGTTTGCATTAAATTTACGAGCTTACATCACTACACTAATTCCCACCTTAAAATGTTCTATGGACTACCAAACTATGGATGGAGTGGGGATGTTGCTAAGATATGTCAGTTCATATGTTACTTAGTGGAAAGATGGAACTAGCATAGATAGTCTTTACTCTTACAAACTACAAGGACGGCAAGCTGCAATATGATACCTTATGACCAATAAAGCAGCAGAACCTGAGATGTGGCTTTCTATGTCATCCAAAAAAGTTGCATGGTCTTGCAGTAGAACAAAACGCTATAATGTCCCTAACAAATGAAAAATTAGCACAAGACAAAATTGAAAAAAAGTACTGGCAAAGAAAGCTGGAGCATGAACATTTAAATTTTCTTCAGTGGCTACATGCTTTTGACCACAGTAAAGGTACTCCAAAACCTTATTGCCAGGGTACTACATTAGTAGGAACCAAGATGTACTCAATATTTAATCCAGAGTATTTCTTTCAATACACGCTATTACATATTCCCCATCGCAGAATTGAAGAGACATTTCATCCAAACCACAGTAAAATTCCCATCAGGCTGCAATGGTACGCACAAGTGATTCACAACTTTCCACATATATGGACAAGTTCAGAAAGGCTTAAGTACCACTTCACCTTAGAGGGACATAAGGATACATATGTCACTACCATAATTTCTTATATTCTAGGTTTGGCTGATTTATTTTACCTTACGCAAATGGACATAATCAATGGCAGTCAACTACAAACCCTTCAGCCACGTAGTGAAGCCACCTACCAATTTGATGATCACCAAATCGCTGTTAAAACACACATTGTCAATGCAATAATTGCACGACAGACCCATTATTTCTCGCAGAATATCAACTTCTCAATAGACTCTGATAACGAGTATAGTGATTCAGGACATGAGGATCTCAATGTTTGTAATCTAAATCAGCCTGACCTTCATCACTTCAATTCGGATATACAATGGCAAAAGCCAACCTTGATAACTGGCAAACCAGGTTCTGGCAAATCGCACACAATTTTAGCCTGTGTTGATGAGTTGATTGAGGGACGTTAACATTTTAATTGCAAGTCCTACAGGATTCCTGTCCAGTGTTTTCAGGGCTAAAGTATCTGATGACGTCACATGTGATACTGTTCATGCTGCATTTCGTATTCCTGTCAATTCCAGTGACTCACCAACTACTAACTGGTCTCTTTCATGTTTTGACTTAGTTATTATAGACGAACTGTCTATGATATCTGAATCAATATTCAACATGATATTATCTACTTTACAAAGAATACTTTTCAGACCTGTGTTAGTGTTATGTGGTGATGCAGCTCAACAACAGCCATTTGAAAAGGACGTGAATAGATTTGTGCCAGTAAGTAATCCACTTTCAAACCAGGTATTTGTGTCTACTACTTACCATTACAACCTAAAGGGACAGCACCGAGTTGGAGATGTGGAGTATCTGAAATTTTTGGATCACATTAGGTACTGGATACCAGACCCAAAAACTTTGGATCATATTCAACAGGGATGCATTGTCTGTCCCACTGGTGAAATCAATTCACATGATGTCACGTCCTTATTTATAAATCACCCTAACATTACTGTTCTAACTTTTACTAACAATGCGTCAAATCACATTAATGAGTTGCTTATACAACATCTCTTCAGAGAATCTCAAGCTATCGCTAACATTCAAATGGACAATGAAAGGGAACCTGTTAATCTGTATCAAGGAATGAGAGTAATGATTACACAAAACCGAGACAAACAAAACAATGTTGTCAATGGTCAAATGGCGACAATACAATCCATTCAAAATCATACTATTATTCTAAAATTACCAAATGATAAAATTGCACCAATTTATCCTGTTACAATAAGGCAGAATGGTCACACAATTACATTGTATCCCCTACGTCCAGCATATGCAAATACTATATGCAAAGCACAAGGGCAAACATTAGACAAGGTAGCTGTATGGTTTGATGTGGATAACATACCCCCTGGTACAGCTTATGTTGCATTGTCTAGGGTTAAAAAGTTAACAGATGTATATTTCCTTACCCCTTTGAAGTCACTTCACTTCTCTGCAGTCACTTTTAATTAACTTTATCACAGTAGTTATATTCTATTTTTTATATCAAAGAATGCATTTATCGCACACTATCAATGCAAATGATGGCTAAATTGAATGTGCATATATTACCTATGTGACAAATTTAAACAGAAATTTCTCCTATTGTCCTCCATTCCAGATGTATTCTAAAAGCAGTAAACCAAATGCCTCACCTGCTTCACCATCTGGTACTTCATATTTCAACCACTTCCCATCCAATTTCCTCAAACCCTATGGCCAATCCAGCAAAGCTCCAGACCATGTCACCCTAAAGGCTAGTTTCCATATAGTTGCTGACGATCGCCGGATCGCTGAAATCATTGAAGCAAAGGATCGCTGACGATTGCCAACGATCGCTTGAGTTTGTTTCCATATGATCACTCAATTCATTGTATCCTAGCACCTTCTTGTGCCTGATTATTTATTGTTCGGCAGACACCGCAGACTGTCGACGGTTCCAAACCAAATTTGTCACTTATGGCCTTCAAGGCGTTGAGTTTTTTGAACTTGTCTTTATACTCTTTACAGTATCGATTGTATAAACATTAATATTTGTGAATTTCTTCCATGAACTCTTCTGTGGAAAAACTTGCCATGTTCTATCTTCGAAGCACGTGGTCAATTGAAGACAAATGCCTGAACATCACAATGTCAACAGAAAATGATGCATTTTGGGATCGTTTCGATCATTGAATCGCTGAATTTTGTTTCCATATAATCACTGACGATCGCTGATGATCGCTGAGATAGAACATTCTCTATCTCAGCGATCGTCAGCGATCGCGATCACCGGGGATCGCTCACGATTGCTGGATCGCTGAAAAGTGTTTCCATATAATCGCTGTTGATTGCTCACGATCGCTGGCGATCAACAGCGATCATCAGCGATTATATGGAAACTAGCCTTAATGAAACGGATAAATCCTAAATCATGCGAATGGCTTAAGCGGCCAAAAGTGGCCATGAGCGAATTTGCTGCCACCATTGTTGACAACATGAATTGGCTGGCCACCTTGCAAAATCCATTTCTCAACACTGGTTACATGGAAGCTGCAAAACAAGAAATCCAACCATTCCTCGATGCCCTTCTTCATCTGAACAATAGGAATGTTCATGCCACTCCTAATTCTGGTCATATCAGGACCGTTTTGGAGACATTTTACAACCATAGCCTCAGTCCATTCTTTAATGAAGGAATTTTATAAAATAGGAGGGGCCATGTATATTATCGGCATACATTACATGATGGCCATGGAATTGATGAGTAATCCAGCAGAATATGCAGACAAAATAGTAGGTGGAGACGAAGCGACAACAGCATTCAAGAGGGATAGGAACGTCAGGGCTTTGTCTCAGTTCCTAGAGACTACATGTACAAACACATTGATGTCACCAGGTTTAACAAAATCTGTGACACGCAATTTACTCAACGAGCTATGCTCTACATACCAAACAAGTACAACTCAACAGATCCAAACTGCAGACCATACTTTACCTAAGGATGATGTAAGTGAAGAGACCTCTGACGAAAGTAGCACATCAACATCACCACAACTACAAACAAATAGCAGTAAAAAACCTAAAAAACTACTACTAACAACTGATGACAACATATATACTACAGCAAAAACAGAGGAAATGACATTTACAACAAGTAGAGACAAGAAAAAACGCAAGTCAACAAAACAATATGACTTTGAGACAGTTCCTGAAATGTCATTAACAGACACAAAATTACCAGTTACAATAAGAGAAAAAAAGAAACGAAAACGGTCTAAAGAGAATCCAACTGACGTTCCTGAAGCCCTACAAATCCAAGTGAACATACAAGACCATCGACACAAAAAGAAAAAGACCAAAGGATTGAATGAAATAGAAAATGAGAGGATACTGGAAAGAAAATCTGAAAAGAAGAGAACAAAAATTGCAAAAGAAAAATTAGTACAAAACGGAAGCAAAAGAATAAAAACTTTAATTTAATTTTCTATTACATAAAAAACTTTGTTGGCTTTATAAATTTTTGACCAATACTAAATAAATTTATCTTAAAAGTTACAGTTCAAAAATACTGAGAAAAATAACGTTAAAAAATTCTCTATATAACTAATCCTTTGTAAAATATAAAAAAAAACAAAAAAAATGTTAAGAATGTTACATTTATATTTGTGGTTATAAAATATGTATTTACACTTCATTACACAAAAAATCACCAAAGAAACATGTAAATATTCTAAAAATTTACTTCAGTGGTTGTCCATTTATGATAAATTGAACTTCTCCAACAAAGGGCTCAACATTTTGAGAGAAACAGGGTGGGAAGGGTTTGGGCATGAAAACGTCAGCTTGCAAGAAATCATTTGTATCCCTGTGGTAACTTTCCTGACACCCTAGCTTAAAACTTATAAAGACTAAGGGATCGACAGGCCATGCTTTCACAGTTTGTATTCATACTGAAAATCAAAATCAAGTGAGCTTTTACCCTTTTGTTCTACATGAGATTTCCGTTCTCGTTGAGCTCACCTTAGGACACCTGCGTTATCATTTGACAGTCGTGCAGCCCCAGCCAAACTCCCAACCTGACAGTGTCTTCGGCTCGGATCGATCGGCAAAAAAGTGATCTTAACACTAAAATGTGGACATGACATCCAGCTCCACTTCACCGAATAAGTAAAAAAAACGATAAGAGTAGTGGTATTTCACTTGCGGATTGCTCCTCCCACTTATTCTACACCTCATATTTATTCACAGTCAGACTAGAGTCAAGCTCAACAGGGTCTTCTTTCCCCACTGTTGCTGCCAAGCCCCTTCCCTTGGCTGTGGTTTTGCTAGATAGTCGATAGGGACAGTAGGAATCTCGTTAATCCATTCATGCACGTCACTAATTAGATGACGAGGCATTTGGCTACCTTAAGAGAGTCATAGTTACTCCCGCCATTTACCCGCACTTGGATGAATTACTTCACTTTGACATTCAGAGCACTGGGCAGAAATCACATTGTGTCAACACCAATCACCAGCCATCACAATGCTTTGTTTTAATTAAACAGTCGGATTCCCCTTGTCCGTTCCAGTTCTAAGTTGGTTTTAACTGTATGCCAAATCGACCTGACAGTCACAGCTGAGCCAATCCACGAGAAGTCCCTTCCCAGTTCGACCTTGACCCCAAGAGGTCTCAGCCAGCCCGAGATGAGTCCTCCCGCTTCAAGTCCCAGCCCAACAGACCCAACTCTTAGAGCCAATACTTTTCCCGAAGTTATGGATCCAATTTTGCCGACTTCCCTTACCTACATTGTTCTATCAACTAGAGGCTGCTCACCTTGGAGACCTGCTGCGGTTATGAGTACGACCAGAAAGAGAAAATGAATGACTCCCTCAGATTTTCAAGGGCCGTCAAAAGCACACCGGACCCCACAAGAAGTGTGGGGCTTTACCGGACGTGAAACCCTATCTCCGGCTAAACCGATTTCAGGGTGACAACTAATTAAAAAAGAAAAGATAACTCTTTCTGGGGCTCTAACCAACATCTCCAAGTTAGGTTGTGTTATCACTGGTGCCACTAGGTGGCAGTATCCCTATTCTGGTTCGGGAATATTAACTCAATTCCCTTTCAATAGGGGGCCCAAAATTAGGCACTTTGTAATGCAATTTCCTGATCTCTTAGGATCGACTAACCCATGTCCAACTGATGTTCACATGGAACCTTTCTCCACTTCAGTCTTCAAAGTTCTCATTTGAATATTTGCTACTACCCCCAAGATCTGTACCAGAGGCCGTTTCACCCTGGCTCACCCCAAAGGCTTCGTCACCACCTCCACAACCTCCTACTCATCGGAACTTTGCACTTGTTCTGACGGCCAAGTATAGGTGCAATACTTGAGCCTGACTAATCTTCAAGGCTAGTTGATTCAGCAGTACAGTTGTTACACACTCCTTAGCAGATTCCGACTTCCATGGCTACTGTCCTGCTGTCCTGCTGTCCTACTACCACCAAGATCTGCACCAGAGGCCGTTTCACCCTGGCTCGCGCCAAAGGCTGGGTCACGACCTCCACGCCCTCCTACTCATCGGAACTTCGCACTTGTTCCGACGGCCAAGTATAGGTGCGACGCTTGAGCGCCATCCATTTTCAGGGCTAGTTGATTCAGCAGGTGAGTTGTTACACACTCCTTAGCGGATTCCGACTTCCATGGCCACCGTCCTGCTGTCAATATCAACCAACACCTTTTGTGGGGTCTCATGAGTGCCAACTTGGGCATCTTAACTCAGCGTTCAGTTCATCCCGCATCGCCAGTTCTGCTTACCAAAAATGGCCCACTAAGAGCTCGCATTCGAATGTCTGGCTTCAGTTAAGCAAGTCAGACTTACCAATTTAAAGTTTGAGAATAGGTTAAGGTCATTTCGACCCTAAGACTCTAATCATTCGCTTTACCTGATAAAACTGCATTCGAGCTCCAGCTATCTTAAGGGAAACTTCGGAGGGAACCAGCTACTAGATGGTTCGATTAGTCTTTCGCCGCTATACCCAAATTCGACGATTGATTTGCACGTCAGAATTGCTACGAGCTTCCACCAGTGTTTCCGCTGGCTTCACCCTATTCAGGCATAGTTCACCATCTTTCGGGTCCCAACAGGTACTCTCTTACTCAAACCTTTCTAAGAGTAGAATAGGTCGGTCGATGATGCGGCCTCCAAGAAGGAAGGGTTTCTCACCTCAGCAGCCAAAGCTGCCTTTACTTTCATTGCGCCCACGGGTTTCGATCACCCAGAGACTCGCGCACATGTTAGACTCTTTGGTCCGTGTTTCTAGATGGGTCGGATAGAGCCGTATGGACACCAACGTCCTCAGCGGGTAGTGTGCGATCACCACCCTGTTGACCGGCAGCAGTTCCAGTGCACAGGCGTGCCTAACCGCCACAGTCAAAAATTGGACCAACAAAACAGGACACTAGCCCACCCAAAAGGGAGGCACACACTGCAACAGGCCACAGTTACCCACGAGACATGCGATCGCAAGGCTTAACAATCCCGAAAGATCTACCTTCCTCATGGCCTTCTGGCTCGCAGGGTAACCGACATTGACACTCGCCTACCAGAAGTGCCCTGCCTACGTCCCGCATCTGTACTCGACTCGTCTACGAAGATCGAGTGCACGCACATCACGGAGCGCAAAAGACTGAATCTGGCGAGGCGAATTGCTAACTCCATTCACTTCCCTTTCAACGGTTTCACGTACTCTTTAACACTCTTTTCAAAGTCCTTTTCATCTTTCCCTCACAGTACTTGTTCGCTATCGGTCTCGTGTCTGTATTTAGCTTTAGATGGAGTTTACCACCCATTTTGGGCTGCAATCCCAAACAACCCGACTCTTGAAAAGCACATCACCAAAGATCGAACCTTGCCACGTAAGGGGTTGTCACTCTCTATGACGTGCTGTTCCAAGCAACTTAGGCAAGGTCGATTCATCTGGAAAGTACTTCTCGAAACTACAATTCGCCGTTGAAAACAAAGGAGATTTCGAATTTCAGCTGTTCCCTCTTCATTCGCCATTACTGGGGGAATCCTTGTTAGTTTCTCTTCCTTCAGTGGGTAATCTTGCCTGATCTGAGGTCAAGAAGTTGACGGAGAGCAACAGAATGGGAAGTGGCAAGGTCGGCAGCAAGCACAAAGTAGTAAAACATTTTGGCTTCGTGAATCGCTTGTGACTCTCGATTCTCGCTGAATTTCGAGAAACAGCCACAAGGCCGTGAAGTCTCAATGCCGTGAAGTCTCAATGCCGTACGAAACAAGCACAATTTTTTGCTTTTGAAACCAACACTCGGACAGACATGCTCCTGGTAGACCAAGAGCGCCATTTGCTTTCAAAGATTTGATGATTCACTGAATTCTGCAATTCACACTACTAATTGCAGCTGGCTGCGTTCTTCATCGATGCACGAGCCTAGAGATCCACCGTTAAAAGTTGTCTTCTGATTTTCTACATTCCGACAAAGTCAAAACAAGAAAAACAATACGTGCAGGAGATAAGAAAACAAAAACAAATGGGGGGCCGGGCAATGCACAAAACATCCACCCATTTAACGAAGGCCAGGCTTTGACCCCCATGGTCTCGTACAGGTTCACAGAGTAAGCAGAGAGGTAATTGTTGCACTTTTTTTTTTATGAAGATCGGTGATGATCCTTCCGTAGGTTCACCTACAGAAACCTTGTTACGACTTTTACTTCCTCTAAATGATCAAGTTTGACCAACTTCTTGGCCTCCGTCAGAGTCTCACGAATCCGACAGTGCCAATCCGGAGGCCTTACTAAACCATTCAATCGGTAGTAGCGACGGGCGGTGTGTACAAAGGACAGAGACGTAATCAACACAAGCTGATGACTTGCGCTTACTAGGAATTCCTCGTTCAAGATCAAAAATTACAATGATCTATCCCCAGCACGACGATGATTCACAAGATTACCCACACCTTCTGGTGAAGGAGCGACTTGCTGCCATCGTCAGTGTAGTGCGCATGCGGCCCAGGACATCTAAGGGCATCACAGACCATGTTATTGCCTTCCTCACTTTGGTTGAACACCTACAGTCCCTCTAAGAAGTCGAGGACGATTTGTGAATCGCCTGACTATTTAGCAGGTCAAGGTCTCATTTGTTAACGGAATTAACCAGACAAATCACTCCACCAACAAAGAACGGCCATGCACCACCACCCATAGAATCAAGAAAGAGCTCTCAATCTGTCAATCCTTACTATGTCTGGACCTGGTGAGTTTTCCCGTGTTGAGTCAAATTAAGCCGCAGGCTCCACTCCTGGTGGGTGCCCTTCCATCAATTCCTTTAAGTTTCAGCTTTGCAACCATACTTCCCCCGGAACCTAAAAACTTAGGTTTCCCATAAGGTGCCAACGAGGTCATAAAATAACACCAGCTGATCCCTAGTCGGCATCGTTTATGGTTAGAACTAGGACGGTATCTGATCATCTTCGATCCTCTAACTTTTGTCCTTGATTAATGAAAACATTCTTGGCAAATGCTTTCGCATTAGTTCGTCTTTCGTAAATCCAAGAATTTCACCTCTGACAACGAAATACGAATGCCCCCAACTGTCCCTATTAATCATTACTTCGGTTCTAGAAACCAACAAAATAGAACCAAAGTCCTATTCCATTATTCCATGCTTATGTATTCAAGCACAAGCCTGCTCTAAACACTAATTTTTTGAAAGTAAACGTTGCAAATCCTACCCACACTCAATTAAGAGCACACGTAGTCTTGGCGAAGAACAGTGTGGCCAGTAACATACCTTGTGGCTCACCAACTGCACCACCCCGAAATCCAACTACGAGCTTTTTAACTGCAAGAACTTTAGTATACACTATTGGAGCTGGAATTACCGCGGCTGCTGGCACCAGACTTGCCCTCCAATTGTTCCTCATTAAGAGATTTAAATTGTACTCATTCCAATTACAAGACTTGAAAAGCCCTGTATTGTTATTTTTTTGTCACTACCTCCCTGTTGCCTTCCTTGGATGTGGTAGCCGTTTCTCAGGCTCCCTCTCTGGAATCGAACCCTAATTCTCCGTCACCAGTTGCAACCATGGTAAGCCACTACCTTACCATCGACAGTTGATAGGGCAGAAATTTGAATGAAACATCGCCAGCACATAAGGCCATGCGATTTGAAAAGTTATTATGAATCACCAAAAATCCGGGTGTGAACCCGCATTGGTTTTAATCTAATAAATACATCCCTTCCAGAAGTCGGGACTTTTCGCATGTATTAGCTCTAGAATTACTACAGTTATCCAAGTAGTAAGGGTACAATCAAATAAACGATAACTGATTTAATGAGCCATTCGCAGTTTCACAGTACAAGTGCTTATACTTAGACATGCATGGCTTAATCTTTGAGACAAGCATATGTTACTGGCAGGATCAACCAGTTAACTCTCAAACAAACGAGCAGAAAGGCTGCAAACAGCCTCTCTTACTTTTGGACAACCAGCTGAGCTGTTTTTAAAGAAAACGAAGTTTCCTCTTACATGACCGTGTGCCGGCGACTGGTTGAGCAGCGACCGACTGGCACGGCATGCCTCTCTTTGCCACGTCTTTAGACATTCCTCTTGGCAAGAACTAGGTGACCAAGGAAAGCCACTGCACAGCAAATGGCCCGGTCACCCACCTCTGCCTGAATGGTAAGCATATAGCTTCAAAACGCTCATGATTAAATGTTGTTCAACCAACAGTCACACAACATTTGCAACACTTTCAGATGCAGAACTGCAACCGACACTTTGTGCACACCTGCCAAAAATCGACTAAATGGCAAGGAAAAGGACTGTGGAGAGAATAACAAGCGAACCACCTATCTCCCAACACAGTAGAGCAGGCCATCTACCATGAAAACCGAGGAGAAGCCTGTGCAGCCAAGGCATCACGGCCTTGCAACTGCACCCATCGGGACAAACTCGTACTTGATCAAGCTGCATTTTGAAGCAAACACAATCGTTTAGCACATCATAGCACTAGCAAACACACTCACTTCAATGGTGCAACTTCACCAACCCAGAAGCCATCAGCTGCTCACTCAGCACTCAGCAACACAGTCTCCTACGATTACTAGCCTAAATTTTCCCATTGTAATAATTGACAAGGAGATGGTTCATTTTTAACAAGTCCAAAACATCCTCCGACAATTTGTGCCAACCTAACGCTACCCCAACACCACTTGCTGCTGCCACAGATATGTTGGGCAACTTGAGAAATTACAAACACAATACAATCAATACTAACTTTCTCGAATGCACTGGATAAACTGCACCTCCAGTGCCTGAACAATTTTTCCATTGTAATAATCGACAAGGAGATGGTTCATTTTTAACAAGTCCAAAACATCCTCCGACAATTTGTGCCAACCTAACACTACCCCAACACCGCTTGCTGCTGCCACGGATATCTCAGGCAACTTGAGGAACTGCAAACACAATCTGATCAAAGCTAACTTTCTCAAATGCATTGGATAAACCTTGCCTCCGATTCCTGTGGACTCGATAGCTCAGTAGGTACAGCGGCCGACCAGTATCCCGAAGGTGCAACTCCAAGTCCCACTTTAGTGAACAAAATTTTTCAGTTGATTTCCACAGTGTCAGAATATCATCAACATGTATACAGTGGACATGATCCCAACCTTCAGGTGCCTTACCGATAAACAGGAGACGAATTCCAAGAGGGAGCAACTTGTTATTCAAGGTCGGAAAGCCGGCTTTTCGCTATCAAGTCAAAATATCACCATCATGTTTTATCGTCTTGCTTTTTTTCCTGAGCCCAGCAGTTTGTTTCCTGCTACAGCTTTTCACAACAGTCAGCTGGGGATGGCTTCAGGTGCGTGCCACTTTGCAAGAAAAACCACTGCCCAACAATTACGGAGGATGTGATTATGCTATTAAAAAAAAAACAATAAAAAGGCACAAGTCTTAAAACAAGGGCTTAGTCTCAGCAGATCGTAGCAATAAGGCTACTCTCTACTGCTTACAATACCCCGTTCTTTATTTAAGTCGTCTGCAAAAGATTTAGCTGGGGAAAATTTAGAGTTTTGGTCAAGGTAGTGCTTCAGAGCATAGTCTGCTCCTTAGCACATTGTGACACAGGAAGCCAAAGTTTTGTTTCTTGCTACAGCTTTTCCCAACAGTCAGCTGGCGATGGCTTCAGTTGCATGCCCCCTTAGCAAGCAAAACCACTGCCCAACCATTACAGAGGATGTGATCATGCTTGTAAAAAAAAAAAAGGATCAAATCTTAGAACAAGGGCTTAATCTCAGCAGATTGTAGCAACAAGGCTACTCTACTGCTTACAATACCCCATTTATATTTAAGTCGTCTGCAAAGGATTTTCCTCTGGAAAATTTAGATTTTGGTCAAGGTAGTGCTTTAGAGCATAGTCTGCTCCTTAGCACATTGTGACACAGGAAGCCAAAGCTTCTATTCTTGTTCCCATAAGATTGTCCAGAGGAATTAATCGTTTCTTTCTAGCACGGATTCTGATTTAGAGGCATTCAGTCATAATCCAACAGATGGTAGCTTTGCACCATTGGCTTTTCAGCCAAGTGCAAATGCCAATTGTCTGAATCTGCAGTTCCTCTCATACTGAGCAGAATTACTATTGCAACAACACTTCAACAGTAGGGTAAAACTAACCTGTCTCACGACGGTCTAAGCCCAGCTCATGTTCCCAATTGGCGGGGGAACAATACGACGCTTGGCGAATTCTTCGCAATGATAGGAAGAGCCGACATCGAAGGATCAAAAAGCAACGTCACTATGAACACTCTGCTGCCAGAAGCCAGTTATTAGAATATAGCCGTACGGGTAATGACTCAACTTAGGTAGTCAAAGTATCTATAGTTACATTAAGTCATTTTCATATGTATTATAATATATTAGAACTTTTTTGATGAAAATGAAAATTGGAATAAATTGGTGCAATCTGTGGTATTTTTATAGAGAAGTTTACAGGCCAAAAATTACTCGATTGTACGATCGATTTTACGAGATATAGATGTTTAAAGTTGGAAGTTCAACAAGCCGCCAATGAAGAGTTTTCTGAGGATGGAAGGTGATATCTTTTGTTATACTCAATGAATTTAGATGAGATTTATATCATTGTAATATGAAAGGCATGTACTTTCTAATGATATTAATTTTGTAGTACTTAAAAGCAAGAGTATCTTCGGAGAGATGAGAGTTTTCTTGTTGTTAGCTGGTGTTGTAAAGATGCTCCACCATTACAATGAAATGGAGTTAAGGAATGAGATATCTTTGGTAATATGCAATGGATTGTGAAGAAATTCATATCACTGTAATCGGCAAGGTAAGTACTTTCCAATGGTACTAAATTTGTAAAGCTGAGGAGTGGAAAGTTTTTCGCTATTGGCAAAAGTTTTCTTCTTGTTAACAGGTGTTTTAAAGGCGAACCGCCTCAACGAGCACACGTAGTTATCAAATGCGATATCTTTAGTAATACCGAATGGATTCTAAAGAAATTTATATCACTGTAATCAGCAAGGTATGTACTTTTAAATGATACTAAATTTGTAAAGCTGAGTGAAAAGTTTTTCGCTATGGGCCAACGTTTTCTTGTTGACAGGTGTTTTGAAGACATACTGCCATGACGAACACACGGAGTTCTCAAATGTGATATCTTTGGTAATATGCAATGGATTCTGAAGAAATTTATATCACTGTGATTGGCAAGGTAAGTACTTTCAAATGGTATTAAATTTGTAAAGCTGAGGAGTGAAAAGTTTTTCAGTAGGGGCAAAAGTTTTGTTCTTATTGAGTGGAATTAAGGACTCTCTGCCATGACGAGGCAATGAGATAGCAAATGCGATATCTTTGCTCATACTTGATGGATTTTTAAGAAATTTATTTGAGTGTAGTTGAAAAGTCAAGTACTTTTAAACGGTATAAAATTTGTAGCCCTTAAAACTGAAAAGTTTTCTGGAAAGCCAAAAGATTTCTTGTTATTGACAGGTGTGAAGAACAACTGGTCACAAGCAAGAAAGCAAAGGGCAAACAGGATATTTTTGCTCAAACTCTATGAATTTTGAAGAAATTTGTAGTATTGACAAGGGAAAGTTGTTGATGAGGAACGAAAATATTCTTGATAAAAAGCATAGAAGAGAAATTGTATTCATATTGTTGGCCGTTAGTGGATAGCTGTTGTTTTAACTGACAGAGTTCATCACTTAGTTTTTACTCATGTTATTGCTGCAAAACCATTCGATGTGATCGTATAGTTTAGTCATTACATTGAGCAAAATATTGCTGGTGCCCAGCTAATGTGCAGTGAATTAAACAACAAGGGAATGTTGTATTTCAGAGTGAAATACTTATGAAAGTTTATTCAGAAAATAATCATGAAAAGATGACATAGTAGTTTGTTGGATAGCAAAATTGTTGTACAGCTAGGGTTAGTGATAAGAAAGGTGAAATTTCAGTATTTACACATTTTGTGAATGACTTTCAGCAGTTGTCTTCACTAAATGTGAATAAGTTCTATAGGAAACACATGAAATAGTGTTGTCAAGCTAAACAGTAGAACTATATGAAATATTTGTCTTACTGCTTTGAAAATTTCTCAAAATCCTTCTATTTGTTAGAGAAAACAGTGAGCAAATTATGGTTTCAGTCTGATTAAACTTGTAAAAGGAAGAGCGGAGACCAATGTTATATTTTGGTGTCAAGTATAGCTAAAGTTTATTGAGTAAATATTCATGAAAATACAAGCTGGTCGTCTGTTGCATACCAAAATTGTTTAAGAAATTCCTTTTGTAATGAGAAAGAACATTGTTAACATTGTGTATATTTTTTCAAAGCTTTTTATTACTAGGCTTAAAGAATATCTATGAAAGGGAAAGCTGATGACATAATTTTGTCAAGTTACAGAGAGCAAGAAAATGAAATATTTGTGAAAGTTTTGGGAAAATCACTCAGTGTCCTGGTATGGTTAAGACATAACATTCAGCAAGATATGACTGTTGTTCAGCTGATCTGTTCAGAGTAACAGTATTACATCATGTTACATGTCACTGTAAAATACAGATGAAAGTTTATTCAGAAAATAATGATGAAAATATGACATGGTGGTTTGTTGGATACCAAAATTGTTATGCAGGTAAGGTTAGTGATAAGAAAGTTCCAACTTAAGTACGTAGTCATTTTGTGAATGATTTTCAGCAGTTGTTTTAAACAAACATAAATAAGTTTTGTAGGAAACAGATGAAATAGTTTTGTCAAGCTATTCAGTGGAACTATATGAAATATTTGTCTTACTACTTTGAAAATTTCTCAAAATTGTTCTATTGTTTTGAGAAAACAATGAGCAAAATATGGTTTCAGTGTGATAAATCCTGTGAAAGCAAGAGTGGAGAGCAATGTTATATTTTGATGTCAGGTATAGGTAAAGTTTACTCAGAAATTAATCATGAAAATATTATCTACCAGTCTGTTGGACACCAAATATGTTTGAAACATCCTTTAATAATAAGAAAGTATGGTTAACTATGTGGAGATTTTCTGGACTTCTTTGATTACTTGCCTTAAAGCATACCTTTAGGGAGAAAGCAAATGACCTAATTTTGTCAAGTTATACAGTGGAAGAAAATGAAATATTTGTCATACATTTTTCAAGATAGCTCAATGTCTTGCTATGGTTGAGACATAACATTGAGGAAAATATAGCTGCTGTGGAGCAGAAGTATTCAGAAAAACAGTTTAAGACAATGTTATATTCCAGGGTGAAATGCACATGTAAGTTCATTCAGAAAATAATCATTAAAACATGACATGTTGGTTTGTTGGTTACCAAAATTGTTATACAGATAAAGTTGCTGATAAGAAATCTTAAAGTTAAGTATGTACATATTTTGTTAATGCTTTTCAGGTGTTACCTTGAAGAAAGATTAATAAATTATGTAGAAAAGAAATGAAATAATTTTGTCAAACTATCCAGGGGAACTATATCGAATATTTGTCTTACAGTTTTGAAAATTTGTGAAAATCTTTCTATGGCTCAGAGAAATTATTGACCAAAGTATGTCTTTAATCAGATTAATTTTATGAAAGCAACACTTCAGTGATATGTCATATTTTGGTGTCAAGTATAGGGAAAGTTTATTCAGAAATTAATCATGAAATAATTATCTAGTGGTTGCTTGGACACCAAACTTGTTTAAGACATTCCTTTAATAATGAGAAAGGGTATCCTTAACTATGTGCAGACTGTCTGAACTCCTTTCCTTACTTGGCTTAGAGAATATCTTTAAGTAGAAAACAGATGACATAATTTTGTCTAGTTATGCAGTGCAAGAAAATGAAATATTTCGCATACATTTTAAAAAATAACTCAATGTCTTTGTATCATTTAGAAATAAAATTGAGGAAAATATAGCTGCTGTGCAACTGAACTATTCGGAATAACACTATAAGACAATGTTGTATTCCAGGATCAAATGCATATGAAAGTTCATTCAGAAAATAATCATGAAAATATTATATGGTGGGTTCTTTGATAGCAAAATTCTTATACATGTAGTCTTGCAAATTAAAATGGTTAAACTTAAGTATCTATACATTTTGTAAATTCTTTATATGAGTTTTCTTGAAAAAACCTTGATAAATTATCAAGGCACCACATGAGATGGTTTTGTCAGGTTGTGCAGTAAAATAAAATTAAATATTTGTGTCACTTGTTTGGAAAGTTGCTCAAAGTATTTCTGTGCCTTAGAGAAAAAAACTGAGCACAATGTGGTTTCAAACTGATTAATCTTGTGAGAGCAACAGTGCAAGCAAATGTTATTTTCTGTTACAAGTATAGGTAAAAGTTTATTTAGAAAATAATCGTGAAAATACTAGATATTGGTGTCTTTGGTAGCAAAATTTCTGAAAAATTCCCTTTGAAAAAAAAGAATATACTTAAGCAAGTATACCTCTTCTCAATGGTTTTCATTAATTGGTACAAAAAACAATTTAAGGAGAAAGCAAATGACATTATTTTATGAAATTATCCAGTTCAAGAAAATGAACGACTGGCCATAGGTTTTTGAAAATTGCTCATTTGTATTCTATGGTTTAGACATAACATTGAGCAAGATATGGCTGGTGAGCAAGTAATGTTTTAAGAATAATACCAGAAGGCAATGTTATTTTAAAGTGTGTATTATGCATTAGAATTTAATCAGAAAATAACCATGGAAATATTACATTTTGGTTTCATAGATACCAAAATTGTTATACACGTAGTCTTGGCAATTAGAATGGTTAAACTTAAGTGTCTATAGATTTTGTAACTCCTTTATATGTGTTTTCTTGAGAAAACCTTGATAAATTATAAAGGCACTACATGAGATGGTTTTGTCAAAGAGGCACTATTTGGAAAGTTGGTCAAAGTATTTGTATGGCTTACAGAAAATATTGAGCACAATAAGGTTTCAAACTGGTTAATCTCGTGAGAGCAACAGTGCAAACAAATGTTATTTTCTATTACAAGTATAGGTAAAAGTTTATTCAGAAAATAATCATAAGGATATTACATAGTGGTCTGTTGGCTACCAAAATTGGTGAAAACATTCCTTTGATAATGAGAAATAACATACCTAAAGAAGTATACACTTTCTCAATGGTTTTCGTTAGTTGGTATAAAAATTAATATAAAGAGAAAGCAAATGAAATAATTTTGTAAAATTATTCATTGTAAGAAATTGAACTAATGGCCATATGTTTTGCAAAATTCCTCACTTACTCTCTATGGTTTAGACATAACATTGAGCAAAATATGACTGGTGAGCAGGTAATGCTTCCTGAATAAAACTACAAGAGAATGTTATGTTTCAGTGTCAATTATTCATTTAAAAATATTCAGAAAATAATGATGAAAATAGTACATGATGGGATTCTAAATACCAAAATTTTTTGCACATGTAGCCTTAGCAATGAGAAAGCTTAAGCTTAAGTATATATACTTTTTGTAAATTTTTTATATGGGATTCCTAGGAAAAAAATATTAATACATTATACAGGAACCACATGACATGATTTTCCCAAGTTCACCAGTGGAATAAAATGAAACATTTGTGCCACTGTTTGGAAAGTTGGTCAAAGTATTTGCATGGCTTAAAGAAAATTTTGAGCACAATATGGTTTCAAACTAGTTAATCTTGTGAGAGTAAAACTGGAAGCAAATTTTATTTTCTAGTATAAGTATAGGTAAAAGTTTATTAAAAAATTAATCCTGAAAATACTAAATAGAGCTATGCTGCCTACCAAAATTGCTGAAAAATATTCCTTTGAAAGCAACAAAGAATATACTTAGGCATGTCTACCTTTTCTCAATGGTTTCTATCAGTTGGTTTTAAAAATATTTTAACAAGAAAACACATGAAAATATAAAGGATGTCTAACTTCCCATGTTCCAACATAAACATGGAATGATGTTATATTTTACTGTTTAACATCATTTTTTACATATCCAATTGCACAAAAATAATTAGGCTAAAGAGTCACCAAAAAGTAACTAACAAACAAGACACTTTAACCCCAGTAACTTTGTGCTCGACAGCAAAGTCTTTATATAAATTTGGGACGGGTGGGATGGGTTGGGGATATGATTTAAAACTTTCTTTTGAAGTCGCCGCTTGTCCCTGTGGTAACTTTTCTGACACCCTAGCTTAAAACTCATAAAGACTAAGGGATCAATAGTCCATGCTTTCACAGTTTGTATTCATACTGAAAATCAAAATCAAGTGAGCTTTTACCCTTTTGTTCTACATGAGATTTCCGTTCTCATTGAGCTCACCTTAGGACACCTGCGTTATCATTTGACAGTTGTGCTGCCCCAGCCAAACTCCCAACCTGACAGTGTCTTCAGCTCGGATCGACCAGCAAAAAAGCGATCTTTACACTAAAATGTGGACGTGACGTCCAGCTCCGCTTCACCGAATAAGTAAAAAAACGATAAGAGTAGTGGTATTTCACTTGCGGATTGCTCCTCCCACTTATTCTACACCTCATGTTTTTTCACAGAGTCAGACTAGAGTCAATCTCAACAGGGTCTTCTTTCCCTGCTGTTGCTGCCAAGCCCATTCCCTTGGCTGTGGTTTCGCTAGATAGTAGATAGGGACAGTAGGAATCTCCTTAATCCATTCATGTGCATCACTAATTGGATGACGAGGCATTTGGCTATTATAATACCTTTATTGAATGATAAAAGTATATTCAGGCTTAATGAGTAGCCTTCCCTCAAATAATTAAAATACAAAATAGAAGGTTATAAATACAATATAGAAAATTACGGCATTCACGTGGTGCTCCCTGTCACCTTCAGATTGTAAGAGAGATTGGCTGTTAAAAAAATTGTCTGAGGGTGCTAACAAGCTTGCCAGTTTTTATTAAAACTAGTTGTCGGATATATAATAAGATGATTTCTGATAATGCGACTGCTGAGGTGGCCGCTACTGACTTATTTTTAACAGGTGTTTCGGGTGAAAATTTGTTTGCGATATTTGTTCTAAAGCACATAAAACAAAAAGAGGGTTAAGTTTGCATAAGAGAGCAAAACATGAAGAGGTTTACCATCGGGAAAATGTTCCTGCTCCGAGGACAAAGCTCACTGGGAATATGAGGAGATGGTTCTAATGGCTAGGGAGGAAGTGCAGCTCTTACATGATGGTGTTAAGAAAATAAATCAAAAGCTAAAGGCAATTTTGCCTTACCGTACCCTGGAGAGTATCTAAGGGGTACGTAGAAAGGCAAATAAAAAAATATCAGGATTTGCTAAGCGAATTTATTTCTGAGACCAAACGTGGGAGCGAGACAGATACTTCCTCTTGTAGTAATGTCTAGCCATCTCAATGTGGTGCTGAGGAATCCGGCACTGCTATAGGGTTTTCTGGCAGAGAGTATGAGGAATGGGTGAGGGTTATGATGCAAGAAATTGAAGGAGGCAGTTTTTATACTGATATTGAGATGGAGCTTTGCCATCGCGGCCTCACTGATGATGTGAGGTGGGCCATCAACCTCGACTTTCAAAAGTGGTTGGAGAGTGAGGGAGTGAGTGTAAGAGGGAGGAGGAGAGCTCGACACCCTGCCTCACATCCTAAATGGAGACCGCAGGTCAATGCAACTAAGAGAAGGAAGGCCACATATCAGAGGGTGCAGAATCTGTTTAAGAAGAACAAAACTCGTTGTGCTAAAGTTTTACAGGGTACGTGGAATTGCAAGGGTGATAGATGTACATTACCTGAGCTAGAGGCCTATTGGAGAAAAATATTTGAACAGGAGTCTGTGCCTGATGAACGTACACCTGATTTAATCAGGCCAGTTAGGTGGGACCTTATACGGCCAGTATCCAAAACCGAGCTTGAAGCTACAATCATGAATATAAGGCCTGGAGCACCAGGACCTGATGGGATTGTTCTGCATCGACTAAAACAGCTACCTAAAGAGGAGCTGAGGGCACGTCTCAACTTGTGGCTCATGGTTGGGCATTGTCCCACCAGATGCTGTATTGGGGAGACGGTTATGATCCCAAAAGATCTAGACGATGTCAGACCCCCCAAACAGGCCAATCACCATGGCCAACATGATAATAAGGTGCTTACATAAGCTATTGGGTAAAAGGATGGCCGATTTGCTACCCATATCTGAAAGACAGAAGGCTTTTCATTCTGGTGATGGTTTGGCGGAGAATGCTTATTTATTGCACGCTATAATCGATCATCATACGAGGAATCTATTACCCTGAATGTGGTCTTCCTAGATATTTCAAAGGCATTTGACTCTGTGTCCCATCATTCTATTTTGAGAGCAGCTCAGCACATGGGTGTTCCACCGCCCTTCCTGACATATCTCAGGGAGTTTTACGGATGAAGTCAAACATCTATACGAGTGGGTAATGATTGGAGTGAACTAATTAATGTCAGGAGGGGTGTGAAACAAGGTGACCCCATGTCTGTGCATTTGTTTAATGCAGTTATAGATTGGGCATTGGCAGCTCTGGACTCCAGTCTCGGTGTTGAGATTGGGGAAGGAGCGTGTATTAATCACTTAGCCTTTGCTGATGATATAGCATTCCTAACGAGAACGGGCACAGAGACAGATTGATTTAATTAATACCAGTTTGAGTAAGCGGTCTGGAAATCAGTGTTGGTCATGGTGGCAAATATGCATCTCTAAGGATTGATGTTGACCAGAAAAAGAAGTGGGTAGTAAATCCCAGCAAGCATTTGTACATCGGGGGGTGTCTATCCCGGCACGTAGCATTACTCAGACTTACAGGTACTTAGGCATCTTTCTTGGTGCTAAGGGACTGGTGTCTGGTGTGGCTACTAAATTGCAGGGATATATTGATGTTACAAGAGCCCCTTTGAAGCCCCAGCAAAGGCTGTATGTATTGAAGCAACATATAATACCATCAATGTTTCATCAATTGGTACTTGCAGGCTCAACTAACAAACTTCTCAAGTTTTTGGATGTAACGATTAGAGGGGCTGTTAAGAAATGGCTAAAATTACCAAAAGATGCACCTGATGCCTTCATACATTCGTCTATAGATGAAGGAGGTTTGGGTGTTTTAAATCTGAGGTACATGATTCCCCTGATGACAAAAGCTAGGCTTGAGAAGTTTGTGACAAAGCGAGCTGCTGTGACTGCAGCTATTGCTGGGACTTCATTTGTTCTGAACATGCTGTGTAGGGTCTCGGTTCCTCTGCAGGTAGGGGAGAATGTGGTCTGTGATAAGAAGAGATTGAAATGGGCTATAGCACAACTATTACATCATGCTGTGGATGGCTGCGACCTTCATAGCAGCAAAAACGTTCTAAAGGTCCACAAGTGGATAGACAGACCATCTAGTCTCATGTCTGGTGCCAATTATATAGGTGCCATCCAGGTTCGTGGAAATTTGATGCTGACTGCTGCAAGAATGGTGCGTGGTCATCCAGAGCAGGATGCTGGTTGTGATGCTTGTAGGAGAACCGAGACCCTGGGTCATATACTCCAGGTCTGCCCAAGAACCTTTGGTCCAAGAAACAAGCACCATAATGCGGTCTTAGCTCAATTGACAAAAATGTTAAAGAAACGGAATTGGTAGGTCATTGTTGAGCCTGCCATTCCTACTAATGCTGGGTTGCACCGTCCCAACATGATTGTATGGAAGGTAGCACAACCTGTTATATCATTGATGTGACCGTGGTAGCTGACCATGCAGACCTTGATAATGCCCATCAAAGTAAGATAGAGTGATATAATATGCAGTGTGTTCACAACTGGGCCTGTAGAGTGAGTGGAACCGCTACTGCGGCCATCTCCAAGGTGGTCTCTAATTGGAGAGGTGTGCTGGAGGTTCCATCCTTTAGGCTAATGAAATACGATTTGTTATTGAGTATAGAAAGTATAGAATTACTGGGGATAATTGTTTTGGAGAGAGGATTTAAAACTTGGATGCATCACAGAAGATCTACATATCGGGTGCATGAAGAGGATGAAAGATTACAACGTGAAGAACTCTGGGAGGATGGATAAGGCTGTGTGAAGTTATGCAAATAATAATGAGAAAAATATTTTGAACAAATACTCGAACGCCGTAATTTTCTATATTGTATTTATAATCTTCTATTTTGTATTTAATTATTTGAGGGAAGGCTACTCATTAAGCCTGAATATACTTTTATCATTCAATAAAGGTATTATAATAGCCAAATGCCTCATCATCTAATTAGTGATGCACACGAATGGATTAACGAGATTCCCACTGTCCCTATCTACTATCTGGCAAAACCACGGCCAAGGGAACGGGCTTGGCAGCAACAGCAGGAAAAGAAGACCCTGTTGAGCTTGACTCTAGTCTGACTCTGTGAAAAAACATGAGAGGTGTAGAATAAGTGGGAGGAGCAATCCACAAGTGAAATACCACTACTCTCATCGTTTTTTTACTTATTCGGTGAAGTGGAGCTGGACGTCACGTCCACATTTTAGTGTTAAGATCGCTTTTTTGCCAGTCGATCCGAGCCGAAGACACTGTCAGGTTGGGAGTTTGGCTGGGGCGGCACGACTGTCAAATGATAACGCAGGTGTCCTAAGGTGAGCTCAATGAGAACAGAAATCTCATGTAGAACAAAAGGGTAAAAGCTCACTTGATTTTGATTTTCAGTATGAATACAAACTGTGAAAGCATGGCCTATCGATCCCTTAGTCTTTATGAGTTTTAAGCTAGAGTGTTAGGAAAGTTACCACAGGGATAACAAATGACTTCTAGCAAGCTGACGTTTTCATGCCCAAACCCTTCCCACCCTGTTTCTCTTTCAAAATGTTGAGCCATGTGTTGAATGGAGAAGTTCAATTTATCATAAATGGACAACCACTGAAGTAAATTTTTAGAATATTTACATGATTCTTAGGTGATTTTTTGTGTAATGAAGTGTAAATACTAATTTTATAACCACAAATATAAATGTAACATTCTTAACATTTTTTTTTTTTTATATTTTACAAAGAATTAGTTATATAGAGAATTTAACGTTATTTTTCTCAGTATTTTTGAACTGTAGCTTTTAAGATAAATTGATTTAGTATTGGTCAAAAATTCATAAAGCCAATATAGTTTTTTATATAATAGAAAATTAAATAAAAGTTTTTCTCCTTTTGCTTCAGTTTTGTACTATTTTTTCTTTTGCAATTTTTGTTCTCTTCTTTTCAGATTTTCTTTCCAGTATCCTCTCATTTTCTATTTCATTCAATCCTTTGGTCTTTTTCTTTTTGTGTCGATGGTCTTCTATGTTCACTTGGATTTGTGGGGCTTCAGGAACGTCAGTTGGATTCTCTTTAGACCGTTTCTGTTTCTTTTTGTGTCTGTTAATGACATTTCAGGAACTGTCTCAAAGTTACATTGTTTTGTCGACTTACGTTTCTTCTTGTCTCTACTTGTTGTAAATGTCATTTCCTCTGTTTTTGCTGTAGTATATATGTTGTCATCAGTTGTTAGTGGTAGTTTTTTAGTTTTTTTACTGCTATTTGTTTGTAGTTGTGGTGATGTTGATGTGCTACTTTCGTCAGAGGTCTCTTCACTTACATCATCCTTAGGTAAAGTATGGTCTGCAGTTTGGATCTGTTGAGTTGTACTTGTTTGGTATGTAGAGCATAGCTCGTTGAGTAAATTGCGCATCACAGATTTTGTTGAACCTGGTGACAGCAATGTGTTTGTACATGTAGTCTCTAGGAACTGAGACAAAGCCCTTTGGGTTTGAGGAAATTGGATGTTTGAGGAAATTGGATGGGAAGGGTTTGAGGAAATTGGATGGGAAGTGGTTGAAATATGAAGTACCAGATGGTGAAGCAGGTGAGGCATTTGGTTTACTGCTTTTAGAATTCATCTGGAATGGAGGACAATAGGAGAAATTTCTGTTTAAATTTGTCACATAGGTAATATATGCACATTCAATTTAGCCATCATTTACATTGATAGTGTGCGATAAATGCATTCTTTGATATAAAAAATAGAATATAACTACTGTGATAAAGTTAATTAAAAGTGACTGCAGAGAAGTGAAGTGACTTCAAAGGGGTAAGGAAATATACATCTGTTAACTTTTTAACCCTAGACAATGCAACATAAGCTGTACCAGGGGGTATGTTATCCACATCAAACCATACAGCTACCTTGTCTAATGTTTGCCCTTGTGCTTTGCATATAGTATTTGCATATGCTGGACGTAGGGGATACAATGTAATTGTGTGACCATTCTGCCTTATTGTAACAGGATAAATTGGTGCAATTTTATCATTTGGTAATTTTAGAATAATAGTATGATTTTGAATGGATTGTATTGTCGCCATTTGACCATTGACAACATTGTTTTGTTTGTCTCGGTTTTGTGTAATCATTACTCTCATTCCTTGATACAGATTAACAGGTTCCCTTTCATTGTCCATTTGAATGTTAGCGATAGCTTGAGATTCTCTGAAGAGATGTTGTATAAGCAACTTATTGATGTGATGTGATGCATTGTTAGTAAAAGTTAGAACAGTAATGTTAGGGTGATTTATAAATAAGGACGTGACATCATGTGAATTGATTTCACCAGTGGGACAGACAATGCGTCCCTGTTGAATATGATCCAAAGTTTTTGGGTCTGGTATCCAGTACCTAATGTGACCCAAAAATTTCAGATACTCCACATCTCCAACTCGGTGCTGTCCCTTTAGGTTGTAATGGTAAGTAGTAGACACAAATACCCGGTTTGAAAGTGGATTACTTACTGGCACAAATCTATTCACGTCCTTTTCAAATGGCTGTTGTTGAGCCGCATCACCACATAACACTAACACAGGTCTGAAAAGTATTCTTTGTAAAGTAGATAATATTATGTTGAATATGGATTCAGATATCATCGACAGTTCGTCTATAATAAGTCAAAACGTGAAAGAGACCAGTTAGTAGTTGGTGAGTCACTGGAATTGACAGGAATACGAAATGCAGCATGAACAGTATCACATGTGACGTCATCAGATACTTTAGCCCTGAAAACACTGGACAGGAATCCTGTAGGACTTGCAATTAAAATGTTAACGTCCCTCAATCAACTCATCAACACAGGCTAAAATTGTGTGCGATTTGCCAGAACCTGGTTTGCCAGTTATCAAGGTTGGCTTTTGCCATTGTATATCCGAATTGAAGTGATGAAGGTCAGGCTGATTTAGATTACAAACATTGAGATCCTCATGTCCTGAATCACTATACTCGTTATCAGAGTCTATTGAGAAGTTGATATTCTGCGAGAAATAATGGGTCTGTCGTGCAATTATTGCATTGACAATGTGTGTTTTAACAGCGATTTGGTGATCATCAAATTGGTAGGTGGCTTCACTACGTGGCTGAAGGGTTTGTAGTTGACTGCCATTGATTATGTCCATTTGTGTAAGGTAAAAAAAATCAGCCAAACTTAGAACATAAGAAATTATGGTAGTGACATATGTATCCTTATGTCCCTCTAAGGTGAAGTGGTACTTAAGCCTTTTCGAACTTGTCCACATATGTGGAAAGTTGTGAATCACTTGTGCATACCATTGCAGCCTGATGGCAATTCTGCGATGGGGAATATGTAATAGCGTGTATTGAAAGAAATACTCTGGATTTAATATTGAGTACATCTTGGTTCCTACTAATGTTACTGTGGTGAAAAGCATGTAGCCACTGAAGAAAATTTAAATGTTCATGTTCCGGCTTTCTTTGCCAGTACTTTTTTGCAATTTTGTCTTGTGCTAATTTTTCACTTGTAGGGACATTATAGCGTTTTGTTCTACTGCAAGACCATGCAACTTTTTTGGATGACATAGAAAGCCACATCTCAGGTTCTGCTGCTTTATTGGTCATAAGGTATCATATTGCAGCTTGCCGTCCTTGTAGTTTGTAAGAGTAAAGACTATCTATGCTAGTTCCATCTTTCCACTTAGTAACATATGAACTGACATATCTTAGCAACATCCCCACTCCATCCATAGTTTGGTAGTCCATAGAACATTTTAAGGTGGGAATTAGTGTAGTGTTAAACAACAGGTGTTTAGCTCAGTAGAGTCACGCTTTAGGCGAGGTAGTGGGATCTTTATCGGATCACAAACAAAATATAATAACTAATAGTTTGGAAATGTTCAATTACTGTTCAGTTCGCTAGTAGTTCTCTCAAGTGTAAATTCTCTTCCACTGGCTTCTCAGCTCTGCTTTATTCGCTCTATTGTTGTCTGCTCTGCTCTGTGGACTCCTCTTTTCATGCTTTTGGTGGGCAGTTTTGGTTGACAGTGAGTGACATCAGACGTTGACCAATCAGATAGATTCTGACCAAGTCTCTCGCTCTTCTGGGTGAAGGCATTGTTTGGAATGCAACGTAATCAACAAGGATGTTTGAAAAAGATTTTCTAGCACTAAATTAATATAGTTCTTTGTAAAATTATAATGGTAAAATCAGAATATACCAATTCTTATCTCAGTTATGTTACTTAGTAGTCTATATAGTGGGGATTCTGAGACATTTTATGAATTTTAATGAGCTCTCAAAAATTGTATCAACTTCCAGTAATTGGTGATGACGTCATTACCTGTCAATCATTCTAAAATTGTTGTGAGACCACACCCACTTTTCAAATCTCGTTCAAACCGGATTTTCAAATTCGCTCAATTTTCTCACATTTTCAAATTCACTCAATTTTCTCACATTCTCAAAATTTGCTCAATTTTCTCACATTTTCAAAATTAATCAATTTTGAAATTTTCAAAATTTCAAAAACGTAAAATCATAAAATAAAGTTTATAATTTTTTTTAGTTTGAATCCAAATATTTTTTCATATTCTTCAACCATATAATTCATGTAATGACCAAATGCAAGAGTGTCTATTTTATTTTCAAGTATGTTTCGTTTGTCATCTTTTGCTGACAATGCAATTTTTTCAACACTTTCAGTATACAAATCATGGTTTCTATGTCTTATTAAATTCATCTTTCTAATTTGTTCTTCTTCATTAAATAAACAATCTTTATAATTTTGAAATGATATATTTTTTTCAATAACATTTTTCTTAACACCTTTACATTTTTTATTTGACTTTTCACTTCAAAACATTTTGTAAGAATATAATTTTGCTCTCAAACCCACAAATTCTTCTATTTGTTTTCCTCCACACTCATCTTTCATCATTCTAATAACCTTTTTATTCAATCCAGTTTTTATTCCACTTTTATGATCTTTTAAGTAATTACTTGTATCAAACATTTTTTCTACATCTGGAGAAATATCTTTATAAAAATCATCAGTTTTAATTTCATACATTAAACTATCTGTATCGGTAAATAATAATGATGCATTTTCGTTGTATTTTTTCTTGATATAATTATAATGAAAATCATACATTAAAGTCTTACTAAGGTCTAATATACTCATTCCTAAATATATTGGTTTATCTAGTATAATTTTTGTTTTGTGCATATGAACCGCAATTAAATTTTCGGAAAATATCGTTCTTTTGTCAAAGTTGGTTTTTGAAAATAGTTTTAATGCTTTTTCTTTTCTGTTAACAAGTTGAATATTAACTCTGTTTCTAACATTTTCCATTGTTTTACCAAATACAGAATTCATCAATTTGAAAAAGTCTTTTTCGAAATCATTTTTTGAATTCGTTCTCAAATTTGTATTTAAATCGATGTATTTTTTCATGAAATCTTCTTCATAAAATTTAATGCCTTTATGAATTCGTTTAATTTTTAATCCCAACTTTTCATATAATTTTAAGTTTTCACAATGCAAAACATATTTTTCTTTATTATTCAAATTTGGAATTAATTTTTCAACATTACCACCAGCTTGCTGCCCTCCAGGTTTTAATCTTTCTGGTGCTAAAGGACATTCATTGTGTAAATCATGTAAATTTTCTGAATATTCTAAATCAACTTCTAAAATACAACTACCGGACCGAACTTCGTTTGCCGCTCTGCGGTCGGCTCCGCCGTTTTTCCAATTTTCCAATTCTTTTTCAGTCATCCATTTGAAATTTCTCACAGGTAATTTTTTGCTCATTGCCCATCCATATAAATTATTTGCATCTAAATATGGAAGATAAACACTATCTTCTTTAGAATTATATTTGTTTTCCATATATTTATTGTTTGCTTTTGCGTGTCTTTTTGTAATCATAGAAACACCACCTCTAACTCCTTTTTCAATCATGAGATACATTTGTGGATCAGATAATAGATCCAATTCAATTTTTGTAATTTTCAACATTGCATCCCAAGCTAATCCAGGTGAAGTGAAATACCAAGCAGGATCCAATTTATAATTTTGTTTACAAACTTTTCTAAAGTTTTCAAAGACATCGCCCAAAAGTAAAACATCAGTTTTTAAATATAAATCATGATATTGCCTCATATTTTTAATATTAAATTTTTCCCAAACATTTTGTGCGTGTGAATAATCTTCTTCACTTATACTTTCATCATTTAAACTAGAATAAAAACATTCTTTATCAGGTAGTTTTTCTTCTTTTAATTTTTCAATGCTGTCAAACCATTCATATGGAAAAACACCTTTTCTAGTTAACAAAGCAGCTTTTTCTTCATTTTTATAAAATCTTTTCAAAATATTTAATTCGTTTTTATCTAAATTATTAACTAAATTTGCTAAACTAGTTTGCATAAATTTAAAACTATCAATAAATCTAATTTTTCTTTTTACATTAACAATTTCTTTCATTTTATAATTAGTTTCTTCTACTGAAGTTGATGGTAATTCTTCACATTCAATAATATTTTCTTTACTTTTACTTTGAAGTTGTTTTTCTGTCATTATTTTTTCAGATTCAAATTTATCAACAATAATTTCTTTTGTAAATGAAATATATTTCTCATCAGTGTTGGGTATACAATTAATTTCACCTTCTGAAACACCTAGATTTTTTATAAACAAATGACTATCATAATTCTGCAGATTGTGAAATATAACTGGTATAAATTTTGTTTTTTTCATTTTTGAATTACAACTAATACAAGCAGCTCCTCTATATTTTCCAGTAAAATGACAATGGTCTCTAACTTTATCTGTGAAATTGGTTCTTTTTGGTTCTTTTCCTTTTTCATTTTCTTTTACTTTTTCTTCTGCTTTTCCAAACTTGATTCCACAAGCATAACAATTTTCAGCTAATCTAAAATCTACTTTATCTTTTTCACTTAATATTATATTTTTTTGAAATTTAAATTGCTCATGTATTTTTTTAATATTGTTTTCTAAACTTTCTACAAATTTTAAAGAAACATCACAAGTATCTTCATCATCAGATTTAGTATATTTTATTAATTTTGGTTTGAAAAGATTATCATCAAAACATTTTATCAAATAACAATATCCAGATGGTTCATGTTTTTGAAATTGTTTTGTACGCGGAGCGCGTCCACCTGACGGTTCTCCAATATTTTTATCCTCAAATTTTAAATTGCATTCAAAATCTGCGTAAATTACAAATGGAATATCATGCATTCTTTCATAATTTTTAAACTTTCATTTTTCACCTTTGTTTGGATAAACAATTTTTCCACATTCATACTCTTGACAATATTCTAAATGATTTTTGTAAACATTTTCCTTACTAAAATGTTGTAAACAATTATCACAAATATGTGTTTTCTCTTTGTGTTTACTAACCTGACTTGAAAATAATCTACTCTTATTTTTAATCAAACAATAATGTTTATCTCCATTTTCATTCGATATCATTAATATATTAACATGATTTTTGTGATTGAGATTGGATGATTTTTGTTTGCTTACTCTCAAAGGAAAAATTTCATGATTTTCTTTTCCAAATCTTTTTTCTTTATCATACCCAAATAAATTAATTGAAATGTTATTTTTTTCAAATTTATCAATATCAGAAAATCCACATGGAAATTTCACATCTTTAACATTAAAATTCTCAGCTTTCTTTTTCAAAATTTTTGTAATTCTCTCTGGATGTTTTAAATCAGGTGTGGTTTTTAAAAGTTCATTTATTGTAACACACCATAATAAACATTTTTGATCTTCATTTTTTGGATTGATAATTGCTTTTTTACCTTCTAAAAATTCTGGTAAAGGAATATAAGATGAAGCTAGTAATCTTTTAATTTCATTAATATTTAAAATTACTTTCAAAGATTTATGAAATTTCTACAAACTTGAATTTTTTAAAAATTCTTCAAAACTCAAAATAATTTTTTGGGTTATTTTTTCATATATTTCATCAAAATTACTTCCATCAAAAATTTCTTCGTAGTAACTATGAAAATGAGCTTTATCTATGGTTGTTTCTCCTGTTTCTGGATTTGTTTTTGACATCAAACACACAAGAGTTATTTGTTGTTTTGTGCTTGGATTTTTTTTGAATTTTTCAATCACCAATGGTTTTATTTTTTTCAAAAGAGTCAAAGGGTCATATAAAGACAATTCAAATTTTTTCAAATCCATTTCATATTTTTTTGTTACTTTCAAAGCTTCTTTATCCAATTTAAATTTTGCAGTTGGGGTTGAAACTTTATTTTGTATTTTGTTAAATATATCTGAAACATTATCTTTCAAATAATTAAACCAATTTTTTATTCTTTCTGTTCCTTTTTTATTTAATGGGTTGTATATATCAAATAAATTTAATATTTTTTCTTTAGTATTATTAAATAAATTATTTGTTTTTTCCTTTGAGTTAACCAAAATTTTATTTAAATTTTTATTTGTTTTTAATAAAGGTGTTTGTAAATTTTTTTCTGTAATTGGTTTGTCTAAAATTGATGAAGAAATTTCTTGATTTTTTCTTGGTCTTCCGCTATTTCTAACAAAAATTCGTTCATTTTGTCTTTTTTCTGGAGGTAATGTTGCTGGTCTTCCTCTTTTTTCCCGTCTTGGTCCTACAAAAGAACCAAAAGGATATTTTCTTGGTCTTCCACGGCCACGTTTTGAATTATTTGAATGGTCATTTGTATTCATTCTTTATTTATATATATTTTTTTTAAAGACAAAAAAAAAATTTTTTTTTCATGTTTGGTCACATGATTAAATTAAAAAAAAATAACTGATTACTGAATTTTAGTAAATATAAAAATATTAAATGATGAATATAATTTTTTTAAACTTGGAACTAAAATAATTTTGTAAGTTGTAGTATAAATTTTTTCTCCACCGGCGGAGCCGTCCTTCGGGTTGTAATCAATTTCAAAATCATTGAAAATACAAAATTTTTTTTTATAATTTATCAAAATTTCATGATGTGGTAATAATTCTCCATCACCTGAAAGTTTACAATTTTTTCAGAAAAAACATAAAATAAATAGTCTTCATCATCGTAAAAGCTGAAATTTTTCAGCTCACTTTTGTCTTCATATATAAATTTTTCAATATATTTTTTTGATTGCTTTGCGCTAGCTTGGTTCATATTTTATTTATATAATAATTTTCCTTTAAAAAAAATAAAAAAAAAAAATAAAAACATCGAGCCGAATCACGGAGCGCTTCGTGGAGCTTTGCTGAACCTTATTTTCAACAGTCATAAAAAACCAAAAATGATTGATCATTAAATTTCAAATCTTTTTTATTATTAATTCTATATTTTATACTTTGCATTCATATTAAAATTTTTGGCAGCAGATTTAAGACTTAAAATTTTGTGTTTCACCTGTTTCACTATTTATAACCACCAGTTGAATTGATTTTTTCAATTTTTCTCTACAATATTTTTCATACTTTTCATTTGGTTTTGAAATTTCAAAACCCAACATTTTTTCAAGTTGATTTTTGTTAAAAGTTTTGTAATATTTTATTTTTCTTTCTCTTGCAATATTCCACAATTGTTTAAATGTTTTTTGTTGATAATGGTTTTCCATTTATTTAAGGTAAATTTTTTTTAAATGAAATTTTATACAAATTTATAAACTAAATAACCTCCTGAAATCCCAACAAGAAAAAAAGCAACATTTTGATATTCTTTCATTTCATCAGAAGGTTTATAATAATCTAATTTTGGTTCTTTTTCATCTTCTTCATTTGCTTCTTCTTTTAAATATTTATAACGATTATTTATTTCAGCAAGATTCTTCAAAGACATGTTTGTTTTATTTATATCAGCATTTGCATCAGATAATTGTTGCCTTAATTTTTCAATTTCTTGTTTTCTTTTTACTTGGTCTTCGTACCATTTTTCTTTCACTTCACTCAATTTTTCCATTGCTTCATTATGTCTTTTTATTTCTTTTTCATATCCAGAATGATTTAATTTGGAAAATAAAAATCCAGCACCTGCAAAAGCAACTGCATTAAATAATCCACCAACTACTGTTTCCATTTATTTTTATATTTTTTTATTTTCGCTTCGCTCAATTCGCTCACTTCGTTCACTTCGTTCACTTTTTATGATTTGAAAGGATCAGAAGGAATCCATTTCTTGTCTTGTGCATATTTAACTGCAAGTGATGATAATCCAACAGCTGCTGATAGTTTTAAAGTAGGAACTAAACTAGATGGAGTTGACAAACCATCACTAATTACTTTTCTTGATATCATTCCAACTCCAACAGCACCCAATGTAATTATTGTAGAGTCATATAATTCATTCATAACTTCTTTTCTATTCATTTCACCCATTTATTTATACATATAAAAAAAATTTTTGTAAAATTTATTTTACAAATTTTCATAGGTTTTCAATACATGACTTACTAGTTGGTGGATTACATTTAGTAATTTGCAGCTTCGCTGCTGAGACCTCTGGTCGATCATAATCATTTTTATTTATGATATTAACTTTTTTGTTTTTACTTTCACTTTCACTTTCACTTCGCTCATTTTGTTCACTAAGTTTGCTTTCGCTTCGTTTGCTTCGCTCACTTTCACTACATTCAAGTCTTTTGTCGCTTTTATACGCATAATACAATCCTCCAAGCGCAGCGACAATTGTTACTCCTCCAACAATATACCTAAAGTCTACATAACCTGAAAGGTCCGCTACACTTCTTTCACTTTGATCAAGTTCGCGCACTGCTTCTTGATTTGCTTCGCGTTGTCTTGCTTTTCTTTCTTTTGCTTCTTTAGAAATTTTTGCTAATCTTTTACCTAATTCCACTTTTGTTGGATCTTTTGAACTTTCAGGTTTAACAGATTTTTCAACTGCTGTTACTTTTTCATCGAACTTCTTTCGCCGCTCTGCGGTACTTGATTGTTTACTTGTTTCACTCATTTATTATTTATTTATATACTTTGATTTAATTTAATTTTTTTATTCAAACGTTATTTAAAATTTATTCAAATAAAAGTTAAGTAAAACCTAAGTAAATTTTAAATAAACACAAACCTTCCAAATGTTATTTAAAATTTATTCAAAAGTTATTCAAACAGCGTAGATGAGCGCAAGCGTTATTTAAAATTTATTCAAATAAAAGTTAAGTAAAACCTAAGTAAATTTTAAATAAACACAAACCTTCCAAATGTTATTTAAAATTTATTCAAAAGTTATTCAAACAGCGTAGCTGAGCGCAAGCGTTATTTAAAATTTATTCAAATAAAAGTTAAGTAAAACCTAAGTAAATTTTAAATAAACACAAACCTTCCAAATGTTATTTAAAATTTATTCAAAAGTTATTCAAACAGCGTAGCTGAGCGCAAGCGTTATTTAAAATTTATTTAAAATTTATTTAGTTATTTAGTTATATATTTTAATATTTCATCTTCGTCAAAATCAACACTATATTTTTTACAAAGAAGATAATGATTTAAAACAATTTCTGGATATTTCATTTTTCTTGTTGAAACATATACATATAATATTTCCCCATCCATTTTTCCGTGGTCTTTATTTGTTGATCCAAGATAAAATTTCATATTTGGAGTGTGATACTTTCTAGCATTTGTATTGAAAGAAAGAATTTCTTTTCCATTTACATAAAGATTTCCTTTTTTAACACCGCTGAGGTTACCTTGATCCCAATGAACGGAAAGACATTAATTTGTTTATTTGAGTTGCATTTGCTTTCAATTGCCACGCGTTATTTGAAACTGTAGATGGGTATGAATTTGTGATATCTAATGATGAATTACTATAAGAAACACCAAAATCAGAAAGAGTTGGTTGACTTGTTGTTTCATTATCTGTTATTTTAAACAACGACACCTCATTGTTAGATGAATTTAATGATTTTAAACCATATACAAAATAAAAATTCAAGTATTGATAACTTAAAATATTTTCTTCACAAGTTAAATGTAAATTGTTGTTTGATCCAAGGTATTGAATACAATAAAAATTATTATTAATTGTAGATTTTTTAAAAAATGGTTGTTTGTTTGTATCATCTTGTTTGAAAATCCAATCTTTTTTTCTTGACAAATTTAAAAGTTTTTCAACCTTTTTATCACTTCCACCGTTCCCGGTGTTGCTAGCACCGTTCCCGGTGTTACTCGTGTATTCAATATAATTAACATCATCTTTCACATCAAAAATTCCTTCATCATCCATTTGTAAATTATAAATATTTGCAACCGTATTTGATGCCACATCATTTCTCAAAGCTTTAGCTTTGTCGTCGACGTATTTTTTATTTACAGAATGTTGATTGGAAGATGGGTTATAATTTGCTGCATGAAGAATATGATTATTTCCCATATCCAAATTTCCAGCCAAAGTACCTCCAGTTAAAGATAATTTTTTATCAAATTCATTTAAAATGAAATTTTTTTCACTTTGTGTTTTTGAGCTAAAATCATCATCATTAAATATAACACTCATTTATTTTATGTATTTTATATATTCATATATTTATATACTTATATATTTATATCATCATGATCGACGTTGTATAAATTACAAAGAACATAATGATAAAACAAAATTTCTTTTTCTGTCATTTTTTTATGTTTTAAAATTGAAAAGAAAGATATTGATCCATCAAAAGATGAATTTGTGTTATTTTTTATATCACCAATTGTTAAATTTGTATCTCCTGAAACAGTTTTTGATGTAAAAGATGTTAACTTTTTTCCATTACAATAAACACTACTTTCATTATTATTTGGTGTTGTATACATATCCCAATGAATGCTTAAACATATCCATTTATTCAGGGTTCCTGCATTTGCTTTTGATTGAAAAGCAGCAAGTGGCGATCTATGATTTACATTATTTGAACCAATACAAAAGTAATCAGCACTATCTCCAGAAATAACCAATTCTCTTGTAGTTGGATTTGCAAAACATACAAATTTATCCCATCCTCCATTATCATGTCCAAAAATTCCTCCTCTTAACCAAGTAACTCCAGATGAAGGAACAGAATTCAATTTATAAACAACAAAAACATTTACAATATCTTTTTTTCCTGATACCGGATTAATGTTGGAATTTGAAATCATTCTACCACCGCTTTGCGCGCCGGCTCCGCCGGTAAATTTTAAAAAATATTTATTATTTTCTTTTTCATTTTCCAAACACAAAGAAGGTTGAAGGCTTTTTGTTGTTTGTTTAAAATTATTTCCTTCAATTCCATAATCAATTAATTCTTTTACTTTTCCCCCATTTTTTTCAAACAACAAATCATAAACTGAATTATATTCAACAAAATATAAATTATGAAATTTCAAAGAAAAATTATCTTTCAAAACTGAAAAACTTACTTCTTTTTTGAGAATGTTTAAATTGTCATCAATACGGTCGTCGACGTATTTCTTCCTACAAAGATCTTTATCATCTGTTGGAGCTACATCTGTTTTAATTTTATTGTTTCCCATTGTTATATCACCAGTCATTATTCCTCCTGTTTTTGGTAAAAACAGCTTTGCTGCTGAAGTTTCTGATACGCTTGATGTACTGACTTTGTCATCAATGTATTTTTTCTTGCTAAATGTGAATTTTCTGTTGGATCAGCTGATGTTATTATATGATGTGAACCCATATTAATGTTTCCTGTCATATCACCTGTGGTAGATAGCTTTTTTGTTAAATTAGATTCATGTTTGTTTTCATAACTTTCGTATCCATAAAATAAACTCATTTATTTTATAATAACAAAATTATTTAATTTTGACTTCTAACAAAATATTTCCAATTGAATCACCATTGTTTCCTTCTACTTTGAATATTAATTCATTATAAATTCCATTTGATAATTTAACCCCTTTGTCTTCAGAGGGAGGATAAATTCTAGAAATACTACCTTTTAGTGTTTGTTGTGTTGTTATCGGAATTTGTATAAGAATGTCACTTTTTTTTCCATTTACAAAATTTTTACTTTTGTCAATCATGTTACAACTTATGTTTACATATTCCAAATTATTGTTGATATTTACTTCATTGTCACTTTCAGTTAATGTATTTGGAGATATAACTTTATTAACAGGAAATCCTAGTATGGGTGCAAATGTTTGTAAATTTAATGTTTTATTGGATTTTATTGTACATTTTCCTGAAAAATCAATTTGTTCCAGTTCTATTTTTCCAACATTTTCAAATTCTGTTTTTAAAATATTAAAGGTATAATACCCATCTTTGAATCCAATTTTTGTACCATCATATGTATAATGATGAATATTTGCATCCAAATTATTATAATTCCAAAAAATACTTATAGATTTTACAAACATCTCTGAACAATTGTTTAACATTATTGGATCGTCTAATGCGATTGTTGCACCTTTGGTGCTGAGACCTTCGGTCGATTCACAACCGTCACCGGTTTCATTTTTTGACCCTTTGGGTATAAAAATTTTTAAAGATATTGTCATTTATTTTATAATATATATTTTGAAATTAAAACTCCTCCAACTATTGCAAAAGATAAAATAATTAAATTATCAGTTGTTTTTTCCATTTTTGAAGTCTGCAAAGGTTTTTGATCACTTTCACGTTTTTTTTTGTCGGGTTGTTTTGTGGTTTTCAAGGTTGTGGTCTGGTTTCCTAATGTTTCCAATTTTTTCAATGGAGATGTGACATGTTTTTTGTGAGTCTTTGCTTCGCGGGTCTTTGACCCGTAATAATTTAAATTTTCGTTAACCCCAAAAACCATATTTTCATCAGAAACTTTTAATTTATTATTATATCCTTCAATAGGATCTTTTAAAAAATTAAACTGCTTGGAATCAACCATAAAGTTGGACTTATAGCAGTATTTAAAACTACATTTGTTGATGAAATTGCTTGATTCATATTATTGATCCATGTTGAAGTGTCATAATTTAAAATAGAATCTTCAAAAATTTGTCTAAAAACTTTTTGTGTTTCTAAAGCTGAAGCTCTATTTGAAACAATACTTTGTCTTGTTCTCGCTTGTGCTCCGAGGATTGAATAAAGATAAGCTTCAATGGATTGATTTAATAATTCAGTTCCCTTTTTTGTTAAACCATCTGAAATTGTTGGAACAAATTTTTTGTAATCATTTTGTGTATCTCTAATTTGACCCGGACCATGATTATATCTTTTCCATTTGTCAACACCTACGGTGTCTTGGCCTAAATGTTCACCAGCTCTGCTGCCCACCGGTTTTATTTTCATAATTTCTTGATAAGTCCATTTTGGATAATGATCTTTTAAAAAACCAGCATTAAATTTATAAAAGATTTTGCCATCACCATTTCTCAGTTGGTGCATAATTCTTCTGACTGTAAAATATAAATGAAATCTCATAAATGATGTAATTTGTTTTGGCACATTCCCTCCGGTGTTAGAAGAAAATGATAAATGTTGAATTGAAATTCCACATCCATAAGTTGCAATCCATGTTCCAATTATGCTTTGAAAATATGGTTCATTAAGTGACCATTTTGCATTATCATTTGTAGTTATGTTTAATCCAGGTAGATTACTTTGAAAATAATCTGTGTTGCTTACATAAATTCTAAACTGATTAATAGGATAACTTAAAATATATTGTGTAGGAAAATTATCCCAATAATATTTTTTTCCTGTATAATTAACATGTCTTTTTCCTTTTGGTAATTCTTGTATGCTTCCGCTAGCTGTCCAAATTTTTGGAAAGTGAGGAATTGGTTTGTTAATATAAAGATATTTTGTCATGTTTGGATCATTTTTAAATGTGTCTGAATTTATGTCTGTTGAAACATAATTATTGTTTTTGAAATATGTTATTGTTTTTTCCCAACTTCCATCTTTATTAATATCATGCTTGAAGTAAAATTTTGACATGTCTGCATATGGATATTTTTTCAAAAAACTTTCTTTAAATTTTTTATCCAAAATTTTTCTTTCATTCACTACAAAATCATATTCATTTCCATAATATTTTTTCTCAGCTTTTTCAAGTGAATTCATTGTTTATTTTAATAAAAATAAATTAACAAAATTAGTGACAAAGAATTTGTTATTGAACAAGAATTAAGAGATATTTATTACAATCCTAAAACAGGTTATCAATCTGCAGAAAGACTTTATCAAAAAACAAAAGACAGGGGATTAAATGTTAGTAGAAAAATTGTACAAGACTGGTTAAAAACAAGATACTTTTACAAAATACAAACCACTTGTAAAAAAACATAAATTTCAAAAAACATTTGTTAAAGACTTGGGTGACCAAATACAAATGGATTTAATTGATATGAAAAAATATAAAAAAGATAATGAAGATTATTACTGGATTCTTACAGCTGTTGAAATTTTGAGTCGTTATGCGTTTGCTATTCCTGTCTACAGAAAAGATACTTACAACATGACGTTAGCTGTTTCAAAATTACTTAGAAAATTCCAAAAAAGATTTGGTAAAGATCCAAATGTAGCTCAATTTGATGAAGGAAAAGAATTTTATAATGTTGGTGTAAAGTGGTTATTGAAGGAACATAATGTTGAATATTTTTCCTCTAAATCTGTTAAAAAAGCAGCTATAGTTGAAAGATTTAATCGGACTCTAAAAACATCCATGTGGAAATACTTCTACAACAATAAAACTTATAAATGGACCTCTGTTTTGAAAAAACTCGTAAATAATTATAATAATACTAAACACAGTAGTATATTAATGAAACCTGTTGATGTAAATGAATCTAACAAAGACCAAGTGTGGAATACATTATATGGTCATCCATTGGGAGATTTACCTCTACCTAAATTCAGAATTGGTGATACTGTTAGGATTTCAAAATATAAGAATATCTTTAAAAAAGGTTATGAAGCTAATTTTACAAAAGAAATTTTTAAAATTGTAAAAGTATTTAGAGGTGATCCAAACATGTATGAAGTGAATGACCTTGAAGGAGAACCAATTATTGGAAAATTTTATGAACAGGAATTGTCTTCTGTGGATAAAAAGGATGATGTGAGTGATAAAGATCACTTATATAAAGTAGAGAAAATATTAAAAAGAAAAAAAGTGAAAGGTAAAAATATGGTGTTGGTAAAATGGGAAGGTTATGGCAATAAACATAACTCTTGGATCGCGCAAAGTGCTCTGATCGGACAAAGTCCTCAGGACCACAGGTCCAGCAGCTAAGCTGAAGCTTCGCTTCTGAGACCTTCGGTCGATGCGATACCAGAAGAAAATATTAAAAATGTATAAAATGTATAAAATAAATGGATAATAACGGTTTTGATGATATAGAATTAAATGATAGAAATATAAGAGACCGTGAGGATGAAGAAGAAGAAGACCGTGAGGACCGTGAGTACGGTGAAACATCGGACGAAGTCCTCAGAAGCAAAGCTTCAAGTGGAAGAAATTTTGCTGATACAAATTTAGATACTGGAAAAACAACTTTACTACTCCCAGACCAAAACACCAGAGTAACTAGAGTTAAAGACTCTGAGTCTAAAGGTTTTTTAAAAAAATTAAAAGATCAATGACTTTTGGTAAAAAAAATACTTTCAAAAAAATATTTGATTTCATCCCTGAAAAGAAAAATGGAGAAAATAGTGAAATATTGTTAGAAAAAACTAGGTTTGAAAGAAATGAAAAAGGTAATTTTTCAATTATTTACAAAGATAAAAAAATTGGTAATGTCAGTGATGACAATGAACCAGAATTATTTGTAAAATGGAATAAGAATTATGTTAGTGAATTCAGAGATATTTTAGAAAAAGCAAAACAAGAATATAAAAAAACACCAGATTATATTATAGATAAAAAAATGTCTAATGAGGGAAATTATGAAATGAGAAAAACCGAGAGAGAAAAAATAGTTGAAGATACAATTTCACAAATTGATAATGAAGTTAATAGAATAATTGATTTAAATAACTTGATTAAATTAGCTGAAGATGTAAATGACCCAAGAAGAACATTATTTGATTCAGATGAATTGAGAGAATTTAGAGGTTTATTAAATTTTGAAGAAGCTGTCTCTCCAGTTGGTGGTGTTGATTATTTGGATTTATCAGAAAATGAAAGAAAAAATGTTTTACGTGAAAAAATTAAATCATTTGATAGAGAATATGAATATTGGAAAAATAAAGCTGATTTAGAAACAGCTGAACCTCAAAAAAGTATATATAAAAGTTTTTCAGAAATTGCAAAATTATATGCAGATAGAACGAGACGTGAAAATGATGAAAAACCAATCAGTGAAGAAGGAATAAATATTTTAAATGAAAATGCTGAAGAATCTGACCTTGGAAGATTAGAAAGATTTAAAAAATGGGCAAAAGAAAATATTGCTGGTTTATCAGCAGTAGCAATTTCTGTAGCAGGTATAATTACAGTAATAGTTATGGGAGCAAGAAACGCATTGAAAACAGGTGCAAATGCAGTTGGAAAATTAGGAAAAGCAATTGCAAATATAGGTAAAAATTTTGGCGCAGTCATTTCAGCAGTTTTAAATTTAATTTCTCAAATATTATCATGGGGAGCAAAAGGTATTTCTTTTCTTGCTAAAAATTTATGGATATTAGTTATTGCAATCACTTACTTTTTGTATAAAGAATACAAAGAATACAAAGAATACCGAAAGAACGAACAATCGTCCGAAGGACTCAGAACCAGAGGTTCAAGTGAGTAAGATCGAACGAAGTTCTCACCGCTTCGCGGACAGAAAGGATAAAGATTAAAAAAAAATTTTTTATATTTCATATATAATAAAAAATGAATAGAGAAAACGAATTATATCCAGGATATAAAAGATCAAAAATGAGTGAAATTAAAGGAACTAGAACAAGACATGTTGTAACTTTAAATCCAAATTCAGCAAATCCAAAAGAAGACCTTTATATAGATATTCCAAAATTAAACCCTAATTTATGTCTTGTACCTGATTCATTAAGATTATTATTTAATTTTAAAAATTCAAATACAAAGTCATGGTTTTTAAATAATTTATCAAAATTGTTAAAAAAAAAGATTAGTTGTTAAATTTGCTGGAGAAATTGTTTATGATAATAGCGGAGAATCTATTTTGGAAATTTACAAAGATCTATGGAAAACTAAATTCGAAAGAGAAGATATGGTTGAGTATGGTATTGGGAGAGAAAATCTTAGAAAATTAATTTCAAAAGACGATAGTGGAGCGACAAGTGGAAATACCGAAAAAGTTTCTGATAAGTTAATGTTTGACATTTATGGAACAAAACAATGTTTAAAACTGGAAAAAATTCTTGTAGACCATGGATTATACGCTCCGTATGGTATGATTAATAATTTTCAATATATTTTAACTTTCCCAAAAGCAAGTGAAATTATGGTTGCACAAAGTGGAGAAAGTGTTGCAGGATACAAATTAGAAAATTTAGAATTGGAATATGAAACTATTGAAAATCAAGATTTAGCAACTGATATTTTAACAAATTACACAACAGGAAGATCATTGTCATATAATTATGTGACTTTGATGAAAACAGTAGAATGGGATAAAAACGCTACTTTACACAATGAAACCATAAATATTCCACGAAAAAGTATGAAAGTGGTTGTCTTGTTATTTAGAAATAAAACTGTTACAGACAGTGAACAATTTGTTTACCCAAATATAACAGATGTAAAAATTAGTGTTGAAGGAATTCCTAAAAGTGTTTATTCCCAAGGATTTCCCAAAGGCAGATTTTTTGAAGAAGCAAAAAGAATATTTCGATGTAATTATTTTGACTGTGATGCAGTTATGGATATTGAAAAATTCTACAAAGACTCTTTCGCATTATGTATTGATTTAAGAACATTAGACGACAATTTTGTTTATGGAACTGGAAAAAAATTGGTAAACACACAATCTGGGTTAATGTTGGAAATTAAAAAGACTGCTACTACTGCAAATGTAATGTGTTATGTATTTGTAATAAGTGATGGGTTGTTAAATATTGTAAATAAAGATTTATCTTCAATTCAGTTTTAAACATCAAAAATAAAAAATGAACACCTTGAATGACATGAATGAAATGAATGACATAAATAACGAAATTAAACCATTTAATATGATAATTGTTGGAATGACTGCTTGTGGAAAAACAAAATATCTTTTGGATTTTATAGAAAATGAATATAAAAATTATTTTGACTATATTTTTCTAATTTGCCCTATGTTTCAATGGAATAAAACTTATGAAAATTGGAAATATGATAAAGATGAAGACTTTATTGCTATTCCTTGTGATCAAGACAATGTTGAAGATTGGCTAAAATTTATAGTAAATTTTTCAAAAGGAAGTAAAAGCTTAATTATTCTTGATGATTGTGCAAGTGGAAAAAATTTAAAAAAATAGAACAAGTGAATTGGTTAAGTTAGGATTTAGTGCTAGACATTATAATCTTTCCGTTGTTGTAATAACACAACAACTCACATCAATTGCAAAACCATTTAGAGAAAATATTTCAAAATTAGTCACATTTTATAATCCAAATAAAAAAGATATGGCAAGAATAATTCAAGAATATTTAGGTGTGGATGACCGCAATGAATTGGAAAAAATTTTAGAAACTTTGAAAACAAAAAAATATTCATGTTTGGAAATAAATTTAATTTTTCCATTTGGTTATAAAATAAATGAGTGAAAATAATGAAATACCACAAATAGGAACATCAACACATCGAGCGAAGCTGCAAGATGACTGCAACAGTGACCGCGTTAGCGAATTAAGTGATCGCGAAGCGTTAAAACACGACGTGATGAAAAAACACGAAGAATTGATAAGATTATCTGAAGATGGGGAAATTAGTCAATCGGTGAAAAATTTGAAAAAAGCAAGTGATAAAGTTATATTAAAAATTTATTCTGAATATGAAATTAAACAAGCAGAAAAAGCAAATGTATTTTTAACAGATTTATTAATTAGTAAATTTGCAGATTTATTAGGTGGTTTAGAAGCAATTGAAAGTAGTGAAGAATTGGAAAAAGAGTTGGTAAAAGATAAATTATTAAAAAGAGATGTAAAATCTGTGGTTGAAGGACTAACTCCGTATCTACCATATCTTGGAATATTATCTGGTGGAATTACAGTTGGAAAACATGTTGTTAAAAAACAAACCAAAAAAACAAATGAACGTGAACGAGGTGAACCTTCAACAAGCGATTAAATAATTTTATAATATAATTTTATTATAAAATTACAAAATTATACAAAATTATACAAAATTATAGTAGTTTATTTATCTTCGTTTTGTGGTTTTGTATTTTGTTCGTTTTTTAAATTAATTAATGAAGCAATTATTTTATCTTTTTCTGTATCATTTTTACCTTCATTTTCAAAAGATTTTAGTAATTTTAAATGATTATTATTTTCTGAAAAATTAATTTCTTGAATAGAATTTTTCCCAAAATTTGCTCCAGCTTCAAAATCTTTAAAACCAATATCAACATGAGCACCAATTCTAAAACCACTTTTTTAACTTTTCTAAAATTTATTGGTGGATACCCGTGAAGATTTATATCCAAATTTGTATTATGATTTTCAATACTTGAATCGTGTTTATTATTTTTACTTTTTGTTTTTGAAATACAATTACCCATTTATTTATATTAATTTTGATAATAACTAATTTTTCCGCAAATTTTACATCGAAATGTTCTAGGTTGTGAAATATAAATATAAAGTTTAAAAACATTATTCCAAAAAAAATCTAAAAAATTTAATAAATCTTAGGTAAAAATTTAGAATTTTTAAACATTTTTTACATATTGTAAATAAATATCTATTAGTATTTCTTAAAACTATATCATACATTTTTATTTAAAACAAAATTGAGCGAATTTGAAAATGTGATAAAATTGAGCGAATTTTGAGAATGTGAGAAAATTGAGCAAATTTTGAGAATGTGATAAAATTGAACGAATTTGAAAATCCGGCATGAACCAGATTTGGAAAGTGGGTGTGGTCTCACAACAATTTTAGAATGATTGACAGGTAATGACGTCATCACCAATTACTGGAAGTCGATACAATTTTTGAGAGCTCATTAAAATTCATAAAATGTTTCAGAATCCCCACTATATAGACTACTTTACTTCAGTTTCACATCATATTTTGAGTTCAAATCTAATCTGAATAGGATTACATCATATCTGGAATTCAGCAAGGTGTTCAATCAATGTAGGTGGGACTAACACAAACCAGAGCAAGAATTTAACAATACCAACTTGTACCTTGACCTTACATTCGATAACATCAACAGAAACCTTTTAAGCCAGCTTGGTAACTGACAATTCCGAGAGGACTAATTATGGTGCTGGTTACAAAAAATAAGATAACAACTTCACGTCTAAAACTAGACAAAACTCAAACAAACATTACAACTTTTGTGATACGATCGTCTACCTATTCATAGTAGCTATTTTCACAATAGATTAGGTTGACGTTTTATACATTCCGTTTAATTCATAATAAATTGCAGGCCACCAGGTTACCCGATGGAATGCATGTTTCATAACATTCCCCCCTCCTCAGATTCAGCTGTCCTCAGCTGACAGTATGACAAAGAATAACATCAAATGATAAAGATCCTAGTACTTACTTAACTAAATACACCAAAAACCCGAAAAATATAGCACTGCATAGCTGTCACGGACACTCGCCACATGTCTATAACTGGAACTATCCCTAGTGGACTCCATGGGTGATCAGAAAGTATCAAGAGTACTTATTTGGTTAATGAGCATGTCATAGACATGCCAAAAAAACGAAGAACAAACATTGAAAACAGAGGTGATATTAAGTTTGTTTTCCTAAACTGATGTTTGCCGGGTAGAATGGTGGGGTATAGAAGATTGAGAGGGACAACGTGGTAGACCACAGTCTACACATGATTCTGGGTTCAGCAGAAAATGTCGATGATATCAAGTCGTCATGTGAATGGTGGTCGTCAAGTACGTTTTTGTTGGATATGTGATAAAATGTGCCAAGGCGTACATAGTTATATGTACAAAACTCTATGAGTAATATAAGTGCACCCCAGAGCAGAGAGCCACTTAGGCCTCCGAGAACATCGTGGAAAAAGGATCCTGGGTCTTTTGATACATGATTGATGGCTTTGCCAGATGACTTTATGACATTACCAGTTGCTTTGCCAAGACAGGATACAACTTTTGTATCTAAATTTCCCTAGGCCATTTAATCCGTCATGCATTGCGGATCGAATTGCTCGTATTATATGGATTCCTCCCATACTGAGCCCTGATGAGGTAATCCCAATATTTCTGTCTATTGAATGAGCGATATGGTTATCTGAGTCACTATTGCGCATAGCATTTAACGCTTGAATAGTGTCCTGGCTGCGTGCTAACCCATCCAAAAGGGAAAATTTATTTAGGGGCTCAGGAACATGTAGAATGTGTGAATTAATACCACGTAATTGCAATATTGCTGTATAAAAAGAAGGTATGTAAACTTGAGAGTAGTCATGGGGTCTAATAAGCCCATTACGAGAAATCATCCTACGTGATCCATTAACATCCTCCAAATATTTTGGCATTTCTTGAGGTGTACAATAATACCGGTTGTAGTGGCATTTTGTAAGAGTGAGATGTTGTTGAATGAAGTGTTCATCAACAACTAGTTTAGCTGGATATGCGATGATTTTAAAGTGGTGGTAGACTTTTCTTTTGGTTTTCATCCAGGAGCAGTAGTAATGGTCATGCAAAATTGTGAGCCATTCATTTGTCCTATATTGTTTCAATGGGCCATAAGGGGAGTGATGTGGGCGAAGAGCTCAATGACATGCGGAAGTACTTACAGAAATTTTATTGAGGGTACGGTGTATAGATGTAGATCCGAAAAAACCTTTGCAAGTTAATTCAACTCGCTCGGCCGTACAGTGATAGATAGTAAGATGAGATATTTGAGGAGAGTACTTCTGAACATCAGCACGGAAGTATTTGACTGTGGCCCGACTCAAATGCATCTCATGTTGGCAGTTAATTTTTTGTGCAAATTTAGACAAACGTGTTTCATGGATCCCGGTGCAGTCATATAAAGGTCCTAAATTGATTTCTGTCTCACAGCTACATGGCTGCACAATGAGAAGTAAATAAACCAATGCAGAAGCAATAAACAAAATTTAGGGAAAGGATGTTGGTTTTACATATCAAGAGCATGTGAACCAGATAACTTGTAATGAAAGTGGAGATTGAATAATGAGAGATCTTAGTATCAGTAACAGGGTTATCGAGTGGTGTATCTGTATGATTGTCATTGCTAATTGGCTTACAAGATATATACTCTAACGAGGCAATAGGAGGATGTTGAACTTTGTCTTGGTTAACCATATTGAACTCAGAGACCCAGGAATTTTGCTTGGAAGGATGATTAAGCCATTTAACGAGATATTCTGTTTTACCATGACCTTTTCATGTTTTTAGTATTTTCTCAATCTCATATATGTCAGACTCGGCGCGTTCATCTGTTGGGGCAGCATCAGGTAAGGCTTTGTGCAATACCTCGGCCTCTTGGGTTGAAGGACTGGAAGGCACAGTTTCATCAACTGCTGAGCCATTACCAAATGATTGTGAGTGATCATTCAAAGAATTGTCTAGTTCGAAACTATCTGGTGGGAGGTCTGCTTCGTCCAAGGAGAAATGAGAATTGTCATCAACATTTGGGGGTTCAATTGGATGATCCTTCAGGTCGTAATACGGTTTAAGACGATTAGAATGTACTGTAGCTGAAACAAGTCAATTTGCGGAATTACGTAATTGAAAGTTGACAGGTGATAATTTTTTCACAATTCGGAAGGGGCCATGCCAACGATGCATTAATTTTCTTGAAAGCCCTTTTCGCATTTTTGGGGTAAAGACCCACACCTTTTGTCCAATTTCGTAAGACGGATTTAGTGAAGTTTGGTCATATCGAATCTTCATCTGCTGTTGGGTATGTTCGATATTTTGTTTTGCAAGGCGTTGTGCTTCTTCAAGCTGCAGTACAATACGCTTGCGATGTTCCTCTATTGAGGCGGATAGTTGCGTGGGTGGTAATAAGCTCACGTCAAGAGGTAAACGAGGTTCGCGACCATACAAAAGGTAGAAGGGAGAGTCGCATGTTGTCGCAGGAGACGTACGATATGCAAACAAAATCAAAGGCCAAAACTCGTCCCAATCACGTTGGTTTGTTCGGACATACATTGACAAAGAATGTGAAATAAAACTATTGAAATGTTCTACCAAGCCATCTGTTTGTGGATGGCATGCCATAGTATTCACTTTTGTTGTGCCCATCAATTTACATACTTCACACACAAGGATGGATAAAAAATTACGTCCCCGATCAGACAAAAGAGTGCATGGTGATCCGTGGCGACAAAGAATCTCGTTAATTAGTAATTTAGCAATGACAGGAGCATCAATTGTTTGAACAGTGAAAGCTTCAGGCCATCTCGTGAGATAATCAGAGAAAACAACATATTGATTCCCGGAATACGACTCTGGGAAAGGTCCCAGACAATCAACGGCTACTTGGTCAAACGCACCTTCGACAGGAATTGGCAGTAGTGGTGCCTTAGCATGATTTCTAGGTATTTTATGCATTGAACAGTCAATGCAAGATTGACACCAATGTCTGACATCTTTAAACATTCCTGGCCAATAATACCTAGTTCGTATCTTATCGTAGGGTTTTTGCAAACCGAGATGGCCCCCGGTGGGATCATCATGTAATGATTTCAAAATATCAAAACGTAAGGCTGATGGAACTGTCAACTGGAATTTTGTCGCATGTCGACTTCGGCCAGTTGGACTCCAAAGATGGTGAAGTAATCCGTGTGTATCAATAAAATACTGATCATAAGTGTTATAAATATTTCGGGCAAGTTGCACATCGGAAGGTAGCGATTTTGTTTGAAGATAATCAATAATAGGTGCTAGATCAGAATCCTTATGCTGCATCTCTCAAACATGATCAGTTTGTAGGGTGGTAGAACTCAAGACAGCGAGCGTAGGTGAATTTACACAACGAGATAATGCATCAGCATTTCTGTTTGCTGTACCGGGACAATATTTAATCTCAAAATCAAATTGTTGGATAAACAACGACCAGCGAGCTAGTCTTCCAGTGAGATCTTTAACGTTCATTAACCATTCAAGGGCATGATGGTCTGTGTGTACAATAAAATGTTTCCCATACAGATATGATTGAAATTTCCTAATACCTTCAACAACAGCTAGAGCTTCGCGTTCTGTTGCTGAGTAATTGCATTCTGCTGAATTCAAATTACGACCGGCATAAGCAATGACGACTTTGCAATTATTTTGAATTTGGCCTAAAGTCATGCCGATGGCCTCCAAACTCGCATCAACAAATAATTGGAATGATTGGGAAAAATCCGGAAATGCTAAGATAGGTGCTGATGTGAGAGCAGTTTTCAGTGTGTCAAAGGCATTTTGACATTCGGAAGTCCATAAAAATCGGTTATCTTTTCGTAAGTAACATTGTTAGGGGTGAAGCTATTTTGGCAAAGTCTTTGATAAAATGCCTGTAATAGTTAGCTAGGCCTAAAAAACTGCGAATGTCCTTAACAGTCCTAGGAGTTGGAAAGTCTTTGACTGCACTGATTTTCTCTGAATCGGGTTTAATACCAGATTGCCAAACAATGTGTCCTAAGTACGTTACTTGGGATTGTACGAAAGAACACTTGGATGGTTTAAGTTTAATGTTGGTGTCCCGAAGATGATTAAATACTAAATCGAGGTGCAATAGGTGTTCCTTAAAGGTTTTAGAAAAGACAATGATGTCATCGATGTAGATAAGGCATATTTTCCAATTTAAACCATGCAAAATACCTTCCATAAGGTGCTGAAACATTGAGGGAGCATTACATAAGCCAAATGGCAGCACTTTGAATTGATATAATCCATCATAGGTGGTGAATGCCGTATGTTCTTTTGACTGATCATCTAACTCTACTTGCCAATATCCGCTCATTAAATCCATTGTTGAGAAATAGTGAGTACCACTTAGCATATTGAGGGTGTCGTCAATTCGAGGAATCGGATAGCTATCTTTCTTTGTAATGGCATTTAATTTATGATAATCGACCTAAAATCAAGTGGAACTGTCTTTTTTCTTAACTAGAACGACAGGAGATGCCCAAGGGCTATTTGATGGTTCAATAATATTGGAGTCCAGGTCGTTGGCGAATGGGAGGGGTAGCATCAGTTGTGATATGGTGTTGAACAACAGAAGTGCGACCTAAGTCATTGGGACCTTGGGAGAAGATATCTGAATTGTTTTGCAGGAGTATCTTCAATTGTACTGACTGCTGGGGAGTTAGATGATTTGGAAGTCGATAAGTAAAATTATCTTCAGGGTGGTTGTCATTTTCGGTTTGAACAAGGTTTGAAAAGGGTTGAGGATCAGGCGTTGGTGAAGAATGTGATAGAGATACAACATTTGCGACTACGTCTTTTTGAGGCAGGAAGATACCCAATTTTGTATGACGATAGATTTTAATTGGACGTTGAGTGGGATTTATTAGCCGAAAAGGGACAAGGCTCGAGGGTGATATTGACACAATTGCTGATGCACCGCAAAGGTTGTAACAAGGTTGTAATTGGGTGCTGGGCTTGATCAGGCCAGTGGTTTCGGCTAAATGATATTCCCGAAGTGTGGCTGGAATAACAAAAGTGTCGGCAGCATGAACAAAGATATCCGGAGTAGACAGATCCAATTGTTGAGTTGGAAATGGTAATTCGTCTGTAGCCATAGTGTCAACAAGTGAGGAAGTATTTGATGTTGAAGATTTGGTATTAGCAAATGGAATCATATTATTGTAAGTAATTTGTAAGTACCATGACTTAAAGTCAATGATGCAATTGAACTTGTCTAGAAAGTCTTTACCCAAAATAGCAGCATAATGCAGTCAAGGGACGATATAAGTTTTGAAGGAGTACACACAATTGCCTAAGGTAAATTTAAGGTTTCGTGCGCCTTTTCCTTGAACGACCTCCCTACTTCCTGTTTGGACAGACGAATACTTTCTTTGTTTTAGGGTATCTGACTTGCGAGATAATTTATTCTAAAGGTCAAGGTTAATAGCTGTAAGAGCTGCACCAGTGTCAATCAAAATATTAGTTTGAATTCCTTCGATTGTACCTGGGATTTTGAGATAGTAGCTTTCCCACAAATCTGGTATGCAAACATGACTAGGTGGTGGGATTTTTGGTGACTTGTTTTTTCGAAAATGAGCAAATAGAAATTGTGGTATCTGGTTGGAAAAACCTAGAGGTTGCTGACCGTCGTGACTATGTCAATTAATAATATGAAGTGGAGGGGGTGGGAGAGCAGGAAAAACGAGAATCACGTGAATAATTTTGCTAAGAAAAATTTGGACGATTGTGTGGATTTTGATGGTATCTTGGTTGATAGCCAAGAGGTGACATGTTTGAGGAAGTTGATCATCCAGGTTAGTGTAGTCTTGAGAAAGACTGTTGGTTGAAGTGACTGATGTTTCGACAGCCTTAGCGGCGGTCATCTTCAGAGTCAAAAGGAGAGTAAAGGTCAGGTTCGCCTGTATTTGTATCTGGCTCGTCTGTGATAAGTGGGCAGTCGTATTAGTCATGGAGGTGTGATATTTGGCGAGAAGCAATGGATGTGGTTGTGTCGGCGTTAATTATCAGTTTGTCGAAGTGTAAGTCTATTGGCTGCTCGCACGTTTGACTTTGTGAATTAGTCGTTTGTAAGGTCCCGGTAATTGTTGTGATCGGTTTAATGGATTTTGTTCTAAGTTCGTATACCAGCTTTCTAGTGTGAGTCGCTGTTTGTAGTTGGTGCTGTACGTAATGCATTTTGCCGAATCCCAGTCAATGTTGTGTTTGGTTTGTCGGTGGTGTTCGGCAATGTGGTTGGTTTTGTCTCCGTTTTTTGTCACTCGTTTGTGTTCTGTTAGTCGTATATTTAAGTTTCTGCTAGTCTCACCTATATAAGTGGCTTGGCAGTCGGAGCAATTAATTTTGTAAATTGCACCTTGTCTTTCGTGCGGTTGTTCTCTGTCCTTAACGTTAGTCAGTACATGTCGTAAAGTTGTGATGGGTTTTGTGCACTACTCGTATGTTGTATGGTCGTAAGATACGCGAGATAATCTCAGACGTACCTTTTATGTAGGGTATTGTTGCTGTAGTTGTTGTCGGACTGTTTTTGTCGTGTTCATTGTCTTTGTAAGTGTTAAGTTTGATGAAGTCAGAGTTATAGCAGTTTTTGTGGAAAACGCATTGTAGGTAGTCATTTTCTTGGCGTAGAGCATCGGGTGAGTTACAAATGAGTTGTGCGCATCTCGTCAATGTTTTGATGGTGGTAGCTTTGTGTGAGGTTGGATTGTACGATGATTGGTCAAGTAGTCTGTCAGTATGCGTTGGTTTCCTGTAGACAGTGGTCTGTAGTTTGTTATTGTCACGACTTACCAAACAGTCAAGGAACGGAAAAGCTCCGTCTTCTTCAATCTCTTTGGTAAATTGTATGTGACTGTTCTGTTCGTTAATGTGTTTGTGAAACTCGTCAATCTCGTCTTCGGGTAGTGCAGTAATCGTGTCTTCAACGTAACAAAACCAAAAAGGTAACATGTGTTTGTAAGTTGCAAGAGCTCGTTCCTCTATGGATTGCATTACAATTTCAGCAACCACAACAGAAACGGGTGAGCCCATTGCCATGCCATGTAACTGTTTGTAGTGTTTACCGTTGTATTGAAAGTAAGTTGATGTGAGACAAAGTTCCAGTAGTTCCACGATGTCCCCTGTAGGTAAAGGAAGTGCGTCAGTAAATTCGTTGATGGCAGTTTTGGTGCATTCTAGCACCAGTTGAAGCGGAATACTGGTAAACAGTGATTTCACGTCAAAAGACACTAGCTTGTGGTTGTGTGGTATTTGTACTGTTTTGAAATTGTTGGTGAAGTTTTCAGTCGATCGTAGTCTATGTTGTGACTTGTTGGTTAGTGGTTGCAGTATGGTTGTTAAGTATTTGGAAAGTTCGTAAGTAGGCGACCCACAGAACGAAACTATAGGTCACATGGGTATTTGTGGCTTGTGAAGTTTCGGTAGTCCGTACAGCTTTGGTGATCGCGGTACCGAACATCTGAGTCGATAGTAGGTTTGTTGAGTGATCGTGTTAGTTTTTCTCATTGAGAAAATTTTGTTGTGAAGTTTTCGTTGAAGTGATGGTGCAGGGTCTCGTTTAAGTAGTTCGTAGGTTTGTTTGTCGTTAACTAGTTCGTCCATTTTGTTGTTAACTAGTTCGTCCATTTTGTTGTAGTAATCGGTCTTGTCCATAACAACAGTAACGCGTCCTTTGTCTGCTGGTTGCATGACAATGTTTTCGTCATGTTTTAGTCGTTTGAGTGCTTGTTTTTCGACTGTCGTCAAGTTAGTATCACGTATAGAGGCCGATTGTACAGTGGAGGCGACTCTACTCCTGATCTCATCTTTTGTTGCCTCTGCCAAATCTCTTTGAGAAGCTAAGACAGCCTCGACACTCGATATAATCGCCTCAGTCGGTATATGTTTGGGTGTTATAGAGTGTTTTAGTCCGTAGGATAGTAATCGAGTTTCAGTTTCGTCTAAAGGGCGTGAGGAAATATTCTTGACCCAGTTATCGTCATGCTTTTGTCGTTTACGTGTTCTGCTGCGTTGTAATCGTTCAAGTTTCTGTTGGTATTTCGCTCGATATTTTGTTTCGTTTTTGAGAGCTCGTTTGTCAGCAATGGTTTGTATAGTAGAAAGTAAGTCAGCACTTACGTTTGTTGGTATCAGTTGTCTCAGCTTGTCCAGTCTTCGTTGCTGTTGGTTTTTGTAGAAGTTGAGTCGTCTGTGGCAGTCGTTAATCCGCGCTCGGATCAGTCGTCTGCTGGTGGAGTTGACGATCTGAATAGCCATTTGTGTGTTCAACAGGGACTTAATTCTAAGTCCTGCGGGAACGAGACCAAAATCCTTGCAGCGGTGGTTGAACCAGAGTTGTTGGCGAGTATGTCTGTAGTCGTTGGCAAGCTGTTCGCTCTGTTGTCCAAATGATCGTAATAAAGTAAATGGTTTGAACCTGGGAGAATCGTGACATGTTTGAGGAAGTTGATCATCCAGGTTAGTGTAGTCTTGAGAAAGACTGTTGGTTGAAGTGACTGACGTTTCGACAGCCTTAGCGGAGTCATCTTCAGAGTCAAAAGGAGAGTAAAGGTCAGGTTCGCCTGTATTTGTATCTGGCTCGTCCGTGATAAGTGGGCGGTCGTATTAGTCATGGAGGTGTGATATTTGGCGAGAAGCAATGGGTGTGGTTGTGTAGGCGTTAATTATCAGTTTGTCGAAGTGTAAGTCTATTGGCTGCTCGCACGTTTGACTTTGTGAATTAGTCGTTTGTAAGGTCCCGGTAATTGTTGTGATCTGTTTAATGGATTTTGTTCTAAGTTCGTATACCAGCTTTCTAGTGTGAGTCGCTGTTTGTAGTTGGTGCTGTATGTAATGCATTTTGCCGAATCCCAGTCAATGTTGTGTTTGGTTTGTCGGTGGTGTTCGGCAATGTGGTTGGTTTTGTCTCCGTTTTTTGTCGCTCGTTTGTGTTCTGTTAGTCGTATATTTAAGTTTCTGCTAGTCTCACCTATATAAGTGGCTTGGCAGTCGGAGCAATTAATTTTGTAAATTGCACCTTGTCTTTCGTGCGGTTGTTCTCTGTCCTTAATGTTAGTCAGTACATGTCGTAAAGTTGTGATGGGTTTGTGCACTACTCGCATGTTGTATGAAAGTTTGCTTTCGAAGGATTGAAACTTGGACGGGAGGAGAAATTTTGCTGATATCGAAACGTATCTGGAGGTGGTAGGGGTGAGGAATTTTGATGATATGAATTGGTGTGACAGCAACCGGAGTAGTGGCCCACTTTATGGCATAGATTACAGATTGGGTGCCCATCGGTAGTGTGACTATTCCTAAAACTAGGTCTTGATTGGTTTGCTGGCAGAGGAGGTGGGGACGGCTGCTTAAATTCATTCTGTAAGGCTCGAATTTGGTCTTGCAGGTCCAAAATATCTTGTTTAGTTGCAATCGGTTGGCTTTGTTGTTGTCAAACGGAATTTTGTTCTGTCAAATGAGAATCTCGCGTCGCAGCACCCTAACTCGTCAATTGTAGTAATAATGACCAAAGATTATTGAATTGATTTTAATGGGTCTTTCAGACGCGCAGCATGCATTGCTTCTGAATAAGAGGCTGGTAGTTGCAGTATAACATGTTCTTTGAGATCTGGTCTAAGGCCTTGCATAAAGCACTGCATCGTTTCTGCATCAGACAGCTGCAACCGTTGTGTGCGCGCGTCGATGTCATCTATATACTTTTCTAAAGGTTCTAGAGGACCCTGTGTACGTGTATTCAGTTCCTGACGTTGGAGGAAATCTTGGTATGGGAATGTGAAGGCATCTCTTAGTGCCTGTTGTAAATGTTGCAAATCAGCACGAACTTCGGCAGGTTGTCGTAGACAAAACCGTCTTGCATTTCCCTGAAGAAACATCATAAAGCCACCTAAGCATTGTTCATCGGTCCAGCGATTGAAAGTGGCGTAGTTTTCAAACAACTCAAGCCATTCCTCTATGTCCTCTGAAGGGGAGCCCCGAAATGTTAGAGGCTGAATACCACCCGTTCTCGGAGGTGCAGCAAGCATGTGGCGATCGTGTTCAGTCTACCAGAGTGCATTTCAAGTAGTTCAATCAAGGGCGGAGGAAGTTGGGGTTCCTCGTTTTCCATCACCAGACCCAAGAGAAAGTAAGGAAACTGTTTCGAGATGAGATGAAACAGACAAGGAGGAGTCAGATGGAGTTGGAGAAGGTAATTGCCTACCCCCGAGAGTGCACTGCCAAGTGCACCAGTTACCGTCAGTATCAGTGGGCTGCTGTGAAAGCCTGCTCCTAGTGCATGTGGCTATTTGCTCTTCAGTTTCTGGGATGTCTTTCGAATCGCTCATTAACCAAATGATACCCAATTTAACAGAGCCCTAACATAAAACTTTAACTCAACAACTAAATACAGAACTTATGATTCAAAAAGCCAGTTCAAAAAAAAAAGGGATCGTCTTCAGCAGATTCGAGTGCCAGCTCCACTCCAGCAGGTAGAGTGTGTGGGTCGAAGGTTGGGGCTTTGAATGGTCAGTAGTCGTCCCAGTTAGGTCTTTGATAGACTTCGTGTTTCCTTAGTTGACGATGGCTCTGGGAGGGCTGTGGACTTTGGCATTGTTGCTGGGATGGAGGTTGCTGTGTGTTTTGATGTATGCTTTGGCTGAGATGGTGATATAGGCTTTGTGTTTGTTGTGGTGGAGGCATTGGAGGATTGAGTGCCCAACAGCGTGTCTTTTGATCTTCTTCCTTTGACTTACACGGGCAGTGGTGGCCGTGTTCAGGGTGAACAAGGAGCGCGTAGCAGAGTGAGCACTCATAACAAACTACCCAATATCGTTGCAGTGGTGGTGCTGGTGGGTGGTAAATATGGTTATTGGACATTCGTCCGTTGATGATCCGTAGCATGGATCCTCCACCAGTGTTAAACAACAGGTGTTTAGCTCAGTAGAGTCACGCTTTAGGCGAGGTAGTGGGATCTTTATTGGATCACAAACAAAATATAATAACTAATAGTTTGGAAATGTTCAATTACTGTTCAGTTTGCTAGTAGTTCTCTCAAGTGTAAATTCTCTTCCACTGGCTTCTCAGCTCTGCTTTATCTGCTCTATTGTTGTCTGCTCTGCTCTGTGGACTCCCCTTTTTTGCTCTCTCTGTTGTGAAAGGAGCATCTCTTTTTATGCTTTTGGTGGGCAGTTTTGGTTGACAGTGAGTGACATCAGACGTTGACCAATCAGATAGATTCTGACCAAGTCTCTCCCTCTGCTGGGCGAAAGCATTGTTTGGTATGCAACGTAATCAACAAGGATGTTTGAAAAAGATTTTCTAGCACTAAATTAATATAGTTCTTCGTAAAATTATAATGGTAAAATCAGAATATACCAATTCTTATCTCAGTTTCACATCATATTTCGAGTTCAAATCTAATCTGAATAGGATTACATCATATCTGGAATTCAGCAAGGTGTTCAATCAATGTAGGTGGGACTAACACAAACCAGAGTAAGAATTTAACAATACCAACTTGTACCTTGACCTTACATTCGATAACATCAACAGAAACCTTTTAAGCCAGCTCAGTAACTGACAATTCCAAGAGGACTAATTATGGTGCTGGTTACAAAAAATAAGATAACAACTTCACATGTCTAAAACTAGACAAAACTCAAACAAACATTACAACTTTTGTGATACGATCATCTACCTATTCATAGCAGCTATTTTCACAATAGATTAGGTTGATGTTTTATACATTCCATTTAATTCATAATAAATTGCAGGCCACCAGGTTACCCAATGGAATGCATGTTTCATAACAGTAGTGATGTAAGCTCGTAAATTTAATGCAAAGTTGGCAGCAGGATGTTTTAGGTGATGGATGCGACGTCCATCCTTTATTTCAAAAAACGAGTCTTCATCTTGAAGGTTTAGACAATGAGAATGTCTATCTGAACTCTGTAGTTTGTGAACTAGGTAAGCAAGTTCTGGGTTGGATCTGGGTATATCTGCTCGAATAAATTGGTGTTGTGCTTTAGTGAGGTCATGAAGCCAAATTAATAAATGAAGGTGGACAGTTCCCCTTTGCTGAAATTCAAAGCGGTAGAAGTAAGTCTTAACATTTTTGTGTCCTCGAATTCTGTTGTATGAGAATATATGATTGCTCCATCTGTTGTCATTGCTACCACAGAGATAACCCCGTACTATTTGTTCTAAAGTATGTGCGATGTGTTGTGTTTCAAAGGCTGCAAGTTCTGTTGGTCCACATCCTGTTTAGTTCCGAATGTCATCCAACCATTCAGGGAACGGAAAGGTCCATTCAAAAAGACTGATAGTCATGAAAATGTCTGGTAAGCCGAATTGTGCTACAGCATCAAGTAAGGAACGGTGTTGCCATTGCCAATAAGTTGAAGAGAAAGGTTTTGTATCCAAAGCTTATGCAGGTGAGCAATTCAAAAGTCGACTGGTGTTGATTGCACCACTGACGACTTTATACATACAACGGTCATAATGAAATTGCAAAAGGTCAAAGTGAAGTGCATAATGTGGAATTTCACTGTAAACTTTGGAATAGAAAGAAATTTTGGCACTTTGCCGAGTAGTTTTACCACATATCATACTCTCACACCAGTCTGTATACGGGTAAAGATTTGACCACAACGCACATTTAATACCTTTTGTTTTCTCAAAATCAAACGGGTTTAACAGAGTGGAATTTTCAAGTAGTTCTTCACGTAATGAGACAAAACGAGAATAAGAGGATTCTTCTGAATTCATGAGGTACTGATATGCATGTAAACATTTTAGGCTATCAGAATCATTGACTATTGATTGAATTTTTTGTGCAATAGGTATATTGCAAGTTCTTAAAGCGATCATTGCAGTTTTTACCCCGTAACCACGTGACTGACGTTCATAAACACCACAATCCAAGTCAAATGGACGTAGCATTCGTATATTTTCCTTCGTTAACTGTCTTAGTGGTTCCGGAATTGAATTAAAATGAGGGACAACATAACGATTAGTGGAGCACACACGATCTCATGTAGATTTGACAGGTTTTTTTTTCATGAAATTAGGTTGTAATTTCTGATAAACTATAGAATTACATTTGGGACAATGTGTTGAGGAATTCTTGCACCAGAAAAGAAGTGCATGAGATATATCATTTACAGCATTATATCCAGCTGCAGTAGTCACAGATGGTTTAATGTTCCAGTTGCGAGTAAAAGTTTGCAGACGTTTCTCCTCTCTTTCAGATCTTACTGTTAGTTCATTTTGATATTGTAAAATTTTCCCAGGAGAATCTGGATCTTTCAAAACAAAATGTGTAGTTCTAAGTGTGTTATTATAATGGGGTTGTGAAGAAGCACTTCCAGACATGTCTAAAATGTGAGTGGTAAAGGATGTACTGCAATGTTATGAAATGTAAATTATGTAAAAGGCTGAAAAAAAAAGAGAAATGACAACATTTACTGAACGATGTATGGTGACTTGTTTTTAGAGAGACAATGGAAATTATAAAAGTACCCAAATACAAGTGAAACCAAACCAGTGTAAAGGAATGAATGGAGTAAGGTGTGATATGAGTTAAAACTTATGGAAAAAATTAACGTGTTATATAGCAAATGGAAACAGCCAAATGGGCTTAATATCAGAAAGAAAACTGAGAATTTAATAAGTCGCGGATACACTATACAATTAAGTTACCGTAAACAGAATAAAATTTATACTTAGATGGAGCACAATATCAATAACATACACTGAAAAAATACTAAGAGTTTATCAAGCAGTGATAATGACAGGTGAAAAGTAGAATAATCTACCACATACTCGTTTATATCACTGTAGTTTGAACTTTTGACACCGATACTTGTAAGTAGTTATGGAATATTTGCTGAATAATTATTGAAGACAATGAAAACCGTGATATGCCTTCAATAATACTAAAATAGATGCTGAAATGTCTAAAATAATAGCGTGAGCTTGAACTACCTTATATTTTGTTATTAGGGCAATAAGAAGCACTGACTGCAACAAGGAATGACAAACTCATCCGGTAGGAAATGAAGGGCAATGAACGCGGTTGTTTGGGAAAAATATTGATGTAAAAGTAATTCCTACAATTCCAAACACTACAAGAGTAGGAAAATGAATAGTAAAGTGTTTAAATTACTTACTATGATGGGAATAACCTTCCAAGTAAATCATGAAATAGCGAGCGAAATCTTCAGTCGAATAAGACGTGCGATCTGCAATACAACAAAATAGGAAATATTGAAGAAGAAGCCGATTGGCACGAAGGACCAAAATGGCAGTTGAAGTCATGTCATAAAAGTTGTAGTTGTGAGATATTACATTCACCCATGATGACTAATATATTTTTCCTTGACTAATTTAAGTAATTATTTACTGAGTAATCTGTTCTTCCTCACCCAGATATTGTCAGTAACTAGAAGCGAAAACGAAACTGGCAAATAGGATTTGAATTGTAAAGTGGGAAAGTGAGACCTATCAATGTAGAGGAACATACTATATATATGACTACACTGGTGTCACTTTAACGAATATTTTGGTATGTAGCAAGTCTCTCTACAATCTGTATTTCTATTTGAAATAGGGTAAATGTATCATAATATTCCCATTGTGTTATCAGTCGAAATAGAACAGATTTTACAATAGTTTTAGAAAAATATAGATTGTAGGGAGGCATATTATTTATGAACACATTCCTCCTAAAGAGAGGAGTCTAATGATATATAGTATGTCCTGGACTATCTATAATAATGTTGGAAATTGTGGAAATATGTGAAAATTTGGCCTTTCTCTCATGGGTCAATATACAACAGTTTTCAAAATATTTTAAGACAAATATACATTATACAGAGACATACTATATACCAATAGATTCCTCTCAGAGTGAAGAGTATAATGACATATACTATGTCTCTGGAGGATGTATAATTTAATTAAAAATTGTGAAAATTAGTCCTTTCTCTTATGGGTAAATTTACAACACTTTTCAAAATATATTAAGAGAAATATACATAGTACAGACACCTACAATATATCAATAGATTCCTCTCAGAATGAGGAGTGTAATGAAATATAGTATGTCTCTGGAGGATGTATAATTTAATTAAAAATTGTGAAAATGTGACAAAATTATTCCTTTCTGTTATGGGTAAATTTACAACACTTTTTAAAATATTTTAAAAGAAATATACATAGTACAATATACCAATAGATTCCTCTCAGAGTGAGGAGTCTAATGATATATAGTATGGCTGTGTGGGATAAACAGTTATGTAAGAAATTGTGAAAATATATGAAAATTAGGCCTTTCTCTTATGAGTCAATTTACAACACTTTTACAAAATATTTGAACAGAAATATACATTGTACACAGACATACTATATACCAATAGATTCCTCCCAGAGTAAAGAGTCTAATGATATATAGTATGTCTCTGTAGGATAAACATTCGTGTTAGAAATTGTGAAAATGAGTTAAAATTAGGCCTTTGTCTTATGGGTCAATGTACAATATTTTAAGTGAAATATACATAGTATAGAGACAAACTATATACCAATAGGATTGTCTCAGAGTGAGGAGTGTAATGATATATAGTATGTCTCTGCAGGATAAACAATTAAGGTTAAAATAGTGGAAAAGTGTGAAAATTTGGCCTTTATCTTATGAGTGAATTTGAAATGTCTATATTTGACAAAATAAAAACCGTGATATGCGTTCAGCGATACTACAATAGATGCAAAAAGGTATAAAATAATTGGGTCTGATTGAACTCCCTTTTAATTAGTTCTTAAGGCAATAAGAAGCACCGACACCGACGAGGAAAGATCAACTCCTCGGGTAGCAAGTCTATGGCAATACATGTGCTTGTTTGGAAAAGATATTTTCGTAAAAGTAAATCCTACAAATCCAACAATTACCACAGTAGGAAAATGAATAGTATAGTGTTTAAATAACTTACTATGAGGCGAATAAACTTCCAAGTGAATGGAGAAATAGTGAGCAAACTCTGGAGTCAAATAACACGTGCGATCAGCAAGATAGTGAAATCGGAAAGACCGAAGAAGAAGCCACTGGGGGCGAAGGAACAAAATGGCGGTCGTAGTGAAGTAATAAAAGTTGTTGTAGTGAGATATTACATTGACCCATGATGACTAATATATTTTTCCTTAAGTTATTTAAGTAATAATTGACTGAGAAACCTGTTCTTCCTCACAAAAATATTTTCACTTAGTAAAAGTCAAAAGTAAACTGTCAAGTAGGATTTGAATTGTAAAGTGGAAAAGTGATGGCTATGAAACTAGAGGAACTTACTATATATATATCTCTACAGTGGTGTAAGTTAAAGAAATATTTAGCTACATAACATATCTCTCTACAATATGTATTTCTCATAGAAATTGGGAAAATGTATGATAATATTCCCATAGTTTTATGAGTCTAAATAGAAAAGTTTTAACAAATAGTTTTAGACAAAAATACATTGTACAGAGACATACTATATACCAATAGATTTCTCCGAGAGTGAGGAGTCTAATGATATATAGTATTTCTCTGTAGGATAAACAATCATGTTAGAAATTGTGGAAATGTGTGAAAATTAGGCCTTTATCTTATTGGTCAATCTAGAACACTTTTAAAAATATTTAAAGAGAAATATACATTATACAGAGACATACTATATACCATTTGATTCCTCTGAGAGTGACGAGTCTCATGATATGTAGGATGTCTCTGGAGGATAAACAATTATGTTAGAAATTGTGAAAATAAGTCAAAATTTGGAATTTCTCTCATGGATCAATGTACAACACTTTTCAAAAAATTTTAACAGAAATATAAATAGTACAGAGACATACTATATACCAATAGACTCCTGTCAGAGTGACGAGTCTCATGATATATAGTATGTCTCTATTGGATAGACAATTATGTTAGAAATTGTGAAAATTAGTGAAAATTTGGCATTTCTCTTATTGGTCAATGTACAATACTTTTCAAAATATTTTACGAAAAATATACATTAAATAGAGAAATGGTATGTACCAAAAGACTAGTGTGAGTGAGAGGAGTCTAATAATATATAGTATGTCTCTGTAGGATGTAAAATTCGGTTACAAATTGTGGAAATGTATGATAATGTAACCTTCCCCATAATCGCCATTTTGTAATGGATCAAAACAACACTGTTATAACAAAAATGTAAGCCAGCTATACATCTTGAAGAAACATGCAATGTATGAAAAAATTCGTCAGACTTAGACGATTCTTTTGGGACAAGCATGTCTGTGTAGGTGGAATATTTCGCTCACAAATTGAGTCAATGTATGATAAGGGTGCATTTTGGGATAATGGCTTTCTTTGTCCTTGATGACACCACAAAACTTTTCACAAACTATTAAGCGAAGTATATGTCCTACAGAAACATGCTATGTATTAAACGATTCGTCTCACTTAGACAAATCAGATGGTAGAAAGCATGTATGTATATGGAGGATATTTCGCTTACAAATTGCAACAAGATATGATAAGGTAGCCTTTTCTGAAAATTGCCTTCTTTGTCCTGGATGAAAACACCACACTTTTTACAATGTTTTAAGCGAAGTTTAGGTCGTACAGAAACATGGTATATAGGAAACGGTTTATCTGATTTAGAGGACTCTTTTGATACAAAGAATGTCTCTGTACGTGGAATATTTCGCTTACAAATTGCAAGAATATTATATAAGGTTGGCTTTGCAGATAATGGCCTTCTTTCCCTGGGAGAAAACACCACAGTTTTCACTACAGTTGGTCAGAAGTATACGTGACACAGAAACATGCTATATACTAAATGATTCATCTAACTTAGACAAAACTCTTGGTACAATGCATGTCTCAGTACAGGGGATATTTCGCTTACAAATTAAGACAAAATATAATAACCACAGGTTTCACTAACTTTTAAGCAAAGTATACGACCTACAGAAAGATACGATATAGGAAACAATTTGTCTGACTTACACCAATGTTTTCATATAAACCATGCCTCTGTAGGTGAAACAGTTCGCTTACAAATTCGGACAATGCATGACAAGGCTGCATTTTGCGATAACGCTGTTGTTGTGAAGCATCAAAACAGAACACTATTCACAAAATTTTATGCAAAATATACTTTGTATTGAGATATCCTTAGTACCAAACGATTCGCCTAAGCGTGTTGAATCGTTTGGTACATAGCATGTTTGCGTACAACGTATGGTTCGCTTGAAAAAAAGTCAAAACAAACAGGAAATTTAAAGATAGCCACCATAGAGTAATTACTAGTAAATTTCGATCTTCAACTTCAAATATCTCCAAATCTGCTGGTTGCAATTTTATAATATTTGCACAGGATGTTCTCCTCAAAGTGTTTTATCAAATACATGCATGAAAAGAGGGGGATAAAAAAAGTCAGAAAAGTTACTATCACATTGAGACATAATATGTCATAATGTGTTGACTAGTAAAGTTACAGTTAGCCATAATTTTAAAATCTTTAATCCAAGTTAATGATAAACCCTAATGGTAAATATGTAATAACTGGCTTGTGGCAGCCAAGCGTTCATAGTGACGTTGCTTTTTGATCCTTCGATGTCGGCTCTTCCTATCATTGCAAAGCAGAATTCGCCAAGCGTCGGATTGTTCACCCGCCAATAGGGAACGTGAGCTGGGTTTAGACCGTCGTGAGACAGGTTAATTTTACCCTACTGTTGAAGTGTTGTTGCAATAGTAATTCTGCTCAGTACGAGAGGAACCGCAGATTCAGACAATTGGCATTTGCACTTGGCTGAAAAGCCAATGGTGCGAAGCTACCATCTGTTGGATTAAGACTGAACGCCTCTAAGTTCGAATCCATGCTAGAAAGCAACAATTCATTCCTCTGAACAATCTTAGGCAAACAAGAATAGAAGCTTCGGCTTCCTGTGTCACAATATGCTAAGGAGCAGACTATGCTCTAAAGCACTACCTTGACCAAAATCTAAATTTTCCAGAGCTAAATCCTTTGCAGATGACTTAAATTAGAATGGGGTATTGTAAGCAGTAGAGTAGCCTTGTTGCTATGATCTGCTGAGACTAAGCCCTTCTTCTAAGACTTGTGCCTTTTTATTGTTTTTTTTTTAACAAGCATAATCACATCCTCTGTAATGGTTGGGCCGTGGTTTTTCTTGCAAAGTGGCACGCACCTGAAGCCATCGCCAGCTGACTGTTGGGAAAAGCTGTAGCAGGAAACAAACTGCGGGGATCAGGGAAAAAAGCAAGACGATAAAACATGATGGTGATATTTTGACTTGATAGCGAAAAGCAGGCTTTCCGACCTCGAATGAACAAGTTGCTCCCTCTTGGAATTCATCTCCTGTTTTTCGGTAAGGCAACTGAAGGTTGGGATCATGTCCACTGTATACATGTTGATGATATTCTGACACTGTGGAAATCAACTGAAAAATTTTGTTGACTAGAGTGGGACTTGGAGTTGCGCCTTTGGGATACCGGTCGGCCACTGTACATGTTGAGCTATCTAGTCCACAGGAATTGGAGGCGAGGTTTATCCAGTGCGTTTGAGAAAGTTAGCATTGATCATATTGTGTTTTAAGTTTCTCAAGTTGCCCGAGATATCCGTGGTAGCAGCAAGTGGTGTTGGGGTAGTGTTAGGGTGGCACAAATTCTCGGAGGATGTTTTGGACTTGTTAAAAATTAACCATCTCCTTGTCAATTATTACAATGGAAAAATTTAGGCTAGTAATCGTAGCAGACTGTGTTGCTGAGTGCTGAGTGAGCAGCTGATGGTTTCTGGGTTGGTGAAGTTGCACCCATTGAAGTGAGTGTGTTTGCTAGTGCTATGATGTACTAAGCCATCATTTTTGCTTCAACATGCAGCTTGATCAAGTCCAAGCCTGTCCCAATGGGTGCAGTAGCAAGGCCGTGATGCCTTGGCCGCACAGGCCTCTCCTCGGTTTTCATAGTAAGTGGTAGTGGTGCACCGATATGAAAATTTACCGATATTCCGATAACCGATATTTTAAAACCAATATTAGCCGATACCGATAGCCAATACCGATATTCTGCCCTATACAGTACTGTATCAAAATATAAAAGTTAATTGCTTAATTATAAAGATTGCAAAAAGTAGAAGTCATATTTTATTAAATCACTATACAATATCACTAAAAACACCTATTACAATACCACTACAGGTGTATATGGCACTGTCATATATCTAATATGTGTTGAACTTGCTATATAATAAATACACATGTTACATTTATGTCAGTAACAGACAAAACTGATTATCAGTGAATATTGCTTAGCAAAGTGACAAGATTGTCATTTTTTTGTCTACAAAAGTGCACAGTTTCTTGCTTGACCCCCTGAGGGGGCAATTTGCAAGCGGGCTATATTTTATTTTGTTTTGAAAGCAAAAGTTATGCTTAGTAATCACTAATCAGAGAAGGGTTAGTCCTGAGACAACGAAAATGTTTCAGAGCCAAGATTCAATACTAATAATATGAAATGAATATAAAATGTTTATTTTATTTGAAATATCATTACGATTTTGCCCAATTTTTACCTATTTTCAGGCAATAAAGAGGGCTGCATTCCCTAGCTTTGTATTTTCTTTCACATTTCCTTTAGTTTTGTGAAATTTCCTTCAAATTTCATTCAACATTTATTTTCCTTCAAATTTCCTTTATTTTGTCAAAATTTCTTTAAAAAGATAAAATTTCCTTCAAAGTGGAAGCGCTGTTTACAACAACAGCGCCAAACTTCCGCTTCGGTAAATGTCATACTGTCTCATTATCAAGACAACGATGAACATGAATGTGGTTTTTGAATGTTGTGTTTGTTGTAAAGGCAAAAAACAAGGTTGGAAATGTTATTTTCGGTAATCTAGCCGCAAAAAGGTTTTTACACTGCTCGGATAATACGCAGAGATATGAAAGCGATAATATCGGCAGTAAAAATACCGATACCGATATTGACATTTTAGGGCCGATATGCCGATATCCGATAGGCCAATATGAATATCGGTGCACCACTAGTAAGTGGTCTGCTCGACTGTGTTTGGAGAGGGGTGGTTCACTTGTTATTCGTTCCACAGTCCTTTTCCTTGCCATTTAGTCGATTTTTGGCTGGTGTGCACAAAGTATCGGTTGCAGTTCTGCATCTGAAAGTGTTGCGAATGTTGTATGACTGTTCCTTGAACAACATTTAATCATGAGCATTTTGAAGCTATACGCTTACCATTCAGGCAGAGGTAGGTGACCGGGCCATTTGCTGTGCAGTGGCTTTCCTTGGTCACCTAGGTCTTACCAAGAGGAATGTCTAAAGACGTGGCAAAGAGAGGCATGCCGTGCCAGTCGGTCGCTGCTGGACCAGTCGCCGGCGCACGGTCATGTAAGAGGAAACTGCGTCTTTTCCTTTAAAAAGCTCAGCTGGTCGTCCAAAAGTACGAGAGGCACTTCGCAGCCTTTCTGCTCGTTTGTTCGACAGTTAATTGGTTGATCCTGCCAGTAACATATGCTTGTCTCAAAGATTAAGCCATGCATGTCTAAGTATAAGCACTTGTACTGTGAAACTGCAAATGGCTCATTAAATCAGTTATCACTTATTTGATTGTACCCTTACTACTTGGATAACCTTAGTAATTCTAGAGCTAATACATGCGAAAAGTCCCGACTTCTGGAAGGGAAGTATTTATTAGATTAAAAACCAATGCGGGTTCATGCCCGGATTTTTGGTGATTCATAACTTTTCAAATCGCATGGCCTTACGTGCCGGTGATGTTTCATTCAAATTTCTGCCCTATCAACTGTCAATGGTAAGGTAGTGGCTTACCATGGTTGCAATAGGTGACGGAGAATTAAGGTTCGATTACGGAGGGGGAGCCCAAGAAACGGCTACCACATCCATGGAAGGCACCAGGCATGCAAATTACCCAATCCTGACACAGGGAGGTAGTGACAAAAAATAACAATACAGGGCTTTTCGAGTCTTGTAATTGGAATGAGTACAATTTAAATCTCTTAACGAGGAACAATTGGAGGGCAAGTCTGGTGCCACCTGCCTCGGTAATTCCAGCTCCAATACCATATACAGTTGCAGTTAAATACTGTTGCAGTTAAATACCGTTGCAGTTGGTCAGCCACAAGGTATGTTACTGGCCATGCTGTTCTTCTTTGCCAAGACTATGTGTTCTCTTAATTGAGAGTGGGTAGGATTTGCGACGTTTACTTTGAAAAAATTAGAGTGTTCAAAGCAGGCTTGTGCTTGAATACATAAGCATGGAATAATGGAATAGGACTTTGGTTCTATTTTGTTGGTTTCTAGAACCAAAGTAATGTTTAATAGGGACAGTTGGGGGCATTCGTATTTCGTTGTCAGAGGTGAAATTCTTGGATTTACGAAAGATGAACTAATGTGAAAGCATTTGCCAAGAATGTTTTCATTAATCAAGAACAAAAGTTAGAGGATCGAAGACGATCAGATACTGTCCTAGTTCTAACCATAAACGATGCCGACTAGGGATCAGCGGGTGTTATTGTATGACCCCGTTGGCACCTTATGAAAAACCAAAGTTTTTGGGTTTTAGGGGAAGTATGGTTGCAAAGCTGAAACTTAAAGGAATTGATGGAAGGGCACCACCAGGAGTGGAGCCTGCGGCTTAATTTGACTCAACACAGGAAAACTCACCAGGTCCAGACGTAGTAAGGATTGACAGATTGAGAGCTCTTTCTTGATTCTATGGGTGGTGGTGCATGGCCGTTCTTATTTGGTGGAGTGATTTGTCTGGTTAATTCTGTTAACGTACGAGACCTTGACCTGCTAAATAGTCAGGCAATTCGTGAATCGTCCTCGACTTCTTAGAGGGACTGTTGGTGTTCAACCAAAGTCAGGAAGGCAATAACAGGTCTGTGATGCCCTTAGATGTCCTGGGCCGCACACGTGCTACACTGACAATTGCAGCGAGTCCATCCTTCACCGAATGGTGTGGGTAATCTTGTGAATCATCGTTGTGCTGGGGATAGATCATTGTAATTTTTGATCTTGAACAAGGAATTCCTAGTAAGCGCAAGTCATCAGCTTGCGTTGATTACGTCCCTGCCCTTTGTACACACCGTCCGTAGCTACTGCCGATTGAATGGTTTAGTGAGGCCTCCGGATTGGCACTGTGGGATTTGCGAGACTCTTACGGAGGCCAAGAAGTTGGTCAAACTTGATCATTTAGAGGAAGTAAAAGTCGTAACAAGGTTTCCGTAGGTGAACCTGAGGAAGGATCATCACCGATCTTCATACAAAAAAAAGTGCGAGAATTACCTCGCTACTTACTCTGTGAACCTGTACGAGACCATGGGGGTCGAAGCCTGGCCTTCGTCAAATAGGTGGATGTTTTGTGCATTGCCTGTCCCCCCATTTGTTTTTGCTTTCTTATCTCCTGCACGTACTGTTTTTGTTGTTTTGACTTTGTCAGAATGTCGAAAATCAGAAGACATTCTTTTAATGGTAGATCTCTAGGCTTGTGCATCGATAAAGAATGCAGCCAGCTGCAATAAGTAGTGTGAATTGCAGAATTCAGTGAATCATCGAATCTTTGAATACAAATGGTGCTCTTGCTCTACCAGGAGCATGTCTGTCTGAGTGTTGGTTTCAAAAGCAAAAAAATCGTGCTTGTTTCGCGTGGCGTTGAGACTTCACGGCCTCGCGGCCGTGTTTCTCGAAATACAGCGAGAATCGAAAGTCACAAGAGATTCACAAAGCCAAAATATTTTACGACTTTGTGCTCGCTGCCGACCTCACCACTTCCCACCCTGTTGCTCTCCGTCAACTTCAGATCAGGTAAGATTACCCGCTGAATTTAAGCATATTACTAAGCGGAGGAAGAGAAACTAACAAGGATTCCCCCAGTAATGGCGAATGAAGAGGGAACAGGTCAAATTTGAAATCTCATTTGTTTTCAACGGCGAATTGTAGATTCGAGAAATACTTTCCAGATGAATCGACCTTGCCTAAGTTGCTTGGAACAGCACACCATAGAGGGTGACAACCCCGTAAGTGGCAAGGTTCGATCTTCGGCGATGTGCTTTCCAAGAGTCGGGTTGTTTGGGATTGCAGCCTAAAATGGGTGGTAAACTCCATCTAAAGCTAAATGCAGGCGCGAGGCCGATAACAAACAAGTACCGTGAGGGAAAGATGAAAAGGACTTTGTAAAGAGAGTTAAAGAGTACGTGAACCCGTTGAAAGGGAAGCGAATGGAGATAGCAATTCACCTTGCCAGATTCAGTCTTTTGCACTCCATGACATGCGTGCACTCGATCTTCGTAGACGAATCGAGTTCAGATGTGGGACGTTGGCGGCGCACTTCTGGTAGGCGAGCATTAACTTTGGTTACCCTGCGAGCCAGAAGGCCATGAGGAAGGTAGATCTTTTGGGATGGTTAAGCCTTGCGATCGCATGTCTCTTGGGTAACTGTGGCCTGTCACAGCGTGTGCCTCCCTTTTGGGTGGGCTGGTGTCCTGTTTTGTTGGTCCGGTTGTCAACTGTGGCGGACGGCACGCCTGTGCACTCGAACCGCTGTTGGTCAACAGGGCAGTGAACGCACACTACGCGCTGAGGACATTGGCATCCATACGGCTCTATCCAACCTGTCTTGAAACACGGACCAAGGAGTCTAATATGTGTGCCAGTCTCTGGGTGATCGAAACCTGTGGGCGCAATGAAACTAAAAGCAGCTTTGGTTGCTGAGGTGAGAAGCCCTTCCTTCTTGGAGAGGCCGCATCATTGACTGACCTATTCTACTCTTAGAAAGGTTTGAGTAAGAGCGTACATGTTGGGAACCGAAAGATGGTGAACTATTCCTGAATAGGGTGAAGCCAGAGGAAACACTGGTGGAAGCTTGTAGCGATTCCTGCGTGCAAATCGATCGTCGAATTTGGGTATAGCGGCGAAAGACTAATTGAACCATCTAGTAGCTGGTTCCCTCCAAAGTTTCCCTTAGGATAGCTGGAGCTGGGATGCAGTTTTATCAGGTAAAGCGAATGATTAGAGGTCTTAGGGTCAAAATGACCTTAATCTATTCTCAAACTTTAAATTGGTAAGAAGTCTGACTTGCTTAACTGAAGCCAGACATTCGAATGCGAGCTCTTAGTGGACCATTTTTGGTAAGCAGAACTGGCGATGCGGGATGAACCGAACGCTGAGTTAAGGTGCCCAAGTCGACACTCAACAGACCCCACAAAAGGTGTTGGTTGATATTGACAGCAGGACGGTGGCCATGGAAGTCTGAATCCGCTAAGGAGCGTGTAACAACTCACCTGCCGAATCAACTAGCCCTGAAAATGGATGGTGCTCAAGCGTAGCACCTATACTTGGCCGTCGGAACAAGTGCGAAGTTCCGACGAGTAGGAGGGTGTGGAGGTCATGACGCAGGCTTTGGCACAAGCCAGGGTGAAACAGCCTCTGGTCCAGATCTTGGTGGTAGTAGCAAATATTCAAATGAGAACTTTGAAGACTGAAATGGAGAAAGGTTCCATGTGAACAGCAGTTGGACATGGGTTAGTCGATCCTAAGAGATAGGGAAATTCCGTTACAAAGTGCCCAATTTTGCACCACCTATTGAAAGGGAATTGGGTTAATATTCCCGAACCAGAACAGGGATACTGCCACCTAGTGGCGCCAGCGGTAACACAACCAAACTCGAAGTCGGCAAGAGCCCCAGGAAGAGTTCTCTTTTCTTTTTAACGGGCTGTCACCCTGAAACCAGTTTAGCCAGAGATTGGGTTTCATGTCCGGTAAAGCCCCACACTTCTTGTGGGGTCTCGTGCTCTTTCGACGGCCCTTGAAAATCCGAGGGAGTCGTTCATTTTCTTATCTGGTCGTACTCATAGCCGCAGCAGGTCTCCAAGATGAGCAGCCTCTAGTTGATAGAACAATGTACATAAGGGAAGTCGGGAAAATGGATCCGTAACTTCGGGAAAAGGATTGGTTCTAAGGGTTGGGTCTGTCGGGCTGGGACTTGTAGAGTGAGTGGAACTGCTAGTGCAGCCATCTCAGTGGTGGTCTTTAATTGGAGAGGTGCGCTGGCAGTTCCATCCTTTAGGTTAATGAAATACGACTTGTTATTGAGTATAAAAAGTATAGAATTGCTAGGAATAATTGTTTTGGAGAGAGGATTTAAAACTTGGATGCATCATAGAAGATCTACATATCGGGTGCATGAAGAGGATGAAAGATTACAACGTGAAGAACTCTTGGAGGATGGATAAGGCGGCTTGAAGTTATGCAAATAATAATGAGAAGAATATTTCTAACAAATACTCGAAAGCCGTATTTTTCTATACTATATTTATAATCTTACAATTTTGTATTTTAATTATTTGAGGGAAGGCTACTCATTAAGCCTGAATATACTTGTATCATTCAATAAAGGTATCATATAGCCAAATGCCTCGTCATCTAATTAGTAACACGCATGAATGGATTAACGAGATTCCCACTGTCCCTGTCTATTATCTAGCGAAACCACAGCCAAGGGAATGGGCTTGGCAGCAACAGCGGGGAAAGAAGACCCTGTTGAGCTTGACTCTAGCCTGTCTGTGAAAAAACATGAGAGGTGTAGAATAAGTGGGAGGAGCAATCTGCAAGTGAAATACCACCACTCTTATTGTTTTTTTACTTATTCGGTGAAGCAGAGCTGGACGTCACGTCCACATTTTAGTGTTAAGATCGCTTTTTTGCAGGTCGATCCGAACCAAAGACACTGTCAGGTTGGGAGTTTGGCTGGGGCGGCACAACTGTCAAATGATAACACAGGTGTCCTAAGGTGAGCTCCATGTGAATGGAAATCTCATGTAGAACAAAAGGGTAAGAGCTCACTTGATTTTGATTTTCAGAATGAATACAAACTGTGAAAGCATGGCCTATTGATCCCTTAGTCTTTATGACTTTTAAGCTAGGGGTGTCAGAAAAGTTACCACAGGGACAAGCGGCGACTTCAAAAGAAAGTTTTAAAGCTTATTCCCAACCCATCCCAGCCATCCCAAATATATATAAACACTTTGCTGACAAGTACAAAGTTACTGGGTTTAAAGTGTCTTTTTTGTTAGTTACGTCTTGGTGACTCTAGCCTAATTATTTTTGTGCAAGTGGATATTTAAAAAATTATGATTTTAAACAGTAAAATATAGCATAGTTCCGTGTTTGTGTTGGAGCACGGGAAGTTAGACATCCTTTATATTTTCTTGTGTCTTCTTGTTAAAATATTTTTAAAATCAACTGATGTAAATCATTGTGAAAAAGTAGACATGCCTAAGTATATTCTTTGATGCTTTCAAAGGAATGTTTTCAGCAATTTTGGTATGCAGCATAGCTCTATTTAATATTTTCAGGATTCATTTTTTAATAAACTTTTACCTATACTTATAAAAGAAAATGACATTTGATTCCAGTGTTGCTCTCACCAGATTAACTAGTTTGAAACCATATTGTGCTAAATATTTTCTGAAAACCATACAAATACTTTGACCAACTTTCCAAACAGTGGTAAAAATGTTTCATTTTATTCCACTGGTGAACTTGGGAAAATCATTTCATGTGGTTCCTGTATAATATATCAATGTTTTTCCTAGGAAACTCACATAAAAAAATTTACAAAATGTATATATACTTAAGTTTAAGCTTTCTAATTGCTAATGCCACATGTGGAAAAAATTTTGGCATTTAGAATCCCATCATGTATTATTTTCATCATTATTTTCTGAATATTATTAAATGAATAATTGACACTGAAACATAACATTCTCTTGTAGTTTTATTCAGGAAGCATTACCTGCTCACCAGTCATATTTTGCTCAATGTTAGGTCTAAACCATAGAGAGTAAGTGATGAATTTTGCAAAAGCTATGTCCAATAGTTAATTTTCTTAAACTGAATAATTTTACAAAATTATTTCATGTGCTTTCTTCTTAAATTATTTTTTTACCAACTAATGAAAACCATTGAGAAATTGTATACTTGCCTATGTATATTATTTCTCATTAGCAAAGAAATGTATTCACCAATTTTGATAGCCAAAAGACCACTATGTAATATTCTTATGATTATTTTCTGAATAAACTTTTACCCATGTATACTTGTAGCAGAAAATAACATTTGCTTGCACTGTTGCTCTCACAAGATTAACCAGTTTGAAACCATATTGTGCTCAATATTTGCTCTAAGCCATACAAATACTTTGACTAACTTTCCAAACAGTGGCACAAATATTTCATTTTATTCCACTAGACAACTTGACAAAAACATCTCATCTGGTGCCTTTATTTTTTCAAGGTTTTCTCAAGAAAAGTCATGTAAAGGATTTACAAAATCTATAGATACTTACGTTTAACCATTCTAATTGCCAAGACTACATGTATAACAACTTTGGTATCTAAGAAACCAGAATGTAATATTTCCATGGTTATTTTCTGATTAAATTCTAATGCATGATACACACTTAAAAATAACATTGCCTTCTAGTGTTATTCTAAAAACATTACATGCTTACCAGCCATATCTTGCTCAATGTTATGTCTAAACTATAGAATACAAATGAGTAATTTTCAAGAAGCTATGGCCAGTAGTTCATTTTCTTGTGCTGGATAATTTGATAAAATTATGTCATGTGTTTTCTCTTGAAATTATTTTTTAATACCAACTGATGAAAACCATTCAGAAAGTGTATACTTGCTTAAGTATATTATTTCTCGTTATCAAAGGAATGTTAGTAGTCTGTAAAGTCCGGGGACCGGCACATTTTTCAACACATTTTCAAAATGGGTCAAAATTTTTCAAAGTGATGCAGGGAAATCCCCTAACACAGCAGGCTGATAAATTCCAAACATTCCAAACATGCTTAATCTCCCTAACAACCAGCCTAACTCAATGTCAACAAAAAAACTATTTTCGGATTTGCCGGTTGTTAGGGATATCTGGAATGTATGGAATGTGGGGAAATCCCTCAACATCAGGTTTGGGGAATCACCTTTTTCCTAATGATGCCATTTCCAGCCGCTTCCAGGAATTTGATAACGTTACTGGGAATTTCATCAACATTTTTCAGTGTCACAGGGGAATCACCCAAAGAACATTGCAGAGTATTTTTCGCATACCATACATGCCTAATCTCTCTCAACATACCAACCTAACTCGATGTCAACAAAAAAAAAAATTATTTCACTCATGCCGGTTCTTGGGGATATCTGGAATGTATGGAATGCGGGGGACAGCGTCGCTGCTAAAGTCCCTCAACATCAGGTTTGGGGAATTACCTTATTTTTGACACAATTTTAAGCAATAAGCCCATATGCTAAACAGCTTCACTGATAAATTATTTTATGGTTTAAATCCGAATATATTCTCATAAGTGCTAATCATTTCATTCATGTAATGTCCATGTGCTAATGTATCTATTTTATTTTCAAGTATTATTCTTGTATCATCTTTTGCTGACAATGCAATTTTTTCTATACTTTCAGTATACAATTCATGATTTCGATGTCTTATTAAATTCATTTTTCTCATTTGTTCTTCTTCACTAAATAAGCAATCTTTATAATTTTGAAATGTTATATTTTTTTCAATAACATTTTTTTTAACACCTTTGTATCTTTTTGATTCTTTTTTATCGATTTTATAAGAATATAACTTTGCTCTGAGCCCTACAAATTCTTCTATTTGTTTACCACCGCACTCATCTTTCATCATTCCAATTACTTTTTTATTTAAACCAGTTTTAATTCTGCTTTCATGGTCTTTTGGATAATTACTTGTGTCAAACATGTATTCAACATCTGGGGATATATCTTTATAAAAATCTTCAGTTTTAATTTCATACATTAAACTGTCAGTATCTGTAAATAACAGCATAGCATTTTCTCCATATTTTGGTTTAATATAATTATAATGAAAATCATACATAAGAGTCTTGCTTATTCTTGCCAATATGCTCATTCTTAAATATATTGGTTTATCTAGCTTAATTTTTTTCTTATACATATGCACAACATTAAAATTTTCAGAAAATATTGTTCTTTTGTCAAAATTAGTTTTTGAAAATAATTTTAATGCTTTTTCCTCTCTGTTAACTAATTGTATATCAACTCTGTTTCTAACATTCTCCATTGTTTTTCCAAAAACGGAATTATTCATGAGTTTGAAAAAGTCTTTTTCAAATTCATTTTTTTGCTTTTGTTCTCAGTTTTGTGTTTAAATCAATATATTTTTTAATAAAATCTTCTTCATGAAATTTAATACCTTTATGAATTTTTGTAATTTTTAATCCTAATTTTTCATATAATTTCAAATTTTCACTATGTAAAACATATTTTTCTTTATTATTCAAATTTGAAATGAATTTTTCAACACCTCCGACTTTTAATCTTTCTGGTGCCAGCAGATATTCATTATGTAAATCATGCAACTCTTCAGGATATTCCAAGTCAACTTCTAATATACATGAGAATTTATACCAATTTTGCAATTCTCTTTCATTCATCCATTTAAAATCTCTCACAGGAAGTTTTTTACTCATTGCCCACCCATAAAGATTATTTGCATCTAAATAAGCAAGATATATGCTATCTTCTTCAGGATTATAACTTGTTCCCATATATTTATTATTCGCTTTTGCATATCTTTTTGTAATAGTGGAAATTCCCCCTCGAGTTCCATTTTCTACCATAAGGTACATTTGAGGGTCAGATAATAAGTCCAATTCTACTCTGGTCATTTTTAACATTGCATCCCATGCCAAACCAGGACTTGTATAATACCAAGCTGGGTCTAGTTTATAATTTTCTTTACAAACTTTTCTAAAATTTTCAAAAACATCTGCCAAAAGTATCACATCAGTTTTCAAATATAGATCATGATATTCTCTCATATTTTTAATATTAAATTTTTTCCAAACATTTTGTGTATGCTCATAATCCTCCTCTGTTATATTTTCATCATTTAATTTTTAATAAAATTTTTCTTCATTTAATTTTTCAACACTATCAAACCAATCATATGGAAACACACCTTTTCTAGTTAATAATTCTCGCTCTTCTTTGTTGGAGTAAAATTTTTTCAAAATATTTAACCAAGTTTCCTAAGCTACTTTGCATAAATTTAAAACTATCAATAAATCTAATTTGTTTTTTTAACATTAATCGTTTCTTTGATTTTATACTTTAGCAGCTTTGAGCCGTTTATTTCACCATTTTCATTATTAAATTCCTCATATTCAATAATATTTTCTTTACATCGACTTTTAAATTGTTTTTCTGTAATTAGTTTTTTAGATTCAAATTTATCAACAATAATCTCTTTTGTAAAGCTAATATATTTTTCTTCTGTGTTGGGGATACAAACAAATGGCTGTCATAATTTTGTAAATTATGAAATATAACTGGAACAAATTTAGCCTTTTTCATTTTTGAATTACAAGTAATACAAGCAGCTCCACGATATTTTCTAGTATAATGACAATGATTGGCAACTTTATCGTTTTCAAATTCTTTAGCACAAGCATAACATTTCTCAGCTCTTTCAAATTTTTTTCTTTCTTTTGTTGTAAATATTATTTTTTTTTGAAATTTAAATTGTTCATGTATTTTTTTAATGTTATTTTCTAAACTTTCTACAAATTTAGCTGAAACGTTTTCATCAGATTTTTTAGTGTATTTTACTAATTTTGGTTTAAATAAATTATCATCAAAAAATTTTATCAAATAGCAATATCCAGACGGTTCATGTTTTTGAAATTGTTTTGTATTATCACCAATATTTTTTTCCTCATATTTTAAATTACATTCAAAATCTGCATAAATTACAAATGGAACATTGTGCATTCTTTCATAACTTTTAAACTTCAATTTTTCCTGTTTATTAGGATAAACAGTTTTTCCGCATTTATATTTTGAACAGTATTCCAAATGATTTTTAAGAGTTTTTTCATTTCTGAAATTTTGCAAACAATAATTGCAAATATGTCATTTTTCTTTATTTTTATTTACTTGACTCGAAAATAATCTACTTATGTTTTTAATTAAGCAATAATGTTTATCACCATTTGCATTAGTTATTAACAATATGTTCACATGTGTGTTCACATGTGTGTTCACATGTTCTTCGTTCAATTTACTTACCCTCAAAGGAAAAATTTCATGCTTTTTATTTCCAAACCTTTCTTCTTCATTATATCCAAAGACATTAATTGAAATATTATTTTTTTCAAATTTATCAATATCTGAAAATCCACATGGAAAATTAATTCCTTTAATATTAAAACCCTCAGCTTTCTTTTTTAAAATTTTTGTAATTCTACCAGGATTTCTTAAATTTGGATTGGTTTTCAAAAGTTCATTTATTACCACACACCACAATAAACATTTTTGATCATCATTTTGTGGATTAATAATTGCATTTTTATTTTTTAAAAATTTTGGGGTTGAAATAAAAGATGATGCAAGTAATCGTTGAATGTTATTAATATTAAGAATTATTTTTAAACTTTTATAAAATTTCCATAAACTTGAATTTTTTAAATATTCTTCAAAACTTAGAATAATTTTTTGAACCATTTTTTCATATATTTCATCAAAATTGCTTCCAGTAAAAATTTCTTCATAATAGCTGTGAAAATGTGTTTTATCTGTTGTTTCTTCTCCAGTTGCGGGATTTGTTTTTTTCATTAAGCAAACAAAGGTTAATTGTTGTTTTGAACCTGCGGTTCTGAGAGCTTGAGCCTCTGGCTCTGAGCCCTTTGGGCGATCGCTCGATGTGCTTGGATTTTTTTTAAACTTTTCAATTACCAATGGCTTAATTTTTTCCAATAAGCTCAAAGGATCATGTAAAGACAATCCGGCTTTTTCCAAATCCATTTCATATCTTTTTGTAACATTCAAAGCTTCTTTATCCAGCTCAAACTTTGGATCAGACATTTGTGATTTTTCCTGTATTTTGTTAAATATATTTAAAACATTTTCTTTTAAATGATTATACCAATTTGTTATTTTTTCTGTTCCTTTGTTTACATTATTTCTATATTTATCAAATAAATTAAGTACTTTTTCTTTAGACTTTTCTCAATCAAACTTTTAATTTTTGAAACATATTTTGTTGGTTGTAATATATTTTTAAAATCATAACCAGGATTTGGTGTATCAAGTAAATTTCCTCTTTTAAAAACATTTTTTGGTTTTAATAAAGTTGTATTAATATTAGGGACATCTGTGTCCAATAAATTTTTTGCTGTGTTTATTCTTTATTTATATGTTTATCTTTTCTTTAAAGGCAATCTGGCACGAAAAAAAAAAGAATAAAAATCATCTGATTTTTATTCTTAACCACTCTCTAAAGGTCCTTTATAATTAAATTTAAAAATATTAATAGATAAATTTCATTTTTTTGGTCTTGGTGCTGCACTGAAACCTTTGGTCGATTTCAAAATAGTTTTATAATTTGTGTAAAATTTTTCTTCGTTTTCGTAATCAATATCAAAATCACTAAAAATATAGAATTTTTCTTCAAAATTGATTGAATATTCATGTGGCAATAATTGTCCTTCTCTAGAAAGTTTAGCAATTTTTTTTCTAAAAATATATTTTAGATCTTCGTTATCATAATTTTCATAATTTTCTGGTTTTAAAAATATTTCAACAACTTTTTCTGAGACTACTTGATTCATTGTTTTTTATTATATACAAATTTTTTCTTAAAAGCAAAATGTTTATTCAGCAAAAATCAAAAATTTTTTATCATTAATTTCCAAATCTTTTTTAGTTTTAATTCTGTACTTGATGCTTTATGCATTTAGGTTAAAATTTTTTGCAGCAGAATAAAGACTTTTAAATTTTAAAATTTCACCTGTTTCTTTGTTTATAATAATTACTGATTTTGTTTTTTTAATTTTTTCTCTACAATATTTTTCAAAAATTTCAACAGGTTTACTAATTTCCAAACCTAGCATTTTTTCAAGCTCATTTTTGTTATAATTTTTATAATATTTTATTTTTTTTCTTTTGCAATATCTCTCAATTGCTTAATAGTATAATGACTTTGATTGTTCATTTATTATAAATAATTTTTTATTTAAGAACAAATTTTTTTTATTGAACAAAAATGAATAAGATAAAAGTTGGGAGTTTTCTTTTCCAAATCTTGTAAATTTTATGTAATTTAATTTCCAAATTTATTAAATTTTTAAAGTTTTCCATAAAATTACAATTATAACCCTTGTGATGTAAATAAAAAAATAATGAATTATAATATTTATTAATTGCAATTTTAAATAAATTATATACATTTTCATCTTTTAACCAATTATCATATTTTTTATCAATTTTTCTATTTTTACCATCTTTGATGTCTTTAAAATAATCTAATATAAATTCAAAAATTTTAATCAATTTAATCATGTAAAATTTTTATCGTTAAACCAAAAAGTAATATTGAAGAAATAATTATAATTTCAAACATTACAACAGGATCCATTTATTTATATACCATTATATAAATTTATAAACTATGTAGCCTCCTGAGATTCCTTCCAGAAAAAAAGCATCATTTGATCTGATGGTTTATAATAATCTTCCAATTTTGATTCATTTTTTGCTTTAGTATTGTACTCATGCTCTAAACTTTTCACGCGATTATTAATTTCTGCAAGAGTTTTCAAAGACATGTTTGTCTGATTTATATCTGCATTTGCATCAGATAATTGTTGTCTTAGTTTTTCAATTTCTTCTTTTCTTTTCACTTGCTCTTCATACCATTTTTCTTTATCTTTTGCTAATTTTTCCATTGCTTCATTATGTCTTTTTATCTCTTTTTCATATCCAGTATGATTAAGTTTACTAAATAAAAATCCAGTGCCTGCAAAAGCAACTGCATTAAATAATCCTCCATTTACTATTTCCATTTCTTTTTCTTTCATTTTTTTTATTTTGTTCACACGCTTTGCTTCACTTGCTTTGCTGTTTTATTGTTTGAAAGGATCCATAGGAAGCCACTTTTTGTCTTGTGCATGTTTAAATCAAAGTGTTGATAATCCTACAGTTGCTGTAAGTTTTAAAGTAGGCACTAAACTAGCTGGAGTTGCCAAACCATCACTAAATACTCTTCTTGTTATCATTCCAACACCCACAGCACCCAATGTAATTAGTGTAGAATCATATAATTCGTTCATAACTTCTTCTCTATTCATTTCGGTCATTTATTTATATACATAAAAAATTTTTTTATAAATTTTCAACAGAACACCTTGGTGGACCGCTTTGCGTTTTTTTTTCTCTACCTTGAGAGGTGCTACCATCATTCTTTTCTTTTACATTATTTACGAACTTGTTAGCTTCGCTGTCTTTTTCTTCCTTGATTTCTCTTTTGTCTCTTTTATATGAATAATATAACCCTCCAAGTGTGGCAACAAGCATCACACCGCCAATAAAATATCTAAAATCTATGTAATCAGTTATTTCTTTTGCAAAACAGACCCTTGCACGGTTTTCTTCGGGCGATTGTTTATTTTCTACTTCGCTTTGCTGTCTTGCCTTTCTTTTTTTCGCTTCTCTTGAAATTTTTGCTAATCTTTTTCCCAATTATACTTTTCTTGGATCTTTTACTTTAGCAGTTTTTTCATCTGCTGTTACTTTATCAACCTTTGGTTGTTTATCAGCATTCACAGTTTGTTCGCTTTGTTCACTCATTTATTTATCCTTTTATTTTATTTAAAATCTATTCAAAGTTAACGCAAGTCTATCTAAATTAATTACAAGTTTATTTAAAATTTATTTATAGTAAATTTTAAACACACATGTGAATAAATTTCAAGTAAAAAAACGGTCCTCTGATTTCTATGGCTTTGCCATGAAAATCTTTGATTTTTACAAACTGTGAAACGGTCTTTACAAGCCATTAATAATAGATTCATCAAAATCTAGATTAAATTTTTTATATAATGCAACATGATTTATTAAAATTTCTTTTTCTCTCATTTTTCTTTCAGTTAATATAGAAGTGAAAAAAACCTCTCCTTCAAATATAAAAGAATTTTTTGAAATTTCGGATCCAAAAATTAAATTATTTGTTCCACTTGTTATTGCTCAAGATGTAAAATCTTTAATTAATTTTCCATTTGCCCAAAAACTTGATTTATTTGTTTTTGGATTACTTTCCGCGTCAATATGAACACTTATGCAATGGACTTTGTATTTTTCAAAAATATTTGTTTTAATTGGAAAAAAACTTTGATCTATCTCATAATAGTCTGTTCTTCCACCATATATAACAAATTTATTTTTATTTTTATATCCAAATCCTCTCGATCTGTATTTTTATTCCCCATTAATATTGTCATTCTGTCAGTATTTAGAGTATAATCCAAAATTAAATAAACAAGGAAAAAATTTAAATAACGTTTTTTTCCTGATTGAGTATTGATGTTTAAATTTAAACTCATTTTGTTTTGAAGTCCATCAAAGCATAAAATTTTTTTTATTTGAAACAAATCTAGAGTTTTTTAAAATAGGTTGTTTTCATTTGTTGGTTTCTGTAAAATTTTCATCTGAAATTTTTGATTGATTATACCAAACTTCTATTTTATTATCTGTTCCATTATATTTTAAATAACTTGTTAGATCATAAATTTCACCATAAAAATTAAAATCCGAATTTAATATGTAACTTTGAATGAGATTTAATTGGTAAGCAGTATTTTTAAGTGCAGTGCGCACCGTTTCGGTTTTATCATTAACAAGCTTGTCCACATATTTTTTCCTAGTTAAATGTGTATTTTCTGTTGGATCTGAATTTTTAATAATTTTATGATTTCCCATATTAATATCTCCTGTCATGTTTCCACCATTCAGGAATAATTTTGTATCATCTTGGTCATCAACATATTTTTTTCTTGATAAATGTGTATCATTTGTAGGATCTGAAGTTGCTGTAATTTTATTATTTCCCATGATAATATTTCCAGTCATTGTTCCACCTGTCAAATTCAACTTCAAATTGTCTTGGTTATCAACATAACTTTTTCTTGTAAGCGATTCATTGCTATTTGGATCTCTTTCAGTGAAAATTTGATAATCTTTTGTTGAAAGATCTCCCTTTAATTGATTCATTTTTTTACCATAAACTGTGGCTTTTTTAATATTTATAAAGTTTCCATCAACATATGATTTTGTTGTCAGATCGTTATTATTTGAAGGTGTTGCACTCGATGTCACTTTATTTGTACCCATATTTAAGTCTCCTGACATGGTACCACCAGTTAAAGATAATTTAGAATTGTCTTGATTGTCTACATATTTTTTTCTTGCCAAGTGAGTATCATCAGTTGGATCTGAAGAAGAAATTACTTTATTTGTACCCATATTTAAATCTCCTGACATGGTTCCACCAGTTAAAGATAGTTTAGTAATTACTTTATCATCAACGTATTTTTTATGGCACAAATCTTTATCACCTTCAGGATCTGCAGTTGTTGTAATTTTATTATTTCCCATGACAATATTTCCAGACATTGTTCCTCCTGTTACTGATAATTTTTAGAATCTTGATCATCCACATATTTTTTCCTACAAAGGTCTTTATCACTCACAGGATTTGCAGTTGTGGAAATTTTATTATCACCCATGATAATATTTCCTATCATTTTGCCTCCTGTTTTTGATAGAAATGCTGAAGTTCCTCCTCTACTGCTTGCAACTTTGTCATCTACATATTTTTTTCTTGCCAAATGCGCATTTGCATAGGATCAACTGATGTTATGATATGGTGTGATCCCATGTTAATATCTCCTGTCATATCCCTTCCTGTGGTAGACAGCTTCACTGACATGTTTTTTCCTGTTACATCAGATTCATGTTTACTTTCATATCCATAAAATAAACTCATTTATTTTATAATAATTTCCAATAAAATATTTCCGATTGAAGATGAATTATTTCCTTCTACTTTGAATATTAATTCATTATAAATTCCATTTGATAATTTTATTCCTCCTGTTTCTTCCACTGGATAAATTTTTGAGATACTGCCTTTTAGTGTTTGTTCTGTCGTTATTGGGACTTGAATGAGTACATTACTTCTTTTACCATTTACAAAATTTTTACTTTTATCAATTATATTACAGCTTATGTTTACATATTCCAAGTTGTTATTAATATTTACTACATTGTCGCTTTCTGTTGAAGTATTTGCTTGTATTATTAAAATTCCAAAATATACTTACTGATTTTACAAACATTTTATTACAATTAGTTAATATAAGTGGCTCGTCTAATGGAATTATTTTTTCTGAGTTTTCATCTTTTGTGATGAAGATTTTTAAAGATATTGTCATTTATTTTATAATCTATATTTTGATAGTAAAATTCCACCAATTATTGATAAAGATAAAACAATTAAATTATCAGTTGTTGGTGTAGTTGTAGTAACAGCTTTGCTGCTAAAGTTTTTTGTATCCCTCAGTTTTTTTATGAACTTGTTCGCTTCATTCACTATGTACAGAACGTTTTTGAGGTTTATCATCTAATTTTTCTATGTTGTGTTGTTTTTTCACAGGGGATTTTTCACAGGGGATGTTTCGCAGGTCTTTGACCCATAATAATTTAAATTTTTATTAATTCCAAAAACCATATTTTTATCAGAAACTTTTAATTTATTATTGTATCCTTCAATTGGATTTTTTAAAATAATTAAACTGCTTGGAATTAACCATAAAGTTGGACTTATAGCAGTATTTAAAATTACATTAGTTGACAAAATTGCTTGATTCATATTGTTAATCCATGTTGACGTATCATAATTTATTATAGAGTCCAACAATTTGCCTAAAAACTTTTTGTGTTTCTAATGCTGCAGCTCTTGGCCCAAAAATACTTTGCCTAGTTCTAGCTTGTGCTCCAAGGATTGCATAAAGATATGCTTCAATGCTCTGATTTAATAATTCTGTTCCCTTGATAGTAGTCTGTAAAGTGCGGGGACTGTCACATTTTCCATCACATTTGAAAAATTTCACAAAATTTTTCAAAGTGTAGCAGGGGAATCCCCTAACACAGCAGGCTGATAAATTCCAAACATGCTCAATCTCCCTAACAACCAGCCTAACTCGATGTCAACAAAAAAACTATTTTCAGATTCGCCGGTTGTTAGGGATATCTGGAATGTATGGAATGTGGGGAAATCCCTCAACATCAGATTTGGGGAATTACCTTTTTCCTAATGATGCCATTTCCAGCCGCTTCCAGGAATTTGATAATGTTACCGGGAATTTCATCAAAATTTTTCAAAGTGTCACAGGGGAATACCCTCAACATTCCATGCATGCTCAATCTCCCTAACAACTTGAACAGCTTGATGTCAACAAAAAAACTATTTTCGGATTTGCCGGTTGTTTGGTATATCTGGAATGTATGGAATGTGGGGGACAGCGTCGCTGCTAAAGTCCCTCAACATTTGGTTTGGAAATTTACATATTTTGAAAATAAAATAAATTCAATAAAAATATAAATAAATGGGGAACAAACAATCAACTTTAAAACCTGAAAAAATTGAAAAAAATCATAAAATATTTAAGAAAAAAGCATTCAAGTTTGGTTTTTCAGTAGGAGCAGGGCAAGCATATGATATTGAATGTAATATTCAATTTGGTACCGCTTCAGCAAAACAATTTATTTTTGATAATATGGATGAAAATTTAAAATTAGTAGGTAGAAATGTTATAAAAAGTATTTAAATCTTGTTAAAGAGGTCCCTGAAATTTTAAACAAATCTTTAGACACAAACGATAAAAACGATAAAGAAATGACAGATGAAATTAAAGAAGAAGTAAACGAGTTTGTAAAATCAACTCTTGAATGATAAATTATTTTATAAACTTTATAATACAATATATATTATAAAATTATTCATGTTTGGCTTGTTGATGCTTCATTATCGTCTTTTTTATCTTTTTCACATGTCGTTGCTGTGCTCTGTTTTTTAATAACATGTTTTCCAACTGTAACTCCACCAGATAATATTCCAAGATATGGTAAATATGGACTTTTTTCAACTACAGATTTTACATCTCTTTTTAATAATTTATCTTTCGCCAGTTCTTTTTCCAATTCTTCACTACTTTCAATTGTGTCTAATCCGCCTAATAAATCTGCAAATTTACTAATTAGTAAATCTGTTAAAAATGCATTTGCTTTTTCCGCTTGTTTTACTTCATATTCAGCATGAATTTTTAATATAACTTTATCACTTGCTTTTTTCAAATTTTGCACCGATTGACTAATTTCACCATCTTTAGACAATCTTATCAATTCTTTATGTTTTTTCATTATTTCTTCTTTTTTATGTGGTTCATGATTCATGCCAGATTCGCTGTTTGCGGTTGTTGAAGATATTAGAGGAGCTTCTACATGTTCACTATTTTCACTCATTTATTTTATAACCAAATGGAAAAATTAAATTAATTTCCAATCTTGGATATTTTTTTGTTTTCAAAGTTTCTAAAATTTTTTCCAATTCTTTGCAGTCACCTAAATCTAAATATTCTTGAATTATTGTTGTCATATCTTTTTTATTCGGGTTATAAAGTATAACTAATTTTGAAATATTTTCTCTAAATGGTTTAGCAATAAATGTCAACTGCTGTGTTATAACTACAACAGAAAGATTATAATGTCTAGCACTAAATCCTAATTTAACCAACTCGCTTGTTCTATTTTTAACATTTTTTCCACTTGCACAATCATCCAATATGATTAAACTTTTATTTCTTTTGAAAAGTCAACTAACCAATCTTTAACCAATCTTCAACATTATCTTGATCACAAGAAATAGCAATAAAATCTTCATCTTTATCATATTTCCAATTTTCATAAGTTTTATTCCATTCAAATGTCAGACAAATTAAAAAAATATAATCAAAATAATTTTTATATTTATTTTCTATAAAATCTAAAGGATATTTTGTTTTTCCACAAGCAGTCATTCCAACAATTATCATATTAAATGGTTTTTTACCTTCAGCTTTGCTGTCATTCATTTTTTAATTTTCAAAAATCCTTGATTTTTGTTTTCAAAATTGAATTGATGACAAACCTTTATTCACAATGTTTAACAATCCATCACTTATCACAAATATATGATACATTACATTTGCAGAAATAGTAGTTTTTTTAATTTCTAGCAACAATCCAGACTGTGTGTTTACTAATTTTTTACCATTCCCATAAACAAAGTTATTTTCTAATGTTCTTAAATCCACACATAATGCAAATGAATCTTTATAAAATTTTTCAATACTCATAACTGCATCACTATAGCTTGCGCCAGCTCTGCTGTCATATCCTCCGTGAAATATTCTAAATGCCTCTTCAAAAAATCTTCTTTTTGGCATACCTTGAGAATATATACTATTTGGTACTCCTTCAACAGAAATTTTAACTTCTGTTATATTTGGATAAACAAATTGTTCACTATCTGTGATAGTTTTATTTCTAAATAACAGCACAACTGCTTTCATACTCTTCCGTGGAATATTTATGGTTTCGTTATGTAAAGTTGCATCTTTATTCCATTCTACTGTTTTCATCAAAGTTACATAATTATATGATAATGATCTTCCTGTGGTGTAATTTGATAAAACATCAATTGCCAAATCTTGATTTTCAATCGTTTCATACTCTAATCCTAAATTTTCCAAAGTATATCCCCCAACACTACTGCCAGACTGTGCTACCATAATTTCACTAGCTTTTGGAAAAGTTAAAATGTATTGAAAATTATTAATCATTCCGTAAGGGGCATATAGTCCATGATCTGAAAGTATTTTTTCTAATTTTAAACACTGTTTTGTTCCATAAATATCATACATTAATTTATCAGAAGCTTTTTCTGCATTGCCACTTGTTACTCCAGAGTCATCTTTTGAAATTAATTTTCTGAGGTTTTCTTGGGCGATGCCGTATTCAACCATATCTGCTCTTTCAAATTCAGGCTTCCAGAGATCCTTGTAAAGATTCTCCAGCAAATTTAACAACCAATCTTTTCTTTAACAATTTTGATAAATTATTTAAAAACCACGATTTAGTATTTGCATTTTTAAAATTAAATAACAATTTTAATGAATCAGGAACAAGACACAAATTAGGATTTAATTTTGGAATATCTATGTAAAGTTCTGGATTTGCTGAATTCGGATTCAAAGTTACAACATGCCTTGTTCTGTTTCCTTTAATTTCACTCATTTTTGATCTTTTATATCCTGGATATAATTCGTTTACTCTATTCATTTTTTATTATATATAAAAAAATTTTATTTAATTTATCAGCTATGCTGTTTGCTCACTTCACCGTTCGTTCGAGCTCGCTTTGCTCGCTTATATTCTTCATACACATGTGCATATAAAAAGTATGCAATGGCAATAGCTAATATCCATAGATTTGTAGCAAGAAAGGCAATACCTTTTGCACCCTATGATAACACCTGTGAAATTAAATTTAAAACTGCTGAAATGACTGCACCAAAATTTTTACCTATATTTGCAATTGCTTTTCCTAAATTTCAAACAGCTTTTGCACCTTGTTTTAATGCGTTTCTTGCCCTTATAACTATTGCTGTAATTATACCTGCTACAGAAATAGCAACTGCTGATAGCCCTAATAAATTCTCCTTTGCCCATTTTTTAAATCTTTCCAATCTTCCAAGGTCACTTTCTTCAGCATTTTCATTTAAAATTTGTATTCCTTCTTCACTTGTTCTTTCATTATTTTCAAGTCTCATTTTATCTGCTTGAAGTTTTGCAATTTCTGAAAAACTTTTATATATACTTTTTTGGGGTTCAGCCATTTCTAAGTCAGATTTATTTTTCCAATGTTGATGCTCTCTATCAAATCCATCAATTTTACCTTGTATAACTTCTACTTTTTCATTTTCTGATGAATTGGAGTCAATACCCTCCAAATATACTAAACCTCTAAATTCTCTTAATTCATTTCTTTCAAATAATGTTCTTGGATCCTGTTCATTATCAATGAATTTTTTGAAGTTATTTTCACCAATTATATTATCAATTTTAGTTTGAATTTCTAAAATAGAATCATTAGTGATAGAATTGACAACTTCACTTTCAAGGTTACCATCATCACAAAACTCACCGATTTTTTGTTCTATTACTGCGCTTGGAGTTTTTTCATATTCTTTGAATGCTTTTTTCATATACTCATTGAATTCATCAACATATTTCTTATTTTCTCTGGTAAACAACTCTAGTTCATTGTTGGTATTGACATTACCAATCTTTTTACCGTCAAACATAATGGAAACGTTTCCTTTTTGGTCTCTTACAAATGTTGTTTTATCCAACAATATACTATTATTTGTATTATTTTTCTTTTTAAGTCGAATTTTAAATATTTTTTTAAAACTTAGTTTTCTATCATTAGTTATTATTGATTCTACATTTCTCATTCTTCTTGATATATTCACAGGTGTTTCTCTTGAAAGGTCAACCCTATTAAATTTTCTTTTTGGATTTTCTGTGTTTATTATGTTTATAGTCGTAGGATGAATATTAATGCCCAGCTCAAAATTCGAATGTGAATAGCCATAACAGGATAAAACACGATAAATAACAAAACATGTTAGTTTAGACAAGCTTTACTGACGTTTCGTTGCTAACGCGCAACAGTTGCTAACGAATTTTGAGCTGGGCATTAATATTCATCCTACGACTACGATTCCCGCCTGGTAAATCCTTGGTCAATATTATGTTTATACTTCTATTATGACCTTCAGGGTTGTCTTCAAGATCATCCCCACCAAAACTTGTTTCCTCTTCTTCTTTTTCTTTTTCTTCTTCTTCATCATCAAAACCTTCAAACATTTATTTATTTATTTTATTTAATTTATCATCTTCAATGTTTTGAATATTTTCTTCTGGTAACCAAGAATTATGTTTATTGTCATAGCCTAACCACTTTACCAACACCATATTTTTTCCATTGACTTTTTTCTTTTTTAATATTTTCTCAACTCTATATATATCATCTTTTTTATCCACAGCAGATAATTCCTGTTCATAAAATTTTCCAATAATTGGTTCTCCCTCATGATCTTCCATTTCATACATGTTTGGATCACCTCTAAATACTTTTACAATTTTAAAAATTTCTTCTGTAAAATTAGCTTCATAACCTTTAGTAAAGATATTCTTATATTTAGAAATCCTAACAGTATCACCAATTCTGAATTTAGGTAAAGGTAAATCTCCTAATGGGTAACCATATAGTGTAATCCACACTTGGTCTTTGTTAGACTTGTTCACATCAGCAGGTTTCATTAATATACTACTGTGTTTAGTATGGTTATAATTATCTACAAGTTCATCTACGTGGTTAATCCAATTATAAGTTCCCTTGCTATAGAAATATTTCCACATGGATGTTTTTAGAGTTTGTTAAATCTTTCAACTATAGCTGCTTTTCTATCTGAGTTTGTAGAAAAATATTCAACATTATGTTTTTTCAATAGTTCTTTTACACCAACATTGAAAAATTCTTTTCCTTCATCAAATTGAGCGACTTTTGGGTATTTACCAAATCTTTCTTTAAATTGTTTTAATAATTCATCCACAACTTTTGTCATGTTTTTAGTATCTTTTCTGTAAACAGGAATAGCAAATGCATATCTACTTAAAATTTCAACAGCTGACAATATCCAATAATATCCTTTGTTCTGGTTTTTATATTTTCCCATATCAACCAAATCCATTTGTATTTGATCAGCTAAATCTTTGACAAATGTTTTTTTTGAATTTATGCCTTCTAACAATTGGTTTGTATCTTGTAAAAGTATCTTGTGTTTTTAACCAGTCTTGCACAATTTTTCTAATGTTTAATCCCTTTTCTTTTGCTTTTTGATAAAGTCTTTCTGCAGATTGATAACCTGTTTCTGGGTTGTAGTAAATGTCTCTTAACTCTTGTTCAATAACAACTTTCTTTATCTTTCATTTATTTTTTAATATTGTAAAAATAAACAATGAATCAAAAAATGGTGGAAGAAGCTTCAAAAAAATTTTATGGAAAATATTATGATCTTTTTAAGAAAGAACAAAAAATTGTGGATAAAAAATTAAAAGAAAATTTTTTAAAAAAATGTCCTTATGCAGATTTGCAAAGGTTTAACTTCATGCAAGATTATACAAAAGACGGAAGTGTTAATGGAGCAAAAATCTATTTTATTAATAATGTTATACAAACTGATATTTCCTCAGATACTTTTAAAAATGATCCAAATATGACAAAATATCTTTATATTAATAAACCAGTTGAACACAGCGACAGCGGGCGTTCCGCCCACTTTCCAAAAATTTGGAAAATTGGAGGAACTGTACAAGAATTGCCAAAAGGAAAAAGACATGTTGATTATACAGGTAAATCTTATTATTGGGATAATTTCCCAATACAGTATGTTTTAAGTTATCCTATTAATCAGTTTAGAATTTATGTAAACAATATAGATTATTTTCAAAGCAGTTTACCCGGATTAAAAATATAACAACAAATGATAATACAAAATGGTCACTGAAAGAACCTTATTTTCAAAGCATTGTAGGAGCTTGGATAGCATCTTATGGCTGTGAAATTTCAATACAACATTTGTTATTTTTAGCAGATGTTCCAAAACAAATTACTTCATTTATTAGATTTCATTTATATTTTACAGTCAGAAGAATTATGAGATAATTTCAAACTGGAGATGGCGAAGCTGGCGCAAGCACCGTTTCAATTTTGAATACATTTAATGCAAATTTTTTAAAAGATCATTATCCAAAGTGGACATGGCAAGAAATTTTAAATTACAAAAATGAACATTTGGGACAAGACACCATAGGTACAGATCCACACACAACCTATCAACATGGTCCAGGGCAAATTAGAGACACTCGAAATGATTATGAAAAATTTATACCTAGAATGTCAAATGGATTAACTATCAAGAGTAGTCTGTAAAGTGCGGGGACTGTCACATTTTCCATCACATTTGAAAAATTACACAAAATTTTTCAAAGTGTCGCACGGAAATCCCCTAACGCAGCAGGCTGATAAATTCCAAACATTCCAAACATGCTCAATCTCCCTAACAACCAGCCTAACTCGATGTCAACAAAAAAACTATTTTCAGATTCGCGGTTGTTAGGGATATCTGGAATGTATGGAATGTGGGGAAATCCCTCAACATCAGGTTTGAGGAATCACCTTTTTCCTAATGATGCCATTTCCAGCCGCTTCCAGGAATTTGATAAAGTTACTGGGAATTTAAGCACATTTTAAAAACAGGTCAAAATTTTTCAAAGTATCACAGGGGAATACCCTCAACATTCCATACATGCTCAATCTCCCTAACAACCAGCCTAACTCAATGTAAACAAAAAAACTATTTTCGGATTTGCGGGTTGTTAGGGATATCTGGAATGTATGTAATGTGGGGAAATCCCTCAACATCAGGTTTGCGGAATCACTTTTTCCCTAATGATGCCATTTCCAGCCGCTTCCGGGAATTTCATCAAAATTTTTCAAAGTGTCACAGGGGAATACCCTCAACATTCCATGCATGCTCGATCTCCCTAACAACTTGAACAGCTCAATGTAAACAAAAAAACAATCTTGGGATTCACTGGTTGTTAGGGATATCCGGAATGTATGGAATGTGGGGAAATCCCGCATCATTAAAAACAGACTCTGCTGACCATAAATATTTTTAAAAACAACTTTAACAACTTCATTGTCAGTTCAACTTATGGTTTAAATCCAAATATATTCTCATAAGTGTCAATCATTTCTGACATATAATGCCCATATGCCAATGTATCTATTTTATTTTCAAGTATTATTCTTTTATCATCTTTTGCTGACAATGCAATTCATGATTTCGATGCCTTATTAAATTAATTTTTCTAATTTGTTCTTCTTCACTGAATAAGCAATCTTTATAATTTTGAAATGTTATATTTTTTCAATAAATTTTTTTTAACACCTTTACATCTTTTTGACACCTTTGGTGTGTTGTCTTTTTCATCTATTTTATAAGAATATAATTTTGCTCTGAGCCCTACAAAATCTTCTATTTGTTTACCTCCGCACTCATCTTTCATCATTCCAATTACTTTTTTATTCTTTCCTGTTGGAATTCTGCTTTCATGGTCTTTTGGGTAATTACTTGTGTCAAACATATTTTCAACATCTTGGGATATATCTTTATAAAAATCTTCAGTTTTAATTTCACACATTAAACTGTCAGTATCTGTAAATAACAACCGCAAATTTTCACCATATTTTGGTTTAATATAATTATAATGAAAATCATACATTAAAGTCTTACTCAGATCCAATATGCTCATTCCTAGATATATAGGTTTATCAAGCTTAACTTTTTTCTTATGCATATGCACAGCAATTAAATTTTCAGAAAATATTGTTCTTTTGTCAAAATTGGTTTTTGAAAATAATTTTAATGCTTTTTCTTCTCTGTTAATTAATTGTATATCAACTCTGTTTCTAACATTCTCCATAGTTTTCCCAAATACCGAATTATTCATAAGTTTGAAAAAGTCTTTTTCAAATTCATTTTTTGCACCTGTTCTCAGTTTTGTGTTTAAATCAATATATTTTTTCATAAAATCTTCTTCATAAAATTTAATACCTTTATAAATTCCACTAATTTTTAATCCTAATTTTTCATATAATTTCAAGTTTTCACTATGTAAAACATATTTTTCTTTATTATTCAAATTTGGAATTAATTTTTCAACACCTCCTGCTCCGCAGGTGTCAACTTTTAATCTTTCTGGCGCTAATGGGTATTCATTATGTAAATCATGCAGCTCTTCAGGGTATTCCAAGTCAACTTCTAATATACAAGGACATTTTTCCCAATTTTGTAATTCTCTTTCATTCATCCATTTAAAGTCTCTCACAGGAAGCTTCTTACTCATTGCCCATCCATAAAGATTATTTGCATCTAAATAAACAAGATATACATTCTCTTCTTCAGGATTGTAATTTGTCATATATTTATTATTGCTTTTTGCATATCTTTTTGTGATAGTTGAAATTCCCCCTCGAATTCTATTTTCAATCATAAGGTACATTTGTGGGTCAGATATTAATTCCAATTCAACTTTAGTCATTTTCAACATTGCATCCCATGCCAATCCAGGTGAAGTATAATACCAAGTGGGATCTACCCCATAATTTTTTTTACAAATTTTTCTAAAATTTTCAAAAACATCCGCCTAAAGTATCACATCAGTTTTCAAATATAAGTCATGATATTCTCATATTTTTAATATTAAATTTTTTCCAAACATTTTGTGCATGTTTATAATCTTCTTCTGTTATATTTTCATCATTTAATTTTTGAATATTATCAAACCAATCATATGGAAACACACCTTTTCTAGTTAATAATTCTCTTTCTTCAGCTTCACTGTAAAATTTTTTCATAATATTTAGCTAATTTTTATTTAAATTTTTAACCAAGTTTCCTAAACCACTTTGCATAAATTTAAAACTGTCAATAAATCTAATTTGTTTTTTAACATTAATTATTTCTTTGATTTTATACTTTTCACTTCCATTTTCATCAATTTTTTCATATTCAATGATGTTTTCTTTACACTGACTTTTAAATTGTTTTTCTGTAATTATTTTTTTAGATTCAAATTTATCAACGATAATCTTATTTGTAAATGAAATATATTTCTCCTCAGTGTTGGGGATACAATTAATTTCACCTTCTGAAACTCCAAGATTTTTAAAACAAGTGACTATCATAATTTTGTAAATTATGAAATATAACTGGAATAAATTTAGGTTTTTTCATTTTTGAATTACAACTACAACAAGCAGCTCCATGATATTTTCCAGTATAATGGCAATGATCGGCAACTTTATCACCAGCTCGCTGCCCACCAGGACCACTTGTGGCCCTGCTTTGTAGTGGTTCAAATTCTTAGCTGTTTCAAAATCTTTTTTATCCTTTTCTCTAAATATAATCTTTTTTGGAAATTTAAATTGTTCATGTATCTTTTTAATATTATTTTCTAAACTTTCTACAAATTTTGCAGACAAAGAGCTTGTGCTGTCTCCACCATCACCAGAATTTTTTGTATATTTTACTAATTTTGGTTTAAATAAATTATCAAAACATTTTATCAAATAGCAATATCCAGACAGTTCATGTTTTTGAAATTGTTTTGTATTATCACCAATATTTTTATCCTCATATTTTAAATTGCATTCAAAATCTGCATAAATTACAAATGGAACATTGTGCATTTTTTCATAATTTTTAAACTTTAATTTTTCTCCTTTATTTGGATAAACAGTTTTTCCACACTTATATTTTGAACAATATTCCAAATGATTTTTAAGAGTTTTTTCATTATTGAAATTTTACAAATATGTAATTTTCCTTTATGTTTATTTACTTGACTTGAAAATAATCTGCTCATATTTTTAATTAAACAATAATGTTTATCCCCGTTTTTATCGCTTATTAACAATGTGTTCACATGTGTGTTCACATGTGTATCCACATGCATGTCCACAAGTGTGTTGCTCCGCTGCAGCTTCGCTGCTGAGACCTCTGGCCGATGAGAACTTCGTTTGATAATTTGTTCTGATTTACTTACCCTCAAAGGAAAAATTTCATGCTTTTTATTTCCAAACCTTTCTTCTTCATTATATCCAAAGACATTAATTGAAATATTATTTTTTTCAAATTTATCAATATCTGAAAATCCACATGGAAAATTAATTCCTTTAATATTAAAACCCTCAGCTTTCTTTTTTAAAATTTTTGTAATTCTACCAGGATTTCTCAAATTTGGATTGGTTTTCAAAAGTTCATTTATTACCACACACCACAATAAACATTTTTGATCATCATTTTGTGGATTAATAATTGCATTTTTATTTTTTAAAAATTTTGGGGTTGAAATAAAAGATGATGCAAGTAATCGTTGAATGTTATTAATATTAAGAATTATTTTTAAACTTTTATAAAATTTCCATAAACTTGAATTTTTTAAATATTCTTCAAAACTTAGAATAATTTTTTGAACCATTTTTTCATATATTTCATCAAAATTGCTTCCAGTAAAAATTTCTTCATAATAGCTGTGAAAATGTGCTTTATCTGTTGTTTCTTCTCCAGTTGCGGGATTTGTTTTTTTCATTAAGCAAACAAAGGTTAATTGTTGTTTTGAACCTGCGGTTCTGAGAGCTTGAGCCTCTGGCTCTGAGCCCTTTGGGCGATCGCTCGATGTGCTTGGATTTTTTTTAAACTTTTCAATTACCAATGGCTTAATTTTTTCCAATAAGCTCAAAGGATCATGTAAAGACAATCCGGCTTTTTCCAAATCCATTTCATATCTTTTTGTAACATTCAAAGCTTCTTTATCCAGCTCAAACTTTGGATCAGACATTTGTGATTTTTCCTGTATTTTGTTAAATATATTTAAAACATTTTCTTTTAAATGATTATACCAATTTGTTATTTTTTCTGTTCCTTTGTTTACATTATTTCTATATTTATCAAATAAATTAAGTACTTTTTCTTTAGACTTTTCTCAATCAAACTTTTAATTTTTGAAACATATTTTGTTGGTTGTAATATATTTTTAAAATCATAACCAGGATTTGGTGTATCAAGTAAATTTCCTCTTTTAAAAACATTTTTTGGTTTTAATAAAGTTGTATTAATATTAGGGACATAATGCAATATGATGCAAAAAAAAAGAATAAAAATCATCTGATTTTTATTCTTAACCACATACCAAAGGTCTTCAATAATTAAATATAAAAATATTAATGAATAAATTTAATCTTTTTGGTCTTGGCTTCAAAATAATTTTATAATTTGTATAAATTTTTTCTTCGGCTTCATAATCAATATCAAAATCACTAAAAATAATAAATTATAAACATTTTCATCTTTTGACCAATTATTATATTTTTTATCAATTTTTCCATTTTTAAAGTAATCTAAAATAAATTAAAAAATGTTCATTTATTTTATTTATACTGTTATATAAAGTTGTAAACTATGAAGCCTCCTGAAATCCCAACCAGAAAAAAAGCAACATTTTGATATTCTTTCATTTGATCTGATGGTTTATAATAATCTTCCAATTTTGGCTCGTTTCCAACAGCTTCACTGTATTCTTGCTCTAAACTTTTCACACGCACGAGAGTTTTTAATGCCGTGTTTGTTCTTTTTATATCTGCATTTGCATCAGATAATTGCTGTCTTAATTTTTTAATTTCTTTTCTTTTCACTTGCTCTTCATACCATTTTTCCTTCGCTTCACTCAGTTTTTCCATTGCTTCATTATGTCTTTTTATCTCTTTTTCATATCCAGTATGATTAAGTTTACGAAATAAAAATCCAGCACCTGCAAAAGCATCAGCATTAAATAAACCACCAACTACTGTTTCCATTTATTTTTATTTAATTTTTTAATTTAGTTCACACGTTTTGCTTGCTTTGCTGAGAACTCCGTTTGATCACTCGCTTTGCAGTTTTATTGTTTGAAAGGATCCATAGGAAGCCACTTTTTGTCTTGTGCATATTTAATTCCAAGTGTTGATAATCCTACAGCTGCTGTAAGTTTTAAAGTAGGCACTAAACTAGCCAAAGTTGATAAACCATCACTAAATACTCTTCTTGTTATCATTCCAATTCTCACAGCACCCGATGTAATTAGTGTAGAATCATATAATTCATTCATAGCTTCTTTTCTATTCATTTCAGTCATTTATTTATATACATAAAAAAATTTTTTATTAAAAACCTGTAAGGTCCGTTTCACGGTTTGCTTCCTTACAGGGCCACTCTGCAATTGCACACTTTTATTAATTTTGTTCTCATTCTTTCTTACTATTTCTTTTTCTTCTCTTTGTTGCTGTGCTGAGTCCTTTGTTCGATCACTTTGCTCAAGCATGCCTGGCTTTGCTGTTTGCTCGCTTTGTTCAAGTTCCCTTTTGTCTTTTTTATATGCAAAGTATAATCCACCCAGTGCAGCAACAACCCCTACACCCCCTATCAAATACTGCAAAGCGGAAGGTCCAAAATCAATGTAATTATTTATTTCTTCATTTTCTACTTCGCTTTCTTTTGCTTCTCTTGAAATTTTTGCTAATCTTTTTCCCAATTCTACTTTTCTTGGATCTTTTACTTTAGCAGTTTTTTCAACTGCTGTTACTTTATCAACTTTTGGTTGTTTATCAGTCAAAGGCTGTTTATCAGAAGTGTTCACTTTGTCCGGCTTCACCGTTTGTTTACTTTGGTCACTCTGTTCACTCATTTATTTATCTTTTTATAATTTTATTTAAAATTTATTGTAAGTGTATTTAAAATGTATTCAAAGTTATTACAAGTTGTCACAAGTGTATTTAAAATTAACTTACAATCTACTTCAAACAAATTTTAAACAAATTCAAGTAAAATTTATAAATCATTAATAATAGATTCATAAAAATCTACATTAAATTTTTGACACAATACAATATGATTCATTAAAATTTCTTTATCCGTTATTTTTATATGTAATTGTATAACAATAAATGCAATTTTTCCTTTGAAACAATCTGTCACTTTACCATTTTTTACAGTTTTATTACTTCCTCCAAAAACCAATGAAGTTAAACCACTTGTAACTTGTGCAGATGCAAATGTTTTAATTTTCCGTTGCAAAAAATTCTTGAATTAGCAATTTTAAAGGGATATGATTCCCTATCATAATGAACAATAATGCATTTCATTTTGTTATATTCTGTAGGGTCAGCTTTCAATGGAAATACATTTGGATTTATATCTAAATAATTGTTTCCTACACCATAAACAATTAATCTTTTTGTAGAAGCATTGCCAAGATTTTGGAATCCTATCATTCTTTAAATTCCATTGCTACTACCTTTATTTCCAAAAATTGCAGTAAAATCATTTGTTCTTTTAATACTTTGTCTTTCCATTTTATAAACTACAAAAATGTGAACAAGTAGTCGGGGTGTTTATATTAATTGGAACTTCAAAAAATTACTTTCATCCTTAAAATACATTTTGTTTGGAGTTTCATAAAATGGCCTATTTAATTGTCCTTCCATAAACAAATTTACATCCAAATTTTCTGTTTCTGTTTGATTATAAACTGTTAAGATTCTGTTATCAGCATTTTTATAAATTATATATGAAGTATTGTCTTTAATTTCATAAACTGCAGTATAAAATTTAAAAAATTGAAACCAAAATATATTAAATTTTACATCTACATATTTTCTTGTGATAATATGTGTTTCATGTGTTGGTTGGTGATAAGTAGAAATTATTTTATGATTTCCCATATTAATGTCTCCTGCCATTGTTCCTCCTGCCAAAGACAATTGTTTATTATTTTGGTCATCTACATATTTTTTTTTGAGCCAAATGTTTATCATCTATAGGATCAATTGTTGAAATTATTTTATTTGTGTTTATAGTCAAATCGCCGGTCATCGTACCGCCTGTTAAAGATAATTTTTTATCAAATTCATTTAAAATGAAATTTTTTCTTTTTGAACTAAAATCATCATCATTAAATATAACACTCATTTATTTTATATATTTATAGGATTATGATCGACGTTGTATAAATTACAAAGAACATAATGATAAAACAAAATTTCTTTTTCTGTCATTTTTTTGTGTTTTAAAATTGAAAAGAAAGATATTGATCCATCAAAAGGTGAATTTGTGTTGTTTTTTATATCACCAATTGTTAAAGTTGTATCTCCTAAAACAGTCTTGGCCGTGAAAGATGTTAACTTTTTTTCCATTACAATAAACACTACTTTTATCATTATTTGCTGTTGTATACACATCCATTTATTCAAAACTCCAGCATTGGCTTTTGATTGAAAAGCAGCAATTGGTGTCTTATGATTTACAGGATTTGAACCAATACAGATAAAATTAGCACTATCTCCAGCAATAACTAATTCTTTTGTAGTTGGATTTGCAAAACAAACAAATCTGTCAAAACCCCCATTATCAAGTCCAAAAATTCCTCCTTTTAACCAATCACTTCCAGATGAAGGAACAGAATTCAATTTATAAACAACAAAAGCATTTACAATATCTTTTTTTCCTGATATTGGATTAATGTTGGAATCTGAAATCATTCTATTGTTATTAAATTTTAAAAAATATTTATTATCTTCCTTTTCACTTTCTAAACACAAGGAAGGTTGAAGACTTTTTGTTGTTTGTTTAAAATTGTTTCCTTCAATTCCATAATCAATTATTTCTTTTACTTTTCCACTGTTTCTTTCAAACAACAAATCATAGATTGAATTATATTCAACAAAATATAAATTATGAAATTTCAAAGAAAAATTATCGTTCAACACTGAAAAACTAACATCCTTTTTGAGAATGTTTAAATTATCATCCATATATTTTTTTCTAGCCATATCATTGTCATCTGTGGGATCCTCCGTCTTGGTGATTTTATTTGAACCCATATCAATATCACCCAGCATTGTTCCACCAGTCAGAGATAATTTTTTAGAATCTTGATAATCTACGTATTTTCTTGCTAAATGTTTTTCACCCGTAGGATCTGAAGTTGTTATAATTTTGTTATTTCCAATGTTAATATTTCCCAACATTGTTCTGCCAGTCAGAGATAATTTTCTAGAATCTTGATCATCCACATATATTTTTCCTACAAAGGTTTTTATTGCTCACAGGATTCGAATTTGTTAACATTTTATTATTTCCCATGATAATATTTCCCGTCATTGTGCCTCCTATTTTTGATAGAAATAGCTTTGCTGCTGATGTTCCTTCTGAAGTTCCTCCCCCATTGCTTGCAACTTTGTCATCCACATATTTTTTTCTTGCCAAATGTGCATTTTCTGTTGGGTCAACTGATGTTATGATATGATGTGAGCCCATATTAATATCTCCTGTCATATCACCTCCTGTGGTAGAAAGTTTTCCTGTTACATCGGATTTTAAAGATTCATGTTTACTTTCATATCCGTAAAATAAACTCATTTATTTAATAATAATTTCCAATAAAACATTTCCATTTGATCATTTTATTCCTCCTGTTTCTTCAGGTGGATAAATTTTAGAAACACTGCCTTTTAATGTTTGTTCAGATTCTATGGGAATTTGAATAAGTACATTACTTCTTTTACCATTTACAAAATTTTTTGATTTATCAATCATATTACAACTTATGGTTACATATTCCAAGTTGTTATTATTTACCATGCTGTTGCTCTCTGTTAATGTATTTGCTTGTATTACTTTATTCTCTGGAAATCCTATGATTGGACCAAATGTTTGTAAATTTAATGTTTTATCTGATTTTATTGTACATTTTCCAGAAAATTCAACCTGTTCCAGTTCAATTGCGCCGACATTTTCTAATTCAGTTTTTAAAATATTAAAGGTATAATATCCATCTTTGAAGTCAATTTTTCTATTATCATAAGTATAATGATGAATGTTTTTATATATATTATTAAAATTCAAAAAAATACTTACTGATTTTACAAACATTTTATTACAATTAGTTAATATAAGTGGCTTGTCTAATGAAATTATTTTTTCTGAGTTTTCATCTTTTGTGATGAAGATTTTTAAAGATATTGTCATTTATTTTATAATATATATTTTGATTCGAAACTTTGTTTCTCAGAGCACGTACCGTGCAATTAAAATTCCACCAATTATTGATAAAGATAAAACAATTAAATTATCACCCATGGGGCCTGTGGCCATTGGTGTAGTTGTGTTAAAGTTTTTTGTTTTTTGAAGCCATGACGACTTTTTATCGATAATGTCGTCTTTTGACAACTTTTTCAACATGTTTAATTTTTCATCTTTTTCTCCTACTTTAGCTGTCTCTGACAATTTTTCCAATTTTTTCAATTCTATGTTGTGTTGTTTTTTCACAGGTTGTTGTTTAACTCCATAATAATTTAAATTTTCGTTAATTCCAAAAACCATATTTTCATCAGAAACTTTTAATTTATTATTGTATCCTTCAATAGGATTTTTTAAAATTATTAGACTCCTTGGAACTAACCACAGACTTGGACTTATGGGAACATTTAAAACAACATTAGTTGCAGTTATGGCCGTATTCATATTATTTATCCAGGTTGCTGTATCATAATTTATTACACTATCTTCAAAAATTTTTCTAAATTCTTTTTGAGTTTCTAATGCACTAGCTCTGTTACTAAAAATAGATTGCTTTGTTCTAGCTTCACTTCCTAATATGGAATAAATAAATGCTTCAATAGATTGATTTAAATATTGAATTCCAATTTTTGTAAAACCATTACTTTTTACTGGAATATATCTTTTGTAGTCATTTTTGAATGATTCTGGATATAATTGATAAACAACCCCACCTTTTTGTCTATAAATCATTTTTCTTCTAATATGTTCATTGTTTCTATAAAATTTATTTGCAAAAAATTCTCTACTAATGTCTGACATTTTTTCTCCACCATCCATTCTTCTTAAAAGTCTTCTCACAGTAAAATACAAATGAAATCTCATAATTGATGTTATAATAGGAAAAACGTCTGTGGATGGTGTTAAATGTTGAATTGAAATTCCACAACAATAAGCAGCACAATAAAGTGAAAAACAAACTCTATAATAACTTTCCCTGTCGCTCCAATTTCCTATCCAATAATTGGTGGTTATATTCAATATTGGTAATTTAGATAAAAAATAATCTTTATTATTAATATAAATTCTAAAATTTTCAATTGGATAATTTAATATTAAATGATCAGGATATTTATCATAAATTGTAAGCCATTCAGCAGTTAATGGATTGGATTTCCATATTTTTGGAAATCTTTCAACAGGTTTATTAATGTATAGGTATTTGGTTTCATTTGGATCATTTTTAAATGTATCTGAATTTATATCTGTTGACAAAAATGAATTATTTTTAAACCAAATATGATAACCTTGAAAAACAGCATTTTTATCAAAATCAGCCTCGAAGGTAAACCTTGACATGTCTGTGTATGGATATATTTTTTTTTAAATATTTTTTCTCCAATTCAACATCTTCTTTAATATTTTTCATAACATAATCATAATTTTTTCCATAATACTTTCTTTCCATTTCTTCAACCTTCTGTGTAGCAGTTTGTTTATTCACATGCGTATTTGACTTCATTGTTTATTTTAATAAAAATAAATGAACAAAGTTAGCGACAAAGAAGTTGTTATTGAACAAGAGTTAAGAGACATTTACTACAACCCAGAAACAGGTTATCAATCTGCAGAAAGACTTTATTAAAAAGCAAAAGAAAAGGGATTAAACGTTAGTAGAAAAATTGTGCAAGACTGGTTAAAAACACAAGATACTTTTACAAGATACAAACCAATTGTTAGAAGGCATAAATTCCAAAGAACATTTGTCAAAGATTTAGCTGATCAAATACAAATGGATTTGGTTGATATGGGAAAATATAAAAACCAGAACAAAGGATTTTATTGGATACTGACAGCTGTTGAAATTTTAAGTAGATATGCATTTGCTATTCCTGTTTACAGAAAAGATACTAAAAACATGACAAAAGTTGTGGATGAATTATTAAAACAATTTAAAGAAAGATTTGGTAAATACCCAAAAGTCGCTCAATTTGATGAAGGAAAAGAATTTTACAATGTAGGTGTAAAAGAACTATTGAAAAAACATAATGTTGAATATTTTTCTACAAACTCAGATAGAAAAGCAGCTATAGTTGAAAGATTTAACAAACTCTAAAAACATCCATGTGGAAATATTTCTATAGCAAGGGAACTTATAATTGGATTAACCACGTAGATGAACTTGTAGATAATTATAACCATACTAAACACAGGAGTATATTAACGAAACCTGCTGATGTGAACAAGTCCAACAAAGACCAAGTGTGGATTACACTATATGGTTACCCATTAGGAGATTTACCTTTACCTAAATTCAGAATTGGTGATACTGTTAGGATTTCTAAATATAAGAATATCTTTACTAAAGGTTATGAAGCTAATTTTACAGAAGAAATTTTTAAAATTGTAAAAGTATTTAGAGGTGATCCAAACATGTATGAAATGGAAGATCATGAGGGAGAACCAATTATTGGAAAATTTTATGAACAGGAATTATCTGCTGTGGATAAAAAAGATGATATATATAGAGTTGAGAAAATATTAAAAAAGAAAAAAGTCAATGGAAAAAATATGGTGTTGGTAAAGTGGTTAGGCTATGACAATAAACATAATTCTTGGTTACTAGAAGAAAATATTCAAAACATCGAAGATGATAAATTAAATGTCTGAAGGTTTTGATGATATTGAAATGAGAAATAGAAACATGGAAGAAGAAGAAGAAGAAGAAGAAGAAGGGAAAACAACTTTTGGTGGGGACGATCTTGAAGACAACCCTGAGGGTCATAATAGAAGTATAAACATAATAAACACAGAAAATCCAAAAAGCGAACGCAGTGAGCTCCACACTGAATTTAATAGGGTTGACCATGCAAGCGGGGAGCAAAGCTCTCTTTCAAGAGAAACACCTGTGAATATATCAAGAAGAATGAGAAATGTAAAATCGATAATAACTAATGATAGAAAACTAAGTTTTAAAAAAATATTTAAAATTCGACTTGAAAAGAAAAATGGACCAAATAATAGTATATTGTTGGATAAAACAACATTTGTAAGAGACCAAAAAGGAAATGTTTCAATTATTTTCAAAGGTGAGAGTTATTTACCAGAAAAAATAAGAAATATGTTGATGAATTTAATGATTATATGAAAAAAGCAAAAAAAGAATATGAAAAAACTCCAAGTGCGGTAATAGAACAAAGAATCGGCGTAGCTGTCACGGAGCATGGAGACAATTTATCAGCGAAGCTGTTTGCTGAAGGTGATGATGGTTATTTTGAAAGTGAAGTTGTCAATTCTATCACTAATGATTCTATATTAGAAATTCAAACTAAAATTGATAATATAATTGGTGAAAATAACTTTAAAAAATTCATTGATAATGAACAGGATCCAAGACGAACATTATTTGAAAGAAATCAATTAAGAGAATTTAGAGGACTAGTATATTTGGAGGGTATTGACTCCAATCTATCAGAAAATGAAAAAAAAGAAGTTATACGTGGAAAAATTGATGGATTCAATAGAGAGCATCAACATTGGAAAAATAAATCTGATTTAGAAACAGGTGAACTCCAAAAAAGTATATATAAAAGTTTTTCAGAAATTGTAAAACTTCAAGCAGATAAAATGAGACTTGAAAATAATAAAAGACCAATTAGTGAAGAAGGAATACAGATTTTAAATGAAAATGCTGAAGAATCTGACCTTGGAAGATTAGAAAGATTTAAAAAATGGGCAAAAGAAAATTTATTAGGTTTATCAGCAGTTGCTATTTCTTTAGCAGGTATAATTACAACAATTGTTATACGAGCAAGAAATGCATTAAAATAAGGTGCAAAAGTGGTTGGAAATTTAGGAAAAGCAATTGCAAATATAGGTAAAAATTTTGGAGCAGTCATTTCAGCAATTTTAAATTTAATTTCTCAAATATTATCATGGGGTGCAAAAGGTATTGCCTTTCTTGCTAAAAATATATGGATATTAGCTATTGCAATTACTTACTTTTTATATGCACGTGTGTATGAAGAATATAAGCGATCGACCGAAGGTCTCAGCACAGCAGCAAAGCAAGCTCGAATGAATGGTGAAGTGAGTGAACAGCAAAGCTGATAACTTAAATAAAATTTTTTTATATATAATAAAAAATGAATAGAGTAAACAAATTATATCCAGGATATAAAAGATCAAAAATGAGTGAAATTAAAGGAAACAGAACAAGGCATGTTGTAACTTTGAATCCGAATTCAGCAAATCCAGAAGAAGAACTTTACATAGATATTCCAAAATTAAATCCTAATTTCTGTCTGGTTCCTCATTCATTCAAATTGTTATTTAATTTTAAAAATGCAAATACTAAATTGTGGTTTTTAAATAATTTATCAAAATTGTTAAAGAAAAGATTGGTTGTTAAATTTGCTGGAGAATCTTTACAAGGATCTCTGGAAGCCTGAATTTGAAAGAGCAGATATGGTTGAATACGGCATCGCCCAAGAAAACCTCAGAAAATTAATTTCAAAAGATGACTCTGGAGTAACAAGTGGCAATGCAGAAAAAGCTTCTGATAAATTAATGTATGATATTTATGGAACAAAACAGTGTTTAAAATTAGAAAAAATACTTTCAGATCATGGACTATATGCCCCTTACGGAATGATTAATAATTTTCAATACATTTTAACTTTTCCAAAAGCTAGTGAAATTATGGTAGCACAGTCTGGCAGTAGTGTTGGGGGATATACTTTGGAAAATTTAGGATTAGAGTATGAAACGATTGAAAATCAAGATTTGGCAATTGATGTTTTATCAAATTACACCACAGGAAGATCATTATCATATAATTATGTAACTTTGATGAAAACAGTAGAATGGAATAAAGATGCAACTTTACATAACGAAACCATAAATATTCCACGGAAGAGTATGAAAGCAGTTGTGCTGTTATTTAGAAATAAAACTATCACAGATAGTGAACAATTTGTTTATCCAAATATAACAGAAGTTAAAATTTCTGTTGAAGGAGTACCAAATAGTATATATTCTCAAGGTATGCCAAAAAGAAGATTTTTTGAAGAGGCATTTAGAATATTTCACGGAGGATATGACAGCAGAGCTGGCACAAGCTATAGTGATGCAGTTATGAGTATTGAAAAATTTTACAAAGATTCATTTGCATTATGTGTGGATTTAAGAACATTAGAAAATAACTTTGTTTATGGGAATGGTAAAAAATTAGTAAACACACAGTCTGGATTGTTGCTAGAAATTAAAAAAACTACTATTTCTGCAAATGTAATGTATCATATATTTGTGATAAGTGATGGATTGTTAAACATTGTGAATAAAGGTTTGTCATCAATTCAATTTTGAAAACAAAAATCAAGGATTTTTGAAAAATAAAAAATGAATGACAGCAAAGCTGAAGGTAAAAAACCATTTAATATGATAATTGTTGGAATGACTGCTTGTGGAAAAACAAAATATCCTTTAGATTTTATAGAAAATAAATATAAAAATTATTTTGATTATATTTTTTTAATTTGTCTGACATTTGAATGGAATAAAACTTATGAAAATTGGAAATATGATAAAGATGAAGATTTTATTGCTATTTCTTGTGATCAAGATAATGTTGAAGATTGGTTAAAGATTGGTTAGTTGACTTTTCAAAAGAAATAAAAGTTTAATCATATTGGATGATTGTGCAAGTGGAAAAAATGTTAAAAATAGAACAAGCGAGTTGGTTAAATTAGGATTTAGTGCTAGACATTATAATCTTTCTGTTGTAGTTATAACACAGCAGTTGACATTTATTGCTAAACCATTTAGAGAAAATATTTCAAAATTAGTTATACTTTATAACCCGAATAAAAAAGATATGACAACAATAATTCAAGAATATTTAGATTTAGGTGACTGCAAAGAATTGGAAAAAATTTTAGAAACTTTGAAAACAAAAAAATATCCAAGATTGGAAATTAATTTAATTTTTCCATTTGGTTATAAAATAAATGAGTGAAAATAGTGAACATGTAGAAGCTCCTCTAATATCTTCAACAACCGCAAACAGCGAATCTGGCATGAATCATGAACCACATAAAAAAGAAGAAATAATGAAAAAACATAAAGAATTGATAAGATTGTCTAAAGATGGTGAAATTAGTCAATCGGTGCAAAATTTGAAAAAAGCAAGTGATAAAGTTATATTAAAAATTCATGCTGAATATGAAGTAAAACAAGCGGAAAAAGCAAATGCATTTTTAACAGATTTACTAATTAGTAAATTTGCAGATTTATTAGGCGGATTAGACACAATTGAAAGTAGTGAAGAATTGGAAAAAGAACTGGCGAAAGATAAATTATTAAAAAGAGATGTAAAATCTGTAGTTGAAAAAAGTCCATATTTACCATATCTTGGAATATTATCTGGTGGAGTTTCAGTTGGAAAACATGTTATTAAAAAACAGAGCACAGCAACGACATGTGAAAAAGATAAAAAAGACGATAATGAAGCATCAACAAGCCAAACATGAATAATTTTATAATATATATTGTATTATAAAGTTTATAAAATAATTTATCATTCAAGAGTTGATTTTACAAACTCGTTTACTTCTTCTTTAATTTCATCTGTCATTTCTTTATCGTTTTTATCGTTTGTGTCTAAAGATTTGTTTAAAATTTCAGGGACCTCTTTAACAAGATTTAAATACTTTTTATAACATTTCTACCTACTAATTTTAAATTTTCATCCATATTATCAAAAATAAATTGTTTTGCTGAAGCGGTACCAAATTGAATATTACATTCAATATCATATGCTTGCCCTGCTCCTACTGAAAAACCAAACTTGAATGCTTTTTTCTTAAATATTTTATGATTTTTTTCAATTTTTTCAGGTTTTAAAGTTGATTGTTTGTTCCCCATTTATTTATATTTTTATTGAATTTATTTTATTTTCAAAATATGTAAATTTCCAAACCAAATGTTGAGGGACTTTAGCAGCGACGCTGTCCCCCACATTCCATACATTCCAGATATACCAAACAACCGGCAAATCCGAAAATAGTTTTTTTGTTGACATCAAGCTGTTCAAGTTGTTAGGGAGATTGAGCATGCATGGAATGTTGAGGGTATTCCCCTGTGACACTTTGAAAAATTTTGATGAAATTCCCGGTAACATTATCAAATTCCTGGAAGCGGCTGGAAATGGCATCATTAGGAAAAAGGTAATTCCCCAAATCTGATGTTGAGGGATTTCCCCACATTCCATACATTCCAGATATCCCTAACAACCGGCGAATCTGAAAATAGTTTTTTTGTTGACATCGAGTTAGGCTGGTTGTTAGGGAGATTGAGCATGTTTGGAATTTATCAGCCTGCTGTGTTAGGGGATTCCCCTGCTACACTTTGAAAAATTTTGTGAAATTTTTCAAATGTGATGGAAAATGTGACAGTCCCCGCACTTTACAGACTACTATCAAGGGAACAGAATTATTAAATCAGAGCATTGAAGCATATCTTTATGCAATCCTTGGAGCACAAGCTAGAACTAGGCAAAGTATTTTTGGGCCAAGAGCTGCAGCATTAGAAACACAAAAAGTTTTTAGGCAAATTGTTGGACTCTATAATAAATTATGATACGTCAACATGGATTAACAATATGAATCAAGCAATTTTGTCAACTAATGTAATTTTAAATACTGCTATAAGTCCAACTTTATGGTTAATTCCAAGCAGTTTAATTATTTTAAAAAATCCAATTGAAGGATACAATAATAAATTAAAAGTTTCTGATAAAAATATGGTTTTTGGAATTAATAAAAATTTAAATTATTATGGGTCAAAGACCTGCGAAACATCCCCTGTGAAAAATCCCCTGTGAAAAAACAACACAACATAGAAAAATTAGATGATAAACCTCAAAAACGTTCTGTACATAGTGAATGAAGCGAACAAGTTCATAAAAAAACTGAGGGATACAAAAAACTTTAGCAGCAAAGCTGTTACTACAACTACACCAACAACTGATAATTTAATTGTTTTATCTTTATCAATAATTGGTGGAATTTTACTATCAAAATATAGATTATAAAATAAATGACAATATCTTTAAAAATCTTCATCACAAAAGATGAAAACTCAGAAAAAATAATTCCATTAGACGAGCCACTTATATTAACTAATTGTAATAAAATGTTTGTAAAATCAGTAAGTATATTTTGGAATTTTAATAATACAAGCAAATACTTCAACAGAAAGCGACAATGTAGTAAATATTAATAACAACTTGGAATATGTAAACATAAGCTGTAATATAATTGATAAAAGTAAAAATTTTGTAAATGGTAAAAGAAGTAATGTACTCATTCAAGTTCCAATAACGACAGAACAAACACTAAAAGGCAGTATCTCAAAAATTTATCCAGCGGAAGAAACAGGAGGAATAAAATTATCAAATGGAATTTATAATGAATTAATATTCAAAGTAGAAGGAAATAATTCATCTTCAATCGGAAATATTTTATTGGAAATTATTATAAAATAAATGAGTTTATTTTATGGATATGAAAGTAAACATGAATCTGATGTAACAGGAAAAAACATGTCAGTGAAGCTGTCTACCACAGGAAGGGATATGACAGGAGATATTAACATGGGATCACACCATATCATAACATCAGTTGATCCTACGCAAATGCGCATTTGGCAAGAAAAAAATATGTAGATGACAAAGTTGCAAGCAGTAGAGGAGGAACTTCAGCATTTCTCTCAAAAACAGGAGGCAAAATGATGGGAAATATTATCATGGGTGATAATAAAATTTCCACAACTGCAAATCCTGTGAGTGATAAAGACCTTTGTAGGAAAAAATATGTGGATGATCAAGATTCTAAAAATTATCAGTAACAGGAGGAACAATGTCTGGAAATATTGTCATGGGAAATAATAAAACTACAACAACTGCAGATCCTGAAGGTGATAAAGATTTGTGCCATAAAAAATACGTTGATGATAAAGTAATTACTAAACTATCTTTAACTGGTGGAACCATGTCAGGAGATTTTAATATGGGTACAAATAAAGTAATTTCTTCTTCAGATCCAACTGATGATACTCACTTGGCAAGAAAAAAATATGTAGACAATCAAGACAATTCTAAATTATCTTTAACTGGTGGTACCATGTCAGGAGACTTAAATATGGGTACAAATAAAGTGACATCGAGCGCAACACCTTCAAATAATAACGATCTGACAACAAAATCATATGTTGATGGAAACTTTATAAATATTAAAAAAGCCACAGTTTATGGTAAAAAAATGAATCAATTAAAGGGAGATCTTTCAACAAAAGATTATAAAATTTTCACTGAAAGAGATCCAAATAGCAATGAATCGCTTACAAGAAAAAGTTATGTTGATAACCAAGACAATTTGAAGTTGAATTTGACAGGTGGAACAATGACAGGAAATATTATCATGGGAAATAATAAAATTACAGCAACTTCAGATCCTACAAATGATACACATTTATCAAGAAAAAAATATGTTGATGACCAAGATGATACAAAATTATTCCTGAATGGTGGAAACATGACAGGAGATATTAATATGGGAAATCATAAAATTATTAAAAATTCAGATCCAACAGAAAATACACATTTAACTAGGAAAAAATATGTGGACAAGCTTGTTAATGATAAAACCGAAACGGTGCGCACTGCACTTAAAAATACTGCTTACCAATTAAATCTCATTCAAAGTTACATATTAAATTCGGATTTTAATTTTTATGGTGAAATTTATGATCTAACAAGTTATTTAAAATATAATGGAACAGATAATAAAATAGAAGTTTGGTATAATCAATCAAAAATTTCAGATGAAAATTTTACAGAAACCAACAAATGAAAACAACCTATTTTAAAAAACTCTAGATTTGTTTCAAATAAAAAAAATTTTATGCTTTGATGGACTTCAAAACAAAATGAGTTTAAATTTAAACATCAATACTCAATCAGGAAAAAAACGTTATTTAAATTTTTTCCTTGTTTATTTAATTTTGGATTATACTCTAAATACTGACAGAATGACAATATTAATGGGGAATAAAAATACAGATCGAGAGGATTTGGATATAAAAATAAAAATAAATTTGTTATATATGGTGGAGGAACAGACTATTACGAGATAGATCAAAGTTTTTTTCCAATTAAAACAAATATTTTTGAAAAATACAAAGTCCATTGCATAAGTGTTCATACTGATGCGGAAAGTAATCCAAAAACAAATAAATCAAGTTTTTGGGCAAATGGAAAATTAATTAAAGATTTTACATCTTGAGCAATAACAAGTGGAACAAATAATTTAATTTTTGGATCCGAAATTTCAAAAAATTCTTTTATATTTGAAGGAGAGGTTTTTTTCACTTCTATATTAACTGAAAGAAAAATGAGAGAAAAAGAAATTTTAATAAATCATGTTGCATTATATAAAAAATTTAATCTAGATTTTGATGAATCTATTATTAATGGCTTGTAAAGACCGTTTCACAGTTTGTAAAAATCAAAGATTTTCATGGCAAAGCCATAGAAATCAGAGGACCGTTTTTTTACTTGAAATTTATTCACATGTGTGTTTAAAATTTACTATAAATAAATTTTAAATAAACTTGTAATTAATTTAGATAGACTTGCGTTAACTTTGAATAGATTTTAAATAAAAAAATAAAAGGATAAATAAATGAGTGAACAAAGCGAACAAACTGTGAATGCTGATAAACAACCAAAGGTTGATAAAGTAACAGCAGATGAAAAAACTGCTAAAGTAAAAGATCCAAGAAAAGTATAATTGGGAAAAAGATTAGCAAAAATTTCAAGAGAAGCGAAAAAAAGAAAGGCAAGACAGCAAAGCGAAGTAGAAAATAAACAATCGCCCGAAGAAAACCGTGCAAGGGTCTGTTTTGCAAAAGAAATAACTGATTACATAGATTTTAGATATTTTATTGGCGGTGTGATGCTTGTTGCCACACTTGGAGGGTTATATTATTCATATAAAAGAGACAAAAGAGAAATCAAGGAAGAAAAAGACAGCAAAGCTAACAAGTTCGTAAATAATGTAAAAGAAAAGAATGATGGTAGCACCTCTCAAGGTAGAGAAGAAAAACCGCAAAGCGGTCCACCAAGGTGTTCTGTTGAAAATTTATAAAAAAATTTTTTTATGTATATAAATAAATGACCGAAATGAATAGAGAAGAAGTTATGAACGAATTATATGATTCTACACTAATTACATTGGGTGCTGTGGGTGTTGGAATGATAACAAGAAGAGTATTTAGTGATGGTTTGGCAACTCCAGCTAGTTTAGTGCCTACTTTAAAACTTACAGCAACTGTAGGATTATCAACACTTTGATTTAAACATGCACAAGACAAAAAGTGGCTTCCTATGGATCCTTTCAAACAATAAAACAGCAAAGCAAGTGAAGCAAAGCGTGTGAACAAAATAAAAAAAATGAAAGAAAAAGAAATGGAAACAGTAAATGGAGGATTATTTAATGCAGTTGCTTTTGCAGGCACTGGATTTTTATTTAGTAAACTTAATCATACTGGATATGAAAAAGAGATAAAAAGACATAATGAAGCAATGGAAAAATTAGCAAAAGATAAAGAAAAATGGTATGAAGAGCAAGTGAAAAGAAAAGAAGAAATTGAAAAATTAAGACAACAATTATCTGATGCAAATGCAGATATAAATCGGACAAACATGTCTTTGAAAACTCTTGCAGAAATTAATAATCGTGTGAAAAGTTTAGAGCATGAGTACAATACTAAAGCAAAAAATGAACCAAAATTGGAAGATTATTATAAACCATCAGATCAAATGATGCTTTTTTTCTGGAAGGAATCTCAGGAGGCTACATAGTTTATAAATTTATATAATGGTATATAAATAAATGGATCCTGTTGTAATGTTTGAAATTATAATTATTTCTTCAATATTACTTTTTGGTTTAACGATAAAAATTTTACATGATTAAATTGATTAAAATTTTTGAATTTATATTAGATTATTTTAAAGACATCAAAGATGGTAAAAATAGAAAAATTGATAAAAAATATGATAATTGGTTAAAAGATGAAAATGTATATAATTTATTTAAAATTGCAATTAATAAATATTATAATTCATTATTTTTTTATTTACATCACAAGGGTTATAATTGTAATTTTATGGAAAACTTTAAAAATTTAATAAATTTGGAAATTAAATTACATAAAATTTACAAGATTTGGAAAAGAAAACTCCCAACTTTTATCTTATTCATTTTTGTTCAATAAAAAAAATTTGTTCTTAAATAAAAAATTATTTATAATAAATGAACAATCAAAGTCATTATACTATTAAGCAATTGAGAGATATTGCAAAAGAAAAAAAATAAAATATTATAAAAATTATAACAAAAATGAGCTTGAAAAAATGCTAGGTTTGGAAATTAGTAAACCTGTTGAAATTTTTGAAAAATATTGTAGAGAAAAAATTAAAAAACCAAAATCAGTAATTATTATAAACAAAGAAACAGGTGAAATTTTAAAATTTAAAAGTCTTTATTCTGCTGCAAAAAATTTTAACCTAAATGCAGAAAGCATCAAGTACAGAATTAAAACTAAAAGATTTGGAAATTAATGATAAAAAATTTTTGATTTTTGCTGAATAAACATTTTGCTTTTAAGAAAAAATTTGTAGGAGAAGATGAAGAGTAATATACGCTTACAGAGGTATACACAGTTACCAAAGACTGTTGGATAGTTTAGTTCTTAACAGAACTGTTTGAAACTTAAAGAGGTAATATTCTACGTAAAGAATACGCCTAAAGAATCAGAAAAAAGCACGATGCATTTCGGCAGACCACTTATCAAGTGCTATACGTCTGCTAGCTAAAGAGAAAGAAAGAAACATATCACCTGCTTATATAGTCTAAAGAAAACTCGTGACATCAACCCAACGGAATGTGGGAGGGTCAAAATAGCGATAGTTTGAAAACAAATTCCTTTTGCCGGCACAGATCAGGATCATTAAGTTTTATGTAAATGGCTTCCATCACCTTCAATTGAAAGGCGGAACGGCATTTGTAAAGAATTCTAAAATTATCATCTGAGTAATTTTCGGCGCAAGATTTGTTGGACAAAAGATGTTTGCCAACAGCTGAGTCGCAACTGATCAATTGACCGGAGCGGCATAGTCGTCCTGGTTGTTGACATGGTGGCTGAGCTCCATTTCTAATCATGCTAGGAACGTGTTGTTTGATCCTATCACCTAGTCTCTGATTAGTTCTACCCACATAGCGAGATCCACATTCGCATTTAAATTCGTAAATAACACAGCTAGATGAAGAAGCAGGTAGAGACTCTTTGTGAGTGGGTGGAAGGATGGTTTTCGTCGAAAAGATGCCAACGAATCTAGCAACAAAAAATGTTTGCTCAGTAATTAGCTTGATCGATTGACCAAAGGTTTCGGAAATTTGTCCTATCCAAGGAAGTTTTAAATAGACTGGACATTTAGCGGGTCCAATTGGTTTGTCTGTTTCACTTTGATTGAAAGCCTTATTAAGTATACTTTCAGGGTAGCCATTAGATAAAAATATAGATTTCAATTTGTCAAGATCACTTTGAAGAAATTTCTTAGATGCAATCTTATGAGTACGGTCAATTAAACATTTAATCAAGGAGAGTTTCTGCTTTCTGGCACTAAAGGAATCAAATCTTGTGTACAGGCCCGTGAAAGTCGGTTTTCTGTAAACACTAGTCAAGAAAGCCGTGTCCCCTTTGTGTACTAGTACATCGAGGAAAGGAAGTTTATTATCTTTCTCATACTCACAAGTAAATTTCAATGATGGGTGGATTTTGTTCAGAGTATCTAGAAAGGCATTGGTTGCATTGTAGCCATTAAATATTGCGAAAGTGTCATCTACATACCGTTTGTAGCACTCCGGAAGTTCGTGCGATATTGATTGAAACAGTCTAGACTCGTAATATCCGACAAAGATGTTGGCTAGAACAGGGCCTAGTGGTGACCCCATTGCCACTCCATCGATCTGTTTGAACATAGTGTCACCAAAGCTAAATTCTACCCCCTTTGTGGCGGCAATCATAAGTTTGCAGAAAGCACCTTCGGAAATTTCTGGTGGTGTAATATCTGTGTGGTATAAAGTATTGACACAAATACTTATAGTTTCATCCAGAGGGATGTTTGTAAATAAGCTTACTATGTCAAATGAACACATGACCAGATTCTTCGTGTCAATAGTTATTTCACGTAGTTCTTTGACAAAACTAAACGAATCTTTAACAACTCTGCTTGAGAAATTATCGAGTACTGGCATTAAAAGAAGTGAGAGTTCCTTGGCCAGATTGTGTTGTGCTGATTTTATCATCGACAGAATGGGTCTTAAAGGAGTCCCTTCTTTGTGCATTTTGGGAAGTCCGTACATTCTCGGACGTTCCGATCCTGTAAGCCTAGCTCGCTTCATCTTCTCCTACTTTATCTTAAATTACCATTCACCATGGTATCTACGTATTTAAAAACTGTGTTTAAATTTGTTACCACGACAAAATCGCTGTTTTATCATTTGAAAAAATTTGTATATAATAAAAAACAATGAATCAAGTAGTCTCAGAAAAAGTTGTTGAAATATTTTTAAAACCAGAAAATTATGAAAATTATGATAACGAAGATCTAAAATATATTTTTAGAAAAAAAATTGCTAAACTTTCTAGAGAAGGACAATTATTGCCACATGAATATTCAATCAATTTTGAAGAAAAATTCTATATTTTTAGTGATTTTGATATTGATTACGAAAACGAAGAAAAATTTTACACAAATTATAAAACTATTTTGAAATCGACCAAAGGTTTCAGTGCAGCACCAAGACCAAAAAAATGAAATTTATCTATTAATATTTTTAAATTTAATTATAAAGGACCTTTAGAGAGTGGTTAAGAATAAAAATCAGATGATTTTTATTCTTTTTTTTTTCGTGCCAGATTGCCTTTAAAGAAAAGATAAACATATAAATAAAGAATAAACACAGCAAAAAATTTATTGGACACAGATGTCCCTAATATTAATACAACTTTATTAAAACCAAAAAATGTTTTTAAAAGAGGAAATTTACTTGATACACCAAATCCTGGTTATGATTTTAAAAATATATTACAACCAACAAAATATGTTTCAAAAATTAAAAGTTTGATTGAGAAAAGTCTAAAGAAAAAGTACTTAATTTATTTGATAAATATAGAAATAATGTAAACAAAGGAACAGAAAAAATAACAAATTGGTATAATCATTTAAAAGAAAATGTTTTAAATATATTTAACAAAATACAGGAAAAATCACAAATGTCTGATCCAAAGTTTGAGCTGGATAAAGAAGCTTTGAATGTTACAAAAAGATATGAAATGGATTTGGAAAAAGCCGGATTGTCTTTACATGATCCTTTGAGCTTATTGGAAAAAATTAAGCCATTGGTAATTGAAAAGTTTAAAAAAAATCCAAACACATCGAGCGATCGCCCAAAGGGCTCAGAGCCAGAGGCTCAAGCTCTCAGAACCGCAGGTTCAAAACAACAATTAACCTTTGTTTGCTTAATGAAAAAAACAAATCCCGCAACTGGAGAAGAAACAACAGATAAAGCACATTTTCACAGCTATTATGAAGAAATTTTTACTGGAAGCAATTTTGATGAAATATATGAAAAAATGGTTCAAAAAATTATTCTAAGTTTTGAAGAATATTTAAAAAATTCAAGTTTATGGAAATTTTATAAAAGTTTAAAAATAATTCTTAATATTAATAACATTCAACGAATACTTGCATCATCTTTTATTTCAACCCCAAAATTTTTAAAAAATAAAAATGCAATTATTAATCCACAAAATGATGATCAAAAATGTTTATTGTGGTGTGTGGTAATAAATGAACTTTTGAAAACCAATCCAAATTTGAGAAATCCTGGTAGAATTACAAAAATTTTAAAAAAGAAAGCTGAGGGTTTTAATATTAAAGGAATTAATTTTCCATGTGGATTTTCAGATATTGATAAATTTGAAAAAAATAATATTTCAATTAATGTCTTTGGATATAATGAAGAAGAAAGGTTTGGAAATAAAAAGCATGAAATTTTTTTTTTTGGGGGTAAGTAAATTGAACGAAGAACATGTGAACACACATGTGAACACACATGTGAACATATTGTTAATAACTAATGCAAATGGTGATAAACATTATTGCTTAATTAAAAACATGAGTAGATTATTTTCAAGTCAAGTAAATAAAAATAAAGAAAAATGACATATTTGCAATTATTGTTTGCAAAATTTCAGAAATGAAAAAACTCTTAAAAATCATTTGGAATACTGTTCAAAATATAAATGCGGAAAAACTGTTTATCCTAATAAACAGGAAAAATTGAAGTTTAAAAGTTATGAAAGAATGCACAATGTTCCATTTGTAATTTATGCAGATTTTGAATGTAATTTAAAATATGAGGAAAAAAATATTGGTGATAATACAAAACAATTTCAAAAACATGAACCGTCTGGATATTGCTATTTGATAAAATTTTTTGATGATAATTTATTTAAACCAAAATTAGTAAAATACACTAAAAAATCTGATGAAAACGTTTCAGCTAAATTTGTAGAAAGTTTAGAAAATAACATTAAAAAAATACATGAATAATTAAAATTTCAAAAAAAAATAATATTTACAACAAAAGAAAGAAAAAAATTTGAAAGAGCTGAGAAATGTTATGCTTGTGCTAAAGAATTTGAAAATGATAAAGTTGCCAATCATTGTCATTATACTAGAAAATATCGTGGAGCTGCTTGTATTACTTGTAATTCAAAAATGAAAAAGGCTAAATTTGTTCCAGTTATATTTCATAATTTACAAAATTATGACAGCCATTTGTTTGTATCCCCAACACAGAAGAAAAATATATTAGCTTTACAAAAGAGATTATTGTTGATAAATTTGAATCTAAAAAACTAATTACAGAAAAACAATTTAAAAGTCGATGTAAAGAAAATATTATTGAATATGAGGAATTTAATAATGAAAATGGTGAAATAAACGGCTCAAAGCTGCTAAAGTATAAAATCAAAGAAACGATTAATGTTAAAAAAAACAAATTAGATTTATTGATAGTTTTAAATTTATGCAAAGTAGCTTAGGAAACTTGGTTAAATATTTTGAAAAAATTTTACTCCAACAAAGAAGAGCGAGAATTATTAACTAGAAAAGGTGTGTTTCCATATGATTGGTTTGATAGTGTTGAAAAATTAAATGAAGAAAAATTTTATTAAAAATTAAATGATGAAAATATAACAGAGGAGGATTATGAGCATACACAAAATGTTTGGAAAAAATTTAATATTAAAAATATGAGAGAATATCATGATCTATATTTGAAAACTGATGTGATACTTTTGGCAGATGTTTTTGAAAATTTTAGAAAAGTTTGTAAAGAAAATTATAAACTAGACCCAGCTTGGTATTATACAAGTCCTGGTTTGGCATGGGATGCAATGTTAAAAATGACCAGAGTAGAATTGGACTTATTATCTGACCCTCAAATGTACCTTATGGTAGAAAATGGAACTCGAGGGGGAATTTCCACTATTACAAAAAGATATGCAAAAGCGAATAATAAATATATGGGAACAAGTTATAATCCTGAAGAAGATAGCATATATCTTGCTTATTTAGATGCAAATAATCTTTATGGGTGGGCAATGAGTAAAAAACTTCCTGTGAGAGATTTTAAATGGATGAATGAAAGAGAATTGCAAAATTGGTATAAATTCTCATGTATATTAGAAGTTGACTTGGAATATCCTGAAGAGTTGCATGATTTACATGAATATCTGCTGGCACCAGAAAGATTAAAAGTCGGAGGTGTTGAAAAATTAATTTCAAATTTGAATAATAAAGAAAAATATGTTTTACATAGTGAAAATTTGAAATTATATGAAAAATTAGGATTAAAAATTACAAAAATTCATAAAGGTATTAAATTTCATGAAGAAGATTTTATTAAAAAATATATTGATTTAAACACAAAACTGAGAACAAAAGCAAAAAAATGAATTTGAAAAAGACTTTTTCAAACTCATGAATAATTCCGTTTTTGGAAAAACAATGGAGAATGTTAGAAACAGAGTTGATATACAATTAGTTAACAGAGAAAAAAAAGCATTAAAATTATTTTCAAAAACTAATTTTGACAAAAGAACAATATTTTCTGAAAATTTTAATGCTGTGCATATGTATAAGAAAAAAATTAAGCTAGATAAACCAATATATTTAAGAATGAGCATATTGGCAAGAATAAGCAAGACTCTTATGTATGATTTTCATTATAATTATATTAAACCAAAATATGGAGAAAATGCTATGCTGTTATTTACAGATACTGACAGTTTAATGTATGAAATTAAAACTGAAGATTTTTATAAAGATATATCCCCAGATGTTGAATACATGTTTGACACAAGTAATTATCCAAAAGACCATGAAAGCAGAATTAAAACTGGTTTAAATAAAAAAGTAATTGGAATGATGAAAGATGAGTGCGGTGGTAAACAAATAGAAGAATTTGTAGGGCTCAGAGCAAAGTTATATTCTTATAAAATCGATAAAAAAGAATCAAAAAGATACAAAGGTGTTAAAAAAAATGTTATTGAAAAAAATATAACATTTCAAAATTATAAAGATTGCTTATTTAGTGAAGAAGAACAAATGAGAAAAATGAATTTAATAAGACATCGAAATCATGAATTGTATACTGAAAGTATAGAAAAAATTGCATTGTCAGCAAAAGATGATACAAGAATAATACTTGAAAATAAAATAGATACATTAGCACATGGACATTACATGAATGAAATGATTAGCACTTATGAGAATATATTTGGATTTAAACCATAAAATAATTTATCAGTGAAGCTGTTTAGCATATGGGCTTATTGCTTAAAATTGTGTCAAAAATAAGGTAATTCCCCAAACCTGATGTTGAGGGACTTTAGCAGCGACGCTGTCCCCCGCATTCCATACATTCCAGATATCCCCAAGAACCGGCATGAGTGAAATAATTTTTTTTTTTGTTGACATCGAGTTAGGTTGGTATGTTGAGAGAGATTAGGCATGTATGGAATGCGAAAAATACTCTGCAATGTTCTTTGGGTGATTCCCCTGTGACACTGAAAAATGTTGATGAAATTCCCAGTAACGTTATCAAATTCCTGGAAGCGGCTGGAAATGGCATCATTAGGAAAAAGGTGATTCCCCAAACCTGATGTTGAGGGATTTCCCCACATTCCATACATTCCAGATATCCCTAACAACCGGCAAATCCGAAAATAGTTTTTTTGTTGACATTGAGTTAGGCTGGTTGTTAGGGAGATTAAGCATGTTTGGAATGTTTGGAATTTATCAGCCTGCTGTGTTAGGGGATTTCCCTGCATCACTTTGAAAAATTTTGACCCATTTTGAAAATGTGTTGAAAAATGTGCCGGTCCCCGGACTTTACAGACTACTAACATTCCTTTGATAATGAGAAATAATATACTTAAGCAAGTATACACTTTCTGAATGGTTTTCATCAGTTGGTATTAAAAAATAATTTCAAGAGAAAACACATGACATAATTTTATCAAATTATCCAGCACAAGAAAATGAACTACTGGCCATAGCTTCTTGAAAATTACTCATTTGTATTCTATAGTTTAGACATAACATTGAGCAAGATATGGCTGGTAAGCATGTAATGTTTTTAGAATAACACTAGAAGGCAATGTTATTTTTAAGTGTGTATCATGCATTAGAATTTAATCAGAAAATAACCATGGAAATATTACATTCTGGTTTCTTAGATACCAAAGTTGTTATACATGTAGTCTTGGCAATTAGAATGGTTAAACGTAAGTATCTATAGATTTTGTAAATCCTTTACATGACTTTTCTTGAGAAAACCTTGAAAAAATAAAGGCACCAGATGAGATGTTTTTGTCAAGTTGTCCAGTGGAATAAAATGAAATATTTGTGCCACTGTTTGGAAAGTTAGTCAAAGTATTTGTATGGCTTAGAGCAAATATTGAGCACAATATGGTTTCAAACTGGTTAATCTTGTGAGAGCAACAGTGCAAGCAAATGTTATTTTCTGCTACAAGTATACATGGGTAAAAGTTTATTCAGAAAATAATCATAAGAATATTACATAGTGGTCTTTTGGCTATCAAAATTGGTGAATACATTTCTTTGCTAATGAGAAATAATATACATAGGCAAGTATACAATTTCTCAATGGTTTTCATTAGTTGGTAAAAAAATAATTTAAGAAGAAAGCACATGAAATAATTTTGTAAAATTATTCAGTTTAAGAAAATTAACTATTGGACATAGCTTTTGCAAAATTCATCACTTACTCTCTGGTTTAGACGTAACATTGAGCAAAATATGACTGGTGAGCAGGTAATGCTTCCTGAATAAAACTACAAGAGAATGTTATGTTTCAGTGTCAATTATTCATTTAATAATATTCAGAAAATAATGATGAAAATAATACATGATGGGATTCTAAATGCCAAAATTTTTTCCACATGTGGCATTAGCAATTAGAAAGCTTAAACTTAAGTATATATACATTTTGTAAATTTTTTATGTGAGTTTCCTAGGAAAAACATTGATATATTATACAGGAACCACATGAAATGATTTTCCCAAGTTCACCAGTGGAATAAAATGAAACATTTTTACCACTGTTTGGAAAGTTGGTCAAAGTATTTGTATGGTTTTCAGAAAATATTTAGCACAATATGGTTTCAAACTAGTTAATCTGGTGAGAGCAACACTGGAATCAAATGTCATTTTCTTTTATAAGTATAGGTAAAAGTTTATTAAAAAATGAATCCTGAAAATATTAAATAGAGCTATGCTGCATACCAAAATTGCTGAAAACATTCCTTTGAAAGCATCAAAGAATATACTTAGGCATGTCTACTTTTTCACAATGATTTACATCAGTTGATTTTAAAAATATTTTAACAAGAAGACACAAGAAAATATAAAGGATGTCTAACTTCCCGTGCTCCAACACAAACACGGAACTATGCTATATTTTACTGTTTAAAATCATAATTTTTTAAATATCCACTTGCACAAAAATAATTAGGCTAAAGAGTCACCAAAACGTAACTAACAAAAAAAGACACTTTAAACCCAGTAACTTTGTACTTGACAGCAAAGTGTTTATATATATTTGGGATGGCTGGGATGGGTTGGGAATACGCTTTAAAACTTTCTTTTGAAGTCGCCGCTTGTCCCTGTGGTAACTTTTCTGACACCCTAGCTTAAAACTCATAAAGACTAAGGGATCAATAGGCCATGCTTTCACAGTTTGTATTCATTCTGAAAATCAAAATCAAGTGAGCTTTTACCCTTTTGTTCTACATAAGATTTCCATTCACATGGAGCTCACCTTAGGACACCTGTGTTATCATTTGACAGGTGTGCCGCCCCAGCCAAACTCCCAACCTGACAGTGTCTTTGGTTCGGATCGACCCACAAAAAAGCGATCTTAACACTAAAATGTGGACGTGACGTCCAGCTCTGCTTCACCGAATAAGTAAAAAAACGATAAGAGTAGTGGTATTTCACTTGCGGATTGCTCCTCCCACTTATTCTACACCTCTCATGTTTTTTCACAGACAGGCTAGAGTCAAGCTCAACAGGGTCTTCTTTCCCCGCTGTTGCTGCCAAGCCCATTCCCTTGGCTGTGGTTTCGCTAGATAATAGACAGGGACAGTAGGAATCTCGTTAATCCATTCATGCGTGTTACTAATTAGATGACGAGGCATTTGGCTATATGATACCTTTATTGAATGATACAAGTATATTCAGGCTTAATGAGTAGCCTTCCCTCAAATAATTAAAATACAAAATTGTAAGATTATAAATATAGTATAGAAAAATACGGCTTTCGAGTATTTGTTAGAAATATTCTTCTCATTATTATTTGCATAACTTCAAGCTGCCTTATCCATCCTCCAAGAGTTCTTCACGTTGTAATCTTTCATCCTCTTCATGCACCCGATATGTAGATCTTCTATGATGCATCCAAGTTTTAAATCCTCTCTCCAAAACAATTATTCCTAGCAATTCTATACTTTTTATACTCAATAACAAGTCGTATTTCATTAACCTAAAGGATGGAACCGCCAGCGCACCTCTCCAATTAAAGACCACTGCTGAGATGGCTGCATTAGCAGTTCCACTCACTCTACAAGTCCCAGCCTGACAGACCCAACCCTTAGAACCAATCCCTTTCCCGAAGTTACGGATCCATTTTCCCGACTTCCCTTACGTACATTGTTCTATCAACTAGAGGCTGCTCATCTTGGAGACCTGCTGCGGCTATGAGTACGACCAGACAAGAAAATGAACGACTCCCTCGGATTTTCAAGGGCCATCAAGAGCACGAGACCCCACAAGAAGTGTGGGGCTTTACCGGACGTGAAACCCAATCTCTGGCTAAACTGGTTTCAGGGTGACAGCCCTTTAAAAAGAAAAGATAACTCTTCCTGGGGCTCTTGCCAACGTCTCCGAGTTTGGTTGTGTTACCGCTGGCGCCACTAGGTGGCAGTATCCCTGTTCTGGTTCGGGAATATTAACCCAATTCCCTTTTAATAGGTGGTGCAAAATTGGGCACTTTGTAACGGAATTTCCCTATCTCTTAGGATCGACTAACCCATGTCCAACTGCTGTTCACATGGAACCTTTCTCCATTTCAGTCTTCAAAGTTCTCATTTGAATATTTGCTACTACCACCAAGATCTGGACCAGAGGCTGTTTCACCCTGGCTTGCGCCAAAGCCTGCGTCATGACCTCCACACCCTCCTACTCGTCGGAACTTCGCACTTGTTCCGACGGCCAAGTATAGGTGCGACGCTTGAGCACCATCCATTTTCAGGGCTAGTTGATTCGGCAGGTGAGTTGTTACACGCTTCTTAGCGGATTCCGACTTCCATGGCCACCGTCCTGCTGTCAATATCAACCAACACCTTTTGTGGGGTCTGTTGAGCGTCGACTTGGGCACCTTAACTCAGCGTTCGGTTCATCCCGCATCGCCAGTTCTGCTTACCAAAAATGGTCCACTAAGAGCTCGCATTCGAATGTCTGGCTTCAGTTAAGCAAGTCAGACTTCTTACCAATTTAAAGTTTGAGAATAGATTAAGGTCATTTTGACCCTAAGACCTCTAATCATTCGCTTTACCTGATAAAACTGCATCCCAGCTCCAGCTATCCTAAGGGAAACTTTGGAGGGAACCAGCTACTAGATGGTTCGATTAGTCTTTCGCCGCTATACCCAAATTTGACGATCGATTTGCACGCAGGAATTGCTATGAGCTTCCACCAGTGTTTCCTCTGGTTTCACCATATTCAGGAATAGTTCACCATCTTTCGGGTCCCAACAGGTATGCCCTTACTCAAACCTTTCTAAGAGTAGAATATGTCAGTCAATGATGCGGCCTCTCCAAGAAGGAAGGGCTTCTCACCTCAGCAACCAAAGCTGCCTTTAGTTTCATTGCGCCCACAGGTTTCGATCACCCAGAGACTCGCACACATATTAGACTCCTTGGTCCGTGTTTCAAGACAGGTTGGATAGAGCCGTATGGATGCCAATGTCTTCAGCACGTAGTGTGCGTTCACCGCCCTGTTGACCAACAGCGGTTCAAGCGCACAGGCGTGCCATCCGCCACAGTCGACAACCAGACCAACAAAACAGGACACCAGCCCACCCAAAAGGGAGGCACACGCTGTGACAGGCCACAGTTACCCAAGAGACATGCGATCGGAAGGCTTAACAATCCCAAAAGATCTACCTTCCTCACGGCCTTCTGGCTCGCAGGGTAACCAAAGTTAACGCTCACCTACCAGAAGTGAGCCGCCAACGTCCCACATCTGAACTTGATTCGTCTATGAAGATCGAGTGCACGCACGTCATGGAGTGCAAAAGACTGAATCTGGCAAGGTGAATTGCTATCTCCATTCGCTTCCCTTTCAACGGTTTCATGTACTCTTTAACTCTCTTTTAAATTCCTTTTCATCTTTCCCTCACGGTACTTGTTTGCTATCGGCCTCGTGCCTGCATTTAGCTTTAGATGGAGTTTACCACCCATTTTAGGCTGCAATCCCAAACAACCCGACTCTTGGAAAGCACATCGCTGAAGATCGAACCTTGCCACTCACAGGGTTGTCACCCTCTATGGTGTGCTGTTCCAAGCAACTTAGGCAAGGTCGATTCATCTGGAAAGTATTTCTCGAATCTACAATTTGCCGTTGAAAACAAATGAGATTTCAAATTTGACCTGTTCCCTCTTCATTCGCCATTACTGGGGGAATCCTTGTTAGTTTCTCTTCCTCTGCTTAGTAATATGCTTAAATTCAGCGGGTAATCTTACCTGATCTGAGGTCAAGAAGTTGACAAAGAGCAACAGGGTTGGAAGTGGCGAGGTCGGCAGTGAGCACAAAGTCGTAAAATATTTTGGCTTTGTGAATCTCTTGTGACTCTCAATTCCCGCTACATTTCTAGAAACACAGCTGCGAGACCGTGAAGTCTCAATGCCGTGCAAAACAAGCACGATTTTTTTGCTTTTGAAACCAACACTCAGACAGACATGCTCCTGGTAGACCAAGAGCACCATTTGTGTTCAAAGATTCGATGATTCACTGAATTCTGCAATTCACACTACTTATTGCAGCTGGCTGCGTTCTTTATCGATGCACGAGCCTAGAGATCCACCGTTAAAAGAATGTCTTCTGATTTTCAACATTCTGACAAAGTCAAAACAACAAAAACAGTACGTGCAGGAGATAAGAAAGCAAAAACAAATGGGGGCCAGGCAATGCACAAAACATCCACCTATTTAACGAAGGCCAGGCTTCGACCCCCATGGTCTCGTACAGGTTCACAGAGTAAGTAGCGAGGTAATTCTCGCACTTTTTTTGTATGAAGATCAGTGATGATCCTTCCGCAGGTTCACCTACGGAAACCTTGTTACGACTTTTACTTCCTCTAAATGATCAAGTTTGACCAACTTCTTGGCCTCCGTAAGAGTCTCGCAAATCCCACAGTGCCAATCCGGAGGCCTCACTAAACCATTCAATCGGCAGTAGCGACGGGCAGTGTGTACAAAGGGCAGGGACGTAATCAACACGAGCTGATGACTCGTGCTTACTAGGAATTCCTCGTTCAAGATCAAAAATTACAATGATCTATCCCCAGCACAACAATGATTCACAAGATTACCCACACCATTCGGTGAAGGAGGGACTCGCTGCAATCGTCAGTGTAGCGCGGGTGCGGCCCAGGACATCTAAGGGCATCACAGACCTGTTATTGCCTTCCTGACTTTGGTTGAACACCAACAGTCCCTCTAAGAAGTTGAGGACGATTCTCGAATTGCCTGACTATTTAGCAGGTCAAGGTCTTGTACGTTAACAGAATTAACCAGACAAATCACTCCACCAAATAAGAACGGCCATACACCACCACCCATAGAATCAAGAAAGAGCTCTCAATCTGTCAATCCTTACTATGTCTGGACCTGGTGAGTTTTCCCGTGTTGAGTCAAATTAAGCCGCAGGCTCCACTCCTGGTGGTGCCCTTCCGTCAATTCCTTTAAGTTTCAGCTTTGCAACCATACTTCCCCCGGAACCCAAAAACTTTGGTTTCCCATAAGGTGCCAACGGGGTCATACAATAACACCCGCTGATCCCTAGTCGGCATCGTTTATGGTTAGAACTAGGACTGTATCTGATCGTCTTCGATCCTCTAACTTTTGTTCTTGATTAATGAAAACATTCTTGGCAAATGCTTTTGCATTAGTTCGTCTTTCGTAAATCCAAGAATTTCACCTCTGACAACGAAATACGAATGCCCCCAACTGTCCCTATTAAACATTACTTTGGTTCTAGAAACCAACAAAATAGAACCAAAGTCCTATTCCATTATTCCATGCTTATGTATTCAAGCACAAGCCTGCTTTGAACACTCTAATTTTTTCAAAGTAAACGTCGCAAATCCTACCCACTCTCAATTAAGAGCACACGTAGTCTTGGCAAAGAACAGCGTGGCCAGTAACATACCTTGTGGCTGACCAACCACGCCGCCCCAAAATCCAACTACGAGCTTTTTAACTGCAACAACTTTTGTATACGGTATTGGAGCTGGAATTACCGAGGCAGGTGGCACCAGACTTGCCCTCCAATCATTCCTCGTTAAGAGATTTAAATTGTACTCGTTCCAATTACAAGACTTGAAAAGCCCTGTATTGTTATTTTTTGTCACTACCTCCCTGTGTCAGGATTGGGTAATTTGCATGCCTGGTGCCTTCTATGGATGTGGTAGCCGTTTCTTAGGCTCCCTCTCCATAATCAAACCTTAATTCTCCGTCACCTATTGCAACCATGGTAAGCCACTACCTTACCATTGACAGTTGATAGGGCAGAAATTTGAATGAAACATCACCGGCACGTAAGGCCATGCGATTTGAAAAGTTATGAATCACCAAAAATCCGGGCGTGAACCCGCATTGGTTTTTAATCTAATAAATACTTCCCTTCCAGAAGTCGGGACTTTTCGCATGTATTAGCTCTAGAATTACTAAGGTTATCCAAGTAGTAAGGGTACAATCAAATAAGTGATAACTGATTTAATGAGCCATTCGCAGTTTCACAGTACAAGTGCTTATACTTAGACATGCATGGCTTAATCTTTGAGACAAGCATATGTTACTGGCAGGATCAACCAGTTAACTGTCGAACAAACGAGCAGAAAGGCTGCGAAGTGCCTCTCGTACTTTTGGATGACCAGCTGAGCTGTTTTTAAAGGAGAAAACGCAGTTTCCTCTTACATGACCGTGCGCCGGCGACTGGTCCAGCAGCGACCGACTGGCACGGCATGCCTCTCTTTGCCATGTCTTTAGACATTCCTCTTGGTAAGACCTAGGTGACCAAGGAAAGCCACTGCACAGCAAATGGCCCGGTCACCTACCTCCGCCTGAATGGTAAGCGTATAGCTTCAAAATGCTCATGATTAAATGTTGTTCAACGAACAGTCATACAACATTCGCAACACTTTCAGATGCAGAACTGCAACCGATACTTTGTGCACACCAGCCAAAAATCGACTAAATGGCAAGGAAAAGGACTGTGGAACGAATAACAAGTGAACCACCCCTCTCCAAACACAGTCGAGGAGGCCACTTACTAGTGGTGCACCGATATTCATATTGGCCTATCGGATATCGGCATATCGGCCCTAAAATGTCAATATCGGTATCGGTATTTTTACTGCCGATATTATCGATATCATATCTCTGCGTATTATCCGAGCAGTGTAAAAACCTTTTTGCGGCTAGATTACCGAAAATAAAATTTCCAACCTTGTTTTTTGCCTTTACAACAAACAACATTCAAAAACCACATTCATGTTCATCGTTGTCTTGATAATGAGACAGAATGACATTTACCGAAGCGGAAGTTTGGCGCTGTTGTTGTAAACAGCGCTTCCACTTTGAAGGAAATTTTATCTTTTTAAAGAAATTTTGACAAAATAAAGGAAATTTGAAGGAAAATAAATGTTGAATGAAATTTGAAGGAAATGTGAAAGAAAATACAAAGCTAGGGAATGCAGCCCCCGTTATTGCCTGAAAATAGGTAAAAATTGGGCAAAATCGTAATGATATTTCAAATAAAATAAACATTTTATATTCATTTCATATTATTAGTATTGAATCTTGGCTCTGAAACATTTTCGTTGTCTCAGGACTAACCCTTCTCTGATTAGTGATTACTAAGCATAACTTTTGCTTTCAAAACAAAATAAAATATAGCCCGCTTGCAAATTGCCCCCTCAGGGGGTCAAGCAAGAAACTGTGCACTTTTGTAGACAAAAAAATGACAATCTTGTCACTTTGCTAAGCAATATTCACTGATAATCAGTTTTGTCTGTTACTGACATAAATGTAACATGTGTATTTATTATATAGCAAGTTCAACACATATTAGATATATGACAGTGCCATATACACCTGTAGTGGTATTGTAATAGGTGTTTTTAGTGATATTGTATAGTGATTTAATAAAATATGACTTCTACTTTTTGCAATCTTTATAATTAAGCAATTAACTTTTATATTTTGATACAGTACTGTATAGGGCAGAATATCGGTATTGGCTATCGGTATCGGCTAATATTGGTTTTAAAATATCGGTTATCGGAATATCAGTAAATTTTCATATCAGTGCACCACTACCACTTACCATGAAAACCGAGGAGAGGCCTGTGCGGCCAAGGCATCACGGCCTTGCTACTGCACCCATCGGGACAGGCTTGGACTTGATCAAGCTGCATGTTGAAGCAAAAACGATGGCTTAGTACATCATAGCACTAACAAACACACTCACTTCAATGGGTGCAACTTCACCAACCCAGAAACCATCAGCTGCTCACTCAGCACTCAGCAACACAGTCTGCTACGATTACTAGCCTAAATTTTTCCATTGTAATAATTGACAAGGAGATGGCTAATTTTTAACAAGTCCAAAACATCCTCCGAGAATTTGTGCCACCCTAACACTACCCCAACACCACTTGCTGCTACCATGGATATCTCGGGCAACTTGAGAAACTTAAAACACAATATGATCAACACTAACTTTCTCAAACGCACTGGATAAACCTCGCCTCCAATTCCTGTGGACTCGATAGCTCAACAGGTACAGTGGCCGACCAGTATCCCAAAGGCGCAACTCCAAGTCCCACTCTAGTCAACAAAATTTTTCAGTTGATTTCCACAGTGTCAGAATATCATCAACATGTATACAGTGGACATGATCCCAACCTTCAGGTGCCTTACCGACAAACAGGAGACGAATTCCAAGAGGGAGCAACTTGTTCATTCGAGGTCGGAAAGCCTGCTTTTCGCTATCAAGTCAAAATATCACCATCATGTTTTATCGTCTTGCTTTTTTCCCTGATCCCCGTAGTTTGTTTCCTGCTACAGCTTTTCCCAACAGTCAGCTGGCGATGGCTTCAGGTGCGTGCCACTTTGCAAGAAAAACCACTGCCCAACCATTACAAAGGATGTGATTATGCTTGTTAAAAAAAAAACAATAAAAAGGCACAAGTCTTAGAAGAAGGGCTTAGTCTCAGCAGATCATAGCAACAAGGCTACTCTACTGCTTACAATACCCCATTCTTAATTTAAGTCATCTGCAAAGGATTTAGCTCTGGAAAATTTAGATTTTGGTCAAGGTAGTGCTTTAGAGCATAGTCTGCTCCTTAGCATATTGTGACACAGGAAGCCGAAGCTTCTATTCTTGTTTGCCTAAGATTGTTCAGAGGAATGAATTGTTGCTTTCTAGCACGGATTCGAACTTAGAGGCGTTCAGTCATAATCCAACAATTGGTAGCTTCGCACCATTGGCTTTTCAGCCAAGTGCAAATGCCAATTGTCTGAATCTGCGGTTCCTCTCGTACTGAGCAGAATTACTATTGCAACAACACTTCAACAGTAGGGTAAAATTAACCTGTCTCACGACGGTCTAAACCCAGCTCACGTTCCCTATTGGCGGGTGAACAATCCGACGCTTGGGAATTCTGCTTCCAAATGATAGGAAGAGCCGACATCGAAGGATCAAAAAGCAACGTCACTATGAACACTTGGCTGCCACAAGCCAGTTATTACATATTTACCATTAGGGTTTATCATTAACTTGGATTAAAGATTTTAAAATTATGGCTAACTGTGACTTTACTAGTCAACACATTATGACATATTATGTCTCAATGTGATAGTAACTTTTCTGACTTTTTTTATCCCCCTCTTTTCATGCATGTATTTGATAAAACACTTTGAGGAGAACATCCTGTGCGAATATTATAAAATTGCAACCAGCAGATTTGGAGATATTTGAAGTTGAAGATCGAAATTTACTAGTAATTACTCTATGGTGGCTATCTTTAAATTTCCTGTTTGTTTTGACTTTTTTTCAAGCGAACCATACGTCGTACGCAAACATGCTATGTACCAAACGATTCAACACGCTTAGGCAAATCGTTTGGTACTAAGGATATCTCAATACAAAGTATATTTTGCATAAAATTTTGTGAATAGTGTTCTGTTTTGATGCTTCACAACAACAGCGTTATCGCAAAATGCAGCCTTGTCATACATTGTCCGAATTTGTAAGCGAACTGTTTCACCTACAGAGGCATGGTTTATATGAAAACATTGGTGTAAGTCAGACAAATCGTTTCCTATATCGTATCTTTCTGTAGGTTGTATACTTTGCTTAAAAGTTAGTGAAACCTGTGGTTATTATATTTTGTCTTAATTTGTAAGCGAAATATCCCCTGTACTGAGACATGCATTGTACCAAGAGTTTTGTCTAAGTTAGATGAATCGTTTAGTATATAGCATGTTTCTGTGTCACGTATACTTCTGACCAACTGTAGTGAAAACTGTGGTGTTTTCTCCCAGGGAAAGAAGGCCATTATCTGCAAAGCCAACCTTATATAATATTCTTGCAATTTGTAAGCGAAATATTCCACGTACAGAGACATTCTTTGTATCAAAAGAGTCCTCTAAATCAGATAAACCGTTTCCTATATACCATGTTTCTGTACGACCTAAACTTCGCTTAAAACATTGTAAAAAGTGTGGTGTTTTCATCCAGGACAAAGAAGGCAATTTTCAGAAAAGGCTACCTTATCATATCTTGTTGCAATTCGTAAGCGAAATATCCTCCATATACATACATGCTTTCTACCATCTGATTTGTCTAAGTGAGACGAATCGTTTAATACATAGCATGTTTCTGTAGGACATATACTTCGCTTAATAGTTTGTGAAAAGTTTTGTGGTGTCATCAAGGACAAAGAAGGCCATTATCCCAAAATGCACCCTTATCATACATTGACTCAATTTGTGAGCGAAATATTCCACCTACACAGACATGCTTGTCCCAAAAGAATCGTCTAAGTCTGACGAATTTTTTCATACATTGCATGTTTCTTCAAGACGTATAGCTGGCTTACATTTTTGTTATAACAGTGTTGTTTTGATCCATTACAAAATGGCGATTATGGGGAAGGTTACATTATCATACATTTCCACAATTTGTAACCGAATTTTACATCCTACAGAGACATACTATATATTATTAGACTCCTCTCACTCACACTAGTCTTTTGGTACATACCATTTCTCTATTTAATGTATATTTTTCGTAAAATATTTTGAAAAGTATTGTACATTGACCAATAAGAGAAATGCCAAATTTTCACTAATTTTCACAATTTCTAACATAATTGTCTATCCAATAGAGACATACTATATATCATGAGACTCGTCACTCTGACAGGAATCTATTGGTATATAGTATGTCTCTGTACTATTTATATTTCTGTTAAAATTTTTTGAAAAGTGTTGTACATTGACCCATGAGAGAAATTCCAAATTTTGACTCTTTCACAATTTCTAACATAATTGTTTATCCTCCAGAGACATCCTATATATCATGAGACTCGTCACTCTCAGAGGAATCAAATGGTATATAGTATGTCTCTGTATAATGTATATTTCTCTTTAAATATTTTTAAAAGTGTTCTAGATTGACCAATAAGAAAAAAGGCCTAATTTTCACACATTTCCACAATTTCTAACATGATTGTTTATCCTACAGAGAAATACTATATATCATTAGACTCCTCACTCTGGGAGAAATCTATTGGTATATAGTATGTCTCTGTACAATGTATTTTTGTCTAAAACTATGGGAATATTATCATACATTTTCCCAATTTCTATGAGAAATACATATTGTAGAGAGATATGTTATGTAGCTAAATATTTCTTTAACTTACACCACTGTAGAGATATATATATAGTAAGTTCCTCTAGTTTCATAGCTATCACTTTTCCACTTTACAATTCAAATCCTACTTGACAGTTTACTTTTGACTTTTACTAAGTGAAAATATTTTTGTGAGGAAGAACAGGTTTCTCAGTCAATTGTTACTTAAATAACTTAAGGAAAAATATATTAGTCATCATGGGTCAATGTAATATCTCACTACAACAACTTTTATTACTTCGCTATGACCGCCATTTTGTTCCTTCGCCCCCAGCGGCTTCTTCTTCGGTCTTTCCGATTTCACTATCTTGCTGATCGCACGTGTTATTCGACTCCAGAGTTTGCTCGCTATTTCTCCATTCACTTGGAAGTTTATTCGCCTCATAGTAAGTTATTTAAACACTATACTATTCATTTTCCTACTGTGGTAATTGTTGGATTTGTAGGATTTACTTTTACGAAAATATCTTTTCCAAACAAGCACGTGTATTGCCATAGACTTGCTACCCGAGGAGTTGATCTTTCCTCGTCGGTGTCGGTGCTTCTTATTGCCTTAAGAACTAATTAAAAGGGAGTTCAATCAGACCCAATTATTTTATACCTTTCTGCATCTATTGTAGTATTGCTGAACTCATATCACGGTTTTTATTTTGTCAAATATAGACATTTCAAATTCACCCATAAGATAAAGGCCAAATTTTCACACTTTTCCACTATTTTAACCTTAATTGTTTATCCTGCAGAGACATACTATATATAATTACACTCCTCACTCTGAGACAATCCTATTGGTATGTAGTTTGTCTCTATACTATGTATATTTCACTTAAAATATTTTTAAAAGTGTTGTACATTGACCCATAAGACAAAGGCCTAATTTTAACTCATTTTTACAATTTCTAACACAAATGTTTATCCTACAGAGACATACTATATATCACTAGACTCTTTACTCTGGGAGGAATCTATTGGTATATAGTATGTCTGTGTACAATGTATATTTCTGTTCAAATATTTTGTAAAAGTGTTGTAAATTGACTCATAAGAGAAAGGCCTAATTTTCATATATTTTCACAATTTCTTACATAACTGTTTATCCCGCACAGCCATACTATATATCATTAGACTTCTCACTCTGAGAGGAATCTATTGGTATATTGTATGTCTCTGTACTATGTATATTTCTTTTAAAATATTTTAAAAAGTGTTGTAAATTTACCCATAACAGAAAGGAATAATTTTGTCACATTTTCACAATTTTTAATTAAATTATACATCCTCCAGAGGCATACTATATTTCATTACACTCCTCATTCTGAGAGGAATCTATTGATATATTGTAGGTGTCTGTACTATGTATATTTCTCTTAATATATTTTGAAAAGTGTTGTAAATTTACCCATAAGAGAAAGGACTAATTTTCACAATTTTTAATTAAATTATACATCCTCCAGAGACAGTATATGTCATTATACTCTTCACTCTGAGAGGAATCTATTGGTATATAGTATGTCTCTGTATAATGTATATTTGTCTTAAAATATTTTGAAAACTGTTGTATATTGACCCATGAGAGAAAGGCCAAATTTTCACATATTTCCACAATTTCCAACATTATTATAGATAGTCCAGGACATACTATATATCATTAGACTCCTCTCTTTAGGAGGAATGTGTTCATAAATAATATGCCTCCCTACAATCTATATTTTTCTAAAACTATTGTAAAAACTGTTCTATTTCGACTGATAACAGAATGGGAATATTATGATACATTTACCCTATTTCAAATAGAAATACAGATTGTAGAGAGACTTGCTACATACCAAAATATTCGTTAAAGTGACACCAGTGTAGTGATATATATAGTATGTTCCTCTACTTTGATAGGTCTCACTTTCCCACTTTACAATTCAAATCCTATTTGCCAGTTTCATTTTCGCTTCTAGTTACTGACAATATCTGGGTGAGGAAGAACAGATTACTCAGTAAATAATTACTTAAATTAGTCAAGGAAAAATATATTAGTCACCATGGGTGAATGTAATATCTCACAACTACAACTTTTATGACATGACTTCAACCGCCATTTTGGTCCTTCATGCCAATCGGCTTCTTCTTCAATATTTCCTATTTCGTTGTATTGCAGATCGCACGTCTTATTCGACTGAAGATTTCGCTCGCTATTTCATGATTTACTTGGAAGGTTATTCCCATCATAGTAAGTAATTTAAACACTTTACTATTCATTTTCCTACTCTTGTAGTGTTTGGAATTGTAGGAATTACTTTTACATCAATATTTTTCCCAAACAACCGCGTTCATTGCCCTTCATTTCCTACCGGACGAGTTTGTCATTTCTTGTTGCAGTCGGTGCTTCTTATTGCCCTAATAACAAAATATAAGGTAGTTCAAGCTCACGCTATTATTTTAGACATTTCAGCATCTATTTTAGTATTATTGAAGGCATATCACGGTTTTCATTGTCTTCAATAATTATTCAGCAAATATTCCATAACTACTTACAAGTATCGGTGTCAAAAGTTCAAACTACAGTGATATAAACGAGTATGTGGTAGATTATTCTACTTTTCTCCTGTCATTATCACTGCTTGATAAACTCTTAGTATTTTTTCAGTGTATGTTATTGATATTGTGCTCCATCTAAGTATAAATTTTATTCTGTTTACGGTAACTTAATTGTATAGTGTTTCCGCGACTTATTAAATTCTCAGTTTTCTTTCTGATATTAAGCCCATTTGGCTGTTTCCATTTGCTATATAACACGTTAATTTTTTTCCATAAGTTTTAACTCATATCACACCTTACTCCATTCATTCCTTTACACTGGTTTGGTTTCACTTGTATTTGGGTACTTTTATAATTTCCATTGTCTCTCTAAAAACAAGTCACCATACATCGTTCAGTAAATATTGTCATTTCTCTTTTTTTTTCAGCCTTTTACATAATTTACATTTCATAACATTGCAGTACATCCTTTACCACTCACATTTTAGACATGTCTGGAAGTGCTTCTTCACAACCCTGTTATAATAACACACTTAGAACTACACATTTTGTTTTGAAAGATCCAGATTCTCCTGGGAAAATTTTACAATATCAAAATGAACTAACAGTAAGATCTGAAAGAGAGGAGAAACGTCTGCAAACTTTTACTCGCAACTGGAACATTAAACCATCTGTGACTACTGCAGCTGGATATAATGCTGTAAATGATATATCTCATGCACTTCTTTTCTGGTGCAAGAATTCCTCAACACATTGTCCCAAATGTAATTCTATAGTTTATCAGAAATTACAACCTAATTTCATGAAAAAAAAACCTGTCAAATCTACATGAGATCGTGTGTGCTCCACTAATCGTTATGTTGTCCCTCATTTTAATTCAATTCCGGAACCACTAAGACAGTTAACGAAGGAAAATATACGAATGCTACGTCCATTTGACTTGGATTGTGGTGTTTATGAACGTCAGTCACGTGGTTACGGGGTAAAAACTGCAATGATCGCTTTAAGAACTTGCAATATACCTATTGCACAAAAAATTCAATCAATAGTCAATGATTCTGATAGCCTAAAATGTTTACATGCATATCAGTACCTCATGAATTCAGAAGATTCCTCTTATTCTCGTTTTGTCTCATTACGTGAAGAACTACTTGAAAATTCCACTCTGTTAAACCCGTTTGATTTTGAGAAAACAAAAGGTATTGAATGTGCGTTGTGGTCAAATCTTTACCCGTATACAGACTGGTGTGAGAGTATATGTGGTAAAACTACTCGGCAAAGTGCCAAAATTTCTTTCTATTCCAAAGTTTACAGTGAAATTCCATATTATGCACTTCACTTTGACCTTTTGCAATTTCATTATGACCGTTGTATGTATAAAGTCGTCAGTGGTGCAATCAACACCAGTCGACTTTTGAATTGCTCACCTGCATGAGCTTTGGATACAAAACCTTTCTCTTCAACTTATTGGCAATGGCAACACCGTTCCTTACTTGATGCTGTAGCACAATTCGGCTTACCAGACATTTTCATGACTATCAGTCTTTTTGAATGGACCTTTCCGTTCCCTGAATGGTTGGATGACATTCGGAACAAAACAGGACGTGGACCAACAGAACTTGCAGTCTTTGAAACACAACACATTGCACATACTTTAGAACAAATAGTACGGGGTTATCTCTGCGGTAGCAATGACAACAGATGGAGCAACCATATAGTCTCATACAACAGAATTCGAGGACACAAAAATGTTAAGACTTACTTCTACCGCTTTGAATTTCAGCAAAGGGGAACTGTCCACCTTCATTTATTAATTTGGCTTCATGACCTCACTAAAGCACAACACCAATTTATTCGAGCAGATATACCCAGATCCAACCCAGAACTTGCTTACCTAGTTCACAAACTACAGAGTTCAGATAGACGTTCTCATTGTCTAAACCTTCAAGAGGAAGACTCGTTTTTTGAAATAAACGATGGACGTCGCATCCATCACCTAAAACATCCTGCTGCCAACTTTGCATTAAATTTACGAGCTTACATCACTACTGTTATGAAACATGCATTCCATTGGGTAACCTGGTGGCCTGCAATTTATTATGAATTAAATGGAATGTATAAAACGTCAACCTAATCTATTGTGAAAATAGCTACTATGAATAGGTAGATGATTGTATCACAAAAGTTGTAATGTTTGTTTGAGTTTTGTCTAGTTTTAGACATGTGAAGTTGTTATCTTATTTTTTGTAACCAGCACCATAATTAGTCCTCTTGGAATTGTCAGTTACTGAGCTGGCTTAAAAGGTTTCTGTTGATGTTATCGAATGTAAGGTCAAGGTACAAGTTGGTATTGCTAAATTCTTACTCTGGTTTGTGTTAGTCCCACCTACATTGATTGAACACCTTGCTGAATTCCAGATATGATGTAATCCTATTCAGATTAGATTTGAACTCGAAATATGATGTGAAACTGAGATAAGAATTGGTATATTCTGATTTTACCATTATAATTTTACGAAGAACTATATTAATTTAGTGCTAGAAAATCTTTTTCAAACATCCTTGTTGATTACGTTGCATACCAAACAATGCTTTCGCCCAGCAGAGGGAAAGACTTGGTCAGAATCTATCTGATTGGTCAACGTCTGATGTCACTCACTGTCAACCAAAACTGCCCACCAAAAGCATAAAAAGAGATGCTCCTTTCACAACAGAGAGAGCAGAAACGAGGAGTCCACAGAGCAGAGCAGACAACAATAGAGCAGATAAAGCAGAGCTGAGAAGCCAGTGGAAGAAAATTTACACTTGAGAGAACTACTAGCAAACTGAACAGTAATTGAACATTTCCAAACTATTAGTTATTATATTTTGTTTGTGATCCAATAAAGATCCCACTACCTCGCCTAAAGCGTGACTCTACTGAGCTAAACACCTGTTGTTTAACACTGGTGGAGGATCCATGCTACGGATCATCAACGGACGAATGTCCAATAACCATATTTACCACCCACCAGCACCACCACCGCAACGATATTGGGTAGTTTGTTACGAGTGCCCACTCTGCTACGCGCTCCTTGTTCACCCTGAACACGGCCACCACTGCCCTTGTAAGTCAAAGGAAGAAGATCAAAAGACACGCTGTTGGGCACTCAATCCTCCAATGCCTCCACCACAACAAACACAAAGCCTATATCACCATCTCAGCCAAAGCATACATCAAAACACACAGCAACCTCCATCCCAGCAACAATGCCAAAGTCCACGGCCCTCCCAGAGCCATCATCAACTAAGGAAACACGAAGTCCATCAACAACCTAACTGGGACGACTACTGACCATTCAAAGCCCCAACCTTCGACCCACACACTCTACCTGCTGGAGTGGAGCTGGCACTCGAATCTGCTGAAGACGATCCCTTTTTTTTTTGAACTGGCTTTTTGAATCGTAAGTTCTGTATTTAGTTGTTGAGTTAAAGTTTTATGTTAGGGCTCTGTTAAATTGGGTATCATTTGGTTAATGAGCGATTCGAAAGACATCCCAGAAACTGAAGAGCAAATAGCCACATGCACTAGGAGCAAGCTTTCACAGCAACCCACTGATACTGACGGTAAGTGGTGCACTTGGCAGTGCACTCTCGGGGGTAGGCAATTACCTTCTCCAACTCCATCTGACTCCTTGTCTGTTTCATCTCATCTCGAAACAGTTTCCTTACTTTCTCTTGGGTCTGGTGATGGAAAACGAGGAACCCCAACTTCCTCCAGCCTTGATTGAACTACTTGAAATGCACTCTGGTAGACTGAACACGATCGCCACATGCTCGCTGCACCTCCGAGAACGGGTGGTATTCAGCCTCCAACATTTCGGGGCTCCCCTTCAGAGGACATAGAGGAATGGCTTGAGTCGTTTGAAAACTACACCACTTTCAATCACTGGACCGATGAACAATGCTTAGGTGGCTTTATGATGTTTCTTCAGGGAAATGCAAGACGGTTTTGTCTACGACAACCTGCCGAAGTTCGTGCTGATTTGCAACATTTACAACAGGCACTAAGAGACGCCTTCACATCCCCATACCAAAATTTCCTCCAATGTCAGGAACTGAATACACGTACACAGGGTCCTCTAGAACCTTTAGAAAAGTATATAGATGATATCGACGCGCGCACACAACGGTTGCAGCTGTCTGATGCAGAAACGATGCAGTGCTTTATGCAAGGCCTTAGACCAGATCTCAAAGAACATGTTATACTGCAACTACCAGCCTCTTATTCAGAAGCAATGCATGCCGCGCGTCTGAAAGACCCATTAAAATCAATTCAATAATCTTTGGTCATTATTACTACAATTGACAAGTTAGGGTGCTGCGACGCGAGATTCTCATTCGACAGAACAAAATTCCGTTTGACAACAACAAAGCCAACCGATTGCAACTAAACAAGATTTTTTGGACCTGCAAGACCAAATTCGAGCCTTGCAGAATGAATTTAAGCAGCCGTCCCCACCTCCTCTGCCAGCAAACCAATGAAGACCTAGTTTTAGGAATAGTCACACTACCGATGGGCACCCAATCTGTAATCTATGCCATAAAGTGGGCCACTACTCCGGTTGCTGTCACACCAATTCATATCATCAAAATTCCTCACCCCTACCACCTCCAGATACGTTTCGATATCAGCAAAATTTCTCCTCCCGTCCAAGTTTCAATCCTTCGAAAGCAAACTTTCATACAACATGCGAGTAGTGCACAAACCCATCACAACTTTACGACATGTACTGACTAACATTAAGGACAGAGAACAACTGCACGAAAGACAAGGTGCAATTTACAAAATTAATTGCTCCGACTGCCAAGCCACTTATATAGGTGAGACTAGCAGAAACTTAAATATACGACTAACAGAACACAAACGAGTGACAAAAAACGGAGACAAAACCAACCACATTGCCGAACACCACCGACAAACCAAACACAACATTGACTGGGATTCGGCAAAATGCATTACGTACAGCACCAACTACAAACAGCGACTCACACTAGAAAGCTGGTATACGAACTTAGAACAAAATCCATTAAACCGATCACAACAATTACCGGGACCTTACAAACGACTAATTCACAAAGTCAAACGTGCGAGCAGCCAATAGACTTACACTTCGACAAACTGATAATTAACGCCTACACAACCACACCCATTGCTTCTCGCTAAATATCACACCTCCATGACTAATACGACCGCCCACTTATCACGGACGAGCCAGATACAAATACAGGCGAACCTGACCTTTACTCTCCTTTTGACTCTGAAGATGACCGCCGCTAAGGCTGTCAAAACATCAGTCACTTCAACCAACAGTCTTTCTCAAGACTACACTAACCTGGACGATCAACTTCCTCAAACATGTCACCTCTTGGCTATCAACCAAGATACCATCAAAATCCACACAATCGTCCAAATTTTTCTTAGCAAAATTATTCACGTGATTCTCGTTTTTCCTGCTCTCCCACCCCCTCCACTTCATATTATTAATTGACATAGTCACGACGGTCAGCAACCTCTAGGTTTTTCCAACCAGATACCACAATTTCGATTCGCTCACTTTCAAAAAAACAAGTCACCAAAAATCCCACCACCTAGTCATGTTTGCATACCAGATTTGTGGGAAAGCTACTATCTCAAAATCCCAGGTACAATCGAAGGAATTCAAACTAATATTTTGATTGACACTGGTGCCGCTTTTACAGCTATTAACCTTGACCTTTAGAATAAATTATCTCGCCAGTCGGATACTCTGAAACAAGGAAAGTATTCGTCTGTCCAAACAGCAAGTGGGGAGGTCGTTAAAGGAAAAGGCACATGAAATCTTAAATTTACCTTAGGCAATTGTGTGTACTCCTTCAAAACTTATATCATCCCTTGACTGCATTATGCTGCTATTTTGAGTAAAGACTTTCTAGACAAGTTCAATTGCATCATTGACTTTAAGTCACGCACTTACAAATTACTTACAATAATATGATTCCATTTACTAAGACCAAATCTTCTACATCAAATACTTCTTCATTTGTCGACACTATGGCTACAGACGAATTACCATTTCCAACTCAACAACCGGATCTGTCCGCTCCGGATATCTTTGTTCATGCTGTCGACACTTTCGTTATTCCACCACATTCTGAATGTGTTGTTCCTGCCACACTTCGGGAATATCATTTTGCCGAAACCACTGGCCTGATCAAGCCCAGCACCCAATTACAACCTTGTTACAACCTTTGCGGTGCATCAGCAATTGTGGCAGTATCACCCTCGAGCCTTGTCCCTTTTCGGCTAATAAATCCCACTCAACGTCCAATTAAAATCTATCGTCACACAAAATTGGGTATCTTCCTGCCGCAACAAGACGTAGTCGCAAATGTTGTATCTCTATCACATTCTTCACCAACGCCTGATCCTCAATCCTATTCAAACTTTGTTCACACCGAAAATGACAACCACCATGAAGATAATTTTACTTATCGACTTCCGAATCATCTAACTCCCCAGCAGTCAGAACAATTGAAGATACTCCTGCAAAACAATTCAGATATCTTCTCCCAAGGTCCAAATGACTTAGGTCACACTTCTGTTGTTCAACACCATATCACGACTGATGCTACCCCTCCCGTTCGCCAACGACCTTACCGCGCAGCTCCGGCGCAGCGCGCTAAGATAACGAATCATATTGCCGAGATGCTGGACTCCGATATTATTGAACCATCAAATAGCCCTTGGGCATCTCCTGTCGTTCTAGTTAAGAAAAATAAAGGTTCCACTCGATTTTGCGTCGATTGTCGTAAATTAAATGCCATTACAAAGAAAGATAGTTATCCGATTCCTCGAATTGACGGCACCCTCGATATGCTAAGGTATTCGCTATTTCTCGACAATGGATTTAATGAGCGGATATTGGCAAATAGAGTTAGATGATCAGTCAAAAGAACATACGGCATTCACCACCTACGATGGATTATATCAATTCAAAGTGCTGCCATTTGGCTTATGTAATGCTTCCTCAACTTTTCAGCGCCTTATGGAAAGTATTTTGCGCGGTTTAAATTGGAAAATATGCCTTATCTACATCGATGACATCATTGTATTTTCTAAAACCTTTAAGGAACACCTATTGCACCTCGATTTAGTATTTTCTCGTCTTCGGGAAGCCAATATTAAAATTAAACCATCCAAGTGTTCTTTCGCACAATCCCAAGTAACGTACTTAGGACACGTTTCGCAATCTGGTATTCAACCCGACTCAGAGAAAATCAGTGCAGTCAAAGACTTTCCAACTCCTAGGACTGTTAAGGACGTTCGCAGTTTTTTAAGCCTAGCTAACTATTACAGACGTTTTATCAAAGACTTCGCCAAAATAGCTTCATCCCTAACAATGTTACTACGAAAAGATAACCGATTTTTATGGACTTCCGAATGTGGAAACGCCTTTGACACACTGAAAATTGCGCTCACATCAGCACCTATCTTAGCATTTCCGGATTTTTCCCAGCCATTCCAATTATTTGTTGACGCGAGTTTGGAGGCCATCGGCATGACTTTAGGCCAAATTCAAAACAATCGCGAAGTCGTCATTGCTTATGCCGGTCGTAACTTGAATTCAGCAGAACGCAATTACTCAGCAACAGAACGCGAAGCTCTAGCTGTTGTCGAAGGTATTAGGAAATTTCAATCATATCTGTATGTGAAACATTTTATTGTACACACAGACCACCATGCCCTCAAATGGTTAATGAACGTTAAAGATCTCACCGGAGGATTAGCTCGCTGGTCGTTGTCTATCCAACAATTTGATTTTGAGATTAAATATCGTCCCAGTACAGCAAACAGAAATGCTGATGCATTATCTCGTCGTGTATATTCACCTACGGTCGCTTTCTTGAGTTCTACCACTCTACAAACTGATCATGTTCGAGAGATGCAGCATAAGGATTCTGATCTAGCACCTATTATTGATTATCTCGAAACAAAATCGCTACCTTCTGACGCACAACTTGCCCGAAATATTCTTCACACTTATGATCAATATTTTATTGATACACACGGATTACTTCACCATCTTTGGAGTCCAACCGGCCGAAGTCGAAATGAGACAAAATTTCAGTTGACAGTTCCATCAGCCTTACGTTTCGATATTTTGAAATCATTACATAATGATCCCAATGGGGGCCATCTCGGTTTGCAAAAAACCTACGACAAGATACGAACTAGGTATTATTGGCCAGGAATGTTTCAAGATGTCGAACATTGGTGTCGATCTTGCGTTGACTGTTCAATGCATAAAACACCTAGAAATCATGGTAAGGCACCACTACGGCCAATTCCTGTCGAAGGTGCGTTTGACCGAGTAGCCGTTGATTGTCTGGGACCTTTCTCAGAGTCTTATTCCGGAAATCGATATGTCGTTGTTTTCTCTGATTATCTCACCCGATGGCCTGAAGCTTTCGCTGTTCAAACAATTGACACTCCTGTCATTGCTAAATTACTAATTAACGAGATTCTTTGTCGTCACGGATCACCATGCACTCTTTTGTCTGATCGGGGACGTAATTTTTTATCCACCTTTGTGCGTGAAGTATGTAAATTGATGGGCAAAACAAAAGTGAATACTATGGCATACCATCCGCAAACAGATGGCTTGGTAGAACGTTTCAATAGTTTTATTTCACAGTCTTTGTCAATGTATGTCCGAACAAACCAACGTGATTGGGACGAGTTTTTGCCTTGGATTTTGTTTGCATATCGTACGTCTTCTTCTGCGTCAACATGCGACTCTCCCTTCTACCTTTTGTATGGTCGCGAACCTCGTTTACCTCTTGACGTGAGCTTATTACCACCCACGCAACTATCCGCCTCAATAGAGGAACATCAAAAGCGCATTGTACTGTAGCTCGAAGAAGCATAACGCCTTGCAAAACAAAATATCGAACATACCCAACAGCTGATGAAAATTCGATACGACCAAACTTCACTAAATCCGTCCTACAAAATTGGACAAAAGGTGTGGGTTTTTACCCCTAAAACGCGAAAAGGTCTTTCAAGAAAATTAATGCATCGTTGGCATGCTCCCTTCCGAATTGTGAAAAAATTATCACCAGTCAACTTTCAATTACGTAATTCCGCAAATCGACTTGTTTCGGCTACGGGACATTCTAATCGTCTTAAAGCGTATTACGACCTGAAGGATCATCCAATTGAACCCCCAGATGTCGATGACGATTCTCATTTCTCCTTGGACGAAGCTGACCTCCCACCAGATAGTTTTGAAGCAGACAATTCTTTGAATGATCGCTCACAATCATTTGAAAATGGCTCAGCGGTTGATGAAACTGTGCCTTCCCGTCCTTCAACCCAAGAGCCCGAGGTATTGCGCGAAGCCTTATCTGACGCTGCCCCAACAGATGAACGCGCTGAGTCTGACATATACGAGATTGAGAAAATACTAAAAACACGAAAACGTCGTGGTAAAACAAAATATCTCATTAAATGGCTTAATTATTCCTCCGAGCAAAATTCCTGGGTCTCAGAGTTCGATATGGTTAACCAAGACAACGTTCAACATCCTCCTATTGCCTCATTAGAGTATATATCTTGTACGCCAATTAGCAATGACAATCATACGGATACACCACTCGATAACCCTGTTACTGATACTAAGATCTCTCGTTATTCGATCTCCACTTTCATTACGAGTTATCTGATTCACATGCTCTTGATATGTAAAACCAACATCCTTTCCCTAAATTTTCTGTTTATTGCTTCTGCATTGGTTTATTTACTTCTCATAGTGCAGCCGTGTAGCTGTGAGACAGAGATCAATTTAGGACCTTTATACGACTGCACCCGGATCCATGAAACACGTTTGTATAAATTCGCACAAAACATTAACTGCCAACATGATATGCATTTGAGTCGGGCCACAGTCAAATACTTCCGCGCTGATGTTCAGAAGTACTCTCCTCAGATATCTCATCTTACTATTTATCACTGTACGGCCGAACGAGTTCAATTAACTTGCAAAGGTTTTTTTGGATCTACATCTAACCACCGTACCCTGAGTCAATAAAATTTCTGTAAGTGCTTCCGCATGTCGTCAAGCTCTTCGCCCACATCACTCCCCTTATGGCCCGTTGAAACAATATAGGACAAATGAATGGCGCACAATTTCACATGACCATTACAGCTGCTCCTGGATGAAAACCAAAAGGAAAGTCTACCACCACTTTAAAATCATCGCGTATCCAGCTCAACTAGTTGGTGATGAACACTTCATTCAACAACATCTCACTCTTACAAAATGCCACTACAACCGGTATTATTGTCCACTTCAAGAAATGCCAAAATATTTGGAGGATGTTAATGGATCGCTTTGGATGATTTCTCGTAACGGGACTATTAGACCCCATGCCTGCTCTCAAGTTTACATACCTTCTTTTTATATCGCAATATTGCAATTACGTGGTATTAATTCACACATTCTACAACACGTTCCTGAGCGCCTAAATGAATTTTCCCTTTTGGATGTGTTAGCACGCAGCCAGGACACTATTCAAGAGTTAAATGCTATGCGCAATAGTGACTCAGATAACCATATCGCTTATTCAATAGGCAGAAATATTGGAACTACCTCATCAGGGCTCAGTACGGGAGGAAGCCATATAATACGATCAATTCGATCCGCAATGCATGACGGATTAAACGGCCTAGGTGATTTAGGTGCAAAAGTTGTATCCAGTCTTGGCAAAGCAACTGGTAATGTCATAAAGTCATCTAGCAAAGCCATCGATCATGTATCAAAAGGCGCAGGATCCTTTTCCCACGATGTTCTCGGATGCCTAAGTGGCTCTCTGCTCTGGGGTGCACTTATATTACTCATAGAGTTTTGTACATATAACTATGTACGCCTTGGCACATTTTATCACATATCCAACAAAAATGTACTTGACGACGACCATTCACATGACGACTTGATATCAACGACATTTTCTGCTGAACCCAGAATCATGTGTAGACTGTGGTCTACCACATTGTCCCTCTCAATCTTCTATACCCCACCATTCTACCCGGCAAACATCAGTTTAGGAAAACAAGCTTATATTCGCCTCTGTTTTCAATGTTTGTTCTTCGTTTTTTGGCATGTCTATGGCATGCTCATTAACCAAATAAGTACTCTTGATACTTTCTGATCACCCATGGAGTCCACTAGGGATAGTTCCAGTTATAGACATGTGGCGAGTGTATGTGACAGCTATGCAGTGCTATACTTTTCGGGTTTTTGGTGTATTTAGTTAAGTAAGTACTAGGATCTTTATCATTTGATGTTATTCTTTGTCATACTGTCAGCTGAACACAGCTGAATCTGAGGAGGGGGGAATGTTATGAAACATGCATTCCATCGGGTAACCTGGTGGCCTGCAATTTATAATGAATTAAATGGAATTTATAAAACGTCAACCTAATCTATTGTGAAAATAGCTTCTATGAATAGGTAGATGATCGTATCACAAAAGTTGTAATGTTTGTTTGAGTTTTGTCTAGTTTTAGACATGTGAAGTTGTTATCTTATTTTTTGTAACCAGCACCATAATTAGTCCTCTTGGAATTGTCAGTTACCGATCTGGCTTAAAAGGTTTCTGTTGATGTTATCGAATGTAAGGTCAAGGTACAAGTTGGTATTGTTAAATTCTTGCTCTGATTTGTGTTAGTCCCACCTACATTGATTGAACACCTTGCTGAATTCCAGATATGATGTAATCCTATTCAGATTAGATTTGAACTCGAAATATGATGTGAAACTGTGAAGTAACATAACTGAGATAAGAATTGGTATATTCTGATTTTACCATTATAATTTTACAAAGAACTATATTAATTTAGTGCTAGAAAATCTTTTTCAAACATCCTTGTTGATTACGTTGCATTCCAAACAATGCCTTCGCCCAGAAGAGCGAGAGACTTGGTCAGAATCTATCTGATTGGTCAACGTTTGATGTCACTCACTGTCAACCAAAACTGCCCACCAAAAGCATGAAAAGAGGAGTCCACAGAGCAGCGCAGACAACAATAGAGCGGATAAAGCAGAGCTGAGAAGCCAGTGGAAGAGAATTTACACTTGAGAGAACTACTAGCAAACTGAAAAGTAATTGAACATTTCCAAACTATTAGTTATTATATTTTGTTTGTGATCCAATAAAGATCCCACTACCTCGCCTAAAGCGTGACTCTACTGAGCTAAACACCTGTTGTTTAACACTACACTAATTCCCACCTTAAAATGTTCTATGGACTACCAAACTATGGATGGAGGGGGGATGTTGCTAAGATATGTCAGTTCATATGTTACTAAGTGGAAAGATGGAACTAGCATAGATAGTCTTTACTCTTACAAACTACAAGGATGGCAAGCTGCAATATGATACCTTATGACCAATAAAACAGCAGAACCTGAGATGTGGCTTTCTATGTCATCCAAAAAAGTTGCATGGTCTTGCAGTAGAACAAAACGCTATAATGTCCCTACAAGTGAAAAATTAGCACAAGACAAAATTGCAAAAAAGTACTGGCAAAGAAAGCCAGAGCATGAACATTTAAATTTTCTTCAGTGGCTACATGCTTTTGACCACAGTAAAGGTACTCCAAAACCTTATTGCCAGGGTACTACATTAGTAGGAACCAAGATGTACTCAATATTTAATCCAGAGTATTTCTTTCAATACACGCTATTACATATTCCCCATCGCAGAATTGCCGTCAGGCTGCAATGGTATGCACAAGTGATTCACAACTTTCCACATATGTGGACAAGTTCGGAAAGGCTTAAGTACCACTTCACCTTAGAGGGACATAAGGATACATATGTCACTACCATAATTTCTTATATTCTAAGTTTGGCTGATTTATTTTACCTTACACAAATGGACATAATCAATGGCAGTCAACTACAAACCTTTCAGCCACGTAGTGAAGCCACCTACCAACTTGATGATCACCAAATCGCTGTTAAAACACACATTGTTAACGCAATAATTACACGACATACCCATTATTTCTCGCAGAATATCAACTTCTCAATAGACTCTGATAACTAGTATAGTGATTCAGGACATGAGGATCTCAATGTTTGTAATCTAAATCAGCCTGATCTTCATCACTTCAATTCGGATATACAATGGCAAAAGCCAACCTTGATAACTGGCAAACCAGGTTCTGGCAAATCGCACACAATTTTAGCCTGTGTTGATGAGTTGATTGAGGGACGTTAACATTTTAATTGCAAGTCCTACAGGATTCCTGTCCAGTGTTTTCAGGGCTAAAGTATCTGATGACGTCACATGTGATACTGTTCATGCTGCATTTCGTATTCCTGTCAATTCCAGTGACTCACCAACTACTAACTGGTCTCTCACATTTTGACTTATTATAGACGAACTGTCGATGATATCTGAATCCATATTCAACATAATATTATCTACTTTACAAAGAATACTTTTCAGACCTGTGTTAGTGTTATGTGGTGATGCGGCTCAACAACAGCCATTTGAAAAGGACGTGAATAGATTTGTGCCAGTAAGTAATCCACTTTCAAACCGGGTATTTGTGTCTACTACTTACCATTACAACCTAAAGGGACAGCACCTAGTTGGAGATGTGGAGTATCTGAAATTTTTGGATCACATTAGGTACTGGATACCAGACCCAAAAACTTTGGATCATATTCAACAGGGACGCATTGTCTGTCCCACTGGTGAAATCGATTCACATGATGTCACGTCCTTATTTATAAATCACCCTAACATTACTGTTCTAACTTTTACTAACAATGCATCAAATCACATCAATAAGTTGCTTATACAACATCTCTTCAGAGAATCTCAAGCTATCGCTAACATTCAAATAGACAATGAAAGGGAACCTGTTAATCTGTATCAAGGAATGAGAGTAATGATTACACAAAACCGAGACAAACAAAACAATGTTGTCAATGGTCAAATGGCGACAATACAATCCATTCAAAATCATGCTATTATTCTAAAATTACCAAATGATAAAATTGCACCAATTTATCCTGTTACAATAAGGCAGAATGGTCACACAATTACATTGTATCCCCTACGTCCAGCATATGCAAATACTATATGCAAAGCACAAGGGCAAACATTAGACAAGGTAGCTCTATGGTTTGATGTGGATAACATACCCCCTGGTACAGCTTATGTTGCATTGTCTAGGGTTAAAAAGTTAACAGATGTATATTTCCTTACCCCTTTGAAGTCACTTCACTTCTCTGCAGCCACTTTTAATTAACTTTATCACAGTAGTTATATTCTATTTTTTATATCAAAGAATGCATTTATCGCACACTATCAATGCAAATGATGGCTAAATTGAATGTGCATATATTACCTATGTGACAAATTTAAACAGAAATTTCTCCTACTGTCCCCCATTCCAGATGAATTCTAAAAGCAGTAAACCAAATGCCTCACCTGCTTCACCATCTGGTACTTCATATTTCAACCACTTCCCATCCAATTTCCTCAAACCCTATGGCCAATCCAGCAAAGCTCCAAGACCATGTCACCCTAATGGAACGGATAAATCTTAAATCATGCGAATGGCTTAAGCAACAAAAAGTGGCCATGAGCGAATTTGCTGCCACCATTGTTGACAACATGAATTGGCTGGCCACCTTGCAAAATCCATTTCTCAACACTGGTTATATGGAAGCTGCAAAACAAGAAATCCAACCATTCCTCGATGCCCTTCTTCATCTGAACAATAGGAATGTTCATGCCACTCCTAATTCTGGTCATATCAGGACCGTTTTGGAGACATTTTACGACCCTAGCCTCTCAGTCCATTCTTTAATGAAGGAATTTTATGAAATAGGAGGGGCCATGTATATTATCGGCATACATTACATGATGGCCATGGAATTGATGAGTAATCCAGCAGAATATGCAGACAAAATAGTAGGTGGAGACAAAGCGACAACAGCATTCAAGAGGGATAGGAACGTCAGGGCTTTGTCTCAGTTCCTAGAGACTACATGTACAAACACATTGCTGTCACCAGGTTCAACAAAATCTGTGATGCGCAATTTACTCAACGAGCTATGCTCTACATACCAAACAAGTACAACTCAACAGATCCAAACTGCAGACCATACTTTACCTAAGGATGATGTAAGTGAAGAGACCTCTGACGAAAGTAGCACATCAACATCACCACAACTACAAACAAATAGCAGTAAAAAAACTAAAAAACTACCACTAACAACTGATGACAACATATATACTACAGCAAAAACAGAGGAAATGACATTTACAACAAGTAGAGACAAGAAGAAACGTAAGTCGACAAAACAATGTGACTTTGAGACAGTTCCTGAAATGTCATTAACAGACACAAAAAGAAACAGAAATGGTCTAAAGAGAATCCAACTGACGTTCCTGAAGCCCCACAAATCCAAGTGAACATACAAGACCATCGACACAAAAAGAAAAAGACCAAAAGATTGAATGAAATAGAAAATGAGAGGATACTGGAAAGAAAATCTGAAAAAATAGTACAAAACTGAAGCAAAAGGATAAAAACTTTTATTTAATTTTCTATTACATAAAAAACTATATTGGCTTTATGAATTTTTGACCAATACTAAATCAATTTATCTTAAAAGCTACAGTTCAAAAATACTGAGAAAAATAATGTTAAATTCTCTATATAACTAATTCTTTGTAAAATATAAAATAAAAAAAAATGTTAAGAATGTTACATTTATATTTGTGGTTATAAAATTTGTATTTACACTTCATTACACAAAAAATCACCTAAGAAACATGTAAATATTGTAAAAATTTACTTCATTGGTTGTCCATTTATGATAAATTGAACTTCTCCATTCAACACATGGCTCAACATTTTGAAAGAGAAACAGGGTGGGAAGGGTTTGGGCATAAAAACGTCAGCTTGCTAGAAGTCATTTGTTATCCCTGTGGTAACTTTCCTGACACTCTAGCTTAAAACTCATAAAGACTAAGGGATCGATAGGCCATGCTTTCACAGTTTGTATTCATACTGAAAATCAAAATCAAGTGAGCTTTTACCCTTTTGTTCTACATGAGATTTCCGTTCTCATTGAGCTCACCTTAGGACACCTGCGTTATCATTTGACAGTCGTGCCGCCCCAGCCAAACTCCCAACCTGACAGTGTCTTCGGCTCGGATCGACTGGCAAAAAAGCGATCTTAACACTAAAATGTGGACGTGACGTCCAGCTCCACTTCACCGAATAAGTAAAAAAACGATAAGAGTAGTGGTATTTCACTTGTGGATTGCTCCTCCCACTTATTCTATACCTCTCATGTTTTTTCAGTCAGACTAGAGTCAAGCTCAACAGGGTCTTCTTTTCCTGCTGTTCCTGCCAAGCCCGTTCCCTTGGCCGTGGTTTTGCCAGATAGTAGATAGGGACAGTGGGAATCTCGTTAATCCATTCATGTGCATCACTAATTAGATGATGAGGCATTTGGCTATTATAATACCTTTATTGAACGATAAAAGTATATTCAGGCTTAATGAGTAGCCTTCCCTCAAATAATTAAATACAAAATAGAAGATTATAAATACAATATAGAAAATTACGGTGTTCGAGTATTTGTTCAAAATATTTTTCTCATTATTATTTGCATAACTTCACACAGCCTTATCCATCCTCCCAGAGTTCTTTACGTTGTAATCTTTCATCCTCTTCATGCACCCGATATGTAGATCTTCTGTGATGCATCCAAGTTTTAAATCCTCTCTCCAAAACAATTATCCCCAGTAATTCTATACTTTCTATACTCAATAACAAATCGTATTTCATTAGCCTAAAGGATGGAACCACCAGCGCACCTCTCCAATTAAAGACCACAGTGGAGATGGCCGCACTAGCGGTTCCACTCACTCTACAGGGCCAGTTGTGAACACACTGCATATTATATCACTCTATCTTACTTTGATGGGCATTATCAAGGTCTGCATGGTCAGCTACCACGGTCACATCAATGACATAACAGGTTGTGCTACCTTCCATACAATCATGTTGGGACGGCGCAACCCAGCATTAGTAGGAATGGCAGGCCCAACAATGACCTACCAATTCCGTTTCTTTAACATTTTTGTCAATTGAGCTAAGACCGCATTATGGTGCTCGTTTCTTGGACCAAAGGTTCTTGGGCAGACCTGGAGTATATGACCCAGGGTCTCGGTTCTCCTACAAGCATCACAACCAGCATCCCGCTCTGGATGACCATGCGCCATTCTTGCAGCAGTCAGCATCAAATTTCCACGAACCTGGATGGCACCTATATAATTGGCACCAGACATGAGACTAGATGGTCTGTCTATCCACTTGTGCACCTTTGGAACGTTTTTGCTGCTATAAAGGTCGCAGCCATCCACAGCACGATGTAATAGTTGCGCTATAGCCCATTTCAATCTCTTCTTATCACAGACCACATTCTCCCCTACCTGCAGAGGAACCGAGACCCTACGCAGCATGTTCACAACAAATGAAGTCCCAGCAATAGCTGCAGTCACAGCATCTCACGAGGTCACAAACTTCTCAAGCCTAGCTTTTGTCATCAGGGGAATCATGTACCTCAGATTTAAAACACCCAAACCTCCTTCATCTATAGACGAATGTATGAAGGCATCAGGTGCATCTTTTGGTAATTTTAGCCATTTCTTAACAGCCCCTCTAATCTTTACATCCAAAAACTTGAGAAGTTTGTTAGTTGAGCCTGCAAGTACCAATTGATGAAACATTGATGGTATTATATGTTGCTTCAATACATACAGCCTTTGCTGGGGCTTCAAAGGGGCTCTTGTAACATCAATATATCCCTGCAATTTAGTAGCCACACCAGACACCAGTCCCTTAGCACCAAGAAAGATGCCTAAGTACCTGTAAGTCTGAGTAATGCTACGTGCCGGGATAGACACCCACCGATGTACAAATGCTCGCTGGGATTTACTACCCACTTCTTTTTCTGGTCAACATCAATCCTTAGAGATGCATATTTGCCACCATGACCAACACTGATTTCCAGACCGCTTACTCAAACTGGTATTAATTAAATCAATCTGTCTCTGTGCCCGTTCTCGTTAGGAATGCTATATCATCGGCAAAGGCTAAGTGATTAATACATGCTCCTTCCCCAATCTCAACACTTAGACTGGAGTCCAGAGCTGCCAATGCCCAATCTATAACTGCATTAAACAAATGCACAGACATGGGGTCACCTTGTTTCACACCCCTCCTGACATTAATTAGTTCACTCCAATCATTACCCACTCGTATAGATGTTTGACTTCATCCGTAAAACTCCCTGAGATATGTCAGGAAGGGCAATGGAACACCCATGCGCTGAGCTGCTCTCAAAATAGAATGATGGGACACAGAGTCAAATGCCTTTGAAATATCTAGGAAGACCACATTCAGGGTAATAGATTCCTCGTATGATGATTGATTATAGCGTGCAATAAATAAGCATTCTCTGCCAAAACATCACCAGAATGAAAAGCCTTCTGTCTTTCAGATATGGGTAGCAAATCGGCCATCCTTTTACCCAATAGCTTATGGAAGCACCTTATTATCATGTTGGCCATGGTGATTGGCCTATGTTTGGGAGGTCTGACATCGTCTAGATCTTTTGGGATCATAACCGTCTCCCCAATACAGCATCTGGTGGGACAATGCCCAACCATGAGCCACAAGTTGAGACGTGCCCTCAGCTCCTCTTTAGGTAGCTGTTTTAGTCGATGCAGAACAATCCCATCAGGTCCTGGTGCTCCAGGCCTTATATTCATGATGGTAGCTTCAAGCTCGGTTTTGGATACTGGCCGTATAAGCTCCCACCTAACTGGCCCGATTAAATCAGGTGTACGTTCATCAGGCACAGACTCCTGTTCAAATATTTTTCTCCAATAGGCCTCTAGCTCAGGTAATGTACATCTATCACCCTTGCAATTCCACATACCCTGTAAAACTTCTTTCACACAACAAGTTTTGTTCTTCTTAAACAGATTCTGCACCCTCTGATATGTGGCCTTCCTTCTCTTAGTTGCATTGACCTGCGGTCTCCATTTAGGATGTGAGGCAGAGTGTCAAGCTCTCCTCCTCCCTCTTACACTCACTCCCTCACTCTCCAACCACTTTTGAAAGTCGAGGTTGATGGCCCACCTCACATCATCAGTGAGGCCGCGATGGCAAAGCTTCATCTCAGTATCAGTATAAAAACTGCCTCCTTCAATTTCTTGCATCATAACCCTCACCCATTCCTCATACTCTCTGCCAGAAAACCCTATAGCAGTGCCGGATTCCTCAGCACCACATTGAGATGGCTGGACATTACTACAAGAGGAAGTATCTGTCTCGCTCCCACGTTTGGTCTCAGAAATAAATTTGCTTAGCAAATCCTGATATTTTTTTATTTGCCTTTCTACGTACCTCTTTGATACTCTCCAGGGTACGGTAAGGCAAAATTGCCTTTAGCTTTTGATTTATATTCTTAACACCATCATGTAAGAGCTGCACTTCCTCCCTAGCCATTAGAACCATCTCCTCATATTTCCAGTGAGCGTTTGTCCTCGGAGCAGGAACATTTTCCTGATGGTAAACCTCTTCATGTTTCGCTCTCTTATGCAAACTTAACCCTCTTTTCCTTTTATGTGCTTTAGAACAAATATCGCAAACAAATTCTCACCCGAAACACCTGTTAAAAATAAGTCAGTAGCGGCCACCTCAGCAGTCGCATTATCAGAAATCATCTTATTATATATCCGACAACTAGTTTTAATAAAAACTGGCAAGCTTGTTAGCACCCTCAGACAATTTTTTTAACAGCCAATCTCTCTTACAATCTGAAGGTGACAGGGAGCACCACGTGAATGCCGTAATTTTCTATATTGTATTTATAACCTTCTATTTTGTATTTTAATTATTTGAGGGAAGGCTACTCATTAAGCCTGAATATACTTTTATCATTCAATAAAGGTATTATAATAGCCAAATGCCTCGTCATCCAATTAGTGATGCACATGAATGGATTAACGAGATTCCTACTGTCCCTATCTACTATCTAGCGAAACCACAGCCAAGGGAATGGGCTTGGCAGCAACAGCAGGGAAAGAATACCCTGTTGAGATTGACTCTAGTCTGACTCTGTGAAAAAACATGAGAGGTGTAGAATAAGTGGGAGGAGCAATCCGCAAGTGAAATACCACTACTCTTATCGTTTTTTTACTTATTCGGTGAAGCGGAGCTGGACGTCACGTCCACATTTTAGTGTTAAGATCGCTTTTTTGCTGGTCAATCCGAGCTGAAGACACTGTCAGGTTGGGAGTTTGGCTGGGGCAGCACGACTGTCAAATGATAATGCAGGTGTCCTAAGGTGAGCTCAATGAGAACGGAAATCTCATGTAGAACAAAAGGGTAAAAGCTCACTTGATTTTGATTTTCAGTATGAATACAAACTGTGAAAGCATGGCCTATTGATCCCTTAGTCTTTGAGTTTTAAGCTAGGGTGTCAGAAAAGTTACCACAGGGACAAGCGGCGACTTCAAAAGAAAGTTTTAAATCATATCCCCAACCCATCCCACCCGTCCCAAATTTATATAAAGACTTTGCTGTCGAGCACAAAGTTACTGGGGTTAAAGTGTCTTGTTTGTTAGTTACTTTTTGGTGACTCTTTAGCCTAATTATTTTTGTGCAATTGGATATGTAAAAAATGATGTTAAACAGTAAAATATAACATCATTCCATGTTTATGTTGGAACATGGGAAGTTAGACATCCTTTATATTTTCGTGTGTTTTCTTGTTAAAATATTTTTAAAACCAACTGATAGAAACCATTGAGAAAAAGTAGACATGCCTAAGTATATTCTTTGTTGCTTTCAAAGGAATATTTTTCAGCAATTTTGGTAGGCAGCATAGCTCTATTTAGTATTTTCAGGATTAATTTTTTACCTATACTTATACTAGAAAATAAAATTTGCTTCCAGTGTTACTCTCACAAGATTAACTAGTTTGAAACCATATTGTGCTCAATATTTTCTTTAAGCCATGCAAATACTTTGACCAACTTTCCAAACAGTGGCACAAATGTTTCATTTTATTCCACTGGTGAACTTGGGAAAATCATGTCATGTGGTTCCTGTATAATGTATTAATATTTTTTTCCTAGGAATCCCATATAAAAAATTTACAAAAAGTATATATACTTAAGCTTAAGCTTTCTCATTGCTAAGGCTACATGTGCAAAAATTTTTGGTATTTAGAATCCCATCATGTACTATTTTCATCATTATTTTCTGAATATTTTTAAATGAATAATTGACACTGAAACATAACATTCTCTTGTAGTTTTATTCAGGAAGCATTACCTGCTCACCAGTCATATTTTGCTCAATGTTATGTCTAAACCATAGAGAGTAAGTGAGGAATTTTGCAAAACATATGGCCATTAGTTCAATTTCTTACACTGAATAATTTTACAAAATTATTTCATTTGCTTTCTCTTTATATTAATTTTTATACCAACTAAGGAAAACCATTGAGAAAGTGTATACTTCTTTAAGTATGTTATTTCTCATTATCAAAGGAATGTTTTCACCAATTTTGGTAGCCAACAGACCACTATGTAATATCCTTATGATTATTTTCTGAATAAACTTTTACCTATACTTGTAATAGAAAATAACATTTGTTTGCACTGTTGCTCTCACGAGATTAACCAGTTTGAAACCTTATTGTGCTCAATATTTTCTGTAAGCCATACAAATACTTTGACCAACTTTCCAAATAGTGGCACTTTGACAAAACCATCTCATGTAGTGCCTTTATAATTTATCAAGGTTTTCTCAAGAAAACACATATAAAGGAGTTACAAAATCTATAGACACTTAAGTTTAACCATTCTAATTGCCAAGACTACGTGTATAACAATTTTGGTATCTATGAAACCAAAATGTAATATTTCCATGGTTATTTTCTGATTAAATTCTAATGCATAATACACACTTTAAAATAACATTGCCTTCTAGTATTATTCTAAAAACATTACTTGCTCACCAGCCATATCTTGCTCAATGTTATATCTAAACCATAGAATACAAATGAGCAATTTTCAAAAACCTATGGCCAGTCATTCATTTTCTTGAACTGGATAATTTCATAAAATAATGTCATTTGCTTTCTCCTTAAATTGTTTTTTGTACCAATTAATGAAAACCATTGAGAAGAGGTATACTTGCTTAAGTATATTCTTTTTTTTAAAGGGAATTTTTCAGAAATTTTGCTACCAAAGACACCAATATCTAGTATTTTCACAATTATTTTCTAAATAAACTTTTACCTATACTTGTAACAGAAAATAACATTTGCTTGCACTGTTGCTCTCACAAGATTAATCAGTTTGAAACCACATTGTGCTCAGTTTTTTTCTCTAAGGCACAGAAATACTTTGAGCAACTTTCCAAACAAGTGACACAAATATTTAATTTTATTTTACTGGACAACCTGACAAAACCATCTCATGTGATGCCTTGATAATTTGTCAAGGTTTTTTCAAGAAAACTCATATAAAGAATTTACAAAATGTATAGATACTTAAGTTTAACCATTTTAATTTGCAAGACTACATGTATAAGAATTTTGCTATCAAAGAACCCACCATACAATATTTTCATGATTATTTTCTGAATGAACTTTCATATGCATTTGATCCTGGAATACAACATTGTCTTATAGTGTTATTCTGAATAGTTCAGTTGCACAGCAGCTATATTTTCCTCAATTTTATTTCTAAATGATACAAAGACATTGAGTTATTTTTTAAAATGTATGCCAAATATTTAATTTTCTTGCACTGCATAACTAGACAAAATTATGTCATCTGCTTTCTACTTAAAGATATTCTCTAAGCCAAGTAAGGAAAGGAGTTCAGACAGTCTGCACATAGTTAAGGATACCCTTTCTCATTATTAAAGGAATGTCTTAAACAAGTTTGGTGTCCAAGCAACCACTAGATAATATTTTCATGATTAATTTCTGAATAAACTTTCCCTATACTTGACACCAAAATATGACATATCACTGAAGTGTTGCTTTCATAAAATTAATCTGATTAAAGACATACTTTGGTCAATAATTTCTCTGAGCCATAGAAAGATTTTCACAAATATTCGATATAGTTCCCCTGGATAGTTTGACAAAATTATTTCATTTCTTTTCTACATAATTTATTAATCTTTCTTCAAGGTAACACCTGAAAAGCATTAACAAAATATGTACATACTTAACTTTAAGATTTCTTATCAGCAACTTTATCTGTATAACAATTTTGGTAACCAACAAACCAATATGTCATGTTTTAATGATTATTTTCTGAATGAACTTACATGTGCATTTCACCCTGGAATATAACATTGTCTTAAACTGTTTTTCTGAATACTTCTGCTCCACAGCAGCTATATTTTCTTCAATGTTATGTCTCAACCATAGCAAGACATTGAGCTATCTTGAAAAATGTATGACAAATATTTCATTTTCTTCCACTGTATAACTTGACAAAATTAGGTCATTTGCTTTCTCCCTAAAGGTATGCTTTAAGGCAAGTAATCAAAGAAGTCCAGAAAATCTCCACATAGTTAACCATACTTTCTTATTATTAAAGGATGTTTCAAACACGTTTGGTGTCCAACAGACTGCTAGATAATATTTTCATGATTAATTTCTGAGTAAACTTTACCTATACCTGACATCAAAATATAACATTGCTCTCCACTCTTGCTTTCACAGGATTTATCACACTTAAACCATATTTTGCTTCATTGTTTTCTCAAAACAATAGAACGATTTTGAGAAATTTTCAAAGTAGTAAGACATATATTTCATATAGTTCCACTGAATAGCTTGACAAAACTATTTCATCTGTTTCCTACAAAACTTATTTATGTTTGTTTAAAACAACTGCTGAAAATCATTCACAAAATGACTAGATACTTAAGTTTGAACTTTCTTATCACTAACCTTACCTGCATAACAATTTTGGTATCCAACAAACCACCATGTCATATTTTCATCATTATTTTCTGAATAAACTTTCATCTGTATTTTACAGTGACATGTAACATGATGTAATACTGTTACTCTGAACAGATCAGCTGAACAACAGTCATATCTTGCTGAATGTTATGTCTTAACCATACCAGGACACTGAGTGATTTTCCCAAAACTTTCACAAATATTTCATTTTCTTGCTCTCTGTAACTTGACAAAATTATGTCATCAGCTTTCCCTTTCATAGATATTCTTTAAGCCTAGTAATAAAAAGCTTTGAAAAAATATACACAATGTTAACAATGTTCTTTCTCATTACAAAAGGAATTTCTTAAACAATTTTGGTATGCAACAGACGACCAGCTTGTATTTTCATGAATATTTACTCAATAAACTTTAGCTATACTTGACACCAAAATATAACATTGGTCTCCGCTCTTCCTTTTACAAGTTTAATCAGACTGAAACCATAATTTGCTCACTGTTTTCTCTAACAAATAGAAGGATTTTGAGAAATTTTCAAAGCAGTAAGACAAATATTTCATATAGTTCTACTGTTTAGCTTGACAACACTATTTCATGTGTTTCCTATAGAACTTATTCACATTTAGTGAAGACAACTGCTGAAAGTCATTCACAAAATGTGTAAATACTGAAATTTCACCTTTCTTATCACTAACCCTAGCTGTACAACAATTTTGCTATCCAACAAACCACTATGTCATCTTTTCATAAGTATTTCACTCTGAAATACAACATTCCCTTGTTGTTTAATTCACTGCACATTAGCTGGGCACCAGCAATATTTTGCTCAATGTAATGACTAAACTATACGATCACATCGAATGGTTTTGCAGCAATAACATGAGTAAAAACTAAGTGATTAACTCTGTCAGTTAAAACAACAGCTAACCACTACCGGCCAACAATATGAATACAATTTCTCTTCTATGCTTTTTATCAAGAATATTTTCGTTCCTCATCAACAACTTTCCCTTGTCAATACTACAAATTTAATACCATTGAAAAGTACTTGCCTTTGCGATTATAATGATACAAATTTCTTCAAAATTCATAGAGTTTGAGCAAAAATATCCTGTTTGCCCTTTGCTTTCTTCCTCGTGACCAGTTGTTCTTCACACCTGTCAATAACAAGAAATCTTTTGGCTTTCCAGAAAACTTTTCAGTTTTAAGGGCTACAAATTTTATACCGTTTAAAAGTACTTGACTTTTCAAGTACACTCAAATAAATTTCTTAAAAATCCATCAAGTATGAGCAAAGATATCGCATTGCCTCGTCATGGCAGAGAGTCCTTAATTCCACTCAATAAGAACAAAACTTTTGCCCCTACCGAAAAACTTTTCACTCCTCAGCTTTACAAATTTAATACCATTTGAAAGTACTTACCTTGCCAATCACAGTGATATAAATTTCTTCAGAATCCATTGCATATTACCAAAGATATCACATTTGAGAACTCCGTGTGTTCGTCATGGCGGTATGTCTTCAAAACACCTGTCAACAAGAAGAAAACGTTCGCCCATAGCAAAAAACTTTTCACTCAGCTTTACAAATTTAGTATCATTTAAAAGTACATACCTTGCTGATTACAGTGATATAAATTTCTTTAGAATCCATTCGGTATTACTAAAGATATCGCATTTGATAACTACGTGTGCTCGTCGAGGCGGTTTGCCTTTAAAATACCTGTTAACAAGAAGAAAACTTTTGCCAATAGCAAAAAACTTTCCACTCCTCAGCTTTACAAATTTAGTACCATTGGAAAGTACTTACCTTGCCGATTACAGTGATATGAATTTCTTCACAATCCATTGCATATTACCAAAGATATCTCATTCCTTAACTCTATTTCATTGTAATGGTGGAGCATCTTTACAACACCAGCTAACAACAAGAAAACTCTCATCTCTCCGAAGATACTCTTGCTTTTAAGTACTACAAAATTAATATCATTAGAAAGTACATGCCTTTCATATTACAATGATATAAATCTCATCTAAATTCATTGAGTATAACAAAAGATATCGCCTTCCATCCTCAGAAAACTCTTCATGGCGGCTTGTTGAACTTCCAACTTTAAACGTCTATATCTCGTAAAATCGATCGTACAATCGAGTAATTTTTGGCCCGTAAACTTCTCTATAAAAATACCACAGATTACATCAATTTATTCCAATTTTCATTTTCATCAAAAAAGTTCTAATATATTATAATAATACATATGAAAATGACTTAATGTAACTATGGATACTTTGACTACCTAAGTTGAGTCATTACCCGTACGGCTATATTCTAATAACTGGCTTCTGGCAGCAGAGTGTTCATAGTGACGTTGCTTTTTGATCCTTCGATGTCGGCTCTTCCTATCATTGCGAAGAATTCACCAAGCGTCGTATTGTTCCCCCGCCAATTGGGAACGTGAGCTGGGCTTAGACCGTCGTGAGACAGGTTAGTTTTACCCTACTGTTGAAGTGTTGTTGCAATAGTAATTCTGCTCAGTACGAGAGGAACCGCAGATTCAGACAATTGGCATTTGCACTTGGCTGAAAAGCCAATGGTGTGAAGCTACCATCTGTTGGATTATGACTGAATGCCTCTAAATCAGAATCCGTGCTAGAAAGAAACGATTAATTCCTCTGGACAATCTTATGGGAACAAGAATAGAAGCTTTGGCTTCCTGTGTCACAATGTGCTAAGGAGCAGACTATGCTCTAAAGCACTACCTTGACCAAAATCTAAATTTTCCAGAGGAAAATCCTTTGCAGACGACTTAAATAAAAATGGGGTATTGTAAGCACTAGAGTAGCCTTGTTGCTACAATCTGCTGAGATTAAGCCCTTGTTCTAAGATTTGTTCCTTTTTTTTTTTACAAGCATGATCACATCTTCCGTAATGGTTGGGCGGTGGTTTTGCTTGCAAAGGGGCATGCAACTGAAGCCATCGCCAGCTGACTGTTGGGAAAAGCTGTAGCAAGAAACAAAACTTCGGTTTCCTGTGTCACAATGTGCTAAGGAGCAGACTATGCTCTGAAGCACTACCTTGACCAAAACTCTAAATTTTCCCCAGCTAAATCTTTTGCAGACGACTTAAATAAAGAACGGGGTATTGTAAGCAGTAGAGAGTAGCCTTATTGCTACGATCTGCTGAGACTAAGCCCTTGTTCTAAGACTTGTGCCTTTTTATTGTTTTTTTTTTTTAATAGCATAATCACATCCTCCGTAATGGTTGGGCAGTGGTTTTTCTTGCAAAGTGGCACGCACCTGAAGCCATCGCCAGCTGACTGTTGTGAAAAGCTGTAGCAGGAAACAAACTGCTGGGCTCAGGGAAAAAAGCAAGACGATAAAACATGATGGTGATATTTTGACTTGATAGCGAAAAGCAGGCTTTCCGACCTTGAATAACAAGTTGCTCCCTCTTGGAATTCGTCTCCTGTTTATCGGTAAGGCACCTGAAGGTTGGGATCATGTCCACTGTATACATGTTGATGATATTCTGACACTGTGGAAATCAACTGAAAAATTTTGTTGACTAGAGTGGGACTTGGAGTTGCGCCTTCGGGATACTGGTCGGCCGCTGTACCTACTGAGCTATCGAGTCCACAGGAATCGGAGGCGAGGTTTATCCAATGCATTTGAGAAAGTTAGCTTTGATCATATTGTGTTTGCAGTTCCTCAAGTTGCCCGAGATATCCTTGGCAGCAGCAAGCGGTGTTGGGGTAGTGTTAGGTTGGCACAAATTGTCGGAGGATGTTTTGGACTTGTTAAAAATTAACCATCTCCTTGTCAATTATTACAATGGAAAAATTGTTCAGGCACTGGAGGTGCAGTTTATCCAGTGCATTCGAGAAAGTTAGCATTGATTGTATTGTGTTTGCAATTTCTCAAGTTGCCCAACATATCTGTGGCAGCAGCAAGTGGTGTTGGGGTAGTGTTAGGTTGGCACAAATTGTCGGAGGATGTTTTGGACTTGTTAAATATGAACCATCTCCTTGTCAATTATTACAATGGAAAAATTTAGGCTAGTAATCGTAGGAGACTTTGTTGCTGAGTGCTGAGTGAGCAGCTGATGGCTTCTGGGTTGGTGAAGTTGCACCGTTGAAGTGAGTGTGTTTGCTAGTGCTATGATGTGCTAAGCGATCGTGTTTGCTTCAAAATGCAGCTTGATCAAGTACGAGTTTGTCCCGATGGGTGCAGTTGCAAGGCCGTGATGCCTTGGCCACACAGTCCTCTCCTCAGTTTTCATGGTAGATGGCCTGCTCGACTGAGTTGGGAGATAGGTGGTTCGCTTGTTATTCTTTCCACAGTCCTTTTCCTTGCCATTTAGCCGATATTTGGCAGGTGTGCACAGTGTCAGTTGCAGTTCTGCATCTGAAAGTGTTGCAAATGTTGTGTGACTGTTTGTTGAACAACGTTTAATCATGAGCGTTTTGAAGCTATATGCTTACCGTTCAGGCAGAGGTAGGTGACAGGGCCATTTGCTGTGCATTGGCTTTCCTTGGTCACCTAGGTCTTGCCAAGAGGAATGTCTAAAGACGTGGCAAAGAGAGGCATGCCGTGCCAGTCGGTCGCTGCTCAACCATTCGCCGGCACACGGTCATGTAAGAGGAAACTGCGTTTTCTTTAAAAACAGCTCAGCTGGTTGTCCAAAAGTAAGAGAGGCTGTTTGCAGCCTTTCTGCTCGTTTGTTTGAGAGTTAACTGGTTGATCCTGCCAGTAACATATGCTTGTCTCAAAGATTAAGCCATGCATGTCTAAGTATAAGCACTTGTACTGTGAAACTGCGAATGGCTCATTAAATCAGTTATCGTTTATTTGATTGTACCCTTACTACTTGGATAACTGTAGTAATTCTAGAGCTAATACATGCGAAAAGTCCCAACTTCTGGAAGGGATGTATTTATTAGATTAAAAACCAATGCGGGTTCACGCCCGGATTTTTGGTGATTCATAACTTTTCGAATCGCATGGCCTTACGTGCCAGCGATGTTTCATTCAAATTTCTGCCCTATCAATTGTCGATGGTAAGGTAGTGGCTTACCATGGTTGCAACTGGTGACGGAGAATTAGGGTTCGATTCCAGAGAGGGAGCCTGAGAAACGGCTACCACATCCAAGGAAGGCAACAGGGAGGTAGTGACAAAAAAATAACAATACAGGGCTTTTCAAGTCTTGTAATTGGAATGAGTACAATTTAAATCTCTTAACGAGGAACAATTGGAGGGCAAGTCTGGTGCCAGCAGCCGCGGTAATTCCAGCTCCAATAGCATATACTAAAGTTGTTGCAGTTAAAAAGCTCGTAGTTGGATTTCGGGGTGGTGCGGTTGGTCAGCCGCAAGGAATGTTACTGGCCGCACTGTTCTTCGCCAAGACGACGTGTGCTCTTAATTGTGTGGGTAGGATTTGCGACGTTTACTTTGAAAAAATTAGAGTGTTCAGAGCAGGCTTGTGCTTGAATACATAAGCATGGAATAATGGAATAGGACTTTGGTTCTATTTTGTTGGTTTCTAGAACCGAAGTAATGATTAATAGGGACAGTTGGGGGCATTTGTATTTTGTTGTCAGAGGTGAAATTCTTGGATTTACGAAAGACGAACTAATGCGAAAGCATTTGCCAAGAATGTTTTCATTAATCAAGGACAAAAGTTAGAGGATCGAAGACGATCAGACACCGTCCTAGTTCTAACCATAAACGATGCCGACTAGGGATCAGCTGGTGTTATTGTATGACCCCGTTGGCACCTTATGGGAAACCTAAGTTTTTGGGTTGCAGGGGAAGTATGGTTGCAAAGCTGAAACTTAAAGGAATTGACGGAAGGGCACCACCAGGAGTGGAGCCTGCGGCTTAATTTGACTCAACACGGGAAAACACACCAGGTCCAGACATAGTAAGGATTGACAGATTGAGAGCTCTTTCTTGATTCTATGGGTGGTGGTGCATGGCAGTTCTTAGTTGGTGGAGTGAATTGTCTGGTTAATTCTGTTAACAAATGAGACCTTGACCTGCTAAATAGGTGATTCACAATTCGTCCTCGACTTCTTAGAGGGACTGTTTGTGTTCAACCAAAGTGAGGAAGGCAATAACATGGTCTGTGATGCCCTTAGATGTCCTGGGCCGCACGCGTGCTACACTGACGATGGCAGCGAGTCGCTCCTTCACCGGAAGGTGTGGGTAATCTTGTGAATCATCGTCGTGCTGGGGATAGATCATTGTAATTTTTGATCTTGAACGAGGAATTCCTAGTAAGCGCGAGTCATCAGCTCGCGTTGATTACGTCCTTGCCCTTTGTACACACCGCCCGTCGCTACTACCGATTGAATGGTTTAGTAAGGCCTCCGGATTGGCACTGTCGGATTCGTGAGACTGACGGAGGCCAAGAAGTTGGTCAAACTTGATCATTTAGAGGAAGTAAAAGTCGTAACAAGGTTTCTGTAGGTGAACCTGCGGAAGGATCATCACCGATCTTCATAAAAAAAGAAGTGCAACAATTACCTCCCTGCTTACTCTGTGAACCTGTACGAGACCATGGTGGTCGAAGCCTGGCCTTCGTTAAATGGGTAGATGTTTTGTGCATTGCCCGGCCCCCCATTTGTTTTTGTTTTCTTATCTCCTGCACGTATTGTTTTTCTTGTTTTGACTTTGTCGGAATGTCGAAAATCAGAAGACAACTTTTAACGGTGGATCTCTAGGCTCGTGCATAGATGAAGAATGCAGCCAGCTGCGATTAGTAGTGTGAATTGCAGAATTCAGTGAATCATCAAATCTTTGAAAGCAAATGCCGCTCTTGGTCTACCAGGAGCATGTCTGTCTGAGTGTTGGTTTCAAAAGCAAAAAATCGTGCTTGTTTCGCACGGCATTGAGACTTCACGGCCTCGCAGCTGTGTTTCTCGAAATCCAGCGAGAACCGAGAGTCACAAGCGATTCACGAAGCCAAAATGTTTTACTACTTTGTGCTTGCTGCCGACCTCGCCACTTCCCATTCTGTTGCTCTCTGTCAACTTCTTAACCTCAGATCAGGCAAGATTACCCACTGAATTTAAGCATATTACTAAGTGGAGGAAGAGAAACTAACAAGGATTCCCCCATTAATGGCGAATGAAAAGGGAACAGCTGAAATTCGAAATCTCCTTTGTTTTCAATGGCGAATTGTAGTTTCGAGAAGTACTTTCCAGACGAATCGATCTTGCCTAAGTTGCTTGGAACAGCACGTCATAGAGGGTGACAACCCCTTACGTGGCAAGGTTCGATCGTCGGCGATGTGCTTTCCAAGAGTCGGGTTGTTTGGGATTGCAGCCCAAAATAGGTGGCAAACTCCATCTAAAGCTAAATGCAGGCACGAGACCGATAGCGAACAAGTACCGTGAGGGAAAGATGAAAAGGACTTTGAAAAGAGTTAGAGTACGTGAAACCGTTGAAAGGGAAGCGAATGGAGTTAGCAATTCACCTCGCCAGATTCAGTCTTTTGCGCTCCATGATGTGCGCGCACTCGATCTTCGTAGATGAGTCAAGTACAGATGCGGGACGTAGGCAGCACACTTCTGGTAGGCGAGTGTCAATGTCGGTTACCCTGCGAGCCAGAAGGCAATGAGGAAGGTAGATCTTTCGGGATTGTTAAGCCTTGCGATCGCATGTCTCGTGGGTAACTGTGGCCTGTTGCAGCGTGTGCCTCCCTTTTGTGTGGGCTGGTGTCCTGTTTTGTTGGTCCAATTTTTGACTGTGGCGGACGGCACGCCTGTGCGCTCGAACCACTGCCGGTCAACAGGGCGGTGATCGCACACTACGTGCTGAGGACGTTGGCGTCCATACGGCTCTATCCGACTCATCTTGAAACACGGACCAAGGAGTCTAACATGTGCGCAAGTCTCTGGGTGATCGAAACCCGTGGGCGCAATGAAAGTAAAGGCAGCTTTGGCTGCTGAGGTGAGAAACGCTTCCTTCTTGGAGAGGCCACATCATCGACCGACCTATTCTACTCTTAGAAAGGTTTGAGTAAGAGCATACCTGTTGGGACCCGAAAGATGGTGAACTATGCCTGAATAGGGTGAAGCCAGCGGAAACACTGGTGGAAGCTCGTAGCTATTCTGACGTGCAAATCAATCTTCGAATTTGGGTATAGCGGCGAAAGACTAATCGAACCATCTAGTAGCTGGTTCCCTTCGAAGTTTCCCTTAAGATAGCTGGAGCTCGGATGCAGTTTTATCAGGTAAAGCGAATGATTAGAGGTCTTAGGGTCGAAATGACCTTAACCTATTCTCAAACTTTAAATTGGTAAGAAGTCTGACTTGCTTAACTGAAGCCAGACATTCGAATGCGAGCTCTTAGTGGGCCATTTTTGGTAAGCAGAACTGGCTATGCGGGATGAACCAAACGCTGAGTTAAGATGCCCAAGTTGGCACTCATGAGACCCCACAAAAGGTGTTGGTTGACATTGACAGCAGGACAGTAGCCATGGAAGTTGGAATCTGCTAAGGAGTGTGTAACAACTGTCCTGCTGAATCAACTAGCCTTGAAGAATAGTCGGGTTCAAGTATTGCACCTATACTTGGCCGTCAGAACAAGTGCAAAGTTCCGATGAGTAGGAGGTTGTGGAGGTGGTGATGAAGCCTTTGGGGTGAGCCAGGGTGAAACGGCCTCTGGTACAGATCTTGGGGGTAGTAGCAAATATTCAAATGAGAACTTTGAAGACTGAAGTGGAGAAAGGTTCCATGTGAACAGCAGTTGGACATGGGTTAGTCAATCCTAAGAGATCAGGAAATTGCATTACAAAGTGCCTAATTTTGGGCCCCCTATTGAAAGGGAATTGAGTTAATATTCCCAAACCAGAATAGGGATACTGCCACCTAGTGGCACCAGCGATAACACAACCTAACTTGGAGACGTTGGTTAGAGCCCCAGAAAGAGTTATCTTTTCTTTTTTAATTAGTTGTCACCCTGAAATCGGTTTAGCCGGAGATAGGGTTTCACGTCCAGTAAAGCCCCACATTTCTTGTGGGGTCCGGTGTGCTTTTGACGGCCCTTGAATATCTAAGGGAGTCATTCATTTTCTCTTTCTGGTCGTACTCATAACTGCAGCAGGTCTCCAAGGTGAGCAGCCTCTAGTTGATAGAACAATGTAGGTAAGGGAAGTCGGCAAAATTGGATCTGTAACTTCGGGAAAAGGATTGGCTCTAAGAGTTGGGTCTGTTGGGCTGGGACTTGAAGCGGGAGGACTCATCTCGGGCTGGCATAGACCTCTTGGGGTCAAGGTCGAACTGGGAAGGGACTTCTTGTGGATTGGCTCAGCTGTGACTGTCAGGTCGATTCGGCATACAGTTAAAACCAACTTAGAACTGGAACGGACAAGGGGAATCCGACTGTTTAATTAAAACAAAGCATTGCAATGGCTGGTGATTGGTGTTGACACAATGTGATTTCTGCCCAGTGCTCTGAATGTCAAAGTGACGTAATTCATCCAAGTGCGGGTAAACGGCGGGAGTAACTATGACTCTCTTAAGGTAGCCAAATGCCTCGTCATCTAATTAGTGACGTGCATGAATGGATTAACGAGATTCCTACTTTCCCTATCGACTATCTAGCAAAACCACAGCCAAGGGAAGGGGCTTGGCAGCAACAGTAGGGAAAAAAGACCCTGTTGAGCTTGACTCTAGTCTGACTGAAAAAATATGAGGTGTAGAATAAGTGGGAGGAGCAATCCGCAAGTGAAATACCACTACTCTTATCGTTTTTTTTACTTATTCGGTGAAGCGGAGCTGGACGTCACGTCCACATTTTAGTGTTAAGATCACTTTTTTGCCAATCGATCCAAGCCAAAGACACTGTCAGGTTGGGAGTTTGGCTGGGGCGGCACAACTGTCAAATGATAACGCAGGTGTCCTAAGGTGAGCTCAATGAGAACGGAAATCTCATGTAGAACAAAAGGGTAAAAGCTCACTTGATTTTGATTTTCAGTATGAATACAAACTGTGAAAGCATGGCCTGTCAATCCCTTAGTCTTTATGAGTTTTAAGCTAGGGTGTTAGGAAAGTTACCACAGGGATACAAATGATTTCTTGCAAGCTGACGTTTTCATGCCCAAACCCTTCCCACCCTGTTTCTCTCAAAATGTTGAGCCCTGTGTTGGAGAAGTTCAATTTATCATAAATGGACAACCACTGAAGTAAATTTTTAGAATATTTATGTTTCTTAGGTGATTTTTTGTGTAATGAAGTGTAAATACATATTTTATAACCATAAATATAAATGTAACATTCTTAACATTTTTTTTGGGTTTTTTTTATATTTTACAAAGGATTAGTTATATAGAGAATTTTTTAACGTTATTTTTCTCAGTATTTTTGAACTGTAACTTTTAAGATAAATTTATTTAGTATTGGTCAAAAATTTATAAAGCCAACATAGTTTTTTATGTAATAGAAAATTAAATTAAAGTTTTTATTCTTTTGCTTCAGTTTTGTACTATTTTTTCTTTTGCAATTTTTGTTCTCTTCTTTTCAGATTTTCTTTCCAGTATCCTCTCATTTTCTATTTCATTCAATCCTTTGGTCTTTTTCTTTTTGTGTCGATGGTCTTGTATGTTCACTTGGATTTGTGGGGCTTCAGGAACGTCAGTTGGATTCTCTTTAGACCGTTTTCGTTTCTTTTTTTCTCTTATTGTAACTGGTAATTTTGTGTCTGTTAATGACATTTCAGGAACTGTCTCAAAGTCATATTGTTTTGTCGACTTGCGTTTTTTCTTGTCTCTACTTGTTGTAAATGTCATTTCCTCTGTTTTTGCTGTAGTATATATGTTGTCATCAGTTGTTAGTGGTAGTTTTTTAGTTTTTTTACTGCTATTTGTTTGTAGTTGTGGTGATGTTGATGTGCTACTTTCGTCAGAGGTCTCTTCACTTACATCATCCTTAGGTAAAGTATGGTCTGCAGTTTGGATCTGTTGAGTTGTACTTGTTTGGTATGTAGAGCATAGCTCGTTGAGTAAATTGCGAGTCACAGATTTTGTTGAACCTGATGACGGCAATGTGTTTGTACATGTAGTCTCTAGGAACTGAGACAAAGCCCTGACGTTCCTATCCCTCTTGAATGCTGTTGTCGCTTTGTCTCCACCTACTATTTTGTCTGCATATTCTGCTGGATTACTCATCAATTCCATGGCCATCATGTAATGTATGCTGATAATATACATGGCCCCTCCTATTTCATAAAATTCCTTCATTAAAGAATGGACTGAGAGGCTATGGTTGTAAAATGTCTCCAAAACGGTCCTGATATGACCAGAATTAGGAGTGGCATGAACATTCCTATTGTTCAGATGAAGAAGGGCATCGAGGAATGGTTGGATTTCTTGTTTTGCAGCTTCCATATAACCAGTGTTGAGAAATGGATTTTGCAAGGTGGCCAGCCAATTCATGTTGTCAACAATGGTGGCAGCAAATTCGCTCATGGCCACTTTTGGCTGCTTAAGCCATTCGCATGATTTAGGATTTATCCGTTTCATTAAGGCTAGTCTCCATATAATCGCTGACAATCGCTGTTGATCGCCAGCGATTATGAGCAATCGACAGCGATTATATGGAAACACTTTTCAGCGATCCAGCAATCGTGAGCAATCCCCGGTGATCGCGATCGCTGACGATCGCTGAGATAGAGAATGTTCTATCTCAGCGATCCACAGCGATCCACAGCGATCATCAGCGATCCAGAGATCGTCAGTGATTATATGGAAACAAAATTCAGCGATTCAATGATCGAAACGATCCCAAAATGCATCATTTTCTGTTGACATTGTGACCTTCAGGCATTTGTCTTCAATTGACCACGTGCTTCGAAGATAGAACATGGCGAGTTTTTCCACAGAAGAGTTCATGGAAGAAATTCACAAATATTAATGTTTATACAATCGATACTGTAAAGAGTATAAAGACAAGTTCAAAAAACTCAACGCCTTGAAGGCCATAAGTGACAAATTTGGTTTGGAACCGTCGACAGCCTGCGGTGTCTGCCGAACAATAAATAATCAGGCACAAGAAGGTGCTGGGATACAATGAATTGAGCGATCATATGGAAACAAACTCAAGCGATCATTGGCAATCATCAGCGATCCTTCGCTTCAATGATTTTAGCGATCCGGCGATCGTCAGCAACTATATGGAAACTAGCCTTTAGGGTGACATGGTCTGGAGCTTTGCTGGATTGGCCATAGGGTTTGAGGAAATTGGATGGGAAGTGGTTGAAATATGAAGTACCAGATGGTGAAGCAGGTGAGGCATTTGGTTTACTGCTTTTAGAATACATCTGGAATGGAGGACAATAGGAGAAATTTCTGTTTAAATTTGTCACATAGGTAATATATGCACATTCAATTTAGCCATCATTTGCATTGATAGTGTGCGATAAATGCATTCTTTGATATAAAAAATAGAATATAACTACTGTGATAAAGTTAATTAAAAGTGACTGCAGAGAAGTGAAGTGACTTCAAAGGGGTAAGGAAATATACATCTGTTAACTTTTTAACCCTAGACAATGCAACATAAGCTGTACCAGGGAGTATGTTATCCACATCAAACCATACAGCTACCTTGTCTAATGTTTGCCCTTGTGCTTTGCATATGCCGGACATAGGGGATACAATGTAATTGTGTGACCATTCTGCCTTATTGTAACAGGATAAATTGGTGCAATTTTATCATTTGGTAATTTTAGAATAATAGTTTGATTTTGAATGGATTGTATTGTCGCCATTTGACCATTGACAACATTGTTTTGTTTGTCTCAGTTTTGTGTAATCATTACTCTCATTCCTTGATACAGATTAACAGGTTCCCTTTCATTGTCCATTTGAATGTTAGCGATAGCTTGAGATTCTCTGAAGAGATGTTGTATAAGCAACTCATTAATGTGATTTGATGCATTGTTAGTAAAAGTTAGAACAGTAATGTTAGGGTGATTTATAAATAAGGACGTGACATCATGTGAATTGATTTCACCAGTGGGACAGACAATGCGTCCCTGTTGAATATGATTCAAAGTTTTTGGGTCTGGTATCCAGTACCTAATGTGATCCAAAAATTTCAGATACTCCACATCTCCAACTCGGTGCTGTCCCTTTAGGTTGTAATGGTAAGTAGTAGACACAAATACCCGGTTTGAAAGTGGATTACTTACTGGCACAAATCTATTCACGTCCTTTTCAAATGGCTGTTGTTGAGCCGCATCACCACATAACACTAACATAGGTCTGAAAAGTATTCTTTGTAAAGTAGATAATATCATGTTGAATATTGATTCAGATATCATAGACAGTTCGTCTATAATAACTAAGTCAAAACATGAAAGAGACCAGTTAGTAGTTGGTGAGTCACTGGAATTGACAGGAATACGAAATGCAGCATGAACAGTATCACATGTGACGTCATCAGATACTTTAGCCCTGAAAACACTGGACAGGAATCCTGTAGGACTTGCAATTAAAATGTTAACGTCCCTCAATCAACTCATCAACACAGGCTAAAATTGTGTGCGATTTGCCAGAACCTGGTTTGCCAGTTATCAAGGTTGGCTTTTGCCATTGTATATCCGAATTGAAGTGATGAAGGTCAGGCTGATTTAGATTACAAACATTGAGATCCTCATGTCCTGAATCACTATACTCGTTATCAGAGTCTATTGAGAAGTTGATATTCTGCGAGAAATAATGGGTCTGTTGTGCAAATATTGCATTGACAATGTGTGTTTTAACAGCGATTTGGTGATCATCAAGTTGGTAGGTGGCTTCACTACGTGGCTGAAGGGTTTGTAGTTGACTGCCATTGATTATGTCCATTTGCGTAAGGTAAAATAAATCAGCCAAACCTAGAATATAAGAAATTATGGTAGTGACATATGTATCCTTATGTCCCTCTAAGGTGAAGTGGTACTTAAGCCTTTCTGAACTTGTCCATATATGTGGAAAGTTGTGAATCACTTGTGCGTACCATTGCAGCCTGACGGGAATTTTACTGTGGTTTGGATGAAATGTCTCTTCAATTCTGCGATGGGGAATATGTAATAGCGTGTATTGAAAGAAATACTCTGGATTAAATATTGAGTACATCTTGGTTCCTACTAATGTAGTACCCTGGCAATAAGGTTTTGGAGTACCTTTACTGTGGTCAAAAGCATGTAGCCACTGAAGAAAATTTAAATGTTCATGCTCTGGCTTTCTTTGCCAGTACTTTTTTGCAATTTTGTCTTGTGCTAATTTTTCACTTGTAGGGACATTATAGCATTTTGTTCTACTGCAAGACCATGCAACTTTTTTGGATGACATAGAAGGCCACATCTCAGGTTCTGCTGCTTTATTGGTCATAAGGTATCATATTGCAGCTTGCCGTCCTTGTAGTTTGTAAGAGTAAAGACTATCTATGCTAGTTCCACCTTTCCACTTAGTAACATATGAACTGACATATCTTAGCAACATCCCCACTCCATCCATAGTTTGGTAGTCCATAGAACATTTTAAGGTGGGAATTAGTGTAGTGATGTAAGCTCGTAAATTTAATGCAAACTCGGCATCAGGATGTTTTAGGTGATGGATGCAACGTCCATCCTTTATTTCAAAAAACGAGTCTTCCTCTTGAAGGTTTAAACAATGAGAATGTCTATCTGAACTCTGTAGTTTGTGAACCAGGTAAGCAAGTTCTGGGTTGGATCTGGGTACATCTGCTCGAATAAATTGGTGTTGTGCTTTAGTGAGGTCATGAAGCCAAATTAATAAATGAAGGTGGACAGTTCCCCTTTGCTGAAATTCGAAGCGGTAGAAGTAAGTCTTAACATTTTTGTGTCCTCGAATTCTGTTGTATGAGAATACATGGTTGCTCCATCTGTTGTCATTGCTGCCGCAGAGATAACCCCGTACTATTTGTTCTAAAGTATGTGCGACGTGTTGTGTTTCAAAGGCTGCAAGTTCTGTTGGTCCACGTCCTGTTTTGTTCCAAATGTCATCCAACCATTCAGGGAATGGAAAGGTCCATTCAAAAGGACTGATAGTCATGAATACGTCTGGTAAGCCGACTTGTGCTACAGCATCAAGTAAGGAACGGTGTTGCCATTGCCAATAAGTTGAAGAGAAAGATTTTGTATCCAAAGCTCATGCAGGTGAGCAATTCAAAAGTCGACTGGTGTTGATTGCACCACTGACGACTTTATACATACAACAGTCGTAATGAAATTGCAAAAGGTCAAAGTGAAGTGTATAATCTGGAATTTCACTGTAAACTTTAGAATAGAAAGAAATTTTGGCACTTTGCCGAGTAGTTTTACCACATATCATACTCTCACACCAGTCTGTATATGGGTAAAGATTTGGCCACAACGCACATTCAATACCTTTTGTTTTCTCAAAATCAAACGGGTTTAACAGAGTGGAATTTTCAAGTAGTTCTTCACGTAATGAGACAAAACGAGAATAAGAGGAATCTTCTGAATTCATGAGGTACTGATATGCATGTAAACATTTTAGGCGATCAGAATCATTGACTATTGATTGAATTTTTTGTGCAATAGGTATATTGCAAGTCCTTAAAGCGATCATTGCAGTTTTTACCCTGTAACCATGTGACTGACGTTCATAAACACCACAATCCAAGTCAAATAGACGTAGCGTTCCTATATTTTCCTTTGTTAACTGTCTTAGTGGTTCCAGAATTGAATTAAAAGAGGCACAACATAACGATTAGTAGGGCACACACAATCTCGTGTAGATTTGACAGGTTTTTTTTCATGGAATTAGGTTGTAATTTCTGATAAACTATAGAATTACATTTGGGACAATGTGTTGAGGAATTCTTGCACCAGAAAAGAAGTGCATGAGATATATCATTCACAGCATTATATCCAGCTGCAGTAGTCACAGATGGTTTAATGTTCCAGTTACGAGTAAAAGTTTGCAGACGTTTCTCCTCTCTTTCAGATCTTACTGTTAGTTCATTTTGATATTGTAAAATTTTCCCAGGAGAATCTGGATCTTTCAAAACAAAATGTGTAGTTCTAAGTGTGTTATTATAATGGGGTTGTGAAGAAGCACTTCCAGACATGTCTAAAATGTGAGTGGTAAAGGATGTACTGCAATGTTATGAAATGTAAATTATGTAAAAGGCTGAAAACAAAGTAGAGAAATGACAATATTTACTGAACGATGTATGGTGACTTGTTTTTAGAGAGACAATGGAAATTATAAAAGTACCCAAATACAAGTGAAACCAAACCAGTGTAAAGGAATGAATGGAGTAAGGTGTGATAAGAGTTAGAACTTATGGAAAAAATTAACATGTTATATAGCAAATGGAAACAGCCAAATGGGCTTAATATCAGAAAGAAAACTGAGAATTTAATAAGTCGCAGAAACACTATACAATTAAGTTACCGTAAACAGAATAAAATTTATACTTAGATAGAGCACAATATCAATAACATACACTGAAAAAATACTAAGAGTTTATCAAGCAGTGACAATGACAGGAGAAAAGTAGAATAATCTACCACACACTCGTTTATATCACTGTAGTTTGAACTTTTGACACCGATACTTGTAAGTAGTTATGGAATATTTGCTGAATAATTATTGAAGACAATGAAAACCATGATATGCCTTCAATAACACTAAAATAGATGCTGAAATGTCTAAAATAATAGCGTGAGCTTGAACTACCTTTTATTTTGTTATTAGGGCAATAACAAGCACCGACTGCGACAAGGAATGACAAACTCGTCCGGTAGGAAATGAAGGGTAATGAATGCGGTTGTTTGGGAAAAATATTGTAGTAAAAGTAATTCCTACAATTCTGAACACTACAAGAGTAGGAAAATGAATAGTAAAGTGTTTAAATTACTTACTATGACGGGAATAACCTTCCAAGTAAATCACAAAATAGCCAGCTAAATCTTCAATCGAACAAGACGTGCGATCTGCAATACAACGAAATTGGATATATTGAAGAAGCCGATTGGCACGAAGGACCAAAATGGCGGTTGCAGCCATGTCATAAAAGTTGTAGTTGTGAGATAGTACATTCACCAATGATGACTAATATATTTTTCCTTGACTAATTTAAGTAATTATTTACTGAGTAATCTGTTCTTCCTCACCCAGATATTGTCGGTAACTAGAAGCGAAAACGAAACTGGCAAATAGGATTTGAATTGTAAAGTGGGAAAGTGAGACCTATCAAAGTAGAGGAACATACTATATATATCACTACACTGGTGTCACTTTAACGAATATTTTGGTATGTAGAAGGTCTCTACAATCTGTATTTCTATTTGAAATAGGGTAAATGTATCATAATATTCCCATTGTGTTATCAATCGAAATAGAATAGTTTTCACAATAGTTTTAGAAAAATATAGATTGTAGGGAGGCATATTATTTACGAACACATTCCTCCTAAAGAGAGGAGTCTAATGATATATAGTATGTCCTGGACTATCTATAATAATGTTGGAAATTGTGGAAATATGTGAAAATTTGGCCTTTCTCTCATTGGTCAATATACAACAGTTTTCAAAATATTTTAGGACAAATATACATTATACAGAGACATACTATATACCAATAGATTCCTCTCAGAGTGAAGAGTATAATGACATATACTATGTCTCTGGAGGATGTATAATTTAATTAAAAATTGTGGAAATGTGTGAAAATTACTCCTTTCTTTTATGGGTAAATTTACAACACTTTTCAAAATATATTAAGAGAAATATACCTAGCACAGACACCTACAATATATCAATAGATTCCTCTCAGAATGAGAAGTGTAATGAAATATAGTATGTCTCTGGAGGATGTATAATTTTATTAAAAATTGAGAAAATGTGAGAAAACTAGTCCTTTCTGTTATGGGTAAATTTACAACACTTTTCAAAATATTTTAAAAGAAATATACATAATACAGAGACATACTATATACCAATAGATTCCTCTCAGAGTGAGGAGCCTAATGATATATAGTATGGCTGTGCAGGATAAACAGTTCTTAGAAATTGTAAAAATATATGAAAATTGGGCCTTTCTCTTATGAGTCAATTTACAACACTTTTACAAAATATTTGAACAGAAATATACATTGTACACAGACATACTATATACCAATAGATTCCTCCCAGAGTGAGGAGTCTAATGAAATATAGTATGTCTCTGTAGGATATACAATCATGTTAGAAATTGTAAAAATGAGTTAAAATTAGGTCTTTGTCTTATGGGTCAATGGACAACACTTTTCAAAATATTTTGAGAGAAATATACATAGTATAGAGACAAACTATACACCAATAGGTTCCTCTCAGAGTGAGGAGTGTAATGATATATAGTATGTCTCTGTAGGATAAACAGTTAAGGTAAAAATTGTGGAAATATGTGAAAATTTGGGCTTTCTCTTATGGGTGAATATACAACAGTTTTCAAAATATTTTAAGAGAAATATACATTATACAGAGACATACAATATACCAACAGGTTCCTATCAGAGTGAAGAGTATAATGAGATATAGTATGTCTCAGTAAGATAAACAAGTATGTTAGAAATTGTGAAAATGTTAGAAAATTAGGCATTTTTATAATGGTCAATGTACAACAGTTTTCAAACTATTTTAAGAGAAATATACATTATACAGAGACATACTATGTACCAATAGATTCCTTTCAGAGTGAAGAGTGTAATAATGTATGGTATGTCTCTGTACAATATATAATTAAGTTAGCAATTGTGAAAATTTATGAAAATAGGGGCTGTGTTTCATGCATAAATGTAGAACACTTATCAAAATAATTTGAGAGAAATACACACTGTACCAAGACATAATATATACCAACATATTCGTGTCAGAGTGAGGAGTGTAATGATATATAGTGTCTCTGGAGGATGTATAATTTAATTAAAAATTGTGAAAATGTGTGAAAATTTGTCCTTTCCCTTATGGGTAAATTTACAACACTTTTCAAAATATATTAAGAGAAATATGCATAGTACAGACACATACAATATATCAATAGATTCCTCTCAGAATAAGGAGTGTAATGAAATATAGTATGTCTCTGGAGGATGTATAATTTTATTAAAAATTGAGAAAATGTGAGAAAATTAGTCCTTTCTGTTATGGGTAAATTTACAACACTTTTCAAAATATTTTAAAAGAAATATACATAATACAGAGACATACTATATACCAATAGATTCCTCTCAGAGTGAGGAGCCTAATGATATATAGTATGGCTGTGCAGGATAAACAGTTCTTAGAAATTGTAAAAATATATGAAAATTGGGCCTTTCTCTTATGAGTCAATTTACAACACTTTTACAAAATATTTGAACAGAAATATACATTGTACACAGACATACTATATACCAATAGATTCCTCCCAGAGTGAGGAGTCTAATGAAATATAGTATGTCTCTGTAGGATATACAATCATGTTAGAAATTGTAAAAATGAGTTAAAATTAGGTCTTTGTCTTATGGGTCAATGGACAACACTTTTCAAAATATTTTGAGAGAAATATACATAGTATAGAGACAAACTATACACCAATAGGTTCCTCTCAGAGTGAGGAGTGTAATGATATATAGTATGTCTCTGTAGGATAAACAGTTAAGGTAAAAATTGTGGAAATATGTGAAAATTTGGGCTTTCTCTTATGGGTGAATATACAACAGTTTTCAAAATATTTTAAGAGAAATATACATTATACAGAGACATACAATATACCAACAGGTTCCTATCAGAGTGAAGAGTATAATGAGATATAGTATGTCTCAGTAAGATAAACAAGTATGTTAGAAATTGTGAAAATGTTAGAAAATTAGGCATTTTTATAATGGTCAATGTACAACAGTTTTCAAACTATTTTAAGAGAAATATACATTATACAGAGACATACTATGTACCAATAGATTCCTTTCAGAGTGAAGAGTGTAATAATGTATGGTATGTCTCTGTACAATATATAATTAAGTTAGCAATTGTGAAAATTTATGAAAATAGGGGCTGTGTTTCATGCATAAATGTAGAACACTTATCAAAATAATTTGAGAGAAATACACACTGTACCAAGACATAATATATACCAACATATTCGTGTCAGAGTGAGGAGTGTAATGATATATAGTGTCTCTGGAGGATGTATAATTTAATTAAAAATTGTGAAAATGTGTGAAAATTTGTCCTTTCCCTTATGGGTAAATTTACAACACTTTTCAAAATATATTAAGAGAAATATGCATAGTACAGACACATACAATATATCAATAGATTCCTCTCAGAATAAGGAGTGTAATGAAATATAGTATGTCTCTGGAGGATGTATAATTTTATTAAAAATTGAGAAAATGTGAGAAAACTAGTCCTTTCTGTTATGGGTAAATTTACAACACTTTTCAAAATATTTTAAAAGAAATATACATAATACAGAGACATACTATATACCAATAGATTCCTCTCAGAGTGAGGAGCCTAATGATATATAGTATGGCTGTGCAGGATAAACAGTTCTTAGAAATTGTAAAAATATATGAAAATTGGGCCTTTCTCTTATGAGTCAATTTACAACACTTTTACAAAATATTTGAACAGAAATATACATTGTACACAGACATACTATATACCAATAGATTCCTCCCAGAGTGAGGAGTCTAATGAAATATAGTATGTCTCTGTAGGATATACAATCATGTTAGAAATTGTAAAAATGAGTTAAAATTAGGTCTTTGTCTTATGGGTCAATGGACAACACTTTTCAAAATATTTTGAGAGAAATATACATAGTATAGAGACAAACTATACACCAATAGGTTCCTCTCAGAGTGAGGAGTGTAATGATATATAGTATGTCTCTGTAGGATAAACAGTTAAGGTAAAAATTGTGGAAATATGTGAAAATTTGGGCTTTCTCTTATGGGTGAATATACAACAGTTTTCAAAATATTTTAAGAGAAATATACATTATACAGAGACATACAATATACCAACAGGTTCCTATCAGAGTGAAGAGTATAATGAGATATAGTATGTCTCAGTAAGATAAACAAGTATGTTAGAAATTGTGAAAATGTTAGAAAATTAGGCATTTTTATAATGGTCAATGTACAACAGTTTTCAAACTATTTTAAGAGAAATATACATTATACAGAGACATACTATGTACCAATAGATTCCTTTCAGAGTGAAGAGTGTAATAATGTATGGTATGTCTCTGTACAATATATAATTAAGTTAGCAATTGTGAAAATTTATGAAAATAGGGGCTGTGTTTCATGCATAAATGTAGAACACTTATCAAAATAATTTGAGAGAAATACACACTGTACCAAGACATAATATATACCAACATATTCGTGTCAGAGTGAGGAGTGTAATGATATATAGTGTCTCTGGAGGATGTATAATTTAATTAAAAATTGTGAAAATGTGTGAAAATTTGTCCTTTCCCTTATGGGTAAATTTACAACACTTTTCAAAATATATTAAGAGAAATATGCATAGTACAGACACATACAATATATCAATAGATTCCTCTCAGAATAAGGAGTGTAATGAAATATAGTATGTCTCTGGAGGATGTATAATTTTATTAAAAATTGAGAAAATGTGAGAAAATTAGTCCTTTCTGTTATGGGTAAATTTACAACACTTTTCAAAATATTTTAAAAGAAATATACATAATACAGAGACATACTATATACCAATAGATTCCTCTCAGAGTGAGGAGCCTAATGATATATAGTATGGCTGTGCAGGATAAACAGTTCTTAGAAATTGTAAAAATATATGAAAATTGGGCCTTTCTCTTATGAGTCAATTTACAACACTTTTACAAAATATTTGAACAGAAATATACATTGTACACAGACATACTATATACCAATAGATTCCTCCCAGAGTGAGGAGTCTAATGAAATATAGTATGTCTCTGTAGGATATACAATCATGTTAGAAATTGTAAAAATGAGTTAAAATTAGGTCTTTGTCTTATGGGTCAATGGACAACACTTTTCAAAATATTTTGAGAGAAATATACATAGTATAGAGACAAACTATACACCAATAGGTTCCTCTCAGAGTGAGGAGTGTAATGATATATAGTATGTCTCTGTAGGATAAACAGTTAAGGTAAAAATTGTGGAAATATGTGAAAATTTGGGCTTTCTCTTATGGGTGAATATACAACAGTTTTCAAAATATTTTAAGAGAAATATACATTATACAGAGACATACAATATACCAACAGGTTCCTATCAGAGTGAAGAGTATAATGAGATATAGTATGTCTCAGTAAGATAAACAAGTATGTTAGAAATTGTGAAAATGTTAGAAAATTAGGCATTTTTATAATGGTCAATGTACAACAGTTTTCAAACTATTTTAAGAGAAATATACATTATACAGAGACATACTATGTACCAATAGATTCCTTTCAGAGTGAAGAGTGTAATAATGTATGGTATGTCTCTGTACAATATATAATTAAGTTAGCAATTGTGAAAATTTATGAAAATAGGGGCTGTGTTTCATGCATAAATGTAGAACACTTATCAAAATAATTTGAGAGAAATACACACTGTACCAAGACATAATATATACCAACATATTCGTGTCAGAGTGAGGAGTGTAATGATATATAGTGTCTCTGGAGGATGTATAATTTAATTAAAAATTGTGAAAATGTGTGAAAATTTGTCCTTTCCCTTATGGGTAAATTTACAACACTTTTCAAAATATATTAAGAGAAATATGCATAGTACAGACACATACAATATATCAATAGATTCCTCTCAGAATAAGGAGTGTAATGAAATATAGTATGTCTCTGGAGGATGTATAATTTTATTAAAAATTGAGAAAATGTGAGAAAACTAGTCCTTTCTGTTATGGGTAAATTTACAACACTTTTCAAAATATTTTAAAAGAAATATACATAATACAGAGACATACTATATACCAATAGATTCCTCTCAGAGTGAGGAGCCTAATGATATATAGTATGGCTGTGCAGGATAAACAGTTCTTAGAAATTGTAAAAATATATGAAAATTGGGCCTTTCTCTTATGAGTCAATTTACAACACTTTTACAAAATATTTGAACAGAAATATACATTGTACACAGACATACTATATACCAATAGATTCCTCCCAGAGTGAGGAGTCTAATGAAATATAGTATGTCTCTGTAGGATATACAATCATGTTAGAAATTGTAAAAATGAGTTAAAATTAGGTCTTTGTCTTATGGGTCAATGGACAACACTTTTCAAAATATTTTGAGAGAAATATACATAGTATAGAGACAAACTATACACCAATAGGTTCCTCTCAGAGTGAGGAGTGTAATGATATATAGTATGTCTCTGTAGGATAAACAGTTAAGGTAAAAATTGTGGAAATATGTGAAAATTTGGGCTTTCTCTTATGGGTGAATATACAACAGTTTTCAAAATATTTTAAGAGAAATATACATTATACAGAGACATACAATATACCAACAGGTTCCTATCAGAGTGAAGAGTATAATGAGATATAGTATGTCTCAGTAAGATAAACAAGTATGTTAGAAATTGTGAAAATGTTAGAAAATTAGGCATTTTTATAATGGTCAATGTACAACAGTTTTCAAACTATTTTAAGAGAAATATACATTATACAGAGACATACTATGTACCAATAGATTCCTTTCAGAGTGAAGAGTGTAATAATGTATGGTATGTCTCTGTACAATATATAATTAAGTTAGCAATTGTGAAAATTTATGAAAATAGGGGCTGTGTTTCATGCATAAATGTAGAACACTTATCAAAATAATTTGAGAGAAATACACACTGTACCAAGACATAATATATACCAACATATTCGTGTCAGAGTGAGGAGTGTAATGATATATAGTGTCTCTGGAGGATGTATAATTTAATTAAAAATTGTGAAAATGTGTGAAAATTTGTCCTTTCCCTTATGGGTAAATTTACAACACTTTTCAAAATATATTAAGAGAAATATGCATAGTACAGACACATACAATATATCAATAGATTCCTCTCAGAATAAGGAGTGTAATGAAATATAGTATGTCTCTGGAGGATGTATAATTTTATTAAAAATTGAGAAAATGTGAGAAAACTAGTCCTTTCTGTTATGGGTAAATTTACAACACTTTTCAAAATATTTTAAAAGAAATATACATAATACAGAGACATACTATATACCAATAGATTCCTCTCAGAGTGAGGAGCCTAATGATATATAGTATGGCTGTGCAGGATAAACAGTTCTTAGAAATTGTAAAAATATATGAAAATTGGGCCTTTCTCTTATGAGTCAATTTACAACACTTTTACAAAATATTTGAACAGAAATATACATTGTACACAGACATACTATATACCAATAGATTCCTCCCAGAGTGAGGAGTCTAATGAAATATAGTATGTCTCTGTAGGATATACAATCATGTTAGAAATTGTAAAAATGAGTTAAAATTAGGTCTTTGTCTTATGGGTCAATGGACAACACTTTTCAAAATATTTTGAGAGAAATATACATAGTATAGAGACAAACTATACACCAATAGGTTCCTCTCAGAGTGAGGAGTGTAATGATATATAGTATGTCTCTGTAGGATAAACAGTTAAGGTAAAAATTGTGGAAATATGTGAAAATTTGGGCTTTCTCTTATGGGTGAATATACAACAGTTTTCAAAATATTTTAAGAGAAATATACATTATACAGAGACATACAATATACCAACAGGTTCCTATCAGAGTGAAGAGTATAATGAGATATAGTATGTCTCAGTAAGATAAACAAGTATGTTAGAAATTGTGAAAATGTTAGAAAATTAGGCATTTTTATAATGGTCAATGTACAACAGTTTTCAAACTATTTTAAGAGAAATATACATTATACAGAGACATACTATGTACCAATAGATTCCTTTCAGAGTGAAGAGTGTAATAATGTATGGTATGTCTCTGTACAATATATAATTAAGTTAGCAATTGTGAAAATTTATGAAAATAGGGGCTGTGTTTCATGCATAAATGTAGAACACTTATCAAAATAATTTGAGAGAAATACACACTGTACCAAGACATAATATATACCAACATATTCGTGTCAGAGTGAGGAGTGTAATGATATATAGTGTCTCTGGAGGATGTATAATTTAATTAAAAATTGTGAAAATGTGTGAAAATTTGTCCTTTCCCTTATGGGTAAATTTACAACACTTTTCAAAATATATTAAGAGAAATATGCATAGTACAGACACATACAATATATCAATAGATTCCTCTCAGAATAAGGAGTGTAATGAAATATAGTATGTCTCTGGAGGATGTATAATTTTATTAAAAATTGAGAAAATGTGAGAAAATTAGTCCTTTCTGTTATGGGTAAATTTACAACACTTTTCAAAATATTTTAAAAGAAATATACATAATACAGAGACATACTATATACCAATAGATTCCTCTCAGAGTGAGGAGCCTAATGATATATAGTATGGCTGTGCAGGATAAACAGTTCTTAGAAATTGTAAAAATATATGAAAATTGGGCCTTTCTCTTATGAGTCAATTTACAACACTTTTACAAAATATTTGAACAGAAATATACATTGTACACAGACATACTATATACCAATAGATTCCTCCCAGAGTGAGGAGTCTAATGAAATATAGTATGTCTCTGTAGGATATACAATCATGTTAGAAATTGTAAAAATGAGTTAAAATTAGGTCTTTGTCTTATGGGTCAATGGACAACACTTTTCAAAATATTTTGAGAGAAATATACATAGTATAGAGACAAACTATACACCAATAGGTTCCTCTCAGAGTGAGGAGTGTAATGATATATAGTATGTCTCTGTAGGATAAACAGTTAAGGTAAAAATTGTGGAAATATGTGAAAATTTGGGCTTTCTCTTATGGGTGAATATACAACAGTTTTCAAAATATTTTAAGAGAAATATACATTATACAGAGACATACAATATACCAACAGGTTCCTATCAGAGTGAAGAGTATAATGAGATATAGTATGTCTCAGTAAGATAAACAAGTATGTTAGAAATTGTGAAAATGTTAGAAAATTAGGCATTTTTATAATGGTCAATGTACAACAGTTTTCAAACTATTTTAAGAGAAATATACATTATACAGAGACATACTATGTACCAATAGATTCTTTTCAGAGTGAAGAGTGTAATAATGTATGGTATGTCTCTGTACAATATATAATTAAGTTAGCAATTGTGAAAATTTATGAAAATAGGGGCTGTGTTTCATGCATAAATGTAGAACACTTATCAAAATAATTTGAGAGAAATACACACTGTACCAAGACATAATATATACCAACATATTCGTGTCAGAGTGAGGAGTGTAATGATATATAGTGTCTCTGGAGGATGTATAATTTAATTAAAAATTGTGAAAATGTGTGAAAATTTGTCCTTTCCCTTATGGGTAAATTTACAACACTTTTCAAAATATATTAAGAGAAATATGCATAGTACAGACACATACAATATATCAATAGATTCCTCTCAGAATAAGGAGTGTAATGAAATATAGTATGTCCCTGGAAAATGTATAATTTTATTAAAAATTGAGAAAATGTGAGAAAATTAGTCCTTTCTGTTATGGGTAAATTTACAACACTTTTCAAAATATTTTAAGAGAAATATACATAATAAGGAGACATACTATATACCAATAGATTCCTCTAAGAGTGAGGAGTCTAATGATATGTAGTATGGCTGTGCAGGATAAACAGTTCTTAGAAATTGTGAAAATATATGAAAATTGGGCCTTTCTCTTATGAGTCAATTTACAACACTTTTACAAAATATTTTAACAGAAATATACATTGTACACAGACATACTATATACCAATAGATTCCTCCCAGAGTCAGGAGTCTAATGATATATAGTATGTCTCTGTAGGATAAACAATCATGTTAGAAATTGTGAGAACGAGTGAAAATTACCCCTTTGTCTTATGGGTCAATGTACAACAGTTTTAAAAATATTTTAAGAGAAATATACATAGTATAGAGACAAACTATATACCAATAGGATTGTCTCAGAGTAAGGAGTGTAATTATATATAGTATGTCTCTGCAGGATAAACAATTAAGGTTAAAATAGTGGAAAAGTGTGAAAATTTGGCCTTTATCTTATGGGTGAATTTGAAATGTCTATATTTGACAAAATAAAAACCGTGATATGCGTTCAGCAATACTACAATAGATGCAGAAAGGTATGAAATAATTGGGTCTGATTGAACTCCCTTTTAATTAGTTCTTAAGGCAATAAGAAGCACCGACACCGACGAGAAAAGATCAACTCCTCGGGTAGCAAGTCTATGGCAATACACGTGCTTGTTTGGAAAAGATATTTTCGTAAAAGTAAATCCTACAAATCCAACAATTACCACAGTAGGAAAATGAATAGTATAGTGTTTAAATAACTTACTATGAGGCGAATAAACTTCCAAGTGAATGGAGAAATAGCGAGCAAACTCTGGAGTCGAATAACACGTGCGATCAGCAAGATAGTGAAATCGGAAAGACCGAAGAAGAAGCCGCTGGGGGCGAAGGAACAAAATGGCGGTCGTAGCGAAGTAATAAAAGTTGTTGTAGTGAGATATTACATTGACCCATGATGACTAATATATTTTTCCTTAAGTTATTTAAGTAACAATTGACTGAGAAACCTGTTCTTCCTCACAAAAATATTTTCACTTAGTAAAAGTCAAAAGTAAACTGTCAAGTAGGATTTGAATTGTAAAGTGGAAAAGTGATAGCTATGAAACTAGAGGAACTTACTATATATATATCTCTACAGTGGTGTAAGTTAAAGAAATATTTAGCTACATAACATATCTCTCTACAATATGTATTTCTCATAGAAATTGGGAAAATGTATGATAATATTCCCATAGTTTTATGAGTCTAAATAGAAAAGTTTTAACAAATAGTTTTAGACAAAAATACATTGTACAGAGACATACTATATACCAATAGATTTCTCCGAGAGTGAGGAGTCTAATGATATATAGTATTTCTCTGTAGGATAAACAATCATGTTAGAAATTGTGGAAATGTGTGAAAATTAGGCCTTTATCTTATTGGTCAATCTAGAACACTTTTAAAAATATTTAAAGAGAAATATACATTATACAGAGACATACTATATACCATTTGATTCCTCTGAGAGTGACGAGTCTCATGATATATAGGATGTCTCTGGAGGATAAACAATTATGTTAGAAATTGTGAAAAAGAGTCAAAATTTGGAATTTCTCTCATGGGTCAATGTACAACACTTTTCAAAAAATTTTAACAGAAATATAAATAGTACAGAGACATACTATATATCAATAGACTCCTGTCAGAGTGACGAGTCTCATGATATATAGTATGTCTCTATTGGATAGACAATTATGTTAGAAATTGTGAAAATTAGTGAAAATTTGGCATTTCTCTTATTGGTCAATGTACAATACTTTTCAAAATATTTTACGAAAAATATATATTAAATAGGACATGGTATGTACCAAAAGACTAGTGTGAGTGAGAGGAGTCTAATAGTATATAGGATGTCTCTGTAGGATGTAAAATTCGGTTACAAATTGTGGAAATGTATGATAATGTAACCTTCCCCATAATCGCCATTTTGTAATGGATCAAAACAACACTGTTATAACAAAAATGTAAGCCAGCTATACATCTTGAAGAAACATGCAATGTATGAAAAAATTCGTCAGACTTAGACGATTCTTTTGGAACAAGCATGTCTGTGTAGGTGGAACATTTCGCTTACAAATTGAGTCAATGTATGATAAGGGTGCATTTTGGGATAATGGCCTTTTTTGTCCTTGATGACACCACAAAACTTTTCACAAACTATTAAGCGAAGTATATGTCCTACAGAAACATGCTATGTATTAAACGATTCGTCTCACTTAGACAAATCAGATGGTAGAAAGAATGTATGTATATGGAGGATATTTCGCTTACGAATTGCAACAAGATATGATAAGGTAGCCTTTTCTGAAAATTGCCTTCTTTGTCCTGGATGAAAACACCACACTTTTTACAATGTTTTAAGCGAAGTTTAGGTCGTACAGAAACATGGTATATAGGAAACGGTTTATCTGATTTAGAGGACTCTTTTGATACAAAGAATGTCTCTGTATGTGGAATATTTTGCTTACAAATTGCGAGAATATTATATAAGGTTGGCTTTGCAGATAATGTCCTTCTTTCCCTCAGAGAAAACACCACAGTTTTCACTACAGTTGGTCAGAAGTATAGTGGACACAGAAACATGCTATATACTAAACGATTCATCTAACTTAGACAAAACTCTTGGTACGATGCATGTCTCAGTACAGGGGATATTTCGCTTACAAATTAAGACAAAATATAATAAGGTTGCAAAATAGGATAATGGCCTACTTTGTCCCCGATCCAAACACCACAGGTTTCACTAACTTTTAAGCAAAGTATACGACCTACAGAAAGATACGATATAGGAAACGATTTGTCTGACTTACACCAATGTTTTCATATAAAGCATGCCTCTGTAGGTGAAACAGTTTGCTTACTAATTCCGACAATGTATGACAAGGCTGCATTTTGCGATAACGCCGTTGTTGTGAAGCGTCAAAAAGGAACACTATTCACAAAATTTTACGCGAAATATACTTTTTATCGAGATATCCTTAGTACCAAACGATTTGCCTAAGCGCGAGGAATCATTTGGTACAAAGCATGTTTGCGTACGACATATTGTTCACTTAAAAATAAGTCAAAACAAACATGAAATATAAAGATGGCCGCCATAGAGTAATTACTAGTAATATCTCCAAATCTGCTTGTTGCAATTTTATAATATTCGCACAGGATGTTCTCCTCAAAGTGTTTTATCAAATACATGCATGAAAAAAAGGGGGATAAAAATAAGTCAGAAAAGTTACTATCACATTAAGACATAATATGTCATAATGTGTTGACTAGAAAAGTCACAGTTAGCCATGATTTTAAAATCTTTAATCCAAGTTAATGATAAACCCTAATGGTAAATATGTAATAACTGGCTTGTGGCAGCCAAGCGTTCATAGTGACGTTGCTTTTTGATCCTTCGATGTCGGTTCTTCCTATCATTGCAAAGCACAATTCGCCAAGCATCGGATTGTTCACCCGCCAATAGGGAACGTGAGCTGGGTTTAGACCGTCGTGAGACAGGTTAGTTTTACCCTACTGTTGAAGTGTTGTTGCAATAGTAATTCTGCTCAGTATGAGAGGAACCGCAGATTCAGACAACTGGCATTTGCACTTGGCCGAAAAGCCAATGGTGCAAAGCTACCATCTGTTGGATTATGACTGAATGCCTCTAAATCAGAATCCGTGCTAGAAAGCAACGATTCATTCCTCTGGACAATCTTAGGCGAACAAGAATAGAAGCTTTGGCTTCCTGTGTCACAATGTGCCAAGGAGCAGATTATGCTCTAAAGCACTACCTCGACCAAAATCTAAATTTTCCAGAGCTAAATCCTTTGCAGACAACTTAAATAAAGAACGGGGTATTGTAAGCAGTAGAGTAGCCTTGTTGCTATGATCTGCTGAGATTAAGCCCTTGTTCTAACATTTGTTCCTTTTTTCTTTTAAAAGTATAATCACATCCTCCGTAACGGTTGGCCAGTGGTTTTGCTTGCAAAGGGGCATGCAACTGAAGCCATCGCCAGCTGTTGGGAAAAGCTGTAGCAAGAAACAAAACTTCGGCTTCCTGTGTCACAATGTGCTAAGGAGCAGACTATGCTCTGAAGCACTACCTTGACCAAAAATCTAAATTTTCCTCAGCTAAATCTTTTGCAGACGACTTAAATAAAGAACAGGGTATTGTAAGCGGTAGTGAGTAGCCTTGTTGCTACGATCTGCTGAGACTAAGCCCTTGTTCTAAGACATGTGCCTTTTTATTGGGGTTTTTTTACAAGCATAATCACATCCTCCGTAATGGTTGGGCAGCGGTTTTTCTTGCAAAGTGGCAAGCACCTGAAGCCATCGAAATCTGACTGTTGGGAAAAGCAGTAGCAGGAAACAAACTGCGGGGGTCGGGGAAAAAAGCAAGACGATAAAACATTATGGTGATATTTTGACTTGATAGCGAAAAGCAGGCTTTCTGACCTCGAATGAACAAGTTCCTACCTCTTCGAATTCGTCTCCTGTTTATCGGTAAGGCACCTGAACGTTGGGGTCATGTCCACTGTATACATGTTGATGATATTCTGACACTGGAAATCAACTGAAAAATTTTGTTGACTAGAGTGGGACTTGGAGTTGCGCCTTTGGGATACCGGTCGGCCGCTGTACATGTTGAGCTATCTAGTCCACAGGAATTGGAGGCGAGGTTTATCCAGTGCGTTTGAGAAAGTTAGCGTTGATCATATTGTGATTGCAGTTTCTCAAGTTGCCCAAGATATCTGTGGCAGCAGCAAGTGGTGTTGGGGTTGTGTTAGGTTGGCACAAATTGTTGGAGGATGTTTTGGACTTGTTAAAAATTAACCATCTCTTTGTCAATTATTACAATGGAAAAATTTAGGCTAGTAATCATAGCAGACTGTGTTGCTGAGTGCTGAGTGAGCAGCTGATGGCTTCTTGGTTGGTGAAGTTGTACTGTTGAAGTGAGTGTGTTTGCTAGTGCTATGATGTGCTAAGTGATCGTGTTTGCTTCAAAATGCAGCTTGATCAAGTCCGAGTCTGTCCCGATGGGTGCAGTTGCAACGCCGTGATGCCTTGGCCGCACAGGCCTCTCCATGGTTTTCATAGTAAATGGCCTGCTCGACTGTGTTGGGAGAGCGGTGGTTCGCTTGTTGTTCATTCCACAGTCCTTTTCCTTGCCATTCAGTCGATTTTTGGCAGGTGTGCACAAAGTGTCGGTTGCAGTTGTGCATCTGAAAGTGTTGTGAATGTTGTGTGACTGTTCGTTGAACAACGTTTAATCATGAGCGTTTTGAAGCTATATGCTTACCGTTCAGGCAGAGGTAGGTGACCGGGCCATTTGCTGTGCAGTGGCTTTCCTTGGTCACCTAGGTCTTGCCAAGAGGAATATCTAAAGACATGGCAAAGAGAGTCATGCCGTGCCGGTCGGTCGCTGCTTGACCAGTCGTCAGAGCACAGTTATGTAAGAGGAAACTGCGTTTTCTCCTTTAAAAACAGCTCAGCTGGTCGTCCAAAAGTACGACAGGCACTTTGCAGCCTTCATGCTCGTTTGTTCAACAGTTAACTGGTTGATCCTGCCAGTAACATATGCTTGTCTCAAAGATTAAGCCATGCATGTCTAAGTATAAACACTTGTACTGTGAAACTGCAAATGGCTCATTAAATCAGTTATCGTTTATTTGATTGTTTCCATAAGATCGTAGAAGCACAAGTGCTAATAGAGACTTCAAGTAAACGACAAATTTCTTTATTGTATACATGTTTCGGCAAAACTCATGCCATCTTCAGTACAAATGGTAATAGGATATTTACAAGCGATATTTATGTGTCCTGATAAATATTACAAGCGTATGACTCATCTAATATGAATTCTCACACATGTGTCAGAAAGATTAATTACAAGGGTGCGACTGGTTAATGGAGGAAGTGGGCGTTGAAGGCGATATGTACTAGCCAACCTTTTCATGGGTTACCATGAACAACTCTGGTTAGAAAATTACGACAAAACTCGTGTTTTATTTTATCGTAGATATGTTGACGACACCTTTTCCATATTTCACAATGAGCACGACGCGATGCTCTTTCTCGATTATTTAAACCGTCAACATGTTAACATCAAATTTACTTTTGAAAAGGAGAAAAATGGTAAACTTCCATTCTTAGATGTTTTGGTAACCAAATCTACAAACACCTGCACTACAACTACTTTTCACAAAAAAACATACACCGGTCTGCTCATGAATTTTTTGAGTTTCTCACCCATTAATTACAAGATCGGATTGATAAAAACACTAATTGATAGAACCCGTAAAATAAATAACACGGAAACCGGCTTCAAAGAAGATCTCAACAAACTTATTTTTACTCTTAAACGTAACTCATTTCCTTTCCACATAATACACAAAGTCATCAGTCAATACAATGAGCAACCAAGCCAGCCTGACCAAACAAAACACACAGAAGACGACAAACAAAATACACCGGATTTTAATCAAAAATAACACAAAGCAAACTCAAGTCACTCGTACAACGGTTATGCACCGACCTCGAGATCACACTTGCTTTTTCACCATACAAAATTAAGAATCTTTTTAGTTTTAAAGACTCGATTCCTGGAGAGCTTAAATCTTATGTGGTATATCAATTTACTTGTGCGGGATGTAATTCCCGTTAATTGGCGAAACCACTCGTCACCTCACCACTCGGATTAATGAGCACACACATACTGACAAACATTCCCACATATTCAAACACCTTCAAAAATCCTCTGCTTGCAAACTTCAATATAACTCCTCATGCTTTAAAATCATAGACTCCGATAAATCTGTCCTTTCTCTTAAACTCAAAGAAGCGCTACATATTAAGAAACTCAAACCCGAACTTAATGTTCAAGTCCATCATCTTAACACCATGTTTAGCTTATAATTCCAATATACACATATAATTTTTAATCTTTTTTTTTTATTTTATTTCATTTTATTTTATTTTTTTTCTTCTTCCTAACTGTTTTTGTCTACCACACGTCATCAACTTTCTACATATTGCCTTCAACGCCCACTTCCTCCATTAACCAGTCGCACCCTTGTAATTAATCTTTCTGACACATGTGTGAGAATTCATATTAGATAAGTCATACGCTTGTAATATTTATCAGGTCACATAAATATCGCTTGTAAATATCCTATTACCATTTGTACTGAAGATGGCATGAGTTTTGCCGAAACATGTATACAATAAAGAAATTTGTCGTTTACTTGAAGTCTTTATTTGATTGTACCGTTACTACTTGGATAACTGTAGTAATTCTAGAGCTAATACATGCAAAAAGTCCATGTAGGGGACCATGAAGTCCATGAAGGGATGTATTTATTAGATTAAAAACCAATGCGAGTTCACGCCTGGATTTTTGGTGATTCATAATAACTTTTCGAATCACATGGTCTTACGTGCCAGCGATGTTTCATTCAAATTTCTGCCCTATCAACTGTCGATGGTAAGGTAGTGGCTTACCATGGTTGCAATGGGTGGCGGAGAATTAGGGTTCGATTCCGGAGAGGGAGCCTGAGAAACGGCTACCACATCCAAGGAAGGAAGCAGGCTCGCAAATTACCCAATCCAGACACAGGGAGGTAGTGACAAAAAATAACAATACAGGGCTTTTCAAGTCTTGTAATTGGAATGAGTACAATTTAAATCTCTTAATGAGGAACAATTGGAGGGCAAGTCTGGTGCCAGCAGCCACGGTAATTCCAGCTCCAATAGCGTATACTAAAGTTGTTGCAGTTAAAAAGCTCGTAGTTGGATTTAGGGGTGGCACAGTTGGTCAGCAGCAAGGTATGTTACTGGTGGCACTGTTCTTCACTAAGACTACGTGTGCTCTTAATTGAGTGTGGGTAGGAATTGGGATGTTTACTTTGAAAAAATTAGAGTGTTCAAAGCAGGCTCGTGCTTGAATACATAAGCATGGAATAATGGAATAGAACTTTGGTTCCATTTTGTTGGTTTCTAGAACCAAAGTAATGATTAATAGGGACAGTTGGGGGCATTCATATTTTGTTGTCAGAGGTGAATTTCTTGGATTTACGAAAGACGAACTAATGTGAAAGCATTTGCCAAGAATGTTTTTGTTAATCAAGAAGGAAAGTTAGAGGATCAAAGATGATCAGATACCGTCCTAGTTCTAACCATAAAGAAGCCGACTAGGGATCAGCGGGTGTTATTGTATGACCCCGTTGGCACCTTATGGGAAACCTAAGGTTTTGGGTTTTGGGGGAAGTATGGTTGCAAAGGTGAAACTTCAGCCAATGTCCTCAGCGCATAGTGTGGGATCACCGCCCTGTTGACCGGTAGCGGATCGAGCGCACAGGCATGCCGTCCACCACAGTCGACAACAAGACCAACAAAACAGGACACCAGCCACCCAAAACGGAGGCAAACCCTGCGACAGGCCACAGTTACCCACGAGACATGCAATCGCAAGGCTTAACAATCCTGAAAGATCTACCTTCCTTACGGCCTTCTGGCTCACAGGGTAACTGACGTTGATGCTCGCCTACCAGAAGTGCGCCGCCTACGTCCCGCATCTGTACTGGACTTGTCTACGAAGATCGAGTGCGCGCATGTCACGGAGCGCAAAAGACTGAATCTGGCGAGGCGAATTGCTAACTCCATTTGCTTCCCTTTCAACAGTTTCATTTACTCTTTAACTCTCTTTTCAAAGTCCTTTTCATCTTCCCTCACGGTACTTGTTTGCTATCAGTCTCATGCCTGTATTTAGCTTTAGGTGGAGTTTACCACCCATTTTGGGCTGCAATCCCAAACAACCCGACACTTGGAAAGCACATCACCGATGATCAAACCTTGCCACGTACGGGGTTGTCACCCTCTATGATGTGCTATTCCAAGTAGCTTAGGCAAGGTCGATTTGTCTGGAAAGTACTTCTCGAAACTACAATTCCCCGTTGAAAACAACAAAGATTTCAAATTTGAGCTGTTCCCTCTTCATTTGCCATTACTGGGGGAATCCATGTTAGTTTCTCTTCCTCCGCTTAGTAATGTGCTTAAATTCAGCGGGTAATCTTGCCTGATCTGAGGTCAAGAAGTTGACAGAGAGCAACAGAATGGGAAGTGGCGAGGTCAGCAGCGTCCACAATATCATAAAATATTTTGGTTTCGTGAATCGCTTGTGACTCTTGATTCCCGCTGCATTTCGAGAAACGGCTGCGAGGCCATGAAGTCTCAATGCCGTGCAAAACAAGCACGATTTTTTGCTTTTGAAACCAACACACAGACAGACATGCTCCTGGTAGACCAAGAGTGCCATTTGTGTTCAAAGATTCGATGATTCACTGAATTCTGCAATTCACACTACTTATCGCAGCTGGCTGCATTCTTCGTCGATACACGAGCCTAGAGATCCACTGTTAAAAGTTGTCTTATGATTTTCAACATTCCGACAAAGTCAAAACAAGAAAAACATTACGTGCAGGAGATAAGAAAACAAAAACAAATGGGGGGTCGGGCAATGCACAAAACATCCACCCGTTTAACAAAGGCCAGGCTTCGACCCCCACGGTCTCGTACAGGTTCACAGAGTAAGCAGCAAGGCAATTCTCGCACTTTTTGTATGAAGATCGGTGATGATCCTTCCGCAGGTTCACCTACGGAAACCTTGTTACGACTTTTACTTCCTCTAAATGATCAAGTTTGACCAACTTCTTGGACTCCGTCAGAGTCTTGCGAATCCGACAGTGCCAATCCGGAGGCCTCACTAAACCATTCAATCGGTAGTAGCGACGGGCGGTGTGTACAAATGGCACGGACATAATCAACGCGAGCTGATGACTCGCACTTACTAGGACTTCCTTGTTCAAGATCAAAAATTACAATGATCTATCGCCAACACGACGATGATTCACAAGACTACCCACACGTTTCGGTGAAGGAGCAACTCGCTGCCATCGTCAGTGTAGCGCGTGTGCGGCCCAGGACATCTAAGGGCATCACAGACCTGTTATTGCCTTGCTGACTTTGGTTGAACACCAACAGTCCCTCTAAGAAGTCGAGGACGATTTGCGAATCGCCTGACTATTTAGCAGGTCAAGGTCTTGTTCGTTAATGGAATTAACCAGACTAAGAATGGCCATGCACCACCACCCATAGAATCAAGAAAGAGCTCTCAATCTGTCAATCCTTACTATGTCTGGACCTGGTGAGTTTTCCCGTGTTGAGTCAAATTAAGCCGCAGGCTCCACTCCTGGTGGTGCCCTTCTGTCAATTCCTTTAAGTTTCAGCTTTGCAAAAATACTTCCCCCGGAACCCAAAAACTGAGGTTTCCCATAAGGTGCCCATGGGGTCATAAAATAACACCCGCTGATCCCTAGTCAGCATCGTTTATGGTTAGAACTAGGACAATATCTGATCATCTTCGATCCTCTAACTTTCGTTCTTGATTAATGAAAACATTCTTGGCAAATGCTTTTGCATTAGTTCGTCTTTCGTAAATCCAAGAATTTCACCTCTGACAACGAAATACGAATGCCCCCAACTGTCCCTATTAATCATTACTTCGGTTCTAGAAACCAACAAAATAGAACCAAATTCTATTCCATTATTCCATGCTTATGTATTCAAGCACAAGCTTGCTTTGAACACTCTAATTTTTTCAAAGTAAATGTCGCAAATCCTACCCACACTCAATTAAGAGCACACGTAGTCTTGGCAAAGAAGAACAGCGCAGCCAGTAACATACCTTGTGGCTGACCAACCGCGCCTCACCGAAATCCAACTACGAGCTTTTTAACTGCAACAACTTTAGTATACGCTATTGGAGCTGGAATTACCGCGGCTGCTGGCACCAGACTTGCCCTCCAATTGTTCCTCGTTAAGAGATTTAAATTGTACTCATTCCAATTACAAGACTCAAAGCCCTGTATTGTTATTTTTTCTCACTACCTCCCTGTGTCTGGATTGGGTAATTTGTGAGCCTGCTTCCTTCCTTGGATGTGGTAGCCGTTTCTCAGGCTCCCTCTCCGGAATCGAACCCTAATTCTCCGCCACCCATTGCAACCATGGTAAGCCACTACCTTACCATCGACAGTTGATAGGGCAGAAATTTGAATGAAACATCGCTGGCACGTAAGGCCATGCGATTCGAAAAGTTATTATGAATCACCAAAAATCCGGGCGTGAACCCGTATTGGCTTTTAATCTAATAAATACATCCCTTCCAGAAGTCGGGACTTTTTACATGTATTAGCTCTAGAATTACTACGGTTATCCAAGTAGTAAGGGTACAATCAAATAAACGATAACTGATTTAATGAACCAGTTGCAGTTTCATAGTACAAGTGTTTATACTTAGACATGCATGGCTTAATCTTTGAGACAAGCACATGTTACTGCCAGGATCAACCAGTTAACTGTCGAACAAATGAGCAGAAATGCTGTGAAGAGCCTCTCGTTCTTTTGGACGACCAGCTGAGCTGTTTTTAAAGGAGAAAACGCAGTTTCCTCTTACATGACTGTGCGCTGGTAACTGATTGAGCAGTGACCGACCGGCACAGCATGCCTCTCTTTGCCACATCTTTAGACATTCCTCTTGGCAAGACCTAGGTGACCAAGGAAAGCCAATGCACAGCAAATGGCCCTGTCACCTACCTCTGCCTGAACGGTAAGCATATAGCTTCAAAACGCTCATGATTAAATGTTGTTCAACGAACAGTCACAACATTCGCAACACTTTCAGATGCAGAACTGCAACCGACACTTTGTGCACACCTGCCAAAAATCGACTAAATGGCAAGGAAAAGGACTGTGGAACGAATAACAAGCGAACCACCCCTCTCCCAACACAGCCGAGCAGGCCATCTGCCATGAAAACCGAGGAGAAGCCTGTGAGGCCAAGGCATCACGGCCTTGCAACTGCACCCATCAGGACAGGCTCGGACTTGATCAAACTGCATTTTGAAGCAAACACGATCACTTAGCACATCATAGCACTAGCAAACGCACTCACTTCAACGGTGCAACTTCACCAACCCAGAAGCCATCAGTTGCTCACTCAGCACTCAGCAACACAGTCTCCTACGATTACTAGGCTAAATTTTTCCATTGTAATAATTGACAAGGAGATGGTTCATTTTTAACAAGTCCAAAACATCCTCCGACAATTTCTGCCAACCTAACACTACCCGAACACCACTTGCTGCTGCCAAGGATATGTTGGGCAACTTGAGAAATTGCAAACACAATACGATCAATGCTAACTTTCTTGAATGCACTGGATAAACCGGACCTCCAATTCCTGTGGACTCGATAGCTGAACAGGTACAGCGGCCAACTGGTATCCCGAAGGTGCAACTCCAAGTCCCAGTCTAGTCGAATTTCAAGAGGGAGCAACTTGTTCATTCAAGGTCGGAAAGCCTGCTTTTCACTATCAAGTCAAAATATCACCATCATGTTGTATCGTCTTGCTTTTTTCCCCGAGCCCCGCAATTTGTTTCCTGCTACAGCTTTTCCCAACAGTCATCTGGCGATTGCTTCAGGTGCGTGCCACTTTGCAAGAAAAACCACTGCCCAACCATTACGGAAGATGTGATTATGCTTGTAAAAAAACCCAATAAAAAGGCACAAGTCTTAGAACAAGGGCTTAGTCTCAGCACATCGTAGGAACAACGCTACTCTCTACTGCTTACAATACCCCATTCTTTATTTAAGTCGTCTGCAAAGGATTTAGCTCTGAAAAATTTAGATTTTGGTCAAGGTAGTGCTTTAGAGCATAGTCTGCTCCTTAGCACATTGTGACACAGGAAGCCGAAGCTTCTATTCTTGTTCGCCTAAGATTGTCCAGAGGAATGAATCGTTGCTTTCTAGCACGGATTCTGACTTAGAGGCGTTCAGTCATAATCCAACAGATGGTAGCTTCACACCATTGGCTTTTCAGCCTAGTGCAAATGCCAATTGTCTGAATCTGCGGTTCCTCTCGTACTGAGCAGAATTACTATTGCAACAACACTTCAACAGTAGGGTAAAACTAACCTGTCTCACGACGGTCTAAACCCAGCTCACGTTCCCTATTGGCGGGTGAACAATCCGACGCTTGGCGAATTCTGCTTCGCAATGATAGGAAGAGCCGACATTGAAAGATCAAAAAGGAATGTCGCTATGAATGCTTTGGCTGCCACAAGCCAGTTATTAGAATATAGCCGTACGGGTATTGAATCAACTCAGGTATACAAAGTATCTATAGTTACATTAAGTCATTTTCATATGTATACTATTGTATGAGAACTTTTTTGATCAAAAAGAAATTTGAAATAAATTGGTGCAATCGATAGTATTTTTATAGTGAAGTTTACAGGCCAAAAATTATTCGATTGTCTGAACGATTTCTCGAGATATGGATGTTTAAAGTTAAAACTTCGAGGGGCTGCCATGATGAGTTTACTGAAGATGAAAGGCGATATCTTTGGTTATACTAAATGGATTTAGACGAGATTTATATCATTGTAATCTGAAAGGCACGTACTTTCTAATGATATTAATTTTGTAGTACTTAAAAGCGGGAGTATCTTTGGAGAGACAAGAGTTTTCTTGTTGTTAGCAGGTGTTGTGAAGACGCTCCACCATTACAACGAAATGGAGTTAACGAATGCGATATCTTTGATAATATGCATTGGATTGTGAAGAAGTTCATATCACTGTAATTGACAGGGTGAGTACTTTCCAATGGTACTAAATTTGTTAAGGTGAGGAATGAAAAGTTTTACGCTACGGGCAAAAGTTTTCTTGTTGTTAACAGGTGTTTTAAAAGCGCACCGCCATGAAGAGCTCACGGAGTTAAGGAATGAGATATCTTTGGTAATATGCAATGGATTGTGAAGAAATTTATATCACTGTAATTGGCAAGGTAAGTACTTTCGAATGGTACTAAATTTGTAAAGCTGAGGAGTGAAAAGTTTTTCGCTAGGGGCAAATAATAGTAATACCGAATGGATTCTGAAGAAATTTATATCACTGTAATCAGTAAGGTATGTAATTTCAATTGATATTAAGTTTGTAAAGCTGAAAAGTGATAAGTTTTTCGCTAGGGGCAAATGTTTTCTTGTTGTTGACAGGTGTTTTGAAGGCTTACCGCCATGACGAACACATGGAGTTATTGAATGCGATATCTTTGGTAATACGCAATGAATTCTGAAGAAATTTATATCACTGTGATTGGCAAGGTAAGTACTTTCGAATGGTATTAAATTTCTAGAGCTGAGGGGTGAAAAGTTTTTCGGTAGGGGCAAAAGTTTTGTTCTTATTGAGAGGAATTAAGGACTTGCCACCATGATGAGCAAATGAGATAGCGAACGCGATATCTTTGCTCATTCTTGATGGATTTTTAAGAAATTTATATGAGTGTAGTCGAAAAGTCAAGTACTTTTAAACGGTATAAAATTTGTAGCCCTTAAAACTGAAAAGTTTTTCCGGAAAGCCAAAAGATTTCTTGTTTATTGACAGGTGTGAAGAACAACTGGTCTCGAGGAAGAAAGCAAAGGGCAAACAGGATATTTTTGCTTAAACTCCATGAATTTTGAAGAAATTTGTATCATTATAATCGCAAAGGCAAGTACTTTTCAATGGTATTAAATTTGTAGTATTGACGAGGGAAAGTTGTTGATGAGGGACGAAAATATTCTTGATAAAAAGCATAGAAGAGAAATTGTATTCATATTGTTGGCCGTTAGTTGTTAGCTGTTGTTTTAACTGACAGAGTTCATCACTTTGTTTTTAATCATGTTATTGCTGCAAAACCATTCGATGTGATCGTATAGTTTAGTCATTACATTGAGCAAAATATTGCTGGTGTGCAGCTAATGTGCTGAGAATTAAACAACAAGGGAATGTTGTATTTTAGTGTGAAATACCTATGAAAGTCTATTCAGAAAATAATCATGAAAAGATGACATGGTGGTTTGTTGGATAGCAAAATTGTTGTACAGGTAAGGTTAGTGATAAGAAAGGTGAAATTTCAATATTTACACATTTTGTGAATGCCTTTCAGCAGTTGTCTTCACTAAATGTGAATAAGTTATATAGGAAACACATGAAATAGTGTTGTCAAGCTAAACAGTAGAACTATATGAAATATTTGTTTTACTGCTTTGAAAATTTCTCAAAATCATTCTATTTGTTAGAGAAAACAGTGAGCAAATTATGGTTTCAGTCTGATTAAACCTGTAACAGCAACAGTGGAGACCAATATTATATTTTGGTGTCGAGTATAAGTAAAGTTTATTGAGTAAATATTCAAGAAAATACAAGCTGGTCATCTGTTGCATACCAAAATTGTTTAAGACATTCCTTTTATAATGAGAAAGAACATTGTTAACTGTGTGTATATTTTTTCAAAGCTTTTTATTACTAGGCTTAATGAATATCTATGAAAGGGAAAGCTGATGACATAATTTTGTCAAGTTACAGAGAGCAAGAAAATGAAATATTTGTGAAAGTTTTGGGAAAATCACTCAGTGTCCTGGTATGGTTAAGACATAACATTCAGCAAGATATTACTGTTGTTGAGCTGATCTGTTCAGAGTAACAGTATTACATCATGTTATATGACATGGTGGTTTGTTGGATACGAAAATTGTTATGCAGGTAAGTTTAGTGATACGAAAGTTCAAACTTAAGTATCTAGTCATTTTGTGAATGATTTTCAGCAGTTGTTTTAAACAAACATGAATAAGTAATGTAGGAAACAGATGAAATAGTTTTGTCAAGCTATTCAGTGGAACTATATGAAATATTTGTCTTACTACTTTGAAAATTTCTCAAAATCGTTCTATTTTTTTGAGAAAACAATGAGCAAAATATGGTTTTAATGTGATAAATCCTGTGGAAGCAAGAGTGGAGAGCAATGTTATATTTTGATGTCAGGTATAGGTAAAGTTTACTGAGAAATTAATCATGAAAATATTATCTAGCAGTCTGTTGGACACAAAACGTGTTTGAAACATCCCTTTAGTAATATGAAAGTATGGTTAACTATGTGGAGATTTTCTGGACTTCTTTGATTACTTGCCTTAAAGCATACCTTTAGGGAGAAAGCAAATGACCTAATTTTGTCAAGTTATACATTGGAAGGAAATGAAATATTTGTGATACATTTTTCAAGATAGCTCAATGTCTTGCTATGGTTGAGACATAACATCGAGGAAAATATAGCTGCTGTGGAGCAGAAGTATTCAGAAAAACAGTTTAAGACAATGTTATATTCAAGGGGAAAAGCACATGAAAGTTCATTCAGAAAATAATCATTAAAACATGACATGTTGGTTTGTTGGTTACCAAAATTGTTATACAGATAAAGTTGCTGATAAGAAATCTTAAAGTTAAATATGTAAATATTTTGTTAATGCTTTTCAGGTGTTAACTTGAAGAAAGGTTGATAAATTATGTAGAAAAGAAATGAAATAATTTTGTCAAACTATCCAGGGGAACTATATTGAATATTTGTCTTACAGTTTTGAAAATTTGTGAAAATCTTTATATGACTCAGAGAAATTACTGACCAAAGTATGTGTTTAATCTGATTAATCTTATGAGAGCAACACTTGAGTTATATGTTATATTTTGGTGTCAAGTATAGGAAAAGTTTATTCAGAAATTAATGATGAAAATATTATCTAGTGGTTGTTTGGACACCAAACTTGTTTAAGGCATTCCTTTAATAATGAGAAAGGGTATCCTTAACTATGTGCAGACTGTCTGAACTCCTTTCCTTACTTGGCTTAGAGAATATCTTTAAGTGGAAAGCAAATGACATAATTTTGTCTAGTCATGCAGTGCAAGAAAATGAAATATTTGACATACATTTTAAAAAATAATTCAATATCCTGGTATGGTTTAGAGATAAAATTGAGGAAAATACAGCTGCTGTGGAGCTGAACTATTCAGAATAACACTATAAGACAATATTGCATTCCAGGATCAAATGCACATGAAAGTTTATTCAAAAAATAATCATGAAAATATTAGATGGTGGGTTCTCTGATACCAAAATTCTTATACATGTAGCCTTAGCAATTAAAATAGTTAAACTTTAGTATCTATAGATTTTGTAAATTCTTTATATGAGTTTTCTTGAAAAAACCTTGATAAATTATAAAGGCACCACATGAGATCGTTTTAGTCAGGTTGTGCAGTAAAGCTAAATTAAATATTAGTGTCACTTGTTTGGAAAGTTGCTCAAAGTATTTCTGTGCCTTAGAGAAAAAAACTGAGCGCAATATGGTTTCAAACTGTTTAATCTTGCGAAAGGAACAGTGCAAGCAAATGTTATTTTCTGTTACAAGTATAGGTAAAAGTTTATTCAGAAAATAATCATGAAAATACTAGATATTGGTCTGTTGGCTACCAAAATTGGTAAAAACATTCCTTTGATAATGAGAAATAATATACTTAAGGAAGTATACACTTTCTTAATGGTTTTCATTAGTTAGTATTAAAAAATAATTTAAAGAGAAAACACATGACATTATTTTATCAAATTATCCAGTGCAAGAAAATCAACTACTTTGCCATGGCTTTTTAAAAATTGCACATTTGAATTCTATGGTTTAGACATTACATTGTGCAAGATATGGCTGGTGAGCAGATGTTTTTAGAATAACACTGGAAGGCAATGTTATTTTTAAATGTGTATCATGCACTAAAATTTAATCAGAAAATAACCATGGAAATATTAAATGTTGGTTTCTTAGATACCAAAATTGTTATACATGTATTCTGGGCAATTAAAATGGTTAAACTTAAATATCTATAGATTTTCTAAATCTATTATCTGAGTTTTCTTGAGAAAACATTGATAAATTATAAAGGCAGCAGATGAGATGGGTTTGTCAAGTTGTCCAGTGGAATAAAATGAAATATTTGTGCCACTCTTTGGAAAGTTGGTCAAAGTATTTGTATGGCTTACAGAAAATATTGAGCACAATATGGTTTCAAACTGGTTAATCTTGTGAGAGCAACAGTGCAAGCAAATGTTATTTTCTGTAACAAGTATAGGTAAAAGTTTATTCAGAAAATAATCATTAAAATGCTATATAGTGGTCTGTTGGCTACCAAAATTGGTGAAAACATTCCTTTGATAATGAGAAATAATATACTTAAGCAAGTATACACTTTCTCAATGGGTTTCATTAGTTGGTATTAAAAAATAATTTCAGGAGAAAACACATGATATAATTTTATCAAATTATCCAGTGCAAGAAAATGAACTACTGGCCATAGCTTCTTGAGAATTGCTCATTTGTATTCTATGGTTTAGACAACATTGAGCAAGATATGGCTGGTGAGCATGTAATGTTTTTAGAATGACACTAGAAGGCAATGTTATTTTTAAGTGTATATCATGCATTAGAATTTAATCAGGAAATAACCATGGAAATATTACATGCTGGTTTCTTAGATACCAAAATAGTTATACACGTAGTCTTGGCAATTAGAATGGTTAAACTTAAATATCTATAGATTTTGTAAATCCTTTATATGAGTTTTCTTGAGAAAACCTTGATAAATTATAAAGGCACCAGATGAGATGGGTTTGTCAAGTTGTCCATTGGAATAAAATGAAAAATTTGTGCCACTGTTTGGAAAGTTGGTCAAAGTATTTGTACGGCTTACAGAAATTATTGAGCACAATATGGTTTCAAACTGGTTAATCTTGTGAGAGCAATAGTGCAAGCAAATGTTATTTTTTGTTACAAGTATGGGTAAAAGTTTATTCAGAAAATAATCGTAAGAATATTACATAATAGTCTGTTGGCTACCAAAATTGGTGAAAACATTCCTTTGATAATGAGAAATAATATACTTAAGCAAGTATACACTATCTCAATGGGTTTCATTAGTTGGTATTAAAGTTTGTATTAGTTGGTTTAGACATAACATTGAGTAAAATATGACTGGTGAGCATGTAATGCTTTCTGAATAAAACTACAATAGAATGTTATGTGTCAGTGTCAATTATTCATTTAAAAATATTCAGAAAATAATGATGAAAATAGTACATGATGGGATTCTAAATACCAAAATTTTTTGCATATGTAGCCTTAGCAATGAAAAAGCTTAAACTTAAGTATATATACATTTTGTAAATTTTTTATATGAATTTCCTAGGAAACACATGAGATAATTTTCCCAAGTTCACCAGTGGAATAAAATGAAACATTTGTGCCACTGTTTGGAAAGTTGGTCAAAGTATTTGTATGGTTTTCAGAAAATATTTAGCACAATATGGTTTCAAACTAGTTAATCTGGTGAGAGTAACACTGGAAGCAAATGTTATTTTCTATTACAAGTATAGGTAAAAGTTTATTCAAAAATTAATCCTGAAAATACTAAATAGAGCTATGCTGCCTACCAAAATTGCTGAAAATATTCCTTTGAAAGTTGCAACAATTACACTTAGGCATGTCTACCTTTTGTCAATGGTTTTTATCAGTTTGTTTTAAAAATATTTTAACAAGAAAACACATGAAAATATAAAGGATATCTCACCTACCGTGTTCCAACATAAACATGGAATCATGTAATATTTTACTGTTTAACATTATTTTTTACATATGCACTTGGACAAAAATAATTAGGCTAAATATTCACCAAAAAGTTACTAACAAAACAAGACACTTTAAACCCTGTAACTTTGTACTCGACAGCAAAGTCTTTATATAAATTTGGCACAGGTGGGATGGGTTGGGGATATGCTTTAAAACTTTCCTTTTGAAGTCGCCGCTTGTCCCTGTGGTAACTTTTCTGACAGCACTAGCTTAAAACTCATAAAGACTAAGGGATCGGTAGGCCATGCTTTCACAGTTTGTATTCATACTGAAAATCAAAATCAAGTGAGCTTTTACCCTTTTGTTCTAAATGAGATTTCCGTTCTCATTGAGCTCACCTTAGGACACCTGCATTATCATTTGACAGTCGTACCACCACTAAGAGCTCGCATTCGAATGTCTGGCTTCAGTTAAGCAAGTCAGACTTCTTACCAATTTAAAGTTTGAGAATAGGTTAAGGTCATTTCGACCCTAAGACCTCTAATCATTCGCTTTACCTGATAAAACTGCATCCGAGCTCCAGCTATCCTTAGGGAAACTTCGAAGGGAACCAGCTACTAGATGGTTCGATTAGTCTTTCGCCGCTATACCCAAATTTGCCGATCGATTTGCTACGAGCTTCCACCAGTGTTTCCCCTGGCTTCACCCTATTCAGGCATAGTTCACCATCTTTCGGGTCCCAACAGGTACGCTCTTACTCAAACCTTTCTAAGAGTAGAATAGGTCGGTCGATGATGTGGCCTCTCCAAGAAGGAAGGGCTTCTCACCTCAGCAGCCAAAGCTGCTTTTACTTTCATTGCACCCACGGGTTTCGATCACCCAGAGACTCGCGCACATGTTAGACTCCTTGGTCCATGTTTCAAGACGGGTCGGATAGAGCCGTATGGATTCCAACGTCCTCAGCGCGTAGTGTGCTATCACCGCCCTGTTGACCGGCAGCAGTTCGAGCACACAGGCGTGCCGTCTGCCACAGTCGATGACCGGACCAGCAAAAAAGGACACCAGCCCACCCAAAAGGGAGGCACGCTCTGCGACAGGCCACAGTCACCCACGAGACATGCGATCGCAAGGCTTAACAATCCCGAAAGATCTACCTTCCTTACGGCCTTCTGGCTTGCAGGGTAACCGATGTTGAGGCTCACCTACCAGAAGTGTGCCGCCTACGTCCCGCATCTGTACTCGACTTGTCTACGAAGATCGAGTGCGCACATGTCACGGAGCACAAAAGACTGAATCTGGCGAGGCGAATTGCTAACTCCATTCGCTTCCCTTTCAACGGTTTCACGTACTCTTTAACTCTCTTTTCAAAGTCCTTTTCATCTTTCCCTCACGGTACTTGTTCGCTATCGGTCTCGCACCTGTATTTAGCTTTAGATGGAGTTTACCACCCATTTTGGGCTGCAATCCCAAACAACCCAACTCTTGGAAAGCACATCGCCGACGATCGAACCTTGCAACGTACGGGGTTGTCAACCTCTGACGTGCTGTTCCAAGCAACTTAGGCAAGGTCGATTCGTCTGGAAAGTACTTCTCGAAACGACAATTTGCCGTTGAAAACAATGGAGATTTCAAATTTGAGCTGTTCCCTCTTCATTCGCCATTACTGGGGGAATCCTTGTTAGTTTCTCTTCCTCCGCTTAGTAATATGCTTAAATTCAGCGGGTAATCTTGCCTGATCTGAGGTCAAGAAGTTGACGGAGAGCAACAGGGTGGGAAGTGTCGAGGTCGGCAGCGAGCACGAAGTCGTAAAATATTTTGGCTTCGCGAATCGCTTGTGACTCTCGATGCCCGCTGCATTTCGAGAAACACGGCCGCGAGGTCGTGAAGTCTCAACACCGTGTGAAACAAGCACGATTTTTTGCTTTTGAAACCAACACTCAGACAGACATACTCCTGGTAGACCAAGAGCGCCATTTGCATTCAAAGATTTGATGATTCACTGAATTCTGCAATTCACACTACTTATCGCAGCTGGCTGCGTTCTTCATCGATGCACGAGCCTAGAGATCCACCGTTAAAAGTTGTCTTCCGATTTTCGACATTCCGACAAAGTCAAAACAAGAAAAACAATACGTGCAAGAGATAAGAAAACAAAAACAAATGGGGGGGCCGGGCAATACACAAAACATCCACCCATTTAACGAAGGCCAGGCTTCGACCCCCATGGTCTCGTACAGGTTCACAGAGTAAGCAGCGAGGCAATTCTCGCACTTTTTGTATGAAGATCAGTGATGATCCTGCAGGTTCACCTATGGAAACTTTGTTACGACTTTTACTTCCTCTAAATGATCAAGTTTGACCAACTTTTTGGCCTTCTTCAGAGTCTTGCGAATCCGACGGTGCCAATCCAGAGGCCTCACTAAACCATTCAATCGGTAGTAGCGACGGGCGGTGTGTACAAAGGGCAGGGACGTGATCAACGTGAGCTGATGACTCGCGCTTACTAGTAATTCCTCGTTCAAGATCAAAAATTACAATGATCTATCCCCAGTACGACGATGATTCACAAAATTACCCATACCTTTCGGAGTAGGAGCAACTCGCTGCCATCGTCAGTGTAGCGTGCGTGCGGCCCAGTACATCTAAGGACATCACAGACCTGTTATTGCCTTCCTGACTGGTGAAAACCAACAGTCCCTCTAAGAAGTCGAGGACGATTCCCGAATCGCCTGACTATTTAGCAGGTCAAGGTCTCGTTCGTTAATGGAATTAACCAGACAAATCACTCCACCAACTAAGAACGGCCATGCACCACCACCCACAGAATCAAGAAAGAGCTCTCAATCTGTCAATCCTTACTATGTCTGGACCTGGTGAGTTTTCCTGTGTTGAGTCAAATTAAGCCGCAGGCTCCACTCCTGGTGGTGCCCTTCCGTCAATTCCTTTAAGTTTCAGCTTTGCAACCATACTTCCCCCGGAACCCAAAAACTTTGGTTTCCCATAAGGTGCCAACGGGGTCATACAATAACACCCGCTGATCCCTAGTCGGCATTGTTTATGGTTAGAACTAGGACGGTATCTGGTCGTCTTCGATCCTCTAACTTTTGTTCTTGATTAACGAAAACATTCTTGGCAAATGCTTTCGCATTAGTTCGTCTTTCGTAAATCCAAGAATTTCACCTCCGACAAAGAAATACGAATGCCCCCAACTGTCCCTATTAATCATTACTTCGGTTCTAGAAACCAACAAAATAGAACCAAAGTCGTATTCCATTTATCCATGCTTATGTATTCAAGCACTAGCCTGCTTTGAACAATCTAATTTTTTCAAAGTAAACGTCGCAAATCCTACCCATACTCAATTAAGAGCACACGTAGTCTTGGCGAAGAAGAACAGCGCGGCCAGTAAGATACCTTGCGGCTGACCAACCACGCTGCCCCGAAATCCAACTACGAGCTTTTTAACTGCAACAACTTTAGTATACGCTATTGGAGCTGGAATTACCGTGGCTGCTGGCACCAGACTTGCCCTCCAATTGTTCCTCATTAAGAGATTTAAATTGTACTCATTCCAATTACAAGACTTGAAAAGCCCTGTATTGTTATTTTTTCTCACTACCTCCCTGTGTCAGGATTGGGTAATTTGCGCACCTGCTGCCTTCCTTGGATGTGGTAGCCGTTTCTCAGGCTCCCTCTCCGGAATCGAACCCTAATTCTCCATCACCCGTTGCAACCATGGTAAGCCACTACCTTACCATCGACAGTTGATAGGGCAGAAATTTAAATGAAACATAGCCGGCATGTAAGGCCATGCGATTCGAAAAGTTATTATGAATCACCAAAAATCCGGGCTTGAACCCGCATTGGTTTTTAATCTAATAAATACATCCCTTCCAGAAGTCGGGACTTTTTGCATGTATTAGCTCTAGAATTACTACAGTTATCGAAGTAGTAAGGGTACAATCAAATATACGAAAACTGATTTAATGAGCCATTCACAGTTTCACAGTACAAGTGCTTATACTTAGACATGCATGGCTTAATCTTTGAGACAAGCATATGTTACTGGCAGGATCAACCAGTTAACTGTCGAACAAACAAGCAGAAAGGCTGCAAAGAGCCTCTCGTACTTTTGGACGACCAGCTGAGCTTTTTTTAAAGGAGAAAACGCAGTTTCCTCTTACATGACCGTGCGCCGGCGACTGGTTGAGCAGCGACCAACCGGCACGGCATGCCTCTCTTTGCCACGTCTTCAGACATTCCTCTTGGCAAGACCTAGGGGACCAAGGAAAGCCAATGCACAGCAAATGGCCCGGTCACCTACCTCTGCCTGAATGGTAAGCATATATCTTCAAAACGCTCATGATTAAAAGTTGTTCAACGAACAGTCACACAACATTCGCAACACTTTCAGATGCAGAACTGCAACCCACACTTAGTGCACACCTGCCAAAAATCGATTAATGGCAAGGAAAAGGACTGTGGAACAAATAACAAGCGAACCACCCCTCTCCCAACACAGTCGAGCAGGCCACATACCATGAAAACCGAAGAGAGGCCTGTGTGGCCAAGGCATCACAGCCTTGCAACTGCACCCATCGGGACAGGCTCGGAGTTGATCAAGCTGCATTTTGAAGCAAACCCGATCCCTTAGCACATCATAGCACTAGCAAACACACTCACTTCGACGGTGCAACTTCACCAACCCAGAAGCCATCAGCTGCTCACTCAGCACTCAGCAACACAGTCTCCTACGATTACTAGCCTAAATTTTTCCATTGTAATAATCGACAAGGAGATGGTTCATTTCTAACAAGTCCAAAACATCCTCCGACAATTTGTGCCAACCTAACACTACCCCAACACCGCTTGCTGCTGCCACGGATATCTCGGGCAACTTGAGAAATTTGAAACACAATATGATCAATGCTAACTTTCTCGAATGCACTGGATAAACTGCACCTCCAGTTCCTGAACAATTTTTCCATTGTAATAACTGACAAGGAGATGGTTAATTTTTAACAAGTCTAAAACATCCTCCGACAATTTGTGCCAACCAAACACTACCCCAACACCACTTGCTGCTGCCATGGATATCTCGGGCAACTTGAGAAATTGCAAACACAATATGATCAATGCTAACTTTCTCGAATGCACTGGATAAACCGCATCTCCAATTCCTGTGGACTCGATAGCTCAACAGGTACAGCGGCCAACCGGTATCCCGAATGCACAACTCCAAGTCCCACTATAGACAACAAAATTTTTCAGTTGATTTCCACAGTGTCAGAATATCATCAACATGTATACAGTGGACATGATCCCAACCTTCAGGTGCCTTACCCATAAACAGGAGAAGAATTCCAAGAGGGAGCAACTTGTTCATTCAAGGTCGGAAAGCCTGCTTTTCACTATCAAGTCAAAATATCACCATTATGTTTTATCGTCTTGCTTTTTCCCCCGAGCCAAGCAGTTTGTTTCCTGCTACAGCTTTTCCCAACAGTCAGCTGGCGATGGCTTCAGGTGCGTGCCACTTTGCAAGAAAAACCACTGCCCAACCATTACGAAGGATGTGATTATGCTTGTAAAAAAACCCAATAAAAAGGCACAAGTCTTAGAACAAGGGCTTAGTCTCAGCATATTGTAGGAACAAGGCTACTCTCTACTGCTTACAATACCCCGTTCTTTATTTAAATCGTCTGCAAAAGATTTAGCTGAGGAAGATTTAGATTTTTGGTCTAGGTAGTGCTTCAGAGTATAGTGTGCTCCTTAGCACATTGTGATGCAGGAAGCCGAAGTTTTGTTTCTTGCTACAGCTTTTACCAACAGTCAGCTGGCGATGGCTTCAGTTGCGTGCCCCTTTGCAAGCAAAACCACTGCCCAACCATTACGGACGATGTGATTATGCTTTAAAAAAAAAGGAACAAATCTTAGAACAAGGGCTTAATCTCAGCAGATCATAGCAACAAGGCTACTCTACTGCTTACAATACCCCGTTCTTTATTTAAGTCGTCTGCAAAGGATTTAGCTCTGGAAAATTTAGATTTTGGTCAAGGTAGTGCTTTAGAGCATAGTCTGCTCCTTAGCACATTGTGACACAGGAAGCCGAAGCTTCTATTCTTGTTCGCCTAAGATTGTCCAGAGGAATGAATCGTTGCTTTCTAGCACGGATTCTGACTTAGAGGTGTTCAGTCATAATCCAACAGATGGTAGCATCGCACCATTGGCTTTTCAGCCAAGTGCAAATGCCAATTGTCTGAATCTGCGGTTCCTCTCTTACTGAACAGAATTACTATTGCAACAACATTTCAACAGTAGGGTAAAACTAACCTGTCTCACGACGGTCTAAACCCAGCTCACGTTCCCTATTGGCGGGTGAACCATCCGACGCTTGGCGAATTCTGCTTCGCAATGATAGGAAGAGCCGACATCAAAGGATCAAAAAGCAACGTTGCTATGAACGCTTGGCTGCCACAAGCCTGTTATTAGAATATAGCCGTACGGGTATTGAATCATCTCAGGTATACAAAGTATCTATAGTTACATTAATACATATTCATAGGTATACTTATTGTATTTAAACTTTTTTGATCAGAATGAAAATTGGAATAAATTTGTGCAATCGATAGTATTTTTATAGTGAAGTTTACATGCCAAAAATTTTTCGATTGCACGAGCCATTTTACGAGATATAGACATTTAAAGTTGGAAGTTCGACCTGCCGCCATGATGAGTTTACTGAAGATGGAAGGCGATATCTTTGGTTATGCTTAATAAATTTAGACGAGATTTATATCATTGTAATCTGAAAGGCAAGCACTTTCTAATGATATAAATTTTGTAGTACTTAAATGCGAGAGTATCTTTGGAGAGACAAGAGTTTTCTTGTTGTTAGCAGGTGTTGTAAAGACGCTCCGCCACTACGACAAAATGGAGCTAATGAATGCTATATCTTTGGTAATATGCAACGGATTGTGAAGAAATTTGTATCACTGTAATCGACAGAGTGAGTACTTTCCAATGGTACTAAATTTGTAAAGCTGAGGAGTGAAAAGTTTTTCGCTTGGGCCAAAAGTTTTCTTCTTGTTGACAGGTGTTTTAAAGGAGAACCGCGATGACGAGCACACGCAGTTATCGAATGTGATATCTTTAGTAATACCAAATGGATTCTGAAGAAATTAATATCACTGTCATGAGCAAGGTATGTACTTTCAATTGATATTAAATTTGTAAAGCTGAGGAGTGAAAAGTTTTTTGCTTGGGGCAAACGTTTTCTTATTGTTGACAGGTGTTTTGAAGGCGCACCGCCATGACGAACACACGGATTTATCGAATGTGATATCTTTGGTAATACGCGATGGATGCTGAAGAAGTTTATATCACTGTGATTGGCAAGGTAAGTACTTTCGAATGGTATTAAATTTGTAAAGCTGAGGAGTGAAAAGTTTTTCGCTAGGGGCAAAAGTTTTGTTCTTATTGAGAGTAATAAAGGATTTGCCGCCATGACTAGCAAATGAGATAACGAAGGCAATATCATTGCTCATACTTGATGGATTTTTAAGAAATTGATGAGTGTAGCCGAAAAGTCAAGTCGTTTTAAACGGTATAAAATTTGTAGCCCTTAAAAGTGAAAAGTTTTTCTGGAAAGCCAAAAGATTTCTTGTTATTGACAGGTGTGAAGAACAACTGGTCACGAGGAAGAAAGCAAAGGGCAAACAGGATATTTTTGCTCAAACTCCATGAATTTTGAAGAAATTTGTATCATTATAATCGCAAAGGCAAGTACTTTTCAATGGTATTAAATTTGTAGTACTGACGAGGGACAGTTGTTGATGAGGAACGAAACTATTCTTGATAAAAAGGATAGAATAGAAATTGTATTGATACTGTTGGCCTGTTAGTGGTTAGCTGTTGTTTTAACTGACAGAGTTTATCACTTTGTTTTTACTCATGTTATTGCTGGAAAATCATGAAGTGTGATCTTATGGTTTAATCATTACATTGAGCAAAATATAGCTGGTGTCCAGCTAATGTGTTGGGAATAAAACAACAATACAATGTTGTATTTCAGTGTCAAGTACAGATGAAAGTTCATTCAGAAAATAATCATGAACATATTACATGGTGGCTTGCTGGATACCAATATTGCTTCACAGGTAAGTTTAGTAATAAGAAAGGTTAAACTTAAGTATCTAGATATTCTATGAATGCTTTTCAGAAATTTCCTTCAATAAACATTGATAAATTACATAGGAAATTGATGAGATAATTTTGTGAAGCTATCCACTGGAACTCTATGAAATATTTATCTTACTGATTTGAAAATTTCTCAAAATCTTTGTGTGGCTAAGAGAAAAGCTTCAGCAAAATATGGCTTCAGTCTGATTAATCTTCTGGGAGCAACAGTGTAATGCAATGCTGTATTCTGGTTTCCTGTATAGATAAAGTTTATTCAGAAATTAATCATCAAAATATTATCTAGTGGTGTGATGGATCTCAATCTTGTTTAAGACATTGCCTTAATAATGAGATAGAACATGCTTAACTATGTGCACATTTTGTCAACTCCTTTCATTCCTTGACTTTAAGAAAATGTTTAAGGAGAAAGCAAATGACATAATTTTGTGAAGTTATACAGTGCAAGAAAGTGAAATATTTGAAATTCTTTTTATGAAATTACTCAATGTCCTGCTATGCTTCAGACATAATGTTGAAAGAAATATAACTGGTGTACAGCTGAACTATTCAGAATAACACTGTAAGACAATGTTATGCTCCAGGTTCAAATGCACATAAAAGCTTATGCAGAAAATAATCATGAAAATATTACATGATGGTTTGATGGATACCAAAATTGTTATGGAGGTAAAGTTACTCATAAGAAAGCTTAAATTAAAGTATCTACATATTTTGTAAATGCTTTTCCAGAGCTGGATTGAAAAAACTTTGATACATTATATAGGAAACAAGTGCAATAGTTTTGTAAATCTATGCAGTGGAGCTATATCAAATATTTGTCTTACAGTTTTGAAAATTAAGAATATCTTTCTATGGCATAGAGAAATTATGGACTACAATATGGCTTCAGTCTGATTAATCTTGTGAAAGGAAAACTGTATAACAATGGTATATTCTTGTGCCTAATATAAGTAAATTTAATTCAGAAATTAATCATTAAAATATTATCTAGTGGTCTGTTGGATAGCAAACTTGTTTCAGACATTAATTTAATAATGAGAAAGATTATCCTTAAGTATGTCCACATTTTCTCACTTCCTTTCATCACTTGGCTTAGAGAATATGTATAAGGAGAAAGCAAATGACATAATTTTGTCAAGGTACCCAGTGGAAAAAAATGAAATATTTCTTATATATTTTGAAAAATTAGTCAATGTCCTGCTCTGATTTGGACATAATATATTTGGACATAATATTTGGACATAATATAAACAGGGCACCAGCCCACCCAAAAGGGAGGCACGCACTGCGACAGGCCAGTCACCCACGAGACATGCGATCGCAAGGCTTAACAATCCCGAAAGATCTACCTTCCTCACGGCCTTCTGGCTCGCAGGGTAACCGACGTTGACGCTCGCCTACCAGAAGTGCGCCACCTATGTCCCGCATCTGTACTCGACTCGTTTACGAAGATCGAGTGTGAGCACGTCACGGAGCGCAAAAGACTGAATCTGGTGAGGTGAATTCCTAACTCCATTCGCTTCCCTTTCAATGGTTTCACGTACTCTTTAACTCTCTTTTCAAAGTCCTTTTCATCTTTCCCTCACGGTACTTGTTGGCTATCGGTCTCGTGCCTGCATTTAGCTTTAGATGGAGTTTACCACCCATTTTGGGCTGCAATCCCAAACAACCCGACTCTTGGAAAGCACATCACAGACGATTGAACCTTGCCACGTACGGGGTTGTCACCCTCTATGACGTGCTGTTCCAAGCAACTTAGGCAAGGTTGATTCGTCTGGAAAGTACTTTTCGAAACTACAATTCGCTGTTGAAAACAATGGAGATTTCAAATTTGAGCTGTTCCCTCTTCATTCGCCATTACTGGGGGAATCCTTGTTAGTTTCTCTTCCTCCGCTTAGTAATATGCTTAAATTCAGCGGGTAATCTTGCCTGATCTGAGGTCAAGAAGTCGACAGAGAGCAACAGGGTGGGAAGTGGAGAGGTCGGCAGCGAGCACGAAGTCGTAAAATATTTTGGCTTCGCGAATCGCTTGTGACTCTCGATTCCCGCTGCATTTCGAGAAACACGGCTGCGATGCCGTGAAGTCTCAACGCCTTGCAAAACAAGCACGATTTCTTGCTTTTGAAACCAACACTCAGACAGACATGCTCCTGGTAGACCAAGAGCGCCATTTGCGTTCAAAGATTCGATGATTCACTGAATTCTGCAATTCACACTACTTATTGAAGCTGGCTGCGTTCTTCATCGATGCATGAGCCTAGAGATCCACTGTTAAAAGTTGTCTTCCGATTTTCGACATTCCGACAAAGTCAAAACAAGAAAAACAATACATACAGGAGATAAGAAAACAAAAACAAATGCAAGGTCCGGCATTGCACAAAGCATCCACCCATTTAAAGAAGGCCAGGCTTAGACCCCCATGGTCTCGTACAGGTTCACAGAATAAGCAGTGAGGTAGTTCTCGTATTTCTTTTTGTATGAAGATCGATGATCCTTCAGCATATTCACCTACGGAAACCTTGTTACTACTTTTATTTCCTCTAAATGATCAAGTTTGACCAACTTCTTGGCCTCCGTCAGAGCATAGCAAATCCGACCGCGCCAATCCGGAGGCCTCACTAAACCATTCATTCAGTAGTAGCGACGGGCTGTGTGTACAAAGGGCAGGGATGTAATCAACGCAAGCTTATGACTCGCCCATACTAGGAATTCCTCATTCAAGATCAAAAATTACAATGATCTATCCCCAGTACGACGATGATTCACAAGATTACCCGCACCTTTCGGTGAAGGAGCAACTCGCTGACATCAGTGTAACAAGTGTACAGCCCAGGACATCTAAGGGCATCACAGACTTGTTATTGCCTTCCTCACTTTGGATAAACACCAACAGTCCCTCTAAGAAGTCGAGGACGATTCGCGAATTCCCTGACTATTTAGCAGGTCAAGGTCTCGTTCGTTAACAGAATTCACCAGACAAATCACTCCACCTACTAAGAATGGCCATGCACCACCACCAATAGAATCAAGAAAGAGCTCTCAATCTGTCAATCCTTACTGTGTCTGGACCTGGTGAGTTTTCTGTGTTGAGTCAAATGAAGCCGCTGGCTCCACTCCTGGTGGTGCCCTTCCGTCAATTCCTTTAAGTTTCAGCTTTGCAACCATACATGCCCCAGAATCCAAAAACTTTGGTTTCCCATAAGGTGCCAACGGGGTCATACAATAACACCTGCTGATCCCTTGTCGGCATCGTTTATGTTTAGAACTAGGACGGTATCTGATCGTCTTTGATCCTCTAACTTTCATTCTTGATTAACGAAAACATTCTTGGCAAATGCTTTCACATTAGTTTGTCTTTCGTAAATCCAAGAATTTCACCTCTGACAACGAAATACGAATGCCCCCAACTGTCCCTATTAATCATTACTTCGGTTCTAGAAACCAACAAAATAGAACCAAAGTCGTATTCCATTTATCCATGCTTATGTATTCAAGCACAAGCCTGCTTTGAACACTCTAATTTTTTCAAAGTAAACGTCGCAAATCCTACCCACACTCAATTAAGAGCACACGTAGTCTTGGCGAAGAAGAACAGTGCGGCCAGTAACATACCTTGCGGCTGACCAACCGCGCTGCCCTGAAATCCAACTACGAGCTTTTTAACTGCAACAACTTTAGTATACGCTATTGGAGCTGGAATTACCGTGGCTGCTGGCACCAGACTTGCCCTCCAATTGTTCCTCGTTAAGAGATTTAAATTGTACTCATTCCAATTACAAGACTTGAAAAGCCCTGTATTGTTATTTTTTCTCACTACCTCCCTGTGTCAGGATTGGGTAATTTGCACACCTGCTGCCTTCCTTGGATGTGGTAGCCATTTCTCAGGCTTCCTCTCCGGAATCGAACCCTAATTCTCCGTCACCCGTTGCAACCATGGTAAGCCACTACCTTATCATCGACAGTTGATAAGGCAGAAATTTGAATGAAACATTGCCGGCACGTAAGGCCATGCGATTCGAAAAGTTATTATGAATCACCAAAAATCCGTGTGTGAACCTGCATTGGTTTTTAATCTAATAAATACATCCCTTCCAGAAGTCGGGACTTTTCACATGTATTAGCTCTAGAATTACTATGGTTATCCAAGTAGTAAGGGTACAATCAAATAAACGATAATTGATTTAATGAGCCATTCGCAGTTTCACAGTACAAGTGCTTATACTTAGACAGTTAACTGGATCAACCAGTTAACTGTCAAACAAACGAGCAGAAAGACAGCGAAGAGCCTCTCTTACTTTTGGACGAGCAGCTGAGCTGTTTTTAAAGGAGAAAATGTAGTTTCCTCTTACATGACTGTGCGCCGGCGACTGGTCCAGCAGCGACCGACCGACACGGCATGCCTCTCTTTGCCACGTCTTCAGACATTCCACTTGGCAAGACCTAGGTGACCAAGGAAAGCCACTGCACAGCAAATGGTCTGGTCATCTACCTCCTCCTGAAAGGTAAGCATATAGCTTCAAAACGCTCATGATTAAACGTTGTTCAACGAACAGTAACACAACATTCGCAACACTTTCAGATGCAGAACTGCAACCGACACTTTGTGCACACCTGCTAAAAATTGACTAAATGGCAAGGAAAAGGACTGTGGAAGGAACAACAAGCGAACCACCCCTCTCCCAACACAGTTGAGCAGGCCACATACCATGAAAACCGAGGAGAGGCCTGTGCGGCCAAGGCATCACGGCCTTGCTACTGCACCCATCGGGACAGGCTCGGACTTGATCAAGCTGCATTTTGAAGCAAACGCGATCCCTTAGCACATCATAGCACTAGCAAACACACTCACTTCGACAGTGCAACTTCACCAACCCAGAAGCCATCAGCTGCTCACTCAGCACTCAGCAACACAGTCTCCTACGATTACTAGCCTAAATTTTTCCATTGTAATAATCGACAAGGAGATGGTTCATTTCTAACAAGTCCAAAACATCCTCCGACAATTTGTGCCAACCTAACACTACCCCAACACCGCTTGCTGCTGCCACGGATATCTTGGGCAACTTGAGAAATTTGAAACACAATATGATCAATGCTAACTTTCTCGAATGCACTGGATAAACTGCATCTACAGTTCCTGAACAATTTTTCCATTGTAATAACTGACAAGTAGATGGTTCATTTTTAACAAGTCTAAAACATCCTCCGACAATTTGTGCCAACCAAACACTACCCCAACACCACTTGCTGCTGCCATGGATATCTCGGGCAACTCAAGAAATTGCTAACTTTCTCGAATGCACTGGATAAACCGCACCTCCAATTCCTGTGGACTCGATAGCTCAACAGGTACAGTGGCCGACCGGTATCCCGAATGCGCAACTCCAAGTCCCACTCTAGTCAACAAAATTTTTCAGTTGATTTCCACAGTGTCAGAATATCATCAACATGTATACAGTGGACATGATCCCAACCTTCAGGTGCCTTACCCATAAACAGGAGACGAATTCCAAGAGGGAGCAACTTGTTAATTCAAGGTCGGAAAGCCTGCTTTTCGCTATCAAGTCAAAATATCACCATCATGTTTTATCGTCTTGCTTTTTTCCCCGAACCCCGCAGTTTGTTTCCTGCTACAGCTTTTCCCAACAGTCAGCTGGCGATGGCTTCAGGTGCGTGCCACTTTGCAAGAAAAACCACTGCCCAACCATTACGAAGGATGTGATTATGCTTGTAAAAAAAAACCAATAAAAAGGCACAAGTCTTAGAACAAGGGCTTAGTCTCAGCATATCGTAGGAACAAGGCTACTCTCTACTGCTTACAATACCCCATTCTTTATTTAAGTCGTCTGCAAAAGATTTAGCTGAGGAAGATTTAGATTTTTGGTCAAGGTAGTGCTTCAGAGTATAGTGTGCTCCTTAGCACGTTGTGATGCAGGAAGCCGAAGTTTTGTTTCTTGCTACAGCTTTTACCAACAGTCAGCTGGCGATGGCTTCAGTTGCGTGCCCCTTTGCAAGCAAAACCACTGCCCAACCATTACGGACGATGTGATTATGCTTTAAAAAAAAGGATCAAATCTTAGAACAAGGGCTTAATCTCAGCAGATCGTAGCAACAAGGCTACTCTACTGCTTACAATACCCCGTTCTTTATTTAAGTCGTCTGCAAAGGATTTAGCTCTGGAAAATTTAGATTTTGGTCAAGGTAGTGCTTTAGAGCATAGTCTGCTCCTTAGCACATTGTGACACAGGAAGCCGAAGCTTCTATTCTTGTTCGCCTAAGATTGTCCAGAGGAATGAATCGTTGCTTTCTAGCACGGATTCTGACTTAGAGGCGTTCAGTCATAATCCAACAGATGGTAGCTTTGCACCATTGGCTTTTCAGCCAAGTGCAAATGCCAATTGTCTGAATCTGCGGTTCCTCTCGTACTGAGCAGAATTACTATTGCAACAATACTTCAACAGTAGGGTAAAACTAACCTGTCTCATGACGGTATAAACCCAGCTCACATTCCCTATTGGCGGGTGAACAATCCGACGCTTGGCGAATTCTGCTTCGCAATGATAGGAAGAGCCGACATCGAAGGATCAAAAAGCAACGTCGCTATGAACGCTTGGCTGCCACAAGCCAGTTATCCCTGTGGTAACTTTTTTGACACCCCTAGCTTAAAACTCATAAAGACTAAGGGATCGATAGGCCATGCTTTCACAGTTTGTATTCATACTGAAAATCAAAATCAAGTGAGCTTTTACCCTTTTGTTCTACATGAGATTTCCATTCTCATTGAGCTCACCTTAGGACACCTGCGTTATCATTTGACAGTCGTGCCACCCCAGCCAAACTCCCAACCTGACAGTGTCTTCGGGTAGGATTGACCGGCAAGAAAGCGATCTTAACACAAAAATGTGGACATGACATCCAGCTCCACTTCACCGAATAAGTAAAAAAATGATAAGAGTAGTGGTATTTCACTTGCAGATTGCTCCTCCCACTTATTCTGCACCTCTCATGTTTTTTCACGGAGTCAAACTAGAGTAAAGCTCAACAGGGTCTTCTTTCCCTGCTGTTGCTGCGAAGCCCGTTCCCTTGGCTGTGATTTCGCTAGATAGTAGATAGGGACAGTGGGAATCTTGTTAATCCATTCATGCGCGTCACTAATTAGATGACGAGGCATTTGGCTACCTCAAGAGAGTCATAGTTACTCCTGCCGTTTACCTGCTCTTGTGGATGAATTACTTCACTTTGACATTCAGAGCACTGGGCAGAAATCACATTGCATCAACACCAATCACCAGCCATCGCAATGCTATGTTTTAATTAAACAGTCAGATTCCTCTTGTCCGTTCCAGTTCTATATTGGTTGTTAACTATATGCCGAATCGTCCTGACAGTCACAGCTCAGCCAATCCATGAGAAGTCCCTTCCCGGTCCGACCTCTACCCCAAGAGTTCTCAGCCAGCCTGAGATGAGTCCTCTTGCTTTAAGTCCCAGCCCTACAGACACAACCCTTAGAGCCAATCCTTTTCATAAAGTTAGGGATCCATTTTGCCGGCTTCCCTTAGCTACATTGTTCTATCAACTAGAGGCTGCTCACCTTGGAGACCTGCTGCGGTTACAAGTATGACCAGACGAGAAAATTAACGACTCCCTCGGATTTTTCTAGGCCATCGAAAGCGCACCAGACCCCACAAGAAGTGTTGGGCTTTACCGGACATGAAACCCTATCTCCGGCTAAACCGATTTCAGGGTGACAGCCTGTTAAAAAGAAAAGAGAACTCTTCCCGGGGCTCTCGCCAACATCTCAGAGTTTGGTTGCGTTACCACTGGTGCCACTAGGTGGCAGTATCCCAGTTCTGGTTCAGGAATATTAACCCGATTCCCTTTCGATAGGTGTCCCAAAATTGGGCACTTTGTAATAGAATTTCCCTCTCTTAGGATCGACTAACCCATGTCCAACGACTGTTCACATGGAACCTTTCTCTACTTCAGTCTTCAAAGTTCTAATTTTAATATTTCCTACTACCACCAAGATCTGCGCCAGAGGCTGTTTCACGACCTACACGCCCTCCTACTTGTCGGAACTTCGCACTTGTTCCGACGGCCAACTATAGGTGCGACACTTGAGCACCTTCCATTTTCAGGGCTAGTTGATTCGGCAGGTGAGATGTTACACACTCCTTACCGGATTCCAACTTCCATGGCCACCGTCCTGCTGTCAATATCAACCAACACCTTTTGTGGGGTCTGATGAGCGTCGACTTGGGCACCTTAACTCAGCGTTCGGTTCATCCCGGATCGCCAGTTCTCCTTACCAATTTAAAGTTTGAGAATATGTTAAGGTCATTTCGACCCTAAGACCTCTAATCATTTGCTTTACCTGATAAAACTGCATCCGAGCTCCAGCTATCCTAAGGGAAACTTTGGAGGGAACCAGTTACTTGATGGTTTGATTAGTCTATCCCCACTATACCCAAATTCGACCATCAATTTGCAGGTCAGAATCGTTAGGAGCTTCCACCAGTGTTTCTGCTGGCTTCACCCTATTGAGGCATAGTTCACCATCTTTCGGGTCCCAACAGGTACGCTCTTACTCAAACCTTTCTAAGAGTAGAATAGGTCGGTCAATGATGTGGCCTCTCCAAGAAGGAAGGGCTTCTCACCTCAGCAGCCAAAGCTGCCTTTACTTTCATTGTGCCCACCGGTTTCGATCGCCCAGAGACTCACCCGCATGTTGGACTTCTTGGTCCGTGTTTCAAGATGGTTCGGATAGAGCCGTACAGATGTCAACGTCCTCAGCACGTAGTGTGTGATCACTGCTTGTTGACTGGCAGCTGTTCCAGCACGGAGGTGTGCTGTCCGCCACAGTCGGCAACTGGACCAACAAAACAGGACACCATCCCACCCAAAGAGGCACATGCTGCGACAGGCCACAGTTACCCACAAGACATGCAATCACGAGGCTTAACAATCCCGAAAGATCTACCTTCCTCACGGCCTTCTGGCTCGCAGGGTAACTGACATTGACCCTCACCTACAAGAAGTGTGCCACCTACATCCAGCATCCATACTCAACTCTTCTACAAAGATTGAGTGTGCGCACGTCGCAGAGCACAAAAAACTGAATCTGGCAAGGGGAATTGCTAACTCCGTTCGCTTCCCTATCACCGGTTTCACGTACTCTTTAACTCTCTTTTCAAGTTCCTTTTCATCTTTCCATCACGGTACTTGTTTGCTATCAGTCTCTTGCCTGTATTTAGCTTTAGATGGAGTTTACCACCCATTTTAAGCTGGAATCCCAAACAACCCGACTCTTGGAAAGCACATTGCCAACGATCGAACCTTGCCACGTACGGGGTTGTCACCCTCTATGACGTGCTGTTCCAAGCAACTTAGGCAAGGTCGATTCATCTGGAAAGTACTTTTCGAAACTACAATTAGCCGTTGAAAATAACAGAGATTTCAAATTTGAGCTGTTCCCTCTTTGCCATTACTGGGGGAATCCTTGTTAGTTTCTCTTCCTCCGCTTAGTAATATGCTTAAATTCAGCAGGTAATCTTGCCTGATCTGAGGTCAAGAAGTTGACAGAGAGCAACAGGGTGGGAAGTGGCAAGGTCGGCAGCGACCAGCAACTCGTAAAATATTTTGGCTTCGTGAATCGCTTGTGACTCTCGATTTCAGCTGCATTTCAAGAAACATGGCTGCGAGGCCATGAAGCCTCAACACCATGCGAAACAAGCACGATTTTTTGCTTTTGAAACCAACACTCAGACAGACATGCTTCTGGTAGACCAAGAGCACCATTTGCGTACAAAGATTCGATGGTTTACTGAATTCTGCAATTCACGCTACTTATCGAAGCTGGCCAGGTTCTTCATCGATGCACAAGCCTAGAGATGCAGCTTTAAAAGTTGTCTTCTCATTTTCAACATTCCGACAAAGTCAAAACAACAAAAACAATACATACAGGAGATAAGAAAACAAAAACAAATGCAGGGCCGGGCATTGTACAAAGCATCCACCCATTTAAAGAAGGCCAGGTTTAGACCCCCATGGTCTTGTACAGGTTCACAGAATAAGCAGTGAGGTAGTTCTCGTATTTCTTTTTGTATGAAGATCGATGATCCTTCAGCAGGTTCACCTACGGAAACCTTGTTACTACTTTTATTTCCTCTAAATGATCAAGTTTGACCAACTTCTTGGCCTCCGTCAGAGCATAGCAAATCCGACCGCGCCAATCCGGAGGCCTCACTAAACCATTCATTCAGTAGTAGCAACGGGCTGTGTGTACAAAGGGCAGGGATGTAATCAACGCAAGCTTATGACTCGCCCATACTAGGAATTCCTCATTCAAGATCAAAAATTACAATGATCTATCCCCAGCACGACGATGATTCACAAGATTACCCGCACCTTTCGGTGAAGGAGCGACTCGCTGCCATCATCAGTGTAGCGCGCGTGCAGCCCAGGACATCTAAGGGCATCACAGACTTGTTATTGCCTTCCTCACTTTGGATAAACACCAACAGTCCCTCTAAGAAGTCGAGGACGATTCGCAAATTGCCTGACTATTTAGCAGGTCAAGGTCTCGTTCGTTAACAGAATTCACCAGACAAATCACTCCACCAACTAAGAACGGCCATGCACCACCACCAATAGAATCAAGAAAGAGCTCTCAATCTGTCAATCCTTACTGTGTCTGGACCTGGTGAGTTTTCCCGTGTTGAGTCAAATGAAGCCGCTGGCTCCACTCCTGGTGGTGCCCTTCCGTCAATTCCTTTAAGTTTCAGCTTTGCAACTATACATGCCCCAGAACCCAAAAACTTTGGTTTCCCATAAGGTGCCAACAGGGTCATACAATAACACCCGCTGATTCCTAGTCAGCATCGTTTATGATTAGAACTAGGATGGTATCTGATCGTCTTCGATCCTCTAACTTTCATTCTTGATCAATGAAAACATTCTTGGCAAATGCTTTCGCATTAGTTTGTCTTTCATAAATCCAAGAATTTCACCTCTGACAACGAAATACGAATGCCCCCAACTGTCCCTACTAATCATTACTTCGGTTCTAAAACCAACAAAATAGAACCAAAGTCGTATTCCATTTATCCATGCTTATGTATTCAAGCACAAGCCTGCTTTGAACAATCTAATTTTTTCAAAGTAAATGTCGCAAATCCTACCCACACTCAATTAAGAGCACACGTAGTCTTGGCGAAGAAGAACAGTGCGGCCAGTAACATACCTTGCGGCTGACCAACCGCGCTGCCCTTAAATCCAACTACAAGCTTTTTAACTGCAACAACTTTAGTATATGCTATTGGAGCTGGAATTACCACGGCTGCTGGGATGAGGGTTGCCCTCGAATTGTTCCTCGTTAAGAGATTTAAATTGTACTCATTCCAATTACAAGACTTGAAAAGCCCTGTATTATTATTTTTTATCTCTACCTCCCTGCATCAGGATTGGGTAATTTGCAAGCCTGCTGCCTTCCTTGGATGTGGTAGCTGTTTCTCAGGCTCCCTCTCCAGAGCGAATCCTAATTCTCCGTTCCCTGTTGCAACCATGGTAAGGCACTATCTTACCATCGACAGTTGATAGGGCAGAAATTTCAATGAAACATCGCTGGCACGTAATGCCATGCGATTCGAAAAGTTATTATGAATCACCAAAAATCCAGGCGTGAACCTGCATTGGTTTTTAATCTAATAAATACATCCCTTCCAGAAGTCGGGAATTTTCGCTTGTATTAGGTCTAGAATTACTATGGTTATCCAAGTAGTAAGGGTAAAATCAAATAAACGATAATTGATTTAATGAGCCATTCGCAGTTTCACAGTACAAGTGCTTATACTTAGACATGCATGGCTTAATCTTTGAGACAAGCATATGTTACTGGCAGGATCAACCAGTTAACTGTCGAACAAACGAGCAGAAAGGCTGCAAACAGCCTCTCGTACTTTTGGAAGACCAGCTGTAGCTGTTTTTAAAGGAGAAAACGCAATTTCCTCTTACATGACCTTGCACCTGCAACTGGTAGAGCAGCGACTGACTGGCATGGCATTCCTCTCTTTGCCAGTCCTTAGACATTCCTCTTGGCAAGACCTAGGTGACCAAGGAAAGCCACTGCACAGCAAATGGCCCTGTCACCTCCCTCTGCCTGAAAGGTAAGCATATAGCTTCAAAATGCTCACGACTAAACGTTCAACGAACAGTCACACAACATTCGCAACACTTTCAGATGCAGAACTGCAACCGACACTTTGTGCACACCTGCCAAAAATTGACTAAATGGCAAGGAAAAGGACTGTGGAACGAATAACAAGTGAACCACCCCTCTCCCAACACAGTCAAGCAGACCACGTACCATGAAAACCGAGGAGAGGCCTGTGCGGCCAAGGCATCACGGCCTTGCAACTGCACCCATCGGGACAGGCTCGGACTTGATCAAGCTGCATTTTGAAGCAAACACAATCGCTTAGCATACCAGCACCAGCAAACACACTCACTTCAATGGTGCAACTTCACTAACCCCGTAGCCATCAGTTCCCCGCTCAGCACTCAGCAACAGTCTCCTAAGATTACTAGCCTAAATTTTTCCATTGTAATAATTGACAAGGAAATGGTTAATTTTTAACAAGTCCAAAACATCCTCCAACAATTTGTGCCGCCCTAACACTACCCCAACACCACTTGCTGCTGCCACGGATATCTCGGGCAACTTGAGAAACTGCAAACACAATATGATGAATGCTAACTTTCTCAAACGCACTGGATAAACCTTGCCTCCAATTCCTGTGGACTTGATAGCTCAGCAGGTACAGCGGCCGACCGGTATCCCTAAGCTGCAACTCCAAATCCCACTTTACTCAACAAAATTTTTCAGTTGATTTCCAGTGTCAGAATATCATCAACATGTATACAGTGGCCACGATTCCAACCTTCAGGTGCCTTACCGATAAACAGGAGACGAATTCCAAGAGGGAGGAACTTGTTCATTCAAGGTCGGAAAGCCTGCTTTTTGCTATCAAGTCAAAATATCACCATCATGTTTTATCGTCTTGCTTTTTTCCCCGACCCCTGCAGTTTGTTTCCTGCTACAGCTTTTCCCAACAGTCAGCTGGCAATGGCTTCAGGTGCGTGCCACTTTGAAAGAAAAACCACTGCCCAACCGTTACGGAGGATGTGATTATGTTTGTAAAAAAAAAAAACAATAAAAAGGCACAAGTCTTAGAACAAGGGCTTAGTCTCAGCAGATTGTAGCAACAAGGCTACTCTCTACTGCTTAGAATACCCCATTCTTTATTTAAGTCATCTGCAAAAGATTTAGCTGAGGAAAATTTAGATTTTGGTCAAGGTAGTGCTTTAGAGCATAGTCTGCTCCTTAGCACATTGTGACAGTGGAAGCCAAAGCTTTGTGTCTTGCTACAGCTTTTCCCAACAGTCAGCTGGCGATGGCTTCAGTTGTGTGCCCCTTTGCAAGCAAAACCACTGCCCAACCATTACAGAGGATGTGATTATGCTTTTGTAATATTGCGAGGGTGTCCAAATATATCAGGGGTCACATGGAGGGGGTCAAGGATAGAGATATCAAATGACAAGAGTCGAGAGTTCAGTAGATATAGGAGACTAGATACAGATATATACATCGAGTAGGAGACTAAGGAAGTGATTAATAAAGGTCGTCTGTTATTTGATTGTATGTGGCGTATTACATTGGTGCCGTGACCAGGATGACTACTCCAACAACAACGAGAGGAAATTTGTTATCTGTTCCGACAACATTTTCAGACGGCGATTTTGGACTGTGGTTGCGCAAATTCGAACTATGTTCAATGGCAAACGGTTGGAAAGAGGAAGAAATGCTGAAGCGCTTACCGACTTTGTTATCAGGCAAAGCTTTTGTAGTGTTTGATCAGCTTGGAGATGACAAGAAAGGGGACTTTAAAGCTTTGACGGCGGCGATAAAGAAGGCATTTGGTGGCGATGAAACGAGCAAACATATTGCTATGATGGAGTTTCGTTGACGTGCACGCAAGCCGGGGGAGGATATCCAAGTGTTCACATATGGGTTGGAAACCCTGCTCAGTCGAGCATCCCTAATATTGGGAGTGACGAGAAACACGCTTTTAAAGCAGCAATTTATCGAAGGATCTTCTCCTGCGCTAAAACGCGAGTTATTACAAAGACCGAGTTTGAAATACGAGGAGACAGTCCAGATTGCACAACAATTAGATTTGACACCTGAGTTGTCATCGCCAAATACAAATCCTAAAGTGAACCAAATGAGAGTTCAAAGAGAGGACGAAGCCAGCAGCGAGTCAACAATGGTGCGCCAGTTAAAGGAAAGCGTCAAAGTTCTCACCGAGAAAGTAAATCAATTATCAGCATCAGTGAACAATATCAGTGACGTGGCGGCAATTCGAATGGAGAAACCCCATTGAGGTAGACATGGTGCTTGTTATAACTGCGGCGGATTTAATCATCTCGCGAAGGAATGTCATCAACCCAGGCGAAGAAATGACCATGGGCAACGTGGGAACGGAAACTACTGTTTTGTGTGTGGTGAACTTGGACATTTTGCTTGTGATTGTCAGCTTCGGTACCAAGCTCCTCAACAACAGCGCCAGGGAAACTACCAAGGGCTGACCCGCTATTAGGCCAGGGGTCAGCCCGTGACGACAACGCCATTCCAATTAACAGTGTTTTGCCAACTGCAGTTTTCATTAAAGCTACATTAGGTGAACACCTGCAACAGTGTCTCGTAGACACCGGAGCAACTGTGTCACTGGTAAACAAGGACATTGTCCGAGGACACATAAGAGAATGTAAACTGAGGGCACGGGGCGTGGGTGGGGAGAACGTACACATGATTGGCATGACTGATATTCATGTAAACGTAAATGATCTAAATGTAGTCCACACCTTTGTGGTAGTAAATATGCAGAACCAGTGCATACTCGGTGCTGATTTCTTGAAAGCAAATGGGATGGTTGTTAATATTGCACAGGAAAAATTATCGTGGGATTCTGGGGAAACGCGCTTGCTTATTAAAGCAGCTGCGCCAATTGTCAATAAATTATCGGTTCTGCTGGGGAAATATGCAGACGTATTTGTAAATGGACCAGATGACCCTTTGGGTCGGACCAACGACGCTGAACATGCAATTGACACTGGAGACAGCCGACCGGTCAAACAACGACCATACAGAATACCTGTTCATTTAAACAGAGTTGTCAAGAACCAAGTTGATGAAATGCTTGCTCGGGGCCTCATTAGGCCAAGCAACAGTTCGTGGTCATCTCCAATTGTAATGGCCCCCAAGAAAGACGGTGATTATCGTTTCTGCGTCGATTTTCGATGCTTAAAAGCAGTTACGCGGAAAGATGCGTTCCCAATGCCACGAGTGGATGAGATCCTCGATAAACTTGGTGGAGCACGCTTCTTTAGCACGTTAGATTTAGCTTCAGGCTATTGGCAGGTTCCCCTGCGAGAAGCGGATATACCAAAAACCGCATTCACGGTCGGCCCCAACCATTATGAGTTTACTGTTATGCCCTTTGGCTTGACAAACGCGCCGGCCACCTTTCAGCGGATGATGACAAAATTGCTCCATGGGATAAGCGGGTGTCTTGTATTTATCGATGACATCATCATCTTTGCCGACACTTGGGAAGAACATCAGAAGACTTTGGAGGAGGTCTTGCATCAAATCAGAGCAGCTGGCTTGAAGCTCAAGAGAACCAAATGTCAATTCGGACAGGAATCGGTCCAGTTTCTGGGACATATTGTATCAGCAAATGGAATCCACCCAAATCCAGAGAAAGTCCAAGCAGTCCAGGATTTTCCGACACCTTCGTCGTTGTCGGACGTCAGAGCATTCGTGGGAATGGCATCATACTACCGCAGATATGTCCAAAATTTTGCGGACATTGCCTCCCCTCTTCATGAACTAACCAAAGGAGGCAAAGAATTTTGTTGGACACCAGCAGCACAGCAAGCGTTTACTACTCTAAAGACCCACTTATCCACCTCACCTATCCTTGCCCTGCCAAATTTTATGATTCCCTTCACGGTTTACACTGATGCCAGCGATACTGGTCTCGGCGCAGTGTTATTGCAACGTACTGGTTCCAGTGAACACGTAGTTTGCTACGCGAGTCGGTCACTGACATCAGCCGAGAAGAATTATTCGACAACTGAGAAAGAGTGTTTGGCGATTGTGTGGGCAATTTACTATTGGCGCCCATACCTATTAGGCAAGGAGTTTAAAGTTGTTACCGACCATCAAAGTTTAACATGGCTGCAAGGATTAAAAGAACCCAAAGGTCGCTTAGCACGCTGGATCTTGACCCTGCAGGAATATGACTTTTCCATCGAACATCACCCCGGCCGTGCGAACAGCAATGCGGATGCACTTTCACGATCTCCCCTGCCAACTCCACTTGTCAATCATCCACATTTACCAGATGAGGAAATCACCACAGGGGTTAGAGCGACCCTGGTGCAGTCAGATTGGTCCCAGGAAGAGATTTGCCAGGCACAACACGATGATCCTGTTGTCTCAACTGTACTTCAGGCAAAGTTGAGCACCCCTGCAGAACAAGAACCACCTAGTGATTGGACAGAGGATCGTGAACTTTGTTGTTATCGGCAAATCTGGAAACAACTGGAGATAATTGACGGTGTTTTGCATCGACGAGTAGGAACAAGCGGTCGGAAAGATGGTCTGGTTCTTGTGGCCCCTCGAAAAATGCGTGCGGATCTATTGAAGCTTTCTCACAATGACCCTTGTTCGGGGCACATGGGTATAAATCGCGGCGTCGAACGGTTGCAGCCATGGTATTACTGGCCCGGAATGGCCAGCGAAGTCCATCAGTGGGTTGCAGAGTGATGTGTGCAACCAAAGGAAACCCCCATCACCATCCCATCGTGCTCCTATGGAAAACATCCGAGTTGCTCAACCAATGGAATTGTGGGCAATGGACATTTTGGGACCACTCCCTATAACAGCATGAAGGCACCAGTATCTCTTGGTGATGAGTGACCACTTTACAAAATGGGTCGAAGCAGCACCAATGGCTGATCAGAAGGCAGAGACAGTAGCCCGAGCATTTATTGACAACGTAGTGTCTCGACATGGCGTTCCAGTAAAGCTTCTCACTGACCAAGGTAGAAACTTCGAGTCAGAGCTCATGAAAGAGGTGTTTAAACTATTGGGCGTTCACAAGTTGCGGACATCGCCATATCACCCACAAACGGACAGCCAAGTGGAACGGTTCAACCGTACACTAAAGGCAATAATCTCGTCGTATATAAATAATCATCACAATGACTGGGATTTACATTTACCCTTGGCGTTATTTGCTTATCAGATGAGCGTTCACTCCTCAACGCATGTATCTCCTTTTAAAGCAGTTTATAGGCGTGACGCTACCACACCGCTCGTATTACTGGGTAGCAAAGAGAAACCAGGAACTCGGTTGATTGCAAACTACTGTGATGAGCTTGAGTTTACACTGAAAGAGGTCCACGCGATGGTTGCCGAGAATATCAAGAAATCACAGATCCAGCAAAAGCAAAATTACGACGATCGTAACAAAGCTCACGAGAACAAGATTTTAAAACCCGGAGACATAGTGTGGTTACACAGCACAGTAATACCAAAGGGATGTAGCAGTAAGTTTCACAAACCTTGGATTGGTCCCTATATCATACTCCGTCGTCAAGGAAGCCTAAACTATGTGATCCAACCCACATCGGGAAAAGGACGGAGTCTGTGTGTACATCGCAATCGACTAAAGCTAGTACACAATCCAAATGATGTAAGCGAGCAAGCCTCGCTCCCTTCGCTGCCAACCACCAGTGACAATACTCAAGACCAGCGAGTTGATGATGAAGTGCTGATATTGCATAAGGAAGTTGAGCCAACAAACGTGGTTCCCTTACGGAGATCTACACGTCAACGCAGGCCACCTGAACGGTACCAGGACTTTAATTTAGATGAACTCGAGATCGAGGACGCTCTCGCTTAAGGGGAGCGTAAAATGTAATATTATGAGGGTGTCCAAATATATCAGGGGTCACATGGAGGGGGTCAAGGATAGAGATATCAAATGACGAGAGTCGAGAGTTCAGTAGATATAGGAGACTAGATACAGATATATACATCGAGTAGGAGACTAAGGAAGTGATTAATAAAGGTCGTCTGTTATTTGATTGTGTGTGGCGTATTACATTTTTAAAAAAAAAGGAACAAATCTTAGAACAAGGGCTTAATCTCAGCAGATTGTAGCAACAAGGCTACTCTACTGCTTACAATACCCCGTTCTTTATTTAAGTCATCAGCAAAGGATTTAGCTCTGGAAAATTTAGATTTTGGTCAAGATAGTGCTTTAGAGCATAGTCTACTCCTTAGCACATTGTGACACAGGAAGCCGAAGCTTCTATTCATGTTTGCCTAAGATTGTCCAGAGGAATGAATCGTTGCTTTCTAGCACGGATTCTGACTTAGAGGCATTCAGTTATAATCCAACAGATGGTAGCTTCACACCATTGGCTTTTCAGCCAAGTGCAAATGCCAATTGTCTGAATCTGCAGTTCCTCTCGTACTGAGCAGAATTACTATTGTAACACTTCAACAGTAGGGTAAAGCTAACCTGTCTCACGACGGTCTAAACCCAGCTCACGTTCCCTATTGGTGGGTGAACAATCTGATGCTTGGCGAATTCTGCTTCGCAATGATAGGAAGAGCCGACATCGAAGGATAAAAAAGCAACATCGCTATGAACGCTTGGCTGCCACAAGCCAGTTATTCATCATTTCCGTACGCTTTAAACTTTTAATTGGTATGGCATCATTTACAAATATGTATATTTTTTTCTATTCTTTACATGACCATGACCTTTATGACATATAGCATTATAATAAGTTTTCTGATGATTTCTAACCTTCATTTTTTTTTTGATCAGATTAAAGTCCTTATCGAGTCGTGCATTCGGTGAAATTTTTATAAATTTGCAATCGGCAGTTTTCTTGTAATTTCACTTTGAACATCTTTTTCTATAGTAATTTAACTATGGCGGCCATCTTTAAATAGCGTGTTTTCTTCTTACTTCTCCTTCGTGTTTTAAGTATTTATTTCTTATTTGCGGCATGGAGTTTGACATTAAGGGGGATAGTTTAAATACTAATATTTTTGGGAAGCTGGGTTTTATGTTATTATTACGTTTATTGACTTTTTACTTCGCCTATTTAACCATTTTCCCTTCTACCACTGTTTCTTATCCATTTCGTGATATATTGTGACAATATGTTAGCAAGTGTCCTAATTTTGGAAGCTCTTAAGAACATTTTTTTGCAATTTACTTAACGTTTGACTGTACTGAAGGACTTTTGGCTCGTTTTATTGCAATTCTGAACTACATTTGCACGCTTTAATCAACTCTTCGTCGTTTGTTTTATGTTGACATGCTATGTTTCAACATCCGATTCCTTCTTTGTTTGACTTTTATTTTCTTATGTCTCTCTGATGTTTGCATGAAATTTTATGTCAAATGATGAGAGGAATGCATTTCATTCCTTCACAATTACCATCACTGGTATTTTATTTGGAATTTGCAGTGTTTCTATGTTCTTCTTACATTGCCATACAATGGTTTTTCCCTCAGATGGCTATGTTAATTCCTCGCCTCTGACTTTTGGTTTGTGATCAATATCACTTTAGTTGTAGTGTTGTTTTGAGTCAGTCACCAGGTAGAGATTTTGATGATATGCAGCTTTCTCTGTTTGTTTCATATCTAAACTTATGTACGCGTATTCACTGGCTTTTAACATGCTATTTCTGTTTGTCTTTAATGGTTTTCCCCTTATGCGGCCATCTTGAAATTCCGCCTCTCTACCGAGTCTAATTTCATAAGGTTCTTCTCCTCTTTTCTTTAAATTTTATGTGAAAAGATTAGCTAAATTTATTTAATACCTTCTCGTTTATAAACAATGGTATTTTATTTGGGATTTCCAGTGTTTCTATCTCATTCTTTCCTTCTGACACAATGGTTTTTCCCTCAAACCTCCATCGCCACATCTCGGTTCTCTCTTTTCATTTGTCATCAACATTACTCTGATTTCGGGATTCCTATGACTGAATTCCTGTGCAGAGACTTTCATTAAATGCACTTTTATCTATATATCTTTCATACAGAAATTTGTATAATGCTATTCACTTAGTTTTTGGCCGTTATTTCTGTTGTTTCTTAATGGTTTTGGCCCTTAGCCGGACATTTTCGAATGTAGTCGGTCACCTCAAGTTTCAACTCTTTAATATTGCTCAGTTGTGTCTTACATTAACTGTTATACTTTGAAGAGTGATAACTTTGATAAGCTAATTCTAATGTATTTCAATTCATCGTTTATTCATATTTCACTCCACTGTTTTGACCCATTTGCCTTCTACTGCAATATTTAGTCTATTTACATTTTCAACATTAATACTATTCCCTGTAATTGCATGTGTCCTTATAGAGAGATGCATTTATAACCTTGACTTTATGTCTGTCTTCATGATTTGGGATGTACTACAATCGACTCAACCTTCATATTCTTGCTTCAATTCTTAAACCCTTACTTGCTGAGAATGATTTGCATTCCATTTGTGCAAAATTATCACAGACATGATACTAATTTTATTTATCCTGATTTCACATATGCTTTATCACCATTAAGGTTATATAACCTATGTTGTGAATAAAATCGACCGCCATTTTGTTCCTTTGCCCCCAGTAACGTCTTTTTCAGGCCTTTTTGCTCCGCCATTGTTGTGATTACATATGTGCCAACTTTTTCCTCTTCTCTGAAAATCTACAGCTGAAACATCGCATGGTAACATCTCATAGTAAGTGATACATTTACTTCTTCACTTATCTCTCAGTTAATAGAATTGTTGTTGCTAGGGAAGTCTCTTTATCTCATAATTCGTTCGAATCTATCGAGTATATCTATATTCGCTAAATTTTGCTTCTGTTGCTTCTTCCTTGGCCGTTTTTTTAATTACTCCCACATCCATTTTACCAACAAAACGCTATTGGGGTGAAGCCTATACATTATTTCTACCTTTGCATTCTACAGAGTTTCAAGTTATTCACTTTGATATAATTTGTTGGATATTTACACATTCTATCCAAATCGATCTTTGACAAGTAGTCTTCTGAATGCTTCAATTCACATTTCGGTCTACTTCATGCCCCAGGTGCTCCATTATCTACTTAAGAAGAACAATATTCTTTGTGCAACTACCACTGTTCTATTATTTTCTTACTTTTTTCTGCTACACTCCTTGTTAGTGAAATTTTGTCTGCCCTTGTACCTTCTCATTGTGACTTTCCTCACTTACTGCCTAAGTCTTAAGACTTTATCTTACTGTAGCGATATTACACCTACAGTTAATTGTGAAGTCACCAGGTGAATTTTGCAATGTTTTAGATTGTGCTCTTATCATTAACCATTGTTTAAAGAATCTCACCATCAGTTGAACTATCATATCTTGTATAATAATTCTTTCTCTAATTGCAATATACTATCACACCTTATTATACATTTTTTACCTTAATGTCTGATGTTTGTTGCTGAGTAGTTCTATCATTATCATCTATTTCAGTCAACACTAGACTTGTGAAACCATATAGCTTTCCTGAAATTCTGTCTTCCTTACTCAACCATATCTAGTTTTTGAAGTTCACCACTTTATGTAAGTCATAGCATTCACATAATAGATATATTTAACTACCACTTGTCTATACACTGCAGATTGATTGTGGTGTAGTTCAGTATGCCATTTTCATCAAATGAAGGAGATGGGCAACATTATTGGGCTAATAGAAAAACCTTCCTCATTTTTAACTACCCCAAACTTTCTCAAAAAGTCTTGATTTATCAAAGAGTCGAAATGGAACGAAACAATAGGGAAGATGCAGAAAAAAATGGCATATTTTGAATCGAGACAGCTTGTTCCAAGTTCTCATAGTTCATTTGTTAGTCATGCAGTTACAACCAACTCCTCTAACATTGAATTTTGGGCCAAATATAATTCTTGGTCATACTGCTCTAAATGCAACAGTCTTTCAAGCAACATATTACCTTATACATTTGCTAACAGACAAAAGAATGCATACACTAAATCATGTACATGTTCAACTAACAGATATGTAGTACCACGATGTGAGAACATACAGTCTCCTCTTCTGTCTTTGAATGCAAAAGATGTTGACATACTTAGACCCTTTTACCTCATGTGTGGTGACTATGTCAAGCATCCAAAGGGCTATCCCATCAAAACATCAATGAACAAGTTAGTTATTTCTGAAAAATCAGTGGAGGAGATCTCACATGTTGTCGATGCTGCACAAAAAAGTCGATGTCAAAGTGCATATTGTTACCTCATGTCTTCACCTCAGTCACGTTATTTGCATTTTATACGATTGTGAGGACAGCTTCTCTCAGAGGACAAGGCCTTAAATATATTTAATATGAAAGAAACTGAGGGGATCGAATGTGCATTATCGCCCATTTTATATCCATTTGAAAATTGGTGTGAACGTTTGATGAGTGGAAGGTCTACTAGATTGAGCAACAAGGTTTCCTTTGTGATTAAACTATTCTCAGAAATTTTAGATTATTCATTACATTATGAGTTGTTACAATTTCATTATGACAGGTGGCTATATAAAATTGTTAGTGGAGCCATCAATACTGCCAGGACATTGAACTGTTCATCTGCTCGAGCTCTTGACTCAAAAACCTTTTCTGTTACCTATTGGCAGTGGCAACACTGATACCTTCTGGATGCAGTTAGCCAGTTTGGATTGCCAGACATCTTCATTACCATCAGTCCCTTTGAATGGTCTTTTCCATTCCCTATTTGGATTTCCGACATTAGATCCAAAACTGGCAGAGGACCAACACAACTAGCAGGCTTTGAAACCATACATATTGCTCATGTTCTAGAACAAACGGTGAGAGGATATCTTTGTGGAAGCAATAGCAATAAATGGACAAAACACATTTTTAGTTACAACCAAATTTCTTCTCATGTTTTTGTTCTCACTTTTACCAATTTGAATTTGAACAGCGAGGCACAGTTCATTTGCATTTGTTGCTTTGGCTAAAAGACATCAGTAAAATTCAACACCAGTTTATACAAGCTGATATCCCAGAAGATTTGCCTGATCTCAGTTTTTATGTTCAAAAGTATCAAACGTCTGATAAACCCTCCCACTCACTACAACTGCAGGACAATGACAGTTATATTGAGACAAGAGATGACAAAAAAATCCTTCATTTAAAACATCCTGTGAAGAATTTGCATTAAACTTAAGAGCTTATGGTGTCAACTTTACTTCCTGCACTTAAATGTTCCATGGACTTCCAGACAACAGACGGAAGAGCTATGATCCTGAGATACGTCAGTTCATATGTGAGTAAGTGCCAGGATGACATTACTGCTGAGGCATTATATTCTTACCATGTTAATGGTGTACAAACTGCAATAAGATATGTAATGCAAATGAAACCAGCTGAACCAGAAATGTAGCTTGCACTATCATCTAGAAAAATAGCATGGACGAGTAGCAGAATGAAGCGGTACATTGTACCACACAGTGATACTGCCAGAGATGACAAATTTGCAATGACCTACAGATGTAGACCACAGCAATTTCAATATTACACTTTCTTGCAATGGTTGCAGACATTTAATCACAATAAAGCAATCCCCACAACATATAAATTAGGTAATACATTAGTCGGTTTAAAAGTACTCTCATTCTTCTACAAAGAATATCTTTATCAATACTTGTTAATGAACCTGGCACATAACAAACTAACACAGTTACATCATCCACATCATGATTGTATACCACAGTGTTTGCAGTGGTATGCTGCAGCTGTTCATCACTTTCCACAGCTTTGGAAGATTGAAAGTAATCTGTCTACCTTCTTACACAATCAAGGACATAGTGACTGTTATAAAACAACTGTGATTTCATACATTGATAGCCTTTCTGACATGTTTTACCTCTGGCAAACTCAAATTATCTCATCCATATAACTGAATGCTCATCATCCTGTCGAGACACCCATTTTCAATTTAGATCCACAGCAACTTGCAGTCAAGAAACACATATTAACATCAGTCATGCTAGGAATACAGAATATAACCTCTATACACCAACAGAAATCAAGGATGATGATACTGATTCAGATTTCTCTGAAGACGAGGAAGAGTTCTACCATCCTACAGCAGAGTCACATGACTACAAAATCCAACCAGGGTGTAAAGAAAATGTCTGGACTAGACCGATACTTGTGACCGGGAAACCCGGATCAGGAAAAAGTCACACAATATTATCTACTGTAGAAGAACTATTGAAGAGGGATGCTACCATCTTGATTGCTGCTCCCACTGGATTTCTTGCTTCAGTTTATTGGTCACAGTTGCCAGATGGCGTTGTTTGTGATACAGTTCATGCTTCATTTCATTATTCTGTGGACTGTGATAAGAGTCCTTCCATTAATTGGGACATTGCACGATATGACATAATTATTATTGATGAATTGTCTATGATTCCACAACATATTTTCAATCATATACTAAAAACCCTAATTGTTGTGATGTTTCGACCTGTTGTCCTTCTGCAACAATCATTTTGCAAACAAAGTCAAAAAATCATGCAGTTACCTAGTGCCTTAGACAACATTAATTTCCTACAAATCTCTTACCGTTATAACTTGATAGGGCAACACATAGTTGGTGATGAACATTACTTCTAATTTTTAGACCACATAAGACACTGGATTCCAAATCAATGTTTACTCGATGAAATTCAAAGAGGACATGTAATCTCCAAACAAGACCATGTCACTGACAATAATATCAATGAAGCATTCAAAATACATCCAGAAACCATGATATTAACATTCACAAGGCATGCAGCAAATCATGTTAATCAGTTAATGACTGAGACACTTTTCAAGCAAGTTTCCCCAGCTGTTACACTTCAACTAGATGGTGACTTTCCACCTTCATGCATATATGTTGGCATGAGAGTTGTTATTACTCAAAACAGGGACAAGGCTAACAATGTTGTCAATGGCCAACTAGCTATTGTTTACACTGTCCAAAATCAAACTGTTGTCCTCAGGTTGCCAAATGACCAACTGGTTCCTGTACATCCTGTTACAATGACAACATCAGGTAAACAAAAAACCGTATATCCATTCTGCTCTGCATATGTAACTACTATGTGTAAAGCCTAAGGCCAAACATTGAGCAAAGTTGTGCTATGGTTTGACATAAATAACATACCTCCGGGAACTGCATATATTGCGCTTTCAAGAGTAAGATGTCTTAAAATGATATTTACTTCCTCAACTATTTGAAAACACATTTTTTTACACCTGTGAAACAACTGTCTGAACTGAATTAGGTCTATCGATACCAACTTTTAGAATTAGATATCTACTATTCCTAATTTCTATTCAGTATATCTTCAAGTATCCTGTTTCCTAAAGCACAAATCTTAAACTATCTCTACATGACACACACATTTCAATATGCAAACCAGGTGAACTTACAGTCAACAGTATTTTTGCAGTGAATCAATAGTCACTAGCTCAAAATAGTTGTTTAGCTTCTTCAAGTATAGTATTCTAATTTCAGTGTATTTATCATCCTTAGATGTATAGGACTAAAGAATCACCAAGTCCATCCGACACACCAAGTGGTGTACTTTTTTACAACCACTTTCCTTCGAACTTCCTGAGACCATATGGAGTTGCTAACAGCTGGCCTCATGACAAAACCATTTTCAAGAGAGTGAATCCAAAAAACTGCAAATGGCTCATCCGTCCACAAGTTGCAATGAGTGAATTTGCAGCAACCATCAACGAAAATATGGACTTTCTTGCAACAGATAACAATGCATTAATTCAGACTGAAAAGTTTGCAGAAATGCAACAAATCCTCAGTGGATTCCTTTGATGTCTTGAAAGACTCAACACAAGGAACGTGGAAAAACCTAATATGGCAGATGCTAAAGATGTAATGAAAACCATCTTAAAGGATGATGATGATGTCGAGTCCTTCTTTGACAGTATGGTCAAAGTCGGTGGCACTATGTTTTCCATGGGAATCCATTATTCCGTTGTGAAAACATTCATGACCAATCCAGATGAATATGCTGCTAAGACAGTAGGCACCAATAAGTTAGCATCGCAGTTTAAAAATGACCCAACCATTTCTGGACTAAAAGACTTTCTAACCAGTCATTGTTGCCTGGAATCAAATGATCATGCCTCTGAACCTTACAGGAGAGTTAAGAAGAACTTACTCTACCGTTTAGATTCTTCAGATGACGAAAGTCTAGACAACACAACACCTGCTGCTACCCAAAGCAAAGATGTACCTTCCAAGAACAAAAAACATAAAAGAAGTAGCGAAACAAATACTGCAACAATCTACAACCCTACTACACATATTAAAGTTAAGCCTTCAAAAAAGAAGAATAAAAGGAAGAAGTGTGTACAAAAGGAGTGAAAACCCAAATATACATTAAAGATTGTTATTTTCTTCAACAAGTTAATTCAGATAAAGGTCTACTTAAAAAATAAAAAAATATTTCTAATATATCGTTCCCTTTGTGTTAAAACAATAATAAGCTAAAACCGCCATTAAGAAATAGAATATTCACCAGCATATTTTGGATGTAATGATATATCAATCAAAACCCTAAGCTTTAGCAAACACAAAATAATAGACTTCAGCATGTAAACCAGAGATCTATTATCCAACTAATAAAACATTTTAGCAGTACATCCATTTGTCTATTCCTTTCATTCTTAAAAACCCTACACGATGTTGACCCACAATCCTTCCCTTAGGCCAACAATATTTCAAATTTTAACAACATGTCATCACTCAGACACAAGGATGTGCATGAAACAAAAGTGGGGTAGGATGGGCGGGATAAAATCGTCAGCATACTTTAAGGTAGAGACTTCAAGTAAACGACAAATTTCTTTATTGTATACATGTTTCGGCAAAACTCATGCCATCTTCAGTACAAATGGTAATAGGATATTTACAAGCGAATGACTCATCTAATATGAATTCTCACACATGTGTCAGAAAGATTAATTACAAGGGTGCGACTAGTTAATGGAGGAAGTGGGCGTTGAAGGTGATATGTAGAAAGTTGATGACGTGTGGTAGACAAAAACAGTTAGGAAGAAGAAAAAAAAAATAAATAAAATAAAATTACAAGATCGGATTGATAAAAACACTAATTGATAGAACCCGTAAAATAAATAACATGGAAACCGGCTTCAAAGAAGATCTCAACAAACTTATTTTTACTCTTAAATGTAACTCATTTCCTTTCCACATAATACACAAAGTCATCAGTCAATACAATGAGGAACCAAGCCAGTCTGACCAAACAAAACACACAGAAGACGACAAACGAAATACACGCTACTTCAAACTACCATACACCGGCTTTTACTCAAAAATAACACAATGCAAACTCAAGTCACTCGTACAACGGTTATGCACCGACCTCGAGATCACACTTGCTTTTTCACCATACAAAATTAAGAATCTTTTTAGTTTTAAAGACTCGATTCCTGGAGAGCTTAAATCTTATGTGGTATATCAGTTTACTTGTGCGGGACGTAATTCCCGTTTCATTGGCAAAACCACTCGTCACCTCACCACTCGGATTAATGAGCACACACATACTGACAAACATTCCCACATATTCAAACACCTTCAAAAATCCTCTGCTTGCAAACTTCAATATAACTCCTCATGCTTTAAAATCATAGACTCCGATAAATCTGTCCTTTCTCTTAAACTCAAAGAAGCACTACATATTAAGAAACTCAAACCCGAACTTAATGTTCAAGTCCATCATCTTAACACCATGTTTAGCTTATAATTCCAATATACACATTTAATTTTATTTTTTTTTCTTCTTCCTAACTGTTTTTGTCTACCACACGTCATCAACTTTCTACATATCGCCTTCAACGCCCACTTCCTCCATTAACCAGTCGCACCCTTGTAATTAATCTTTCTGACACATGTGTGAGAATTCATATTAGATGAGTCATACGCTTGTAATATTTATCAGGTCACATAAATATCGCTTGTAAATATCCTATTACTATTTGTACTGAAGATGGCATGAGTTTTGCCGAAACATGTATACAATAAAGAAATTTGTCGTTTACTTGAAGTCTCTATTAGCACTTGTGCTTCTACGATCTTATGGAAATACTTTAAAGTATTTGGTTATCCCTGTAGTAACTTTTCTGAAACCCCTAGCTTAAAACTCATAAAGACTAAGGGATCAATAGGCCATGCTTTCACAGTTTGTATTCATACTGAAAATCAAAATCAAGTGAGCTTTTACCCTTTTGTTCTACATGAAATTTCCATTCTCATTGAGCTCACCTTAGGACACCTGTGTTATCATTTCACAGTCGTGCTGCCCCAGCCAAACTCCAAACCTGACAGCGTCTTCGCCTTGGATCGACTGGCAAAAAAGCGATCTTAACACTAAAATGTGGACGTGACATCGAGCTCTACTTCACCGAATAAGTAGTTGTATTTCACTTGCAGATTGCTCCTCCCACTTATTCTACACCTCTCATGTTTTTTCACAAAGTCAGACTAGAGTCAAGCTCAACAGGGTCTTTGTTCCCCGGTGTTGCTGCCAAGCCCGTTCCCTTGGCTGTGGTTTCGCTAGATAGTAGATAGGGACAGTGGGAATCTCGTTAATCCATTCATGCACGTCACTAATTAGATGACGAGGCATTTGGCTAATATAATACTTTTATTGAATGATAAAAGTATATTCAGGCTTAATGAGTAGCCTTCCCTCAAATAATTAAAATACAAATAGAAATATTATAAATACAGTATAGAAAAATACGGCATTTGAGTATTTGTTCGAAATATTCTTCTCATTATTATTTGCATAACTTCACGCAGCCTTATCCATCCTCCCAGAGTTCTTCACGTTGTAATCTTTCACCCTCTTCATGCACCCGATATGTAGATCTTCTATGATGCATCCAAGTTTTAAATCCTCTCTCCAAAACAATTATTCCCAGCAATTCTATACTTTCTATGCTCAATAACAAATCGTATTATATCGCTCTATCTTACTTTGATGGGCATTATCAAGGTCTGCATGGTCAGCTACCAAGGTCACATCGATGACATAACAGGTTGTGCTATCCTTCCATACAATCATGTCGGGACGGCACAACCCAGCATTAGTAGGAATGGCAGGCTCAACAATGACCTGCCAATTCCATTTCTTTAACATTTTCGTCAACTGAGCTAAGACTGCATTATGGCGCTCGTTTCTTGGACCAAAGGTTCTTGGGCAGACCTGGAGTATATGACTCAGGGTCTTGGTTCTCCTACAAGCATCAAAACCAGCATCACGCTCTGGACGACCATGTGCCATTCTTGCGGCAGTCAGCATCAAATTTCCATGAACCTGAATGGCACCTATATAATTGGCACCAGACATGAGACTAGATGGTCTGTCTATCCACTTGTGCATCTTTGGAACGTTTTTGCTGCTACGAAGGCCGCAGCCATCCACAGCACGATGCAATAGTTGTGCCATAGCCCATTTCAATCCTTATCACAGACCACATTCTCTCCTACCTGCAGAGGAACTGAGACCCTACGCAGCATGTTCGCAACAAATGAAGTCCCAGCAATAGCTGCAGTCACGGCATCTCACAGGGTCACAAACTTCTCAAGCCTAGCTTTCATCATCAGGGGAATGATGTACCTCAGATTTAAAACACCCAAACCTCCTTCATCTATAGACGAATGTATGAAGGCATCAGGTGCATCTTTTGGTAATTTTAGCCATTTCTTAACAGCCCCTCTAATCTTTACATTCAAAAACTTGAGAAGTTTGTTAGTTGAGCCTGCAAGTACCAATTGATAAAACATTGATGGTATTATATGTTGCTTCAATACATACAGCCTTTTCTGGGGCTTCAAAGAGGCTCTTGTAACATTATCAATATATCCCTGCAATTTAGTAGCCACACCAGACACCAGTCCCTTAGCACCAAGAAAGATGCCTAAGTACCTGTAAGTCTGAGTAATGCTATGTGCCGGGATAGACACCCCCCGATGTACAAATGCTCACTGGGATTTACTACCCACTTCTTATTTTTTCAGTCAACATCAATCCTTAGAGATGCAGATTTGCCACTGTGACCAACACTGATTTCCAGACCGCACTTACTCAAACTGGTGTTAATTAAATCAATCTGTCTCTGTGCCCCAACTGATGTTCTCGTTACCAAAGCTATATCATCGGCAAAGGCTAAGTGATTAATACATGCTCCCTCCCCAATCTCAACACGGAGACTGGAGTCCAGAGCTGCCAATGCCCAATCTATAACTGCATTAAACAGATGCACAGACATGGGGTCACCTTGTTTCACAACCCTCCTAACGTTAATTAGTTTGCTCCAATCATTACCCACTCATATAGATGTTTGACTTCGTCCATAAAACTCCCTGAGGTATGTCAGGAAGGGCGGTGGAACACCCATGCGCTGAGCTGCTTTAAAAATTGAATGATGGGACAGAGTCAAATGCCTTCGAAATATCTAGGAAGACCACATTCAGGGGTAATAGATTCCTCATATGATGATCGATTATAGCACGCAATAAATATTCTCTGCCAAACCATCACCAGAGCAAAAAGCCTTCTGTCTTTCAGATATGAGTAGCAAATCGGCCATCCTTTTACCCAATAGCTTATGGAAGCACCTTATTATCATGTTGGCCATGGTGATTGGCCTATGTTTGGGAGGTCTGACATCGTCTAGATCTTTTGGGATCATAACCGTCTCCCTAATACAGCATCTGGTGGGACAATGCCCAACCATGAGCCACAAGTTGAGACGTGCCCTCAGCTCCTCTTTAGGTAGCTGTTTTAGTTGATGCAGAGCCATCCGATCGGGTCCTGGTGCTCCAGGCCTCATATTCATGATGGTAGCTTCAAGCTCGATTTTGGATACTGGCCGTATAAGCTCCCACCTAACCGGCCTGATTAAATCAGGTGTACGTTCATCAGGCACAGACTCCTGTTCAAATATGTTTCTCCAATAAGCCTCTAGCTCAGGCAGTGTACATCTATCACCCTTGCAATTCCATGTACCCTGTAAAACTTCTTTCGTGCAACGACATTTGTTCTTAAACAGATTCTGCACCCTCTGATATGTGGCCTTCCTAAGAGAGTCATAGTTACTCCTGCCATTTACCCGTGCTTGGATGAATTACTTCACTTTGACATTCAGAGCATTGGGCAGAAATCACATTGCGTCAACACCAATCACCAGCCATCGCAATGCTTTGTTTTAATTAAACAGTCAGATTCCCTTGACCGTTCCAGTTCTAAGTTGGTTGTTAACTGTATGCCAAATCGACCTGACGGTCACAGCTGAGCCAATCCACGAGAAGTCCTTTCCCGGTCCGACCTCAACCCCGAGAGGTCTCAGCCAGCCTGAGATGAGTCCTCCCGCTTCAAGTCCCAGCCCGACAGACCCAACCCTTAGAGCCAATCCTTTTCCCAAAGTTACGTATCCATTTTGCTGACTTCCCTTACCTACATTGTTCTATCAACTAGAGGCTGCTCACCTTGGAGACTTGCTGTGGTTTTGAGTACGAGCAGAAAGAGAAAATGAACGACTCGGATTTTCAAGGGCCATCAAAAGCGCACGGGACCCCACAAGAAGTGTGGGGCTTTACTGGACCTAAAACCCTATATCCGGCTAAACCGATTTCAGGGTGACAGCCCGTTAAAAAGAAAAGAGAACTCTTCCCGGGGCTCTCACCGATGTCTCCCAGTTCGGTTGTGTTACCGCTGGTGCCACTAAGTGGCAGTATCCCTGTTCTGGGTTGGGAATATTAACCCGATTCCTTTTCGATAGGCGGCCCAAAATTGGGCACTTTGTAACAGAATTTCCCTATCTCTTAGGATCAACTAACCCATGTCCAACTGCTGTTCGCATGGAACCTTTCTCCATTTCAGTCTTCAAAGTTCTCATTTGAATATTTGCTACTACCACCAAGATCTGAACCAGAGGCCATTTCACCCTGGCTTGAGCCAAAGGCTGCGTCACGACCCCCAAGCCCTCCTACTTGTCGGAACTTTGCACTTGTTCCGACAGCCAAGTATAGGTGCGACGCTTGAGTGCCATCCATTTTCAGGGCTAGTTGATTCGGCACGTGAGTTGTTACACACTCCTTAGCGGATTCCGACTTCCATGGCCACAGTCCTGCTGTCAATATCAACCAACACCTTTTGTGGGGTCTGATGAGCGTTGACTTAGGCATCTTAACTCAGCGTTTGGTTCATCTCGCATCGCCAGTTCTGCTTACCAAAAATGGTCCACTAAGAGCTTGCATTCGAATGTCTGGCTTCCGTTAAGCAAGTCAGACTTCTTACCAATTTAAAGTTTGAGAATAGGTTAAGGTCATTTCGACCGTAAGACCTTTAATTATTTGCTTTACCCGATAAAACTGCATCCGAGCTCCAGCTATCCTATGGGAAACTTCAGAGGGAACCAGCTACTAGATGATTCAATTAGTCTTTCGCAGCTATACCCAAATTCGACGATCGATTTGCACGTCAGAATTGCTATGAGCTTCCACCAGTGTTTCTGCTGGCTTTACCCTATTGAGGCATAGTTCACCATCTTTCAGGTCCCAACAGGTACACTCTTACTCAAACCTTTCTAAGAGTACAATAGGTAGGTCAATGATGCGGCCTCTCCAAGAAGGAAGGGCATCTCACCTCAGCAGCCAAAGCTGCCTTTACTTTCATTCCACCCACGGGTTTTGATCACCCAGAGACTCGCACACATGTTAGACTCCTTGGTCTGTCTTTCAAGACAGGTCAGATAGAGCCGTATGGATGCCAACGTCCTCAGCGCATAGTGTGTGATAACTGCCCTGTTGACTGGCAGTGGTTCGAGCACACAGGCATGCTGTCTGCCACAGTCAACAACCGGACCAACAAAACAGGACACCAGCCCACCCAAAATGGAGGCATGCTGTGACAGGCCACAGTTACCCATGAGACATGGGATCGCAGGCTTAACAATCCCGAAAGATCTACCTTTCTGACGGTCTTCTGGCTTGCAGGGTAACCGACGTTGACAGTCGCCTACCAGAAGTGCACCACCTACGCCCCACATCCGTACTCGACTCATCTACGAAGATCGAGTGGGTACACGTCACGGAGCACAAAAGACTGAATCTGGCGAGGTGAATTGCTAACTCCATTCGCTTCCCTTTCAACAGTTTCACATACTCTTTAACTCTCTTTTCAAAGTCCTTTTCATATTTCCCTCACGGTACTTGTTCGCTATCAGTCTTGTGCCTGTATTTAGCTTTGGAAAAAGATTTAGCTGAGGAAAATTTAGATTTTGGTCAAGGTAGTGCTTCCGAGCATAGTCTGCTCCTTAGCACATTGTGACACAGGAAGCTGAAGTTTTGTTTCCTGCTACAGCTTTTCCCAACAGTAAGCTGGCGATGGCTTCAGTTGCATGCCCCTTTGCAAGCAAAACCACTGCCCAACCATTACAGAGGATGTGATTATGCTTTTAATAAAAAAGGAACAAATCTTAGAACAAGGGCTTAATCTCAGCAGATCGTAGCAACAAGGCTACTCTACTGCTTACAATACCACATTCTTTATTTAAGTTGTCTGCAAAGGATTTAGCTCTGGAAAATTTAGATTTTGGTCAAGGTAGATCTTTAGAGCATAGTCTGCTCCTTAGCACATTGTGACACAGGAAGCCGAAGCTTCTATTCTTGTTTGCCTAAGATTGTCCAGAGGAATGAATCGTTGCTTTCTAGCACGGATTCTGACTTAGAGGCGTTCAGTCATAATCCAACAGATGGTAGCTTCGCACCATTGGCTTTTCAGCCAAGTGCAAATGCCAATTGTCTGAATCTGCAGTTCCTCTCGCACTGAGCAGAATTACTATTGCAACAACACTGCAACAGTTGGGTAAAACTAACCTGTCTCACGATGGTCTAAACCCAGCTCACATTCCCTATTGGCGGGTGAACAATCCGATGCTTGGCGAATTCTGCTTCACAATGATAGGAAGAGCCGACATCGAAGGATCAAAAAGCAATGTTGCTATGAACACTTGGCTGTCACAAGCCAGTTATTACGCCATTACCGTACTGCAACTACCTACAGGGTAATCTATGGTGACGACATAACACTATAAGGACATTTGACTTATAATTGCTTTACAGTGATTACATATGTATATATATATATTATAACTTTTATGATTTTTTGGACATCTTCATTTTCTTTTGTAATTAGTAACTGGACATAGTGGAGCGTTTGCTGACGATGTTTTATCAAAGTGCTCTAAGGTTCTTCAGAGTTAGATGCTTACAAATGTAGGTGCAGATTTACTTAAATGACTTTGAGTTTTTCGGAAGTGATATTGAGTACAGTATAATCTATATGTGGGATATTTTTATGTACTTTAAGAGCATAGGTTATTGTTATTTAGTGCTAGGTGTAAGGGAGTTTCGTCTTTGAATGACTAGATTTTATGAGGTTGTAAATTTGCTTTAGAAATGACGAATTTTTTTCAAATTTTCAAGATGTGGGAGATATGCACTAAAATACCAAATTGAAACTTATATGACATCTTTGCAGTAGAACATGGTCCTGTCTATAACATTCTTGAGTTTCACGTGTTTTCGTCAAAAGCATAAGTGGCCAGGGGGGTGAAATTTGGGTAAAAACAGAAAAACTCTGTTTTTGAATGTGTTTTTCTCCTGCATTTTTGATTGGATCTTGCTGAGATTTTCACTGATTGTTGTCCCTTTTGCTGGTATTTTGTGGCATGTTTTCTATAATTTCAGATTAAAATGAAATTTTGAAATTATTTATCAAAATCTCGGATATTCTTACATTGCATGAATTGTCCTATGCAATTTTTGTATTTGGAATGTGAAATATGCATTAAATTAGTAAATTGAAACATCTTTGACAACTTTTGCATAATAACTATGCTAAAAGTGTTGACATCGTTCCGATGCAATATGGTCTGACCATAACATTCTTCAGTTTCACAAGATTTCATCAAAAGCATTGCTTGGAATGGAGGGTTGAAATTTGGACAAAAAGCGAACAACAGTTTTTGAATGTTTGTCTCCTGTATTTTGTATTGTGTCTTGTCGAGGTTTTTGTATGTACTTGCAGATATTGCTAGTTCTTAGTGGATTTTCTATGATTTTGAAATTCTTCATTTGAAATTCTTGCATATTCTTACATTGTACGAATTGTTAGATTGATGTCTTGGTATTTTGAGGGTATGTAATCAAGAATTTGATATGTTGTAACTTTGCCGATTTCATTCTGATCCACCTTTTCAGTGCATGCTGATACTTAAAAGAAATTTGTTTTTGAAATTAACTTCAAGGATAACAGTGTTTTTGTATTCTATTCTTTTGTTTTGCATCACTTCATTTGTTAGTGCTTTTATGAAGAAAATTAGCTTTGTGAAACCACTGACCAACTGGTACGCATTTCAGATATACCGTATAGCTTTGTTTTCAACAGTCAGCCCACTGCATTTTGTGGAGATTTCCGAGTTCAAACTCAAACTTTGGTGATTCAATTGCAACAGCAAACACTCTTGGTTAATTGACGTTTGTTATATATTCATTTGGGCAATAGTGCAGCACTTTCTAAAGGTGAAAATCTATCTACATCTGTTTGTATATTTCTGCTATTTTTAATGACAGTTGTTCTGCATTAAGTATTATGATCTAATGCAAGTTTTGTACAAGCAAATTAATTGGCTTTGTATTTACTTGTTATCATCTGAATATCTAAAGGTGAATTACTATTGATATAGCTGTCTCCATTGATTAACTCGAGTTTTTGTTTGCTAAATTTGGCATCATTTTGAAGTGCAATTCACCGAATATTATATCATGTCTTGAAGTATAATTCATGATTGTACATCTTGATACTTTACTCAAAGCTTGTTTATGACCAGTTGCAATCTTATTTTTTTCTGGGTTGTTTAACACTAGCACACACATTCCATTTAAATAGTTAAGACTAGAGATGTTCTTGCTTTAGCCAGTTTACACCATGTCTAAGTGGAATATTAATTCATCTGATGTTTTTTGGTCTAAGAGACCGTTCCACTCCATAGTGAGGGATGACAATTTAAATCAAAGAAAATCGAGCACAGACATTGAGGCTAAGGCAAGACAACAGAGACATTCTGAAGACAAAGGAAAATTCTTTCAGGAATACAACCTTTCCTCTGCTATGGAATCTTGTAATCCTTTACCTGGTGCCAAGACAGTATCAGATTTGAAATTTTGGATGGAACATCGGTCTTGGACATATTGTAATAAATGTAAAACTCTGATAACGCAGTGATTAACTAATTACTTTAAACGTCCACCCTTGATGTATATACATGAATGTCTTTGCAACAAGTGTGTTTACATGAATCCCACACTTAACATGATACCAGAAGTTCTGCGAGGCTTATCATATGTTGAACTTATTGCTTTGCAACCATTTACTGTACATTTAGGTGATTATTGTAGAAAGCAAAATGGTTATCGACAGAAAACTAGCATGTTTAGACTTACCTGGTCAAAGACAAGTATCATTGATAATATTCATAAGCTCGAAGATCAAAATTCAGTCCAACGATGCAATGTTGCATATGAATACCTCATGCAAAATTCTTCTTCATACAAACATTTCATCAATCTCAGAGAGCTAGCAATGAAAGATAATGAGAAGTTTAACGTATATAACTTTCAACAAAATAGTGGCATTGAATGTGCACTTTGGCCTGTCCTTTACCCAGAAACACACTTCTGTGAAATGACATTGAATGGATGCAATAACCATGCCAGCAGCAAAGTTGCATTTATGAGCTTCTCTAATTCCACTATGACTTGTGGCTTTTCAAAACTGTAACAGGTGCTATAACAACAGCACGGAAAAAAAATGTTCCCCAGCTCGAGCATTAGAATCAAAAACATTCAGTGCTGAGTTTTGGAAATGGCAGCATCTTTGCCTTATTATTGATACTGTGAGACAGTTTGGCTTTCCAAACCTTTTTATTACCATCTCTCCATCAGAGTGGTCTTTCCCATTTCCTTTGTGGTTACAAAAACTACGAGAGAATACTGGTTCAGGACCTACTGATCTTGCCGCGTTTGAGACAATTCACATTGTAAATGCACTGGAACAACTTGTGAGGGGTTATTTGTGTGGATCAAATGACCAACGGTGGAGCAGTCACTTATTTTCGTATAATAGGAAAGCTGCTGTAAATAATGTAACAAATTACTTTAATCGATTTGAATTTCAGAAAAGGGGCACAGTTCACATTCATGTCTTAATATGGCTTAAGAATCCTTCACAGATAGGTTTGCAGCATATCTTTGGTGATATACCATGGACAAATCCAGATGCTGCTTATCTGACTTTCAAACTTCAAAAATCAGACAAACCAGCTCTTGAAATTCACGATGATGACACCACTGTAGAAATGGAAAACGAAATTCAATCAATCAAAATCAAGCATCCCACTGATGCATTTGATCATAATTTACGTGGATATATTTCCACAGTACTCCCTGCTTTGGAGTCCAGAATGGATGTCCAATCTTCTGATGGTCATGGTCTTCTACTTAGATATGTAAGTTCATATGTTACCAAAGCTCATGATGCCTACCATTCCAATGATCTCTATACACCACACACTTCTCCATACCAAGCTGCATATCGTCATTTGACTGAAATGAGTCCACTTGAACCAGAGATGTGGTTATCATTGACCTCTATGAAATTTGCTTGGACTCCTCATCGACTGAAAAATTTCGCTATTCCACTTCCTCAAACTGTGGAAAGGAATAAATTAAAGCATATTGGGCTCGGCCACAAAGTATGGCCAAGCTTTCATTACCTCAATGGCTACGAGATGTTGACAACTCCAAGAATCCACCAAGTACATGTCGCAAAGGTGAAACATTAGTAGGCGCCAAGACAGTTTCACCTTTCAATGACCATTATTTTTTCCAAGATCTCTTGCTTCAGGTATGTCACAGCAGTGTAAATTCTTTGTTGCACAGGGATTTTGATCAACTTCCAGACAATCTCAAATACTTCGTTTCTGCATTACAACATCGACATGTCATCTGGGGCAATCCACAAGCTATTAAAAAACGTTTTGAAATGGAAGGGAATCACTCATGGTATATTAGTACTCTGTTGTGCCACATACAGTCTCTAAAAGACTACTATAGTCTCTGGCAGAAACAAGTTATAACAGCTGCACCAAAGGCAAAGTCACAATTATAACTGGGTCATCCTTTGGATCCAAAACAAAATCTCGTTTTAACATTGTTAAAACAAATGTTACAAAAGCGAAAAGACTTTTATGAGTCAACTAATTATGCAGTCAATCCTGACACTGATTCTGAAGATGAGGATATTCTTCTTGACGATTATGACCAATGTCCGGTACCACCTCTAGACCATAATGAGAGTGTAGACTTTGATGATGGAATAGACTGGAGAAAATTCATTTTACTTGTAGGAAGTGCTGGCACTGGCAAATCGTATGCCATTACCAAAGCTATTGAAACGTCTTCAAAATAACAGATCAGTGTTGGTTTCCACTCCCACGGGTTATTTGGCCACAGAATATAAAGACAAGTTTGATAAGGAAATTGACGCCGGTACAATTCATGCATCATTTAAATATCCTGTATCAGCAGATGAACAGCCAAAACATAATTGGAATTTGGCTAATTAGGATTTGATTGTTTTGGATGAACTTTCCATGGTACCAACAAAAATTTTCAAACACATTGTAGAGACGATCTCTGAAGTTCCCATAAGACCTATTGTATTACTAGCTGGTGATGAACGTCAACTTTAACCTATTGAAACGATCGATGATCAAATCCAAACTACTGCCAGTGTTATGCACACTAATGATATAAAGCCTCTTACCATGAAAATTACATTGACAGAACAACACAGAACTGTTGATGAACATTACAATAAGTTCTTACAACATATTTGCGATTGGCGTCCTTCCCAACAGCTACTGGATGATATCCAGAAAGGTAGAATCCTCTACCATAACAAACCTTCTGACAACGAACTGCTTAAAGCACTACTTAATAATCCAACAAGCACAGTTGTAACAGTATCTCATCGTGCAGCTAATAGAATTAACCAAGTAATCTTAGATAACATCTTTGACAAAAAATTGTACTTGGGACATGTCAACTCAGATTCCGCATTAGGTAAAATTCCACTTTACAAGGGCATGAGATTTATGATTACTCAAAACCGTAACAAGCAGTTATCAATTGTTAATGGCAGATTAGCAGAAGTTATCCAGATTGAAGGGCAAACTGTATTCTTGAAGCTACATAATGAATCTGTTGTTCAAATATACCCTACATCAACTAAAGATGAGGATAATAGAACAAAGACAGTACATTCTCTAATGGCAGCATATGGTCTAACAATACCAAAAGCACAAGGTCAAAACCTGCTAAAGTGCATTGTTTGGCTTGACAGTCAACCGGTATCTCCTGGTGGTTCATATGTGACACTTTCGAGATGTAGGAAGTTGGATAACATATTCTTTATGGTACCCATAATGGCCTTGCAGGTGACACCTGTCAGACGTAAGACCTTTTAAACCAATATGCAAATCTATTATAATGCAACTTTCTCTGAATAAATATGGTATATTATTTTATACATAATTCTAACAAGTCATTGTCATATATGTCTCTAAAAGTTGTACAATTTGCCATTCTTCTCTCATAATATACTCTGTCTGAGAAACATTAAATATGTTTAGAAAATATTTTAAAATTCCCTGTTGATGATAAAGCATTCCTGATTCTTAGTTTGTTTGAAACCCATGCAGATTAGAACATGAGTCGAAAAAGTGTTGGTTGCAAATCTCCTAAAGAAACCACTGTAACATTCTGGAACCAGTATGCCAGGAGCTTTGTCACACCATATGGTCCTGCTGCACCAGCTCCAGAGCCTACTCAAATTTATCCACGCCTGAAGCCCTTCACTTGTGAATGGCTTACAAGGCCCAAAGTGGCTTTATCAGAATTTGCACATACTATAGAATCAAACTTGAAGATTCTGGAAAATGCACCAAAATCGGGAATAAAAACGAAATCTCTCATCAAAAAGTTGAATGAGCACTTTTCTCCAATAATGGCAAGTCTGACAGCAGTCAACAATAAGAGTGAATCACAGGCCAGCCTATCTGATGTAAAACAAGTCTGCCATGCAATTGTCTCTGAAAATGAAGACTTGGATGATGCCATGGACCAGATGTTTGCAATCTCAAACGCTCTCTTCTCCATCTCCTGTAATTATATTGTAAGCAGGTCATTACTATGCCATCCTGACCAATATGCACAACTGATTGAAGTACGTGATGAAACAAGGCGTGCTTTCAAAGCTAATCCCACAGTAAAGAACATGAAGGCATACCTTTTCAAAGGCTTCCACAAAACCACTCATACTGCAGTATCTCGCAATGCACTAAAGTGTGTACAAGAGGGCTTCGAATCATCTGATGAAGAGACTTCAGGCACATCTTCCTCTTCCTCTTCTTCCACTCCTTCAACTGAAGTAATTTCATCACGCAAAAAGACCAGCAAGCGTAAAGTCACTCCAGATACACCTGAAACCCACTCTAAAAGTGGACGAAAGAAATTAAAATTGTCACAAAAGATGAACCAACAACAGTCAGAAGAAGAACAAAAACAAGAACAACTCAATGAGCAGAACATCAACCTTGCGTTGCTGCAACAATTTGATGCAGATGAACCACAACAATTGGTTGTCAACAAACCTCCCAAAAAACAAAAGGCTAGACATGGCAAGAAGAGCCACAACACAATTTCATAAACACATGCAAAACAAACAGTCAAAACAAAGAACCCAAAGTCAATCTGGCCTTAATAGTATAACCACTACTAATTTATATGTAATATCCATGTTCTCAACTATATGTCTGAACATAATTAATAACTTTATAGAGTATTCATATTGTTCTATGTTTAAATTGCTGTTGATAATTCATTTTATTTAAGACAAAGAAATGGCATTGTTCTATTGTTGATATTTAAAAAGGTTATAATAAAAATTCACTTTCATATTTGCATCTTTGTACCTTTGCATCTTCAAATTGAAACAAAGCTAAATAACCCATTCAAAAATGATATCCTAATGGACCTGAGAATTCTAAACACATCACCTATATGAATAGACACCTTGTCTATACTCTCCAATCAAATCTTCAAAAACTCTTTGATTCATAAAAATGCTCATGTCGTTTGCAACATTCTCTTGACAAAATTTTATATAGTTCTTGTGTTTTAAAAAATATAGAAAAACAGTATTGCTAAATAAACACCAGATTTTCAGATGAACATCTACTAAAACAATTTCTCAATAAAATCTATGAAACTCCAATCTCAACCACAAACCTGCCATAAACGAAACAAATACCAAAATAGTAAGGATTTGGGTGGGTGGGAAAAACGCAAACAAATAAAATGTTTTCATCTCTGTGGTAACTTTTCTGACACCCCTAGCTTAAAACTCATAAAGACTAAGGGATCGATAGGCCATGTTTTCACAGTTTGTATTCATACTGAAAATCAAAATCAAGTGAGCTTTTACCCTTTTGTTTTACATGAGATTTCCGTTCTCATTGAGCTCACCTTAGGACACCTGTGTTATCATTTGACAGTTGTGCCGCCCCAGCCAAACTCCCAACCTGACTGTGTCTTCAGCTAGGATCAACTGGCAAAAAAGCGATCTTAACACTAAAATGTGGACATGACGTCCAGCTCCGCTTCACCGAATAAGTAAAAAAACGATAAGAGTAGTAGTATTTCACTTGCAGATTGCTCCTCCCACTTATTCTACACCTCTCATGTTTTTTCACAGAGTCAGACTAGAGTCAAGCTCAACAGGGTCTTTGTTCCCCGCTGTTGCTGCCAAGCCCGTTCCCTTGGCTGTGGTTTCGCTAGATAGTAGATAGGGACAGTGGGAATCTCGTTAATCCATTCATGCACGTCACTAATTAGATGACGAGGCATTTGGCTAATATAATACTTTTATTGAATGATAAAAGTATATTCAGGCTTAATGAGTAGCCTTCCCTCAAATAATTAAAATACAAATAGAAATATTATAAATACAGTATAGAAAAATATGGCGTTTGAGTATTTGTTCGAAATATTCTTCTCATTATTATTTGCATAACTTCACGCAGCCTTATCCATCCTCCCAGAGTTCTTCACGTTGTAATCTTTCATCCTCTTCATGCAAACAAAAATGTAGATCTTCTATGATGCATCCAAGTTTTAAATCCTCTCTCCAAAACAATTATTCCTTGCAATTCTATACTTTCTATGCTCAATAACAGGTCGTATTTCACTAGCCTAAAGGATGGGACTGCCAGCGCACCTCTCCAATTAAAGACCACCGCAGAGATGGCCACACTAGCAGTTCCACTCACACTACAAGCCCAGTTGCGAACACATTGCGTGTTATATCGCTCTACCTTATTTTGATGGGCATTATCAAGGTCTGCATGGTCAGCTACCACGGTCACATCAATGACATAGCAGGTTGTGCTATCCTTCCATACAATCATGTCAGGACGGCGCAACCCAGCATTAGTAGGAATGGCAGGCTCAACAATGACCTGCCAATTCCGTTTCTTTAACATTTTTGTCAATTGAGCTAGGCCCGCATTATGGCGCTTGTTTCTTGGACAGACCTGTAGTATATGACCCAGGGTCTTGGTTCTCCTACAAGCATCACAACCAGCATCGCGCTCTGGATGACCACGTGCCATTCTTGCAGCAGTCGGCAACAAATTTCCACGAACCTGGATGGCACCTATATAATTGGCGCCAGACATGAGACTAGATGGTCTGTCTATCCACTTGTGGACCTTTGGAACGTTTTTGCTACTACGAAGGCCGCAGCCATCCACAGCACGATGCAATAGCTGTGCCATAGCCCATTTCAATCCCTTCTTATCACAGACCACATTCTCCCCTACCTGCAGAGGAACCAAGACCCTACGCAGCATGTTAGCAACAAATGAGGTCCCAGCAATAGCTGCAGTCACAGTATCCCGTGAGGTCACAAACTTCTCAAGCCTAGCTTTTGTCATCAGGGGAATCATGTACCTCAGATTTAGAACACCCAAACCTCCTTCATCAATAGACGAATGTATGAAGGCATCAGGTGCATCTTTTGGTAATTTTAACCATTTCTTAACAGCCCCTCTAATCTTTACATCCAAAAACTTGAGAAGTTTGTTAGTTGAGCCTGCGAGTACCAATTGATGAAACATTGATGGTATTATATGTTGCTTCAATACATACAGCCTTTGCTGGGGCTTCAAAGGAGCTCTAGTAACATTGTCAATATATTCCTGCAATTTAGTAGCCACACCAGACACCAGCCCCTTAGCACAAAGAAAGATGCCTAAGTACCTGGAAGTCTGAGTAGACAAAGCTAGCAGACAAAGAGCTAGCAGACAAATCACTCCACCAACTAAGAATGGCCATGCACCACCACCCATAGAATCAAGAAAGAGCTCTCAATCTGTCAATCCTTACTATGTTTGGACCTGGTGAGTTTTCCCGTGTTGAGTCAAATTAAGCCGCAGGCTCCACTCCTGGTGGTGCCCTTCCGTCAATTCCTTTAAGTTTCAGCTTTGCAACCATACTTCCCCCAGAACCCAAAAACTTTGGTTTCCCATAATGTGCCAACGGGGTCATACAATAACACCCGCTGATCCCTAGTCAGCATTGTTTATGGTTAGATCTAGATGGTATCTGATCGTCTTCGATCCTCTAACTTTCGTTCTAGATTAATGAAAACATTCTTGGCAAATGCTTTTGCATTAGTTCATCTTTCGTAAATCCAAGAATTTCACCTCTGACAATGAAATACGAATGACCCCAACTGTCCCTATTAACCATTACTTCGGTTCCAGAAACCAACAAAATAGAACCAAAGTCCTATTCCATTATTCCATGCTTATGTATTCAAGCACAAGCCTGCTTTGAACACTCTAATTTTTTCAAAGTAAATGTCGCAAATCCTACCCACACTGAATTAAGAGCACACGTAGTCTTGGCGAAGAACAGCGCGGCCAGTAACATACCTTGCGGCTGACCAACTGCGCCGCCCCGAAATCCAACTACGAGCTTTTTAACTGCAACAACTTTAGTATATGCTATTCGAGCTGGAATTACCGCGGCTGCTGTCACCAGACTTGTCCTCGAATTGTTCCTCGTTAAGAGATTTAAATTGTACTCATTCCAATTACAAGACTTGAAAAGCCCTGTATTGCTATTTTTTGTCACTACCTCCCTGTGTCAAGATTGGGTAATTTGCACACCTGCTGCCTTCCTTGGTTGTGGTAGCCGTTTCTCAGGGTCCCTCTTCAGAATTGAACCCTAATTCTCCATCATCCGTTGCAACCATGGTAAGCCACTACCTTACCATCGACAGTTGATAGGGCAGAAATTTGAATGAAACATCGCCGGCACGTAAGGCCATGCGATTCGAAAAGTTATTATAAATCACCAAAAATCCGGGCGTGAACCCGCATTGGTTTTTAATCTAATAAATACATCCCTTCCAGAAGTCGGGACTTTTCACATGTATTAGCTCTAGAATTACTATGGTTATCCAAGTAGTAAGGGTACCATCAAATAAATGATAACTGATTTAATGAGGCATTTGCAGTTTCACAGTACAAATGCTTATACTTAGACATGCATGGCTTAATGTTTGAGACAAGCATATGTTACTGGCAGGATCAACCAGTTAACTGTCAAACAAACGAGCAGAAAGGCTGTGAAGTGCCTTTTGTACTTTTGGACGACCAGCTGAGCTGTTTTTAAAGGAGAAAACACAGTTTCCTCTTACATGACCATGCGCCGGCGACTGGTCAAGCAGCAACTGACAGGCACAGCATGCCTCTCTTTGCCACGTCTTTAGACATTCCTCTTGGCAAGACCTAGGTGACCAAGGAAAGCCACTGCACAGCAAATGGCCCGGTCACCTACCTCTGCCTGAACGGTAAGCATATAGCTTGAAAATGCTCACGATTAAACATTGTTCAACGAGCAGTCACAACATTCGCAACACTTTTGGATGCAGAACTGCAACCGACACTTTGTGCACACCTGCCAAAAATCGACTAAATGGCAAGGAAAAGGACTGTGGGACAAATAACAAGCGAAACACACCTCTCCCAACACAGTCGAGCAGAGACCTGTGCAGCCAAGGCATCACACGGCTTTGCAACTGCACCCGTCGGGACAGGCTTGGACTCGATCAAGCTGTATTTTGAATCAAACACGATCGCTTAGCACATCATAGCACTAGCAAACACACTCACTTCAACGGTGCAACTTCACCAACCCAGAAGCCATCAGCTGCTCACTCACCACTCAGCAACACAGTCTCCTACGATTACTAGCCTAAATTTTTCCATTGTAATAATTGACATGGAGATGGTTAATTTTTAACAAGTCCAAAGCATCTTCTGACAATTTGTGCCGACCTAACACTACCCCAACACCACTTGCTGCTGCCACGGATATCTCGGGCAACTCGAGAAACTGCAAACAATATGATCAATACTAACTTTGTCAAATGCACTGGATAAACTTCGTCTCCAATTCCTGTGGACTCGATAGCTCAACAGGTACAGCGGCCGACCGGTATCCTGAAGGTGCAACTCCAAGTCTCACTCTAGTCAACAAAAATTTTCAGTTGATTTCCACAGTGTCAGAATATCATCAACATGTATACAGTGTACATGATCCCAACCTTCAGGTACCTTACCGATAAACAGGAGACGAATTCCAAGAGGGAGCAACTTGTTCATTCAATGTCGGAAAGCCTGCTTTTCACTATCAAGTCAAAATATCACCATCATGTTTTATCGTCTTGCTTTTTTCCCCGACCCCTGCAGTTTGTTTCCTTTTACAGCTTATCCCAACAGTCAGCTGGCGATGGTTTCAGGTGCGTGCCCCTTTGCAAGAAAAACCACTGCCCAACCATTATGGAGGATGTGATTATGCTTATAGAAAAACCCAGTAAAAAGGCACAAGTCTTAGAACAAGGCTACTCTACTGCTTACAATACCCCATTCTTTATTTAAGTCGTCTGCAAAGGATTTAGCTTTGGAAAATTTAGATTTTGGTCAAGGTAGTGCTTTAGAGCATAGTCTGCTCCTTAGCACATTGTGACACAGGAAGCCGAAGCTTCTATTCTTGTTCGCCTAAGATTGTCCAGGGGAATGAGTTGTTGCTTTCTAGCACGGATTCTGACTTAGAGGCATTCAGTCATAATCCAACAGATGGTAGCTTCGCACCATTGGCTTTTCAGCCAAGTGCAAATGCCAATTATCTGAATCTGCGGTTCCTCTCGTACTGAGCAGAATTACTATTGCAACAACACTTCAACAGTAAAGTATAACTAACCTGTCTCACGACGGTCTAAACCCAGCTCACGTTCCCTTTTGGCGGGTGAACAATCTGATGCTTGGCGAATTCTGCTTCGCAATGATAGGAAGAGCCGACATCGAAGGATAGAAAAGTAACGTAGCTATGAATGCTTGGCTGCCACAAGCCAGTTATTAGAATATAGTCGTACGGGTATTGAATCGACTTAGGTATACAAAGTATCTACAGTTACATTAATACATATTCATATGTATACTTATTGTATTTAAACTTCTTTTATCAGAATGAAAATTGAAATAAATTGGTGCAATCGGTAGTATTTTTATAGTGAAGTTTACAGGTCAAAAATTATTCGATTGCACGAACGATTTTACGAGATATAGATGTTTAAAGTTGGAAGTTCTACTGGCCGCCATGACGAGGTTACTGAAGATGAAAGGCGATATCTTTGGTTATAGTCAATGGATTTAGACGAGATTTATATCATTGTAATCTAAAGGGCACGTACTTTCTAATGATATTTATTTTATAGTGGTTAAAAGTGAGAATATCTTCTGAGACAAGAGTTTTCTTGTTGTTAGCAGGTGTTGTAAAGACGCTCCACCATTACAACGAAACGGAGTTAACGAATGAGATATCTTTGGTAATATGCAATGGATTGTGAAGAAATTCATATCACTGTAATCGACAAGGTAAGTACTTTCCAATGGTACTAAATTTGTAAAGCTGAGGAGTGAAAAGTTTTTCGCTAGGGGCAAAAGTTTTCTTGTTGACAGGTGTTTTGAAAGGCAAACCGCCATGACAAGCACACGCAGTTATTGAATGCGATATCTTTAGTTATACCAAATGGATTCTGAAGAAATTAATATCATTGTAATCAGCATGGTATGTGCTTTCAATTGATATTAAATTTGTAAAGCTGAGGAGTGAAAAGTTTTTCGCTATGGGCAAACGTTTTCTTGTTGTTGACAGGTGTTTTGAAGGCACACCGCCATGATGAACACACGGAGTTATCGAATGCGATATCTTTGGTAATACCCAATGGATTGTGAGGAAATTTATATCACTGTGATTGGCAAGGTAAGTACTTTCGAATGGTATTAAATTTGTAAAGCTGAGGAGTGGAAATTTTTTGGTAGGGGCAAAAGTTATGTTCTTATAGAGGGGAGTTAAGGACTTGCCGCCATGACGAGCAAATGAGATAGTGAACGCGATATCTTTGCTCATACTTGATGGATTTTTAAGAAATTTATATGAGTGTAGTCAAAAAGTCAAGTACTTTTAAACGGTATAAAATTTGTAGCCCTTAAAACTGAAAAGTTTGTCTGGAAAGCCAAAAGATTTCTTGTTATTGACAGGTGTGACGAACAACTTGTCACGAGGAAGAAAGCAAAGGGCAAACAGGATATTTTTGCTCAAACTTCGTGAATTTTGAAGAAATTTGTATCATTATAATCGCAAAGGCAAGTACTTTTCAATGGTGTTAAATTTGTAGTATTGACAAGGAAAAATTGTTGATGAGGAACGAAAATATTCTTGATAAAAAGCATAGAAGAGAAATTGTATTCATATTGTTGGCCGTTAGTGGATAGCTGTTGTTTTAACTGAGAGAGTTCATCACTTTGTTTTTACTCATGTTATTGCTGCAAAACCATTCGATGTGATCGTATAGTTTAGTCATTACATTGAGCAAAATATTGCTGGTGTCCAGCTAATGTGCTGTGAATTAAACAACAAGGGAATGTTGTATTTCAGTGTAAAATACTTATGAAAGTTTATTCAGAAAATATGACATAGTGGTTTGTTGGATAGCAAAATTGTTGTACAGCTAAGGTTAGTGATAAGAAAGGTGAAATTTCAGTATTTACACATTTTGTTAATGACGTTCAGCAGTTGTCTTCACTAAATGTGAATAAGTGATATAGGAAACACATGAAATAGTGCTGTCAAGCTAAACAGTAGAACTATATGAAATATTTGTCTTACTGCTTTGAAAATTTCTCAAAATCGTTCTATTTGTTAGAGAAAACAGTGAGCAAATTATGGTTTCAGTCTGATTAAACCTGTAAAAGCAAAAGTGGAGACCAATGTTAAATTTTGGTGTTAAGTATAGGTAAAGTTTATTGAGTAAATATTCATGAAAATACAAGCTGGTCATCTGTTGTATACCAAAATTGTTTAAGACATTCCTTTTATAATGAGAAAGAACATTGTTAACTGTGTGTATATTTTTTCAAAGCTTTTTATTACTAAGCTTAAAGAATATCTATGAAGGGAAAGCTGATGACATAATTTTGTCAAGTTACAGAGAGCAAGAAAATAAAATATTTGTGAAAGTTTTGGGAAAATCACTCAGTGTCCTGGTATGATTAAGACATAACATTCAGCAAGATATGACTGTTGTTCAGCTGATCTATTCACAGTAACAGTATTACATCATGTTATATGTCACTGTGAAATACAGATGAAAGTTCATTCAGAAAATAATGATGAAAATATGACATGGTGGTTTGTTGGATACCAAAATTGTTATGCAGGTAAGGTTAGTGATAAGAAAGTTCAAACTTAAGTATCTAGTCATTTTGTGAATGATTTTCAGCAGTTGTTTTAAACAAATATGAATAAGTTATGTAGGAAACAGATGAAATAGTTTTGTCAAACTATTCAGTGGAATTATATGAAATATTTGTCTTACTACTTTGAAAATTTCTCAAAATCGTTCTATTGTTTTGAGAAAACAATGAGCAAAATATGGTTTAAGTGTGATAAATCCTGTGAAAGCAAGAGTGGAGAAGTAGTCTCTAATGTCCGGATTCTGTCACTCCTTTTTCAACACATTTTCAAATTTGGTCAAAATTTTTCAGTGTCGTTGGGTAAAACCCTTTTTATTCACGGCGTCACTTTCGGTTTTGCTTACTTAACTTCCGGTTGCTTTCATGAATTTAATTACGTTACCAAGAATTTCAACACATTTTAAAAATGGGTCAAAATTTTTCAGTGTCTTAGGGGAATAACCTTAACATTCCAAACATTCCATACATGCCTAATCTCCCTAACAACCAGCCTAGCTCCATGTCAACAAAAAAACTATTTTCGGTTTGCTCCGTTGTTAGGAAGATCTGGAATGTATGGAATGTGGGGAAAACCCCCGCCATTAAGTTTGGGGTCTTTAGCGTCAAACAGTGAACAAAGTGAACAATTCTTCGGTTCCATCACATTTTAAAACTAGAACAAAACTTTATCGACAAACAGCGAAGCAAGTAAACGCTTCTTTGCTGATAAATTGTTCTAAACAGTGAGCAAAGCAAACGCTTCTTCGCTGATAAATTATCTCAGGGGAATCACCCGAAGAACATTTTTCACATTCCAAACATGCTCAATCTCCCTAACAACCAGCCTAACTTGATGTCAACAAAAAAACTATTTTCAGTTTGGCCGGTTGTTTGGGATATCTGGAATGTATGGAATGCGGGGGACAGCATCGCTGCTAAAGTCCCTCAACATTTGGTTTGGAAATTTACATATTTTGAAAATAAAATAAATTCAATAAAAATATAAATAAATGGGGAACAAACAATCAACTTTAAAGCCTGAAAAAATTATTGAAAAAAATCGTAAAATATTTAAGAAAAAAGCATTCAAGTTTGGTTTTTCAGTAGGAGCAGGGCAAGCATATGATATTGAATGTAATATTCAATTTGGAACTGCTTCAGCAAAACAATTTATTTTTGATAATATGGATGAAAATTTAAAATTAGTTGGTAGAAATGTTATAAAAAGTATTCAACAAAAAGCAAAAGAAAAGGAATCAAATCTTGTTAAAGAGGTCCCTGAAATTTTAAACAAATCTTTAGACAGAAATGATAAAGATGATAAAGAAATGACAGATGAAATTAAAGATGATAAAGAAATTAAAGAAGAAGTAAACGAGTTTGTAAAATCAACTTTTGAGTGATAAATTATTTTATAATACATCATATTATAAAATTATTCATGTTTGGCTTGTTGATGCTTCATTATCGTCTTTTTTATTCTGCTTGCGGTCCGTAGGTTTTTCACATGTCGTTGCTGTGCTCTGTTTTTTAATAACATGTTTTCCAACTGTAACTCCACCAGATAGTATTCCAAGATATGGTAAATATGGACTTAGTTTTTCAACTACAGATTTTACATCTCTTTAATAATTTATCTTTCACCAGTTCTTTTTCCAATTCTTCACTGCTTTCAATTGCTTCTAACCCTCCTAATAAATCTGCAAATTTACTAATTAGTAAATCTGTTAAAAATACGTTTGCTTTTTCTGCTTGTTTTACTTCATATTCAGCATAAATTTTTAATATAACCTTATCACTTGATTTTTTCAAATTTTGTACTGATTGACTAATTTCCCCATCTTCAGACAATTTTATCAGTTCTTCTCGTTTTTTCATTACTTCTTTTTTAACATCTTAGTAGTCTGTAATGTCCGGATTCTAGCGTATTTTCAAATTTAATCAAAATTTTTCAAAGTGTCGTGGGGGGTTTCCCTTTTTCCTTACGTCGTCACTTTCAGTTTTGCTTCTCATTTCTAGAACATTCTAAAATTTTGTCAAAAATTTACTAGTGTAGTAAGGGGTTTCCTTTTTATTGAAGGCGCTACTTTCGGTTGCTTCGCTGCTGAGACCTCTGGTTGATGAGAACTTTGTTCGATCGTTTACTTAACTTCCGGTCGCTTTCATGAATTTAATTACGTTACCAAGAATTTCAACACATTTTAAAAATGGGTCAAAACTTTAGCAGCAAACGGCATAGCCGGCGCAAGGGTTGTTTCAAACAGCTTTGCTGACATGTTGTCGTGGGGGAATAACCTTAAAATTCCAAACATTCCATACATGCTCAAACTCCCTAACAACTAGCCTCACTCGATGTCAACAAAAAAACTATTTTCGGTTTGCTCCGTTGTTAGGGAGATTAGGCATGTATGGAATGCGGGGAAAAACCCCTCAACGACAGGCGGGGGAATTACCTTATTTTAACACAATTTTAAACAAACAACCTATCTGATAAAGTATTTTACGGTTTAAATCCAAATATATTCTCATAAGTGTCAATCATTTTATTCATGTAATGACCAAATGAAAGTGTATCTATTTTATTTTCAAGTATTATTCTTTTATCATCTTTTGTTGACAATGCAATTTTTTCAACACTCTCAGTATACAATTCATGATTTCGATGTCTTATTAAATTCATTTTTCTTATTTGTTCTTCTTCAGTGAATAAACAATCTTTATAATTTTGAAACGTTATATCTTTCTCAATAACATTTTTCTTAACACCTTTACACATTTTATAAGCATATAATTTTGCCCTCAAACCTACAAATTCTTCTATTTGTTTTCCTCCACACTCGTCTTTCATCATTCCAATTACTTTTTTGTTTAAACCGGTTTTAATTCCTGATTCATGGTCTTTTGGATAATTACTTGTGTCAAACATTTTTTCAACATCTGCGGATATATCTTTATAAAAATCTTCAGTTTTAATTTCATACATTAAACTATCTGTATTGGTAAATAATAATGATGCATTTTCACCATACTTTTTCTTAATATAATTATAATGAAAATCATACATTAAGGTTTTTGATAAATCCAATATACTCATTCCTAAATATATTGGTTTATCTAGTTTAATTTTACTCTTATACATATGTACCGCAATTAGATTTTCAGAAAATATTGTTCTTTTATTGAAATTTGTTTTTGGAAATAATTTTAATGCTTTTTCTTTTCTGTTAACCAATTGAATATCAACTCTGTTTCTAACATTTTCCATTGTTTTACCAAATACAGAATTATTCATTAATTTGAAAAAGTCTTTTTCAAAATCATTTTTCGCGCTTGTTCTCAGTTTTGTATTTAAATCAATATATTTTTACATGAAATCTTCTTCATGAAATTTAATACCTTTATGAATTCGTTTAATTTTTAATCCTAATTTTTCATATAAATTCAAGTTTTCGCAATGCAAAACATATTTTTCTTTATTATTCAAATTTGGTATTAACTTCTCAACATTTCCAACTTTTATTCTTTCTGGTGCAAGAGGATATTCATTGTGTAAATCATGTAAATCTTCTGGATATTCCAAATCAACTTCTAAAATACAACTACCGGAACGGTCAGCCCCGCCGTTTTTCCAATTTTCCAATTCTTTTTCACTCATCCATTTAAAATCTCTCACAGGAAGTTTTTTAGACATTGCCCAACCATATAAATTATTTGCATCCAAATATGGAAGATAAACACTATCTTCTTCAGTATTATATTTGTTTTCCATATATTTATTATTTGCTTTTGCATATCTTTTTACAATTGTTGAAATTCCACCTCTGATTCCTTTTTCAATCATGAGATACATTTGTGGATCATATAACAATTCCAATTCAATTTTTGTAATTTTTAACATTGCATCCCAAGCTAATCCGGGTGAAGTAAAATACCAAGCAGGATCCAATTTATAAACTTTCTTACAAACTTTTCTAAAATTTTCAAAAACATCAGCTAATAAAATTACATCAGTTTTCAAATATAAATCATGATATTCTTTCATATTTTTAATATTAAATTTATTCCAAACATTTTTCGCATGTTTATAATCTTCTTTGCTTATATTTTCATCATTTAATTTAGAATAAAATTCTCTAATATCAGGTAGTTTTTCTTCTTTTAATTTTTCAATACTATCAAACCAATCGTATGGAAAAACACCTTTTCTAGTTAGTAATTCTCTTTTTTCTTCATTTTTATAAAATTTCTTCAAAATATTCATTTCATTTTTATCTAAATTATTAACCAAGTTTCCTAAACTACTTTGCATAAACTTAAAACTGTCAATAAATCTAATTTGTTTTTTAACATTAATCATTTCTTTGATTTTATACTCTATTTCACCTTTTTCATTATTAAATTCCTCATATTCAATAATGTTTTCTTTACATTTACTTTGAAATTGTTTTTCTGTAATTATTTTTTTAGATTCAAATTTATCAACAATAATCTCTTTTGTGAATGAAATATATTTTTCCTCAGTGTTGGGTATACAATTAATTTCACCTTCTGAAACACCTACATTTTTTATAAACAAATGACTATCATAATTTTGCAAATTATGAAATATAACTGGAATAAATTTTATTTTTTTCATTTGTGTATTACAACTAATACATGCAGCACCTCGATATTTTCCAGTATAATGGCAATGGTCTTTAACTTTATCGTCTTTTTCAAATTTTTTATCACATGCATAACATTTCTTAGCTTTTTCAAAATCTGTTTTATCCTTTTCTCTTAATATTATATTTTTTGGAAATTTAAATTGCTCATGTATTTTTTTAATATTATTTTCTAAACTTTCTACAAATTTTAAAGAAATATCTTCACCAGGTTTTTTGGTATATTTTACTAATTTTGGTATAAATAAATTATCATCAAAACATTTTATCAAATAACAATATCCAGATGGTTCATGTTTTTGAAATTGTTTTGTATTATCTCCAATATTTTTATCCTCACATTTTAAATTACATTCAAAATCTGCATATATTACAAATGGAATATCATGCATTTTTTGATAATTTTTAAAATATAATTTTTCTCCTTTATTTGGATAAACAGTTCTTCCGCATTCATATTTTGAGCAATATTCTAAATGATTTTTAAGAGTTTGTTCAGTTCTAAAATTTTGTAAACAATAATTACAAACAAGTATTTTTTCTTTGTTTCTATTTACTTGTTTTGAAAACAATCTACTCATATTTTTAATTAAACAATAATGTTTTTCCCCATTTTCATTAGTTATTAACAATATATTTACGTGTTTGTTACCCAGACCGAAGTAGTTTAATTTACTTACTCTCAAAGGAAAAATTTCATGATTTTTATTTCCAAATCTTTTTTCTTCGTTGTATCCAAATAAATTAATTGCAATGTTATTATTTTTTTCAAATTTATTAATATCAGAAAATCCACATGGGAAATTAATATCTTTTATATTAAAACTTTCAGATTTCTTTTTTAAAATTTTTGTAATTCTTCCAGGATCTTTCAAATTAGGAGTAGTTTTCAAAAGTTCACTTATTGTAACGCACCATAATAAGCATTTTTGATCCTCATTTTGTGGATTGATAATTGCTTTTTTATTTTTTAAAAACTCTGGAGTAGGAATATAAGATGATGCAAGTAATCGTTTAATTTTACTAATATTAAGAATTATTTTTAAACTTTTATAAAATTTCCATAAACTTGAATTTCTTAAATATTCTTCAAAACTTTGAATAATTTTATCTTTCATTTTTTCATATATTTCATCAAAATTGCTTCCATCAAAAATTTCTTCATAATAACTATGAAAATGTGCTTTATCTGTAGTTTCTTCTCCAGTTGCTGGATTTACTTTTTTCATTAAACATACTAGTGTTATTTGTTGTTTTGTACTTGGATATTTTTTAAATTTTTTTATTACCAATGGTTTTATTTTTGTAAGCAAACTAAATGGATCATATAAAGATAATCCAGCTTCTTCCAAATCAATTTCATATCTTTTTGCAACATTCAAAGCATGTTTGTCTAATTTAAATTTAATTTCTTGTTCAGGTAGTTTTAAATCTTTTAAATCTTCTGAATATGATTTTGAACCACCACTTCGCGTCGCTTGATGTGAACTAAATGGATCAAAATCATAAATAGATGTTTTATTTTTTTGTTGTCTTGGTTTTATATATTGAGTTGGTCTTAAAGGTGCTTGTAAATTTTTTTCTGTAATTGGTTTGTCTAAAATTGATGAAGAAATTTCTTGATTTTGTCTTGGTCTTCCTCTATTTCTAACAAAAATTCGTTCATTTTGTCTTCTTTCTGGGGGTAATGTTACTGGTCTTCCTCTATTTTCCCGTCTTGGTCCCACAAAAGAACCAAAAGGATATTTTCTTGGTCTTCCACGACCACGTTTTGAATTATTTGAATTATTCATCTTTTATTATATATATATATTTTTTTTTAAAGTCAAAAATAATTTAAAAAAAAAAAAATTTTTTTCATAATTGGTCACGTGACTATATTTAAAAAAAAAAAATTATGAATGATTACTCAATCTTAGTAAAAACAAAAATATTAAATAATGGGGGTTCTATTTTTGGTTGAGGTTTTAAAATAAGATGATAATGCATATAAATTTTTTCATCATTCTGGTAATCAACTTCAAAATCAGAAAAATAACAATCTTTTTCTTTATAATTTATTGTAAATTCAGTATGTGGTAATATTTCTTCTCCGCTCAGTTTAATAATTTCTTTGATAAAAGTATTATACATATTACTTTTTGTATATTTATAATTTTTTGGTACAAGTATTTCAATAATTGTTGATGACATCTCTTTTTTTTATTATATATAAATTTTCCTTTAAACAAAAAAAATTATAAAAAAATCAAAATTTTTCAACAGTTATAAAAAACCAAAAATTTTTGTCCATTAATTTCCAAATCTTTTTTTCTTTTTATTCTATGTTTAATACTTTCTGCATTCATATTAAAATTTTTTGCAGCAGATCCAAGACTTTTAAAATTTAAGATTTCACCTGTTTCACTGTTTATAACTATTACTGGGATTGGATTTTTCATTTTTTCTCTACAATATTTTTCATACTTTTCATTTGGTTTGCTAATTTCAAATCTCAGCATTTCTTCAAGTTGATTTTTTGTGTATCTTTTATAATATTTTATTTTTCTTTCTCTTGCAATATTCCACAATTGTTTAAATGTTTTTTGTTAAATGTTTTCCATTTATTTATATAATTATTTTATTTAAAGAAAAATTTTTAAATAAATTTATAAACTACATAACCGCCCAAAAGACCGGTTGCGAAAAAAACAACATTTTGATATTCTTTCATTTCATCTGAAGGTTTATAATAATCTTCTAATTTTGGTTCTTTTTCATCTTCTTCATCCGCTTCTTCTTTTAAATATTTATAACGATTATTTATTTCAGCAAGATTTTTCAAAGACATGTTTGTCTTATTTATATCAGCATTTGCATCAGATAATTGTTGTCTTAATTTTTCAATTTCTTGTTTTCTTTTTACTTGATCTTCATACCATTTTTCTTTTTCTCTAGCAAGTTTTTCAATTGCTTCATTATGTCTTTTTATTTCTTTTTCATATCCAGAATGATTTAATTTTGAAAATAAAAATCCTGCACCCGCAAAAGCAACTGCATTAAATAACCCACCAACTACTGTTTCCATTTATTTTTCCTTTTTTTTTATTTTATGATTTGAAAGGGTCCGTAGGAATCCACTTTTTGTCTTGAGCATATTTAATTCCAAGTGTGTTGATAATCCTACAGCTGCTGTAAGTTTTAAAGTAGGTACTAAACTAGCCGGAGTTGACAAACCATCACTAAATACTCTTCTTGTTATCATTCCAATTCCCACAGCACCCAATGTAATTAGTGTAGAATCATATAATTCATTCATAGCTTCTTTTCTATTCATTTCGGTCATTTATTTATATACATAAAAATTTTTTTTTATTAAAAACCTGTAAGGGCCTTACAGGTTTTCAATAGGACACCTTGATGGACCACTTTTATTAATTTCATAGTCATTCTTATTTTTTACATTATTTGTGAACTTGTAAGCTTGGTTGTTTTTTTCTTCCCTTTGATCACTTTGATCACTTTGCTCACTTCGTTCGCTTTCTCTTTTGTCTCTTTTACATGAATAATATAATCCACCAATAGAAATAACAAGACCTAAAACTCCAATAAAATGTCTATAATCTAAATAATTTATTATTTCTCCTTTTTCTTTTTCTAATTTAGAAGCTTCTGATTCGACTTTAGATTCTTCCATCTGTCGCTGCTTTGCTTTTCTTTCTTTTGCTTCTCTTGAAATTTTTGCCAACCTTTTTCCCAATTCTACTTTTCTTGGATCTTTTACTTTTTCAGATTTTTTAACTGCTGTTATTTTAGCTTCACTTTGTTCACTCATTTATTTATAAGTGTATTTAAAATTTATTGTAATTTATTTAAAATGTATTTAAAATTTATTACAAGTTGTTTGTAAGTTATTACAAGTTATTTACAAGTTAATTACAAATTTTTAATAACATCTTCATCAAAATCTACGTTAAATTTTTGACACAATACAACATGATTCATTAAAATTTCTTTATCTGTTATTCTTTTATGTAATTGTATAGCAATAAATGCAATTTTTCCTTTGAAACAATCTGTCACTTTACCATTTGTTACAGTTTTATTACTTCCTCCAAAAACCAACGAAGTTAAACCACTTGTAACTTGTGCTGATGCAAACGTTTTAATTAATTTTCCGTTACAAAAAATTTTTGAATTACTATTTTTTAAGGGATATGATTCCCTATCATAATGAACAGAAATGCATTTCATTTTGTTATATTCTGTAGGGTCAGCTGTCAATGGAAATACATTTGGATTTATATCTAAATAATTGTTTCCTACTCCATAAACAATTAATCTTTTTGTAGAAGCATTGTCAAGATTTTGGAATCCTATCATTCTGTAAATTCTATTGCTACTACCTTTATTTCCAAAAATTGCAGTAAAATCATTTGTTCTTTTAATATTTTGTCTTTCCATTTCATAAACTACAAAAATATGAACACGGTCTTTTAAATTTGAAGAAGCAGTCGGGGTGTTTATATTAACTGGAACTTCAAAAAAATTACTTTCATCCTTAAAATACATTTTGTTTGGAGTTTCATAAAATGGCCTATTTAATTTTCCTTCCATAAACAAATTTACATCCAAATTTTCTGTTTCTGTTTGATTATAAATTAAGATTTTCTTACTAGCACCACTATAAATTATATATGAAGTATCGTCTTTCATTTCATAAACTGCAGTATAAAATTTGAAAAATTGAAACCAAAATGTATTAAATTCTGTTTGCACTTTGTTGTCCACGTATTTTTTTGTTATAATATGTGATTCGTGTGTTGGTTGGTGATAAGTAGAAATTATTTTATGACTTCCCATATTCAAATCTCCAGTCATTGTTCCGCCAGAAAGACTTAGTCTAAGATTGTCTGCATCGTCCACATATTTCCTGTGAACTGAATCTTTTGAATCTGCTGGATCTTTTAAATTTGTAAGTTTATGTCCACCCATGTTTATGGAACCCCTCATGTTTCCTCCTGATAGATTTAATTTAGCATTATCAGCATCGTCCACATATTTTTTATTGACTAAATCAGAATCATCGTTTGGAATGGCTGTGCTATGCACGAAATTTGTTTGCATATCAAGATCACCATTCATACTATCACCATTTTTTGATACTTTTTTATCAAATTCATTCAAAATAAACTTTTTTGTTTTTGAACTAAAATCATCTTCATTAAATACAACACTCATTTATTTTTATATTTATATATTTATAGGATCATGATCGACATTGTATAAATTACAAAGAACATAATGATTAAATAAAATCTCCTTATCTGTCATTTTTTCATATTTTAAAATTGAAAAGAATGCAATATTTCCATTTAAAGGTACAACTCCACTCGTTTTTATATCACCTAAAGTTAATTTTGTGTTTCCAGAAACAGTCTTTGAAGTAAAAGATGCTAACTTTTTACCATTACAATAAACATTACTTTTATTAGTGGCAGGAGATGAATCCATATCCCAATGAACACTCAAACATATCCATTTGTTCAAATCTCCAGCATTTGCCTTTGTTTGAAAAGTAGCAAGTGGTGATTTGTGATTTGTAGAATTTGCACCAATAGAAAAGAAACGTGAACTATCCCCAGCAATGACCAATTCCCTTGTATTTGGATTTGCAAAACAAACAAATTTATCATATCCGCCATTATCATGACCAAATAGACCCCCTCTTAACCAATCAGTTCCAGAACTAGGAACAGAATTCAATTTATAAACAATAAACACATTTATAATGTCTTTTTTTCCACTAATTGGATTAATGTTGGAATTTGAAATCATTCTATTGTTATTAAATTTTAAAAAAATATTTATTATCTTCCTTTTCACTTTCTAAACACACTGAAGGTTGAAGACTTTTTGTTGTTTGTTTAAAATTGTTTCCTTCAATTCCATAATCAATTAGTTCTTTTACTTTTCCGCCGTTTCTTTCAAACAACAAATCATAAATTGAATTATATTCAACAAAATATAAATTATGAAATTTCAAAGAAAAATTATCTTTCAATACCGAAAAACTAACATCCTTTTTGAGAATGTTTAAATTATCATCAATATATTTCTTCCTCGCTAAATGTGTTTCAAGTGTAGGATTTGTTGAAGAAATAATTTTGTTACTTCCAATTGTAACATCACCTGTCAATGTTTCACCAGTTAGGGATAATTTTTTAGAATCTTGATTATCTACGTATTTTTTTCTGGCTAAATGTTTTTCTCCTATAGGATCTGAAGTTGTTATAATTTTATGATTTCCCATGCTAATATTTCCTGACATTGTTCCACCAGTTAAGGATAATTTTCTAGAATCTTGATCATCTACATATTTCTTTCTAGAAAGGTCTTTATCACTTGAAGGATTCACATTTGTTGTAATTTTATTAGGACCCATATCAATATTTCCTCTCATTGTACCTCTTCTTGATAGATGATCTACATCTGTGTGTCTTCTTACTAAATCATCTACATATTTTTTTCTAGCAAGGTGTTCTCTTTTTGTTGGGTCAACTGATGTTATGATATGGTTTGAACCCATGTTAATATCTCCTGTCATATCCCCTCCTGTTGTTATATTATCGTTAACTTTTTCATATCCGTAAAATAAACTCATTTATTTAATAATAATTTCCAATAAAACATTTCCAATAGATGATGAACCACCTGCACCTTTGGTGCTGAGACCTCCGGTCGATTGTGGCCCACTACCATGGTTTCCTTCCACTTTGAATATTAATTCATTATAAATTCCATTTGATAATTTTATTCCTTCTCCCGGTCCTTTGTCTTCAGGTGGATAAATTTTTGAGACACTTCCTTTTAGTGTTTGTTCTGTTGTTATTGGAATTTGAATAAGAATGTCACTTCTTTTACCATCTACAAAATGTTTACGTATTCCAAGTTGTTATTAATATTTACCACACTTTCACTCTCTGTTAATGTATTTGCTTGTATTACTTTATTTTCTGGAAATCCTATGATTGGGCCAAATGTTTGTAAATTTAATGTTTTATCTGATTTTATTGTACATTTTCCAGAATAATCAATTTGTTCTAATTCTATTTTTCCAACATTTTCTAATTCAGTTTTTAAAATATTAAAGGTATAATATCCATCTTTGAAGTTAATTTTTGTATTAGCACCTTGTGTATCATAAGTATAATGATGAATATTTTTATCTAAATTATTATAATTCCAAAAAATACTTACTGATTTTACAAACATATAACCCCCACAATGAGATATAAGTGGTTCGTCTAATGGAATTATTTTTTCACGGTTTTCGTCTTGTCTGATAAATATTTTAAGATTTGTCATTTATTTTATAATATATATTTTGAAATTAAAATTCCACCAATTATTGCAAAAGATAAAATCCATAAATTTTCACTTAGTGTTTTTGATGATTTACCTGAAAGGTCTGAAAGGCCTGAAATGTCTTTTAATGTATTTTTCAAATCTTTTTTGGATTCATTTTTCTTATCTTTTTTGAATTAATTTTTCTTTATTTCATTTCCCTGTAATTTTTTTTCTCCACCATAATAATTTAATTTTTCATTAATTCCAAAAATCATATTTTCATCAGAAACTTTTAATTTGTTATTATATCCATCTATTGGTTCTTTTAAAATTATTAAAGATGATGGAATTAACCATAAAGTTGGACTTATAGCTGTATTTAAAACTACATTAGTTGATGAAATTGCTTGATTCATATTATTAATCCATGTTGTCTTATCATAATTTATTATAGAATCTTCAAAAATTTGTCTAAAAACTTTTTGTGTTTCCAATGCTGAAGCTCTATTTGAAACAATACTTTGTCTAGTTCTAGCTTGTGCTCCAAGGATTGCATAAAGATATGCTTCAATGCTGTGATTTAATAATTCTGTTCCCTTTTTGATTAATCCATTTGACAATTTTGGAATAAATTTTTTATAATCATTTTGTGTGTCTCTAATTTGACCAGGGCCGTGTTGATATCCTCTCCATGATGTAGTCATATCAATTTCATGAGAATCTCCAATGTGTCTTTTTTTTCCTGAAATTTCTCGCCATGTCCATTTTGGATAGTGATCTTTTAAAAAACCAGCATTAAATTTATAAAATGTTTTATCATCACCATTTCTCAATTGCCACATAATTCTTCTGACTGTAAAATTTAGATGAAATCTCATAAATGATGTAATTTGTTTTGGAACATCAGCTGAAAATAATAAATGTTGTATTGAAATTCCGCATCCATAAGTTGCAATCCATGTTCCTATAATACTTTGAAAATATGGTTCATTAAGTGACCATTTTGCATTATCATCTGTAGTTATATTTAATCCAGGTAAATTGCTTTGAAAATAATCTGTATTGTTTACATAAATCCTAAACTGGTTAATAGGATAACTTAAAACATATTGTGTAGGAAATTCATCCCAATAATATGATTTTCCAGTATAACCAACATGTCTTTTTCCTCTTGGTAATTCTTGTATACTTCCTCCAAGTTTCCAAATTTTTGGAAAATTTGGTTTTGGTTTGTTAATATAAAGATACTTTGTCATATTTGGGTCATTTTTGAAAGTGTCTGAATTTATGTCTGTTGAAATATATTCATTGTTTTTGAAATATGTTATTGTTTTTTCCCAACTTCCGTCTTTATTAATATCATGCTCGAAGGTAAACCTTCGCATGTCTGCATATGGATATTTTTTCAAAAAATATTGTTTAAACTTTTTATCCAAAATTTTTCTTTCATTAACCACAAAATCATATTGGTTTCCATAATATTTTTTCTCAGCTTTTTCTATACTCATTTATTTTTATAAAAATAAATGCAACAGGAAAAACAAAAAACCATATTGTCACAAAATCAGGAGATATCAGATGAAGAATTGGAAATTGAACAAGAGTTAAGAGACATTTACTACAACCCAGAAACAGGTTATCAATCTGCGGAAAGACTTTATCAAAAAGCAAAAGAAAAGGGTTTAAACATTAGTAGAAAAATTGTACAAGACTGGTTAAAAACACAAGATACTTTTTCAAGATACAAACCAATTGTTAGAAAGCATAAATTCCAAAAAACTTTTGTAAAAGATTTAGGAGACCAAATACAAATGGATTTGGTTGATATGGGAAAATATAAAAACCAGAATAAAGGATATTATTGGATATTAACAGCGGTTGAAATTTTAAGCCGATATGCATTTAGAATTCCTGTATATAGAAAAGATACTAAAAATATGACAAAAGCCGTGGATGAATTATTAAAACAATTTAAAGAAAGGTTTGGGAAATATCCAAAAGTTTCTCAATTTGATGAAGGAAAAGAGTTTTACAATGTTGGTGTTAAAGAACTCTTGAAAGAACATAATGTTGAATATTTTTCCACAAACTCAGATAGAAAAGCAGCTATTGTTGAAAGATTTAATAGAACTTTAAAAACATCCATGTGGAAATATTTTTACAGTAAAGGAACTTATAATTGGATTAACATTTTGAGTAATCTTGTTAAAAATTATAATAATACTAAACATAGTGCTATATTAATGAAACCCACTGATGTAAACAATTCTAATAAAGACCAAGTGTGGATTACACTCTATGGTTATCTATTAGGAGATTTACCTTTACCTAAATTCAGAATTGGTGATACTGTTAGAATTTCTAAATATAAGAATATCTTTACTAAAGGTTATGAAGCAAATTTCACAGAAGAAATTTTTAAAATTGTAAAAGTATTCAGAGGTGATCCAAACATGTATGAAGTGGAAGATTTAGAAGGAGAACCAATCATTGGGAAATTTTATGAACAGGAATTATCTGCTGTGGATAAAAAGGATGATATATATAAAGTAGAGAAAATATTAAAAAGAAAAAAAGTTAAAGGAAAAAATATGGTGTTGGTAAAGTGGTTAGGTTATGATAATAAACATAACTCTTGGATACCAGAAGAAAATATTCAAAACATATAAAATAAATGGATGAAGGTTTTGATGATATAGAAATGAGAAATAGAAACATAGAAGAAGAAGAAGAGGAAGACCGTGAGGACCGTGAGGACGAAGAGGGGGAAACAAGTTTTGGGGGAGATGATAATAATAGAAGTATAAATATAATAAACACAGAAAATCCAAGAACAACAAGGGTTAACCTTTCAAGAGAAACACCTGTAAATATATTAAGAAGAATGAGAAATGTAAAATCAATAATAACTACTGATAAAAAATCTAGTTTTAAAAAAATATTTAAAATTCAACTTGAAAAGAAAAATGGACCAAATAATAGTATATTGTTGGATAAAACTTCATTTGTAAGAGACCAAAAAGGAAATGTTTCAATTATTTTCAAAGGTCAAAAAATTGGTAATGTCAATTCAAAAAATGAACCAGAGTTATTTACCAGAAAAAATAAGAAATATGTTGATGAATTTAATGATTATATGAAAAAAGCAAAAAAAGAATATGAAAAAACTCCAAGTGCAGTAATAGAAAAAAGAATCGGCATAGCCGTCGCGGAGTGTGGTGACCTTGGTGGTTTGCTTCGCGATGAATTTATTAATTCTATCACTGATGATTCCATTTTAGAAATTCAAACTAAAATTGATAATATAATTGGTGAAAATAACTTTAAAAAATTCATTGATAATGAACAGGATCCAAGACGAACATTATTTGAAAGAAATCAATTAAGAGAATTTAGAGGACTAGTATATTTGGAGGGTATTGACTCCAATCTATCAGAAAATGAAAAAAAAGAAGTTATACGTGGAAAAATTGATGGATTTGATAGAGAGCATCAACATTGGAAAAATCAATCTGATTTAGAAACAGCTGAACCCCAAAAAAGTATATATAAAAGTTTTTCAGAAATTGCAAAACTTCAAGCAGATAAAATGAGACTTGAAAATAATGAAAGACCAATTAGTGAAGAAGGAATACAGATTTTAAATGAAAATGCTGAAGAATCTGACCTTGGAAGATTAGAAAGATTTAAAAAATGGGCAAAAGAAAATTTATTAGGTTTATCAGCAGTTGCTATTTCTGTAGCAGGCATAATTACAGCAATAGTTATAAGGGCAAGAAGTGTATTGAAACAAGGTGCAAATGCAGTTGGAAAATTGGGAAAAGCAATTGCAAATATAGGTAAAAATTTTGGTGCAGTCATTTCGGCAGTTTTAAATTTAATTTCTCAAATATTATCATGGGGCGCAAAAGGTATTGCTTTTCTAGCTAAAAATTTATGGATATTAGTTATTGCAATTACTTACTTTTTATACAATGAATACCGAAAGGACAATAAAAAAACAGAATAGTGAGTGAAGCGAGCACTTCTGATAAACAACCATAAGTTGGTAAACTAAAAAAATTTTTTTTATATATAATAAAAAATGAATAGAGTAAGCGAATTATATCCAGGATATAAAAGATCAAAAATGAGTGAAATTAAAGGAAACAGAACAAGACATGTTGTAACTTTGAACCCGAATTCAGCAAATCCTGAAGAAGACCTTTATATAGATATTCCAAAATTAAATCCTAATTTGTGTCTTGTTCCTGATTCATTAAAATTTTTTTTTTTTTTAATATTTTAAAAATGCAAATACTAAATCGTGGTTTTTAAATAATTTATCAAAATTGTTAAAGAAAAGATTGGTTGTTAAATTTGCTGGAGAAATTGTTTACGATAATAGTGGAGAATCTTTACTAGAAATTTACAAAGATCTTTGGAAGCCTGAATTCGAAAGAGCAGATATGGTTGAATATGGAATCGCTAGAGAAAACCTTAGAAAATTAATTTCAAAAGATGACTCTGGAGCAACAAGTGGAACTGCTGAAAAAGCTTCTGATAAATTAATGTATGATATTTATGGAACAAAACAGTGTTTAAAATTAGAAAAAATACTTTCAGATCATGGACTATATGCTCCTTATGGAATGATTAACAATTTTCAATATATTTTAACTTTTCCAAAAGCTAGTGAAATTATGGTAGCACAAAGCGGACAAAGTGTTGGCAGGTATACTTTGGAAAATTTAGAATTAGAGTATGAAACGATTGAAAACCAAGATTTAGCAAATGATGTTTTAACAAATTACACTACTGGAAGATCATTATCATATAATTATGTAACTTTGATGAAAACAGTAGAATGGGATAAAGATGCGACTTTACATAATGAAACCATAAATATCCCACGGAAAAGTATGAAAGCAGTTGTGTTGTTATTTAGAAATAAAACTACCACAGATAGTGAACAATTTGTTTATCCAAATATAACAGACGTCAAAATTAGTGTTGAAGGAGTCCCAAATAGTATATATTCCCAAGGTATGCCGAAAAGAAGATTTTTTGAAGAGGCATTTAGAATATTTCACTGCGGATATTCTTACTGTGATTCAGTCATGAGTATTGAAAAATTTTATAAAGATTCATTTGCATTATGTGTGGATTTAAGAACATTAGATGATAACTTTGTTTATGGAACTGGTAAAAAGTTAGTAAACACACAGTCTGGATTGTTGTTAGAAATTAAAAAAACTGCTATTTCTGCAAATGTAATGTGTCATATATTTGTGATAAGTGATGGATTGTTAAACATTGTAAATAAAGATTTGTCTTCAATTCAATTTTGAAAACAAGATTAAAAATAAAAAATTAATGACAAAAAACCATTTAATATGATAATTGTTGGAATGACTGCTTGTGGAAAAACAAAATATCTTTTAGATTTTATAGAAAATAAATATAAAAATTATTTTGATTATATTTTTTTAATTTGTCTGACATTTGAATGGAATAAAACTTATGAAAATTGGAAATATGATAAAGATGAAGATTTTATTGCTATTCCTTGTGATCAAGATAATGTTGAAGATTGGTTAAAATTTATAGTTAACTTTTCAAAAGGAAGTAAAAGTTTAATCATATTGGATGATTGTGCAAGTGGAAAAAATGTTAAAAATAGAACAAGTGAGTTGGTTAAATTGGGATTTAGTGCTAGACATTATAATCTTTCTGTTGTTGTAATTACACAACAATTGACATCTATTGCTAAACCATTTAGAGAAAATATTTCAAAATTAGTCACATTTTATAACCCGAATAAAAAAGATATGACAACAATAATTCAAGAATATTTAGACGTAGGCGACCGCAAAGAATTGGAAAAAATTTTGGAAACTTTGAAAACAAAAAAATATTCAAGATTAGAAATTAATTTAATTTTTCCATTTGGTTATAAAATAAATGAGTGAAAATAGTGATCATATAGAAGTCCCACAAATGGAATCAAATACATCCGCAAGTAAGCAACGTGATCAGTCGGATGATCAAGAAAGTAAAACGCAAGATGTTAAAAAAGAAGTAATGAAAAAACGAGAAGAATTGATAAAATTGTCTGAAGATGGGGAAATTAGTCAATCAGTACAAAATTTGAAAAAATCAAGTGATAAGGTTATATTAAAAATTTATGCTGAATATGAAGTAAAACAAGCAGAAAAAGCAAACGTATTTTTAACAGATTTACTAATTAGTAAATTTGCAGATTTATTAGGAGGGTTAGAAGCAAATGAAAGCAGTGAAGAATTGGAAAAAGAACTGGTGAAAGATAAACTATTAAAAAGAGATGTAAAATCTGTAGTTGAAAAACTAAGTCCATATTTACCATATCTTGGAATACTATCTGGTGGAGTTACAGTTGGAAAACATGTTATTAAAAAACAGAGCAAGAAAGACGACAGTGGAGCCGGCAACAAGTCAAACTGAATAATTTTATAATATATATTGTATTATAAAATTAAAAATTATTCTGGAGATTCTGAAGATGAAGGTTTAACAACTGTGTCTTTTCTGGTTAATTTACTCATAAGTGTATTTATTATTTTATCTTTTTCTTTTGAGTTATTGTTTGTTGATTCTTCCTTTTCTAAAGATTTTAACAATTTTAAATGATTATTATTTTCTGAAAACTGAATTTCATGTATATTATTTTTCCCAAATGTCATTCCGGCTTCAAAATCTTTCATTCCAATATCAACATAAGCTCCGATTCTAAAACCACTTTTTTTAATTTTTCTAAAATTTATTGGAGGATATCGACCAATGGTGTAACCATCAAGATTTAAATCTTTGACTCATTGGAGTCATCTTTGCTTTTTTTCGATTTTGAATTCCCCATTGTTTTATTTATTGATAAATAACTTTTTCACAAATTTTACATCGAAATGTTCTAGGTTCTGAAATATAAATATAAAATTTAAAAACATTATTCCAAAAAAATCTAAACGATTTACTAAATCTTAGGTAAAAATTTAGAATTTTCAAGCATTTTTTACATATTGTAAATAAATGTCTATTAGTATTTCTTAAAACTATATCATACATTTTTATTTAAAACAAAATTCTTAAAAATGCTTCGCGTGGACCTGTGGTCCTGAGGACTTCGTCCGATGCACCTTCGGCGCTGTATCTTTATAGTGTTATTAGAGATTTTACTTTTTTCTAAAATGTTTCCTTAAAATTCTATCACAAAAAGGTAATTCCCCCACCAGTCGTTGAGGGGTTTTAGCAGCGACGCTGTTCCCCACATTCTATACATTCCAGATATCGCTAACAACCGGCGAATCCGAAAATAGTTTTTTTGTTGACATCGAGTGAGGCTAGTTGTTAGGGAGATTGAGCATGTATGGAATGTTTGGAATGTTAAGGTTATTCCCCCACGACAACATGTCAGCGAAGCTGTTTGAAACAACGCTTGCGCCGGCTACGCCGTTTGCTGCTAAAGTTTTGACCCATTTTTAAAAGTGTTGAAATTCTTGGTAATGTAATTAAATTCATGAAAGCGACCGGAAGTTAAGTAAACGATCGAACGAAGTTCTCATCGACCAGAGGTCTCAGCAGCGAAGCAACCGAAAGTAGCGCCGTCAATATAAAGGAAACCCCTTACTACACTAGTAAATTTTTGACAAAATTTTAGAATGTTCTAGAAATGAGAAGCAAAACCGAAAGTGACGATGTAAGTAAAAAGGGAAACCCCCCACGACACTTTGAAAAATTTTGATTAAATTTGAAAATGCGCTAGAATCCGGACATTACAGACTACTCATCTTGCATTTGCTTTTCTTCACTTGCTGTTGTACTTGTCTCAATTTGCGGGACTTCTACATGTTCACTATTTATTTTATAACCAAATGGAAAAATTAAATTAATTTCTAATCTTGAATATTTTTTTGTTTTTAATGTTTCTAAAATTTTATCCAATTCTTTTTTACCTTCCGCCGTGCGGTCACCTACATCTAAATATTCTTGAATTATTGTTGCCATATCTTTTTTATTCGGGTTATAAAATGTAACCAATTTTGAAATATTTTCTCTAAATGGTTTAGCAATAGATGTCAATTGTTGTGTAATTACAACAACAGAAAGATTATGTCTAGCACTAAATCCCAATTTAACCAACTCACTTGTCCTATTTTTAACATTTTTTCCACTTGCACAATCATCCAATATGATTAAACTTTTACTTCCTTTTGAAAAGTCAACTATAAATTTTAACCAATCTTCAACATTATCTTGATCACAAGGAATAGCAATAAAATCTTCATCTTTATCATATTTCCAATTTTCATAAGTTTTATTCCATTCAAATGTCGGACAAATTAAAAAAATATAATCAAAATAATTTTTATATTTATTTTCTATAAAATCTAAAGGATATTTTGTTTTTCCACAAGCAGTCATTCCAACAATTATCATATTAAATGGTTTTTTACCTTCAGCTTTGCTGTCATTCATTTTTTATTTTTCAAAAATCCTTGATTTTTGTTTTCAAAATGGAATTGATGACAAACCTTTATTTACAATGTTTAACAATCCATCACTTGTCACAAATATGTGACACATTACATTTGCAGAAATGGCAGTTTTTTTAATTTCTAGCAACAATCCAGACTGTGTGTTTACTAATTTTTTACCATTCCCATAAACAAAGTTATTATCTAATGTTCTTAAATCCACACATAATGCAAATGAATCTTTATAAAATTTTTCAATACTCATAACTGCATCACTATAGCTTGCGCCAGCTCTGCTGTCATATCCTTCGTGAAATATTCTAAATGCCTCTTCAAAAAATCTTCTTTTTGGCATACCTTGAGAATATATACTATTTGGTACTCCTTCAATAGAAATTTTAACTTCTGTTATATTTGGATAAACAAATTGTTCACTATCTGTGATAGTTTTATTTCTAAATAACAACACAACTGCTTTCATACTCTTCCGTGGAATATTCATGGTTTCGTTATGTAAAGTTGCATCTTTATTCCATTCTATTGTTTTCATCAAAGTTACATAATTATATGATAAAACATCAATTGCCAAATCTTGATTTTCAATCATTTCATACTCTAATTCTAAATTTTCCAAAGTATATCCCCCAACACTACTGCCAGACTGTGCTACCATAATTTCACTAGCTTTTGGAAAAGTTAAAATGTATTGAAAATTATTAATCATTCCGTAAGGGGCATATAGTCCATGATCTGAAAGTATTTTTTCTAATTTTAAACACTGTTTTGTCCCATAAATATTATACATTAATTTATCAGAAGCTTTTTCTGCATTGCCACTTGTTGTTCCAGAGTCATCTTTTGAAATGAATTTTCTAAGGTTTTCTCAGGCGATACCGTATTCAACCATATCTGCTCTTTCAAATTCAGGCTTCCAGAGATCTTTGTAAATTTCTAGTAAAGATTCTCCAGCAAATTTAACAACCAATCTTTTCTTTAACAATTTTGATAAATTATTTAAAAACCACGATTTAGTATTTGCATTTTTAAAATTAAATAACAATTTTAATGAATCAGGAACAAGACACAAATTAGGATTTAATTTTGGAATATCTATGTAAAGTTCTGGATTTGCTGAATTCGGATTCAAAGTTACAACATGCCTTGTTCTGTTTCCTTTAATTTCACTCAATTTTGATCTTTTATATCCTGGATATAATTCGTTTACTCTATTCATTTTTTATTATATATAAAAAAATTTTATTTAATTTATCAGCTATGCTGTTTGCTCGCTTTGCTCGCTTATATTCTTCATACACATGTGCATATAAAAAGTATGCAATGGCAATAGCTAATATCCATAGATTTGTAGCAAGAAAGGCAATACCTTTTGCACCCTATGATAATACCTGTGAAATTAAATTTAAAACTGCTGAAACGACTGCACCAAAATTTTTACCTATATTTGCAATTGCTTTTCCTAAATTTCAAACAGCTTTTGCACCTTGTTTTAATGCGTTTCTTGCCCTTATAACTATTGCTGTAATTATACCCGCTACAGAAATAGCAACTGCTGATAGCCCTAATAAATTCTTCTTTGCCCATTTTTTAAATCTTTCCAATCTTCCAAGGTCACTTTATTCAGCATTTTCATTTAAAATTTGTATTCCTTCTTCACTTGTTCTTTCATTATTTTCAAGTCTCATTTTATCTGCTTGAAGTTTTGCAATTTCTAAAAAACTTTTATATATACTTTTTTGGGGTTCAGCCATTTCTAAGTCAGATTTATTTTTCCAATGTTGATGCTCTCTATCAAATCCATCAATTTTACCTTGTATAACTTCTACTTTTTCATTTTCTGATAAATTGGAGTCAATACCCTCCAAATATACTAAACCTCTAAATTCTCTTAATGCATTTCTTTCAAATAATGTTCTTGGATCCTGTTCATTATCAATGAATTTTTTAAAGTTATTTTCACCAATTATATTATCAATTTTAGTTTGAATTTCTAAAATAGAATCATTAGTGATAGAATTGACAACTTCACTTTCAAGGTCACCATCATCACAAAACTCACCGATTTTTTGTTCTATTACTGCGCTTGGAGTTTTTTCATATTCTTTGAATGCTTTTTTCATATACTCATTGAATTCATCAACATATTTCTTATTTTCTCTGGTAAACAACTCTAGTTCATTGTTGGTATTGACATTACCAATCTTTTTACCGTCAAACATAATGGAAACGTTTCCTTTTTGGTCTCTTACAAATGTTGTTTTATCCAACAATATACTATTATTTGTATTATTTTTCTTTTTAAGTCGAATTTTAAATATTTTTTTAAAACTTAGTTTTCTATCATTAGTTATTATTGATTCTACATTTCTCATTCTTCTTGATATATTCACAGGTGTTTCTCTTGAAAGGTCAACCCTATTAAATTTTCTTTTTGGATTTTCTGTGTTTATTATGTTTATAGTCGTAGGATGAATATTAATGCCCAGCTCAAAATTCGAATGTGAATAGCCATAACAGGATAAAACATGATAAATAACAAAACATGTTAGTTTAGACAAGCTTTACTGACGTTTCGTTGCTAACGCGCAACAGTTGCTAACGAATTTTGAGCTGGGCATTAATATTCATCCTACGACTACGATTCCCGCCTGGTAAATCCTTGGTCAATATTATGTTTATACTTCTATTATGACCTTCAGGGTTGTCTTCAAGATCATCCCCACCAAAACTTGTTCCCTCTTCTTCTTTTTCTTTTTCTTCTTCTTCATCATCAAAACCTTCAGACATTTATTTATTTATTTTATTTAATTTATCATCTTCAATGTTTTGAATATTTTCTTCTGGTAACCAAGAATTATGTTTATTGTCATAGCCTAACCACTTTACCAACACCATATTTTTTCCATTGACTTTTTTCTTTTTTAATATTTTCTCAACTCTATATATATCATCTTTTTTATCCACAGCAGATAATTCCTGTTCATAAAATTTTCCAATAATTGGTTCTCCCTCATGATCTTCCATTTCATACATGTTTGGATCACCTCTAAATACTTTTACAATTTTAAAAATTTCTTCTGTAAAATTAGCTTCATAACCTTTAGTAAAGATATTCTTATATTTAGAAATCCTAACAGTATCACCAATTCTGAATTTAGATAAAGGTAAATCTCCTAATGGGTAACCATATAGTGTAATCCACACTTGGTCTTTGTTAGACTTGTTCACATCAGCAGGTTTCATTAATATACTACTGTGTTTAGTATGGTTATAATTATCTACAAGTTCATCTACGTGGTTAATCCAATTATAAGTTCCCTTGCTATAGAAATATTTCCACATGGATGTTTTTAGAGTTTGTTAAATCTTTCAACTATAGCTGCTTTTCTATCTGAGTTTGTAGAAAAATATTCAACATTATGTTTTTTCAATAGTTCTTTTACACCTACATTGTAAAATTCTTTTCCTTCATCAAATTGAGCGACTTTTGGGTATTTACCAAATCTTTCTTTAAATTGTTTTAATAATTCATCCACAACTTTTGTCATGTTTTTAGTATCTTTTCTGTAAACAGGAATAGCGAATGCATATCTACTTAAAATTTCAACAGCTGACAATATCCAATAATATCCTTTGTTCTGGTTTTTATATTTTCCCATATCAACCAAATCCATTTGTATTTGATCAGCTAAATCTTTGACAAATGTTCTTTGGAATTTATGCCTTCTAACAATTGGTTTGTATCTTGTAAAAGTATCTTGTGTTTTTAACCAGTCTTGCACAATTTTTCTACTAATGTTTAATCCCTTTTCTTTTGCTTTTTGATAAAGTCTTTCTGCAGATTGATAACCTGTTTCTGGGTTGTAGTAAATGTCTCTTAACTCTTGTTCAATAACAACTTCTTTATCTTTCATTTATTTTTTAATATTGTAAAAATAAACAATGAATCAAAAAATGGTGGAAGAAGCTTCAAAAAAATTTTATGGAAAATATTATGATCTTTTTAAGAAAGAACAAAAAATTGTGGATAAAAAATTAAAAGAAAATTTTTTAAAAAAATGTCCTTATGCAGATTTGCAAAGGTTTAACTTCATGCAAGATTATACAAAAGACGGAAGTTTTAATGGAGCAAAAATCTATTTTATTAATAATGTTATACAAACTGATATTTCCTCAGATACTTTTAAAAATGATCCAAATATGACAAAATATCTTTATATTAATAAACCAGTTGAACACAGCGACAGCGGGCGTTCCGCCCACTTTCCAAAATTTGGAAAATCGGAGGAACTGTGCAAGAATTGCCAAAAGGAAAAAGACATGTTGATTATACAGGTAAATCTTATTATTGGGATAATTTCCCAATACAGTATGTTTTAAGTTATCCTATTAATCAGTTTAGAATTTATGTAAACAATATAGATTATTTTCAAAGCAGTTTACCCGGATTAAAAATATAACAACAAATGATAATACAAAATGGTCACTGAAAGAACCTTATTTTCAAAGCATTGCAGGAGCTTGGATAGCATCTTATGGCTGTGGAATTTCAATACAACATTTGTTATTTTTAGCAGATGTTCCAAAACAAATTACTTCATTTATTAGATTTCATTTATATTTTACAGTCAGAAGAATTATGAGATAATTTCAAACTGGAGATGGCGAAGCTGGCGCAAGCACCGTTTCAATTTTGAATACATTTAATGCAAATTTTTTAAAAGATCATTATCCAAAGTGGACATGGCAAGAAATTTTAAATTACAAAAATGAACATTTGGGACAAGACACCATAGGTACAGATCCACACACAACCTATCAACATGGTCCAGGGCAAATTAGAGACACTCGAAATGATTATGAAAAATTTATACCTAGAATGTCAAATGGATTAACTATCAAGAGTAGTCTGTAAAGTGCGGGGACTGTCACATTTTCCATCACATTTGAAAAATTACACAAAATTTTTCAAAGTGTCGCACGGAAATCCCCTAACGCAGCAGGCTGATAAATTCCAAACATTCCAAACATGCTCAATCTCCCTAACAACCAGCCTAACTCGATGTCAACAAAAAAACTATTTTCAGATTCGTGGTTGTTAGGGATATCTGGAATGTATGGAATGTGGGGAAATCCCTCAACATCAGGTTTGAGGAATCACCTTTTTCCTAATGATGCCATTTCCAGCCGCTTCCAGGAATTTGATAAAGTTACTGGGAATTTAAGCACATTTTAAAAACAGGTCAAAATTTTTCAAAGTATCACAGGGGAATACCCTCAACATTCCATACATGCTCAATCTCCCTAACAACCAGCCTAACTCGATGTAAACAAAAAAACTATTTTCGGATTTGCGGGTTGTTAGGGATATCTGGAATGTATGTAATGTGGGGAAATCCCTCAACATCAGGTTTGGAGAATCACCTTTTCCCTAATGACGCCATTTCCAGCCGCTTCCGGGAATTTCATCAAAATTTTTCAAAGTGTCACAGGGGAATACCCTCAACATTCCATGCATGCTCGATCTCCCTAACAACTTGAACAGCTCAATGTAAACAAAAAAACAATCTTGGGATTCACTGGTTGTTAGGGATATCCGGAATGTATGGAATGTGGGGAAATCCCGCATCATTAAAAACAGACTCTGCTGACCATAAATATTTTTAAAAACAACTTTAACAACTTCATTGTCAGTTCAACTTATGGTTTAAATCCAAATATATTCTCATAAGTGTCAATCATTTCTGACATATAATGCCCATATGCTGCCAATGTATCTATTTTATTTTCAAGTATTATTCTTTTATCATCTTTTGCTGACAATGCAATTCATGATTTCGATGCCTTATTAAATTAATTTTTCTAATTTGTTCTTCTTCACTGAATAAGCAATCTTTATAATTTTGAAATGTTATATTTTTTCAATAAATTTTTTTTAACACCTTTACATCTTTTTGACACCTTTGGTGTGTTGTCTTTTTCATCTATTTTATAAGAATATAATTTTGCTCTGAGCCCTACAAAATCTTCTATTTGTTTACCTCCGCACTCATCTTTCATCATTCCAATTACTTTTTTATTCTTTCCTGTTGGAATTCTGCTTTCATGGTCTTTTGGGTAATTACTTGTGTCAAACATATTTTCAACATCTTGGGATATATCTTTATAAAAATCTTCAGTTTTAATTTCACACATTAAACTGTCAGTATCTGTAAATAACAACCGCAAATTTTCACCATATTTTGGTTTAATATAATTATAATGAAAATCATACATTAAAGTCTTACTCAGATCCAATATGCTCATTCCTAGATATATAGGTTTATCAAGCTTAACTTTTTTCTTATGCATATGCACAGCAATTAAATTTTCAGAAAATATTGTTCTTTTGTCAAAATTGGTTTTTGAAAATAATTTTAATGCTTTTTCTTCTCTGTTAATTAATTGTATATCAACTCTGTTTCTAACATTCTCCATAGTTTTCCCAAATACCGAATTATTCATAAGTTTGAAAAAGTCTTTTTGAAATTAATTTTTTGCATCTGTTCTCAGTTTTGTGTTTAAATCAATGTATTTTTTCATAAAATTGAATACCTTTATAAATTCCACTCATTTTTAATCCTAATTTTTCATATAATTTCAAGTTTTCACTATATAAAACATATTTTTCTTTATTATTCAAATTTGGAATTAATTTTTCAACACCTCCTGCTCCGCAGGTGTCAACTTTTAATCTTTCTGGCGCTAATGGGTATTCATTATGTAAATCATGCAGCTCTTCATGGTATTCCAAGTCAACTTCTAATATACAAGGACATTTTTCCCAATTTTGTAATTCTCTTTCATTCATCCATTTAAAGTCTCTCACAGGAAGCTTCTTACTCATTGCCCATCCATAAAGATTATTTGCATCTAAATAAACAAGATATACATTCTCTTCTTCAGGATTGTAATTTGTCATATATTTATTATTGCTTTTTGCATATCTTTTTGCGATAGTTGAAATTCCCCCTCGAATTCTATTTTCAATCATAAGGTACATTTGTGGGTCAGATATTAATTCCAATTCAACTTTAGTCATTTTCAACATTGCATCCCATGCCAATCCAGGTGAAGTATAATACCAAGTGGGATCTACCCCATAATTTTTTTTACAAACTTTTCTAAAATTTTCAAAAACATCCGCCAAAAGTATCACATCAGTTTTCAAATATAAGTCATGATATTCTCATATTTTTAATATTAAATTTTTTCCAAACATTTTGTGCATGTTTATAATCTTCTTCTGTTATATTTTCATCATTTAATTTTTGAATATTATTAAACCAATCATATGGAAACACACCTTTTCTAGTTAATAATTCTTTCTTCAGCTTCACTGTAAAATTTTTTCATAATATTTAGCTCATTTTTATTTAAGTTTTTAACCAAGTTTCCTAAACCATTTTGCATAAATTTAAAACTGTCAATAAATCTAATTTGTTTTTTAACATTAATTATTTCTTTGATTTTATACTTTTCACTTCCATTTTCATCAATTTTTTCATATTCAATGATGTTTTCTTTACATTGACTTTTAAATTGTTTTTCTGTAATTATTTTTTTAGATTCAAATTTATCAACGATAATCTCTTTTGTAAATGAAATATATTTCTCCTCAGTGTTGGGGATACAATTAATTTCACCTTCTGAAACTCCAAGATTTTTAAAACAAATGACTATCATAATTTTGTAAATTATGAAATATAACTGGAATAAATTTAGGTTTTTTCATTTTTGAATTACAACTACAACAAGCAGCTCCATGATATTTTCCAGTATAATGGCAATGATCGGCAACTTTATCACCAGCTCGCTGCCCACCAGGACCACTTGTGGCCCTGCTTTGTAGTGGTTCAAATTCTTAGCTGTTTCAAAATCTTTTTTATCCTTTTCTCTAAATATAATCTTTTTTGGAAATTTAAATTGTTCATGTATCTTTTTAATATTATTTTCTAAACTTTCTACAAATTTTGCAGACAAAGAGCTTGTGCTGTCTCCACCATCACCAGAATTTTTTGTATATTTTACTAATTTTGGTTTAAATAAATTATCAAAACATTTTATCAAATAGCAATATCCAGACGGTTCATGTTTTTGAAATTGTTTTGTATTATCACCAATATTTTTATCCTCATATTTTAAATTGCATTCAAAATCTGCATAAATTACAAATGGAACATTGTGCATTTTTTCATAATTTTTAAACTTTAATTTTTCTCCTTTATTTGGATAAACAGTTTTTCCACACTTATATTTTGAACAATATTCCAAATGATTTTTAAGAGTTTTTTCATTATTGAAATTTTGTAAACAATAATTACAAATATGTAATTTTCCTTTATGTTTATTTACTTGACTTGAAAATAATCTGCTCATATTTTTAATTAAACAATAATGTTTATCCCCGTTTTTATCGCTTATTAACAATGTGTTCACATGTGTATCCACATACATGTCCACAAGTGTGTTGCTCCGCTGCAGCTTCGCTGCTGAGACCTCTGGCCGATGAGAACTTCATTCGATAATTTGTTCTGATTTACTTACCCTCAAAGGAAAAATTTCATGCTTTTTATTTCCAAACCTTTCTTCTTCATTATATCCAAAGACATTAATTGAAATATTATTTTTTTCAAATTTATCAATATCTGAAAATCCACATGGAAAATTAATTCCTTTAATATTAAAACCCTCAGCTTTCTTTTTTAAAATTTTTGTAATTCTACCAGGATTTCTCAAATTTGGATTGGTTTTCAAAAGTTCATTTATTACCACACACCACAATAAACATTTTTGATCATCATTTTGTGGATTAATAATTGCATTTTTATTTTTTAAAAATTTTGGGGTTGAAATAAAAGATGATGCAAGTAATCGTTGAATGTTATTAATATTAAGAATTATTTTTAAACTTTTATAAAATTTCCATAAACTTGAATTTTTTAAATATTCTTCAAAACTTAGAATAATTTTTTGAACCATTTTTTCATATATTTCATCAAAATTGCTTCCAGTAAAAATTTCTTCATAATAGCTGTGAAAATGTGCTTTATCTGTTGTTTCTTCTCCAGTTGCGGGATTTGTTTTTTTCATTAAGCAAACAAAGGTTAATTATTGTTTTGAACCTGCGGTTCTAAGAGCTTGAGCCTCTGGCTCTGAGCCCTTTGGGCGATCGCTCGATGTGCTTGGATTTTTTTTAAACTTTTCAATTACCAATGGCTTAATTTTTTCCAATAAGCTCAAAGGATCATGTAAAGACAATCCGGCTTTTTCCAAATCCATTTCATATCTTTTTGTAACATTCAAAGCTTCTTTATCCAGCTCAAACTTTGGAACAGACATTTGTGATTGTTCCTGTATTTTGTTAAATATATTTAAAACATTTTCTTTTAAATGATTATATCAATTTGTTATTTTTTTCTGTTCCTTTGTTTACATTATTTCTATATTTATCAAATAAATTAAGTATTTTTTCTTTAGACTTTTCAATCAAACTTTTAATTTTTGAAACATATTTTGTTGGTTGTAATATATTTTTAAAATCATAACCAGGATTTGGTGTATCAAGTAAATTTCCTCTTTTAAAAACATTTTATGGTTTTAATAAAGTTGTATTAATATTAGGGACATCTGTGTCCAATAAAGTTTTTGTTGTATTCATTCTTTATTTATATGTTTATTTTTTCTTTAAATGCAATATGATGCAAAAAAAAAGAATAAAAATCATCTGATTTTTATTCTTAACCACATACCAAAGGTCTTCAATAATTAAATATAAAAATATTAATGAATAAATTTAATCTTTTTGGTCTTGGCTTCAAAATAATTTTATAATTTGTATAAATTTTTTCTTCGGCTTCATAATCAATATCAATAATCACTAAAAATACAAAATTTTTCTTCAAAATTAATTGTATATTCATGATGTGGTAATAATTCTCCATCTCCAGAAAGTTTACCAATCTTTTTCCAAAAAATATATTTTAAATCATCATCATCATAATTTTCAGGTTTTAAAAATATTTCAACAACTTTTTCTGAGACTACTTGATTCATTGTTTTTTATTATATACAAATTTTTCCTTACGAGCAAAATGCTTATTCAGCAAAAACCAAAAATGTTTGATCATTAATTTTCAAATCTTTTTTTGCTTATATTCTGTACTTGATGCTTTCTGCATTTAGGTTAAAATTTTTTGTGGCAGAATAAAGACTTTTAAAATTGAAAATTTCTCCTGTTTCTTTGTTTATAATAATTATTGGTGTTGGTTTTTTCATTTTTTCTCTGCAATATTTTTCAAACTTTTCATTAGGTTTACTAATTCCCAAACCCAGTATTTTTTCAAGCTCATTTTTTTTGTAAGTTTTATAATATTTTTTTTTCTTTTGCAATATCTCTCAATTGTTTAATAGTATAATGACTTTGATTGTTCATTTGTTATATATCATTTTTTATTTAAGAACAATTTTTTTTTCTTAAAAAACAAAAATAAATACGTTACAAGTTGGTACTTTTCTTTTCTGAATCTTGTAAATCTTGTATAATTTAATCTCCAAATTTATTAAATTTTTAAAGTTTTCCATACAATTACAATTAAAACCATTTAAATTTAAATAATCAAATAGAAAATTATAATATTTAATGGCAAATTTAAATAAATTATAAACATTTTCATCTTTTGACCAATTATTATATTTTTTATCAATTTTTCCATTTTTAAAGTAATCTAAAATAAATTCAAAAATGTTCATTTATTTTATTTATACTGTTATATAAAGTTGTAAACTATGAAGCCTCCTGAAATCCCAACCAGAAAAAAAGCAACATTTTGATATTCTTTCATTTGATCTGATGGTTTATAATAATTTTCCAACAGCTTCACTGTATTCTTGCTCTAAACTTTTCACACGCACGAGAGTTTTTAATGCCGTGTTTGTTCTTTTTATATCTGCATTTGCATCAGATAATTGCTGTCTTAATTTTTCAATTTCTTCTTTTCTTTTCACTTGCTCTTCATACCATTTTTCCTTCGCTTCACTCAGTTTTTCCATTGCTTCATTACGTCTTTTTATCTCTTTTTCATATCCAGTATGATTAAGTTTACAAAATAAAAATCCAGCACCTGCAAAAGCATCAGCATTAAATAATCCACCAACTACTGTTTCCATTTATTTTTATTTAATTTTTTAATTTTGTTCACACGCTTCGCTTGCTTTGCTGAGAACTCCGTTTGATCACTCACTTTGCAGTTTTATTGTTTGAAAGGATCCGTAGGAAGCCACTTTTTGTCTTGTGCATATTTAATTCCAAGTGTTGATAATCCTACAGCTGGTGTAAGTTTTAAAGTAGGCACTAAACTAGCCAAAGTTGATAAACCATCACTAAATACTTTTCTTGTTATCATTCCAATTCTCACAGCACCCAATGTAATTAGTGTAGAATCATATAATTCATTCATAGCTTCTTTTCTATTCATTTCAGTCATTTATTTATATACATAAAAAAAATTTTTATTAAAAACCTGTAAGGTCTGTTTCACGGTTTGCTTCCTTACAGGGCCACCCTGCAATTGCACACTTTTATTAATTTTGTTCTCATTCTTTCTTACTATTTCTTTTTCTTCTCTTTGTTGCTGTGCTGAGTCCTTTGGTCGATCACTTTGCTCAAGCATGCCTGGCTTTGCTGTTTGCTCGCTTTGTTCACTTTCCCTTTTGTCTTTTTTATATGCAAAGTATAATCCACCCAGTGCAGCAACAACCCCTACCCCTCCAATCAAATACCGTAAAGCGGAAGGTCCAAAATCAATGTAATTATTTATTTCTTCATTTTCTACTTCGCTTTGTTGTCTTGCTTTTCTTTCTTTTGCTTCTCTTGAAATTTTTGCTAATCTTTTTCCCAATTCTACTTTTCTTGGATCTTTTACTTTAGCAGTTTTTTCAACTGCTGTTACTTTATCAACCTTTGGTTGTTTATCAGTCAAAGGCTGTTTATCAGAAGTGTTCACTTTGGTCACTCTGTTCACTCATTTATTTATCTTTTTATAATTTTATTTAAAATTTATTGTAAGTGTATTTAAAATGTATTCAAAGTTATTACAAGTTGTCACAAGTGTATTTAAAATTAACTTACAATCTACTTCAAACAAATTTTAAACAAATTCAAGTAAAATTTATAAATCATTAATAATAGATTCATCAAAATCTACATTAAATTTTTGACACAATACAATATGATTCATTAAAATTTCTTTATCTGTTATTTTTATATGTAATTGTATAGCAATAAATGCAATTTTTCCTTTGAAACAATCTGTCACTTTACCATTTTTTACAGTTTTATTACTTCCTCCAAAAACCAATGAAGTTAAACCACTTGTAACTTGTGCAGATGCAAATGTTTTAATTTTCCGTTGCAAAAAATTCTTGAATTAGCAATTTTAAAGGGATATGATTCCCTATCATAATGAACAATAACGCATTTCATTTTGTTATATTCTGTAGGGTCAGTTTTCAATGGAAATACATTTGGATTTATATCTAAATAATTGTTTCCTACACCATAAACAATTAATCTTTTTGTAGAAGCATTGTCAAGATTTTGGAATCCTATCATTCTGTAAATTCCATTGCTACTACCTTTATTTCCAAAAATTGCAGTAAAATCATTTGTTCTTTTAATACTTTGTCTTTCCATTTCATAAACTACAAAAATATGAACAAGTAGTCGGGGTGTTTATATTAACTGGAACTTCAAAAAATTACTTTCATCCTTAAAATACATTTTGTTTGGAGTTTCATAAAATGGCCTATTTAATTGTCCTTCCATAAACAAATTTACATCCAAATTTTCTGTTTCTGTTTGATTATAAACTGTTAAGATTCTGTTATCAGCATTTTTATAAATTATATATGAAGTATTGTCTTTAATTTCATAAACTGCAGTATAAAATTTAAAAAATTGAAACCAAAATATATTAAATTTTACATCTACATATTTTCTTGTGATAATATGTGTTTCATGTGTTGGTTGGTGATAAGTAGAAATTATTTTATGATTTCCCATATTAATGTCTCCTGCCATTGTTCCTCCTGCCAAAGACAATTGTTTATTATTTTGGTCATCTACATATTTTTTTTTTGAGCCAAATGTTTATCATCTATAGGATCAATTGTTGAAATTATTTTATTTGTGTTTATAGTCAAATCGCCGGTCATCGTACCACCTGTTAAAGATAATTTTTTCTTTTTGAACTAAAATCATCATCATTAAATATAACACTCATTTATTTTATATATTTATAGGATTATGATCGACATTGTATAAATTACAAAGAACATAATGATAAAACAAAATTTCTTTTTCTGTCATTTTTTTGTGTTTTAAAATTGAAAAGAAAGATATTGATCCATCAAAAGGTGAATTTGTGTTGTTTTTTATATCACCAATTGTTAAAGTTGTATCTCCTAAAACAGTCTTGGCCGTGAAAGATGTTAACTTTTTTCCATTACAATAAACACTACTTTTATCATTATTTGCTGTTGTATACACATCCATTTATTCAAAACTCCAGCATTGGCTTTTGATTGAAAAGCAGCAATTGGTGTCTTATGATTTACAGGATTTCAACCAATACAGATAAAATTAGCACTATCTCCAGCAATAACTAATTCTTTTGTAGTTGGATTTGCAAAACAAACAAATCTGTCAAAACCCCCATTATCAAGTCCAAAAATTCCTCCTTTTAACCAATCACTTCCAGATGAAGGAACAGAATTCAATTTATAAACAACAAAAGCATTTACAATATCTTTTTTTCCTGATATTGGATTAATGTTGGAATCTGAAATCATTCTATTGTTATTAAATTTTAAAAAATATTTATTATCTTCCTTTTCACTTTCTAAACACAAGGAAGGTTGAAGACTTTTTGTTGTTTGTTTAAAATTGTTTCCTTCAATTCCATAATCAATTATTTCTTTTACTTTTCCACTGTTTCTTTCAAACAACAAATCATAGATTGAATTATATTCAACAAAATATAAATTATGAAATTTCAAAGAAAAATTATCTTTCAACACTGAAAAACTAACATCCTTTTTGAGAATGTTTAAATTATCATCCATATATTTTTTTCTAGCCATATCATTGTCATCTGTGGGATCCTCCGTCTTGGTGATTTTATTTGAACCCATATCAATATCACCCAGCATTGTTCCACCAGTCAGAGAAAATTTTTTAGAATCTTGATAATCTACGTATTTTCTTGCTAAATGTTTTTCACCCGTAGGATCTGAAGTTGTTATAATTTTGTTATTTCCAATGTTAATATTTCCCAACATTGTTCCGCCAGTCAGAGATAATTTTCTAGAATCTTGATCATCCACATATTTTTTCCTACAAAGGTTTTTATTGCTCACAGGATTCGAATTTGTTAAAATTTTATTATTTCCCATGATAATATTTCCCGTCATTGTGCCTCCTGTTTTTGATAGAAACAGCTTTGCTGCTGAAGTTCCTCCCCCATTGCTTGCAACTTTGTCATCCACATATTTTTTTCTTGCCAAATGTGCGTTTTCTGTTGGGTCAACTGATGTTATGATATGATGTGAGCCCATATTAATATCTCCTGTCATATCACCTCCTGTGGTAGAAAGTTTTCCTGTTACATCGGATTTTAAAGATTCATGTTTACTTTCATATCCGTAAAATAAACTCATTTATTTAATAATAATTTCCAATAAAACATTTCCATTTGATAATTTTATTCCTCCTGTTTCTTCAGGTGGATAAATTTTAGAAACACTGCCTTTTAATGTTTGTTCAGATTCTATGGGAATTTGAATAAGTACATTACTTCTTTTACCATTTACAAAATTTTTTGATTTATCAATCATATTACAACTTATGGTTACATATTCCAAGTTGTTATTAATATTTACCATGCTGTCGCTCTCTGTTAATGTATTTGCTTGTATTACTTTATTCTCTGGAAATCCTATGATTGGACCAAATGTTTGTAAATTTAATGTTTTATCTGATTTTATTGTACATTTTCCAGAAAATTCAACTTGTTCCAGTTCAATTGCACCGACATTTTCTAATTCAGTTTTTAAAATATTAAAGGTATAATATCCATCTTTGAAGTCAATTTTTCTATTATCATAAGTATAATGATGAATGTTTTTATATATATTATTAAAATTCAAAAAAATACTTACTGATTTTACAAACATTTTATTACAATTAGTTAATATAAGTGGCTTGTCTAATGAAATTATTTTTTCTGAGTTTTCATCTTTTGTGATGAAGATTTTTAAAGATATTGTCATTTATTTTATAATATATATTTTGATTCGAAACTTTGTTTCTCAGAGCACGTACCGTGCAATTAAAATTCCACCAATTATTGATAAAGATAAAACAATTAAATTATCACCCATGGGGCCTGCGGCCATTGGTGTAGTTGTGTTAAAGTTTTTTGTTTTTTGAAGCCATGACGACTTTTTATCGATAATGTCGTCTTTTGACAACTTTTTCAACATGTTTAATTTTTCATCTTTTTCTCCTACTTTAGCTGTCTCTGACAATTTTTCCAATCTTTTCAATTCTATGTTGTGTTGTTTTTTCACAGGTTGTTGTTTAACTCCATAATAATTTAAATTTTCGTTAATTCCAAAAACCATATTTTCATCAGAAACTTTTAATTTATTATTGTATCCTTCAATAGGATTTTTTAAAATTATTAGACTCCTTGGAACTAACCACAGACTTGGACTTATGGGAACATTTAAAACAACATTAGTTGCAGTTATGGCCATATTCATGTTATTTATCCAGGTTGCTGTATCATAATTTATTACACTATCTTCAAAAATTTTTCTAAATTCTTTTTGAGTTTCTAATGCACTAGCTCTGTTACTAAAAATAGATTGCTTTGTTCTAGCTTGACTTCCTAATATGGAATAAATAAATGCTTCAATAGATTGATTTAAATATTGAATTCCAATTTTTGTAAAACCATTACTTTTTACTGGAATATATCTTTTGTAGTCATTTTTTAATGATTCTGGATATAATTGATAAACAACCCCACCTTTTTGTCTATAAATCATTTTTCTTCTAATATGTTCATTGTTTCTATAAAATTTATTTGCAAAAAATTCTCTACTAATGTCTGACATTTTTCTCCACCGTCCATTCTTCTTAAAAGTCTTCTCACAGTAAAATACAAATGAAATCTCATAATTTATGTTATAATAGGAAAAACGTCTTTGGATGGTGTTAAATTTTGAATTTAAATTCCACAACAATAAGCAGCACAATAAACTGAAAAACAAACTCTATAATAACTTTCCCTGTTGCTCCAATTTCCTATCCAATAATTGGTGGTTATATTCAATATTGGTAATTTAGATAAAAAATAATCTTTATTATTAATATAAATTCTAAAATTTTCAATTGGATAATTTAATATTAAATGATCAGGATATTTATCATAAATTGTAAGTCCTTCAACAGTTAATGGATTGGATTTTGGAATTTCTTGAATTGTTCCATTGGATTTCCATATTTTTGGAAATCTTTCAACAGGTTTATTTATTGTTAAATATTTTGTCGTGTTTGGGTCATTTTTAAATGTATCTGAATTTATATCTGTTGACAAAAATGAATTATTTTTAAACCAAATATGATAACCTTGAAAAACAGCATTTTTATCAAAATCAGCCTCGAAGGTAAACCTTGACATGTCTGCATATGGATATTTTTTTTTTAAATATTTTTTCTCCAATTTAACATCTTTAATATTTTTCATAACATAATCATAATTTTTTCCATAATACTTTCTTTCCATTTCTTCAACCTTCTGTGTAGCAGTTTGTTTATTCACATGCGTATTTGACTTCATTGTTTATTTTAATAAAAATAAATGAACAAAGTTAGCGACAAAGAAGTTGTTATTGAACAAGAGTTAAGAGACATTTACTACAACCCAGAAACAGGTTATCAATCTGCAGAAAGACTTTATTAAAAAGCAAAAGAAAAGGGATTAAACGTTAGTAGAAAAATTGTGCAAGACTGGTTAAAAACACAAGATACTTTTACAAGATACAAACCAATTGTTAGAAGGCATAAATTCAAAATAACATTTGTCAAAGATTTAGCTGATCAAATACAAATGGATTTGGTTGATATGGGAAAATATAAAAACCAGAACAAAGGATATTATTGGATACTGACAGCTGTTGAAATTTTAAGTAGATATGCATTTGCTATTCCTGTTTACAGAAAAGATACTAAAAACATGACAAAAGTTGTGGATGAATTATTAAAACAATTTAAAGAAAGATTTGGTAAATACCCAAAAGTCGCTCAATTTGATGAAGGAAAAGAATTTTACAATGTAGGGGTAAAAGAACTATTGAAAAAACATAATGTTGAATATTTTTCTACAAACTCAGATAGAAAAGCAGCTATAGTTGAAAGATTTAACAGAACTCTAAAAACATCCATGTGGAAATATTTCTATAGCAAGGGAACTTATAATTGGATTAACCACGTAGATGAACTAGTAGATAATTATAACCATACTAAACACAGTAGTATATTAATGAAACCTGCTGATGTGAACAAGTCTAACAAAGACCAAGTGTGGATTACACTATATGGTTACCCATTAGGAGATTTACCTTTACCTAAATTCAGAATTGGTGATACTGTTAGGATTTCTAAATATAAGAATATCTTTACTAAAGGTTATGAAGCTAATTTTACAGAAGAAATTTTTAAAATTGTAAAAGTATTTAGAGGTGATCCAAACATGTATGAAATGGAAGATCATGAGGGAGAACCAATTATTGGAAAATTTTATGAACAGGAATTATCTGCTGTGGATAAAAAAGATGATATATATAGAGTTGAGAAAATATTAAAAAAGAAAAAAGTCAATGGAAAAAATATGGTGTTGGTAAAGTGGTTAGGCTATGACAATAAACATAATTCTTGGTTACTAGAAGAAAATATTCAAAACATCGAAGATGATAAATTAAATGTCTGAAGGTTTTGATGATATTGAAATGAGAAATAGAAACATGGAAGAAGAAGAAGAAGAAGAAGAAGGGAAAACAACTTTTGGTGGGGACGATCTTGAAGACAACCCTGAGGGTCATAATAGAAGTATAAACATAATAAACACAGAAAATCCAAAAAGCGAACGCAGTGAGCTCCACACTGAATTTAATAGGGTTGACCATGCAAGCGGGGAGCAAAGCTCTCTTTCAAGAGAAACACCTGTGAATATATCAAGAAGAATGAGAAATGTAAAATCGATAATAACTAATGATAGAAAACTAAGTTTTAAAAAAATATTTAAAATTCGACTTGAAAAAAAAAATGGACCAAATAATAGTATATTGTTGGATAAAACAACATTTGTAAGAGACCAAAAAGGAAATGTTTCAATTATTTTCAAAGGTGAGAGTTATTTACCAGAAAAAATAAGAAATATGTTGATGAATTTAATGATTATATGAAAAAAGCAAAAAAAGAATATGAAAAAACTCCAAGTGCGGTAATAGAACAAAGAATCGGCGTAGCTGTCACGGAGCATGGAGACAATTTATCAGCGAAGCTGTTTGCTGAAGGTGATGATGGTTATTTTGAAAGTGAAGTTGTCAATTCTATCACTAATGATTCTATATTAGAAATTCAAACTAAAATTGATAATATAATTGGTGAAAATAACTTTAAAAAATTCATTGATAATGAACAGGATCCAAGACGAACATTATTTGAAAGAAATCAATTAAGAGAATTTACAGGTTTGTTATATTTGGAGGGTATTGACTCCAATCTATCAGAAAATGAAAAAAAAGAAGTTATACGTGGAAAAATTGATGGATTTGATAGAGAGCATCAACATTGGAAAAATAAATCTGATTTAGAAACAGGTGAACTCCAAAAAAGTATATATAAAAGTTTTTCAGAAATTGTAAAACTTCAAGCAGATAAAATGAGACTTGAAAATAATGAAAGACCAATTAGTGAAGAAGGAATACAGATTTTAAATGAAAATGCTGAAGAATCTGACCTTGGAAGATTAGAAAGATTTAAAAAATGGGCAAAAGAAAATTTATTAGGTTTATCAGCAGTTGCTATTTCTTTAGCAGGTATAATTACAACAATTGTTATAAGAGCAAGAAATGCATTAAAACAAGGTGCAAAAGTGGTTGGAAATTTAGGAAAAGCAATTGCAAATATAGGTAAAAATTTTGGAGCAGTCATTTCAGCAGTTTTAAATTTAATTTCTCAAATATTATCATGGGGTGCAAAAGGTATTGCCTTTCTTGCTAAAAATCTATGGATATTAGCTATTGCAATTACTTACTTTTTATATGCACGTGTGTATGAAGAATATAAGCGATCGACCGAAGGTCTCAGCACAGCAGCAAAGCAAGCTCGAATGAATGGTGAAGTGAGTGAACAGCAAAGCTGATAACTTAAATAAAATTTTTTTATATATAATAAAAAATGAATAGAGTAAACGAATTATATCCAGGATATAAAAGATCAAAAATGAGTGAAATTAAAGGAAACAGAACAAGGCATGTTGTAACTTTGAATCCGAATTCAGCAAATCCAGAAGAAGAACTTTACACAGATATTCCAAAATTAAATCCTAATTTGTGTCTTGTTCCTGATTCATTAAAATTGTTATTTAATTTTAAAAATGCAAATACTAAATCGTGGTTTTTAAATAATTTATCAAAATTGTTAAAGAAAAGATTAGCTGTTAAATTTGCTGGAGAATCTTTACTAGAAATTTACAAAGATCTCTGGAAGCCTGAATTTGAAAGAGCAGATATGGTTGAATACGGTATCGCCTGAGAAAACCTTAGAAAATTCATTTCAAAAGATGACTCTGGAACAACAAGTGGCAATGCAGAAAAAGCTTCTGATAAATTAATGTATAATATTTATGGGACAAAACAGTGTTTAAAATTAGAAAAAATACTTTCAGATCATGGACTATATGCCCCTTACAGAATGATTAATAATTTTCAATACATTTTAACTTTTCCAAAAGCTAGTGAAATTATGGTAGCACAGTCTGGCAGTAGTGTTGGGGGATATACTTTGGAAAATTTAGAATTAGAGTATGAAACGATTGAAAATCAAGATTTGGCAATTGATGTTTTATCAAATTACACCACAGGAAGATCATTATCATATAATTATGTAACTTTGATGAAAACAATAGAATGGAATAAAGATGCAACTTTACATAACGAAACCATGAATATTCCACGGAAGAGTATGAAAGCAGTTGTGTTGTTATTTAGAAATAAAACTATCACAGATAGTGAACAATTTGTTTATCCAAATATAACAGAAGTTAAAATTTCTGTTGAAGGAGTACCAAATAGTATATATTCTCAAGGTATGCCAAAAAGAAGATTTTTTGAAGAGGCATTTAGAATATTTCACGAAGGATATGACAGCAGAGCTGGCGCAAGCTATAGTGATGCAGTTATGAGTATTGAAAAATTTTATAAAGATTCATTTGCATTATGTGTGGATTTAAGAACATTAGATAATAACTTTGTTTATGGGAATGGTAAAAAATTAGTAAACACAGTCTGGATTGTTGCTAGAAATTAAAAAAACTGCCATTTCTGCAAATGTAATGTGTCACATATTTGTGATAAGTGATGGATTGTTAAACATTGTAAATAAAGGTTTGTCATCAATTCAATTTTTAAAACAAAAATCAAGGATTTTTGAAAAATAAAAAATGAATGACAGCAAAGCTGAAGGTAAAAAACCATTTAATATGATAATTGTTGGAATGACTGCTTGTGGAAAAACAAAATATCCTTTAGATTTTATAGAAAATAAATATAAAAATTATTTTGATTATATTTTTTTAATTTGTCCGACATTTGAATGGAATAAAACTTATGAAAATTGGAAATATGATAAAGATGAAGATTTTATTGCTATTCCTTGTGATCAAGATAATGTTGAAGATTGGTTAAAATTTATAGTTGACTTTTCAAAAGGAAGTAAAAGTTTAATCATATTGGATGATTGTGCAAGTGGAAAAAATGTTAAAAATAGGACAAGTGAGTTGGTTAAATTGGGATTTAGTGCTAGACATAATCTTTCTGTTGTTGTAATTACACAACAATTGACATCTATTGCTAAACCATTTAGAGAAAATATTTCAAAATTGGTTACATTTTATAACCCGAATAAAAAAGATATGGCAACAATAATTCAAGAATATTTAGATGTAGGCGACCGCACGGCGGAAGGTAAAAAAGAATTGGATAAAATTTTAGAAACATTAAAAACAAAAAAATATTCAAGATTAGAAATTAATTTAATTTTTCCATTTGGTTATAAAATAAATAGTGAACATGTAGAAGTCCCGCAAATTGAGACAAGTACAACAGCAAGTGAAGAAAAGCAAATGCAAGATGTTATAAAAGAAGTAATGAAAAAATGAGAAGAACTGATAAAATTGTCTGAAGATGGGGAAATTAGTCAATATGTACAAAATTTGAAAAAATCAAGTGATAAGGTTATATTAAAAATTTATGCTGAATATGAAGTAAAACAAGCAGAAAAAGCAAACGTATTTTTAACAGATTTACTAATTAGTAAATTTGCAGATTAGGAAGGTTAGAAGCAATTGAAAGCAGTGAAGAATTGGAAAAAGAACTGGTGAAAGATAAATTATTAAAAAGAGATGTAAAATCTGTAGTTGAAAAACTAAGTCCATATTTACCATATCTTGGAATACTATCTGGTGGAGTTACAGTTGGAAAACATGTTATTAAAAAACAGAGCACAGCAACGACATGTGAAAAACCTACGGACCGCAAGCAGAATAAAAAAGACGATAATGAAGCATCAACAAGCCAAACATGAATAATTTTATAATATGATGTATTATAAAATAATTTATCACTCAAAAGTTGATTTTACAAACTTGTTTACTTCTTCTTTAATTTCTTTATCATCTTTAATTTCATCTGTCATTTCTTTATCGTCTTTATCATTTCTGTCTAAAGATTTGTTTAAAATTTCAGGGACCTCTTTAACAAGATTTGATTCCTTTTCTTTTGCTTTTTGTTGAATACTTTTTATAACATTTCTACCAACTAATTTTAAATTTTCATCCATATTATCAAAAATAAATTGTTTTGCTGAAGCAGTTCCAAATTGAATATTACATTCAATATCATATGCTTGCCCTGCTCCTACTGAAAAACCAAACTTGAATGCTTTTTTCTTAAATATTTTATGATTTTTTTCAATAATTTTTTCAGGCTTTAAAGTTGATTGTTTGTTCCCCATTTATTTATATTTTTATTGAATTTATTTTATTTTCAAAATATGTAAATTTCCAAACCAAATGTTGAGGGACTTTAGCAGCGATGCTGTCCCCCGCATTCCATACATTCCAGATATCCCAAACAACCGGCCAAACTGAAAATAGTTTTTTTGTTGACATCAAGTTAGGCTGGTTGTTAGGGAGATTGAGCATGTTTGGAATGTGAAAAATGTTCTTCGGGTGATTCCCCTGAGATAATTTATCAGCGAAGAAGCGTTTGCTTTGCTCACTGTTTAGAACAATTTATCAGCAAAGAAGCGTTTGCTTTGCTCACTGTTTAGAACAATTTATCAGCAAAGAAGCGTTTACTTGCTTTGCTGTTTGCCGATAAAGTTTTGTTCTAGTTTTAAAATGTGATGGAACCGAAGAATTGTTCACTTTGTTCACTGTTTGACGCTAAAGACCCCAAACTTAATGGCGGGGGTTTTCCCCACATTCCATACATTCCAGATCTTCCTAACAATGGAGCAAACCGAAAATAGTTTTTTTGTTGACATGGTGCTAGGCTGGTTGTTAGGGAGATTAGGCATGTATGGAATGTTTGGAATGTTAAGGTTATTCCCCCAAGACACTGAAAAATTTTGACCCATTTTTAAAATGTGTTGAAATTCTTGGTAACGTAATTAAATTCATGAAAGCAACCGGAAGTTAAGTAAGCGAAACCGAAAGTGACGCCATGAATAAAAAGGGTTTTACCCAATGACACTGAAAAATTTTGACCAAATTTGAAAATGTGTTGAAAAAGGAGTGACAGAATCCGGACATTAGAGACTACTTCTCCACTCTTGCTTTCACAGGATTTATCACACTTAAACCATATTTTGCTCATTGTTTTCTCAAAACAATAGAACGATTTTGAGAAATTTTCAAAGTAGTAAGACAAATATTTCATATAATTCCACTGAATAGTTTGACAAAACTATTTCATCTGTTTCCTACATAACTTATTCATATTTGTTTAAAACAACTGCTGAAAATCATTCACAAAATGACTAGATACTTAAGTTTGAACTTTCTTATCACTAACCTTACCTGCATAACAATTTTGGTATCCAACAAACCACCATGTCATATTTTCATCATTATTTTCTGAATGAACTTTCATCTGTATTTCACAGTGACATATAACATGATGTAATACTGTTACTGTGAATAGATCAGCTGAACAACAGTCATATCTTGCTGAATGTTATGTCTTAATCATACCAGGACACTGAGTGATTTTCCCAAAACTTTCACAAATATTTTATTTTCTTGCTCTCTGTAACTTGACAAAATTATGTCATCAGCTTTCCCTTCATAGATATTCTTTAAGCCTAGTAATAAAAAGCTTTGAAAAAATATACACACAGTTAACAATGTTCTTTCTCATTATAAAAGGAATGTCTTAAACAATTTTGGTATACAACAGATGACCAGCTTGTATTTTCATGAATATTTACTCAATAAACTTTACCTATACTTAACACCAAAATTTAACATTGGTCTCCACTTTTGCTTTTACAGGTTTAATCAGACTGAAACCATAATTTGCTCACTGTTTTCTCTAACAAATAGAACGATTTTGAGAAATTTTCAAAGCAGTAAGACAAATATTTCATATAGTTCTACTGTTTAGCTTGACAGCACTATTTCATGTGTTTCCTATATCACTTATTCACATTTAGTGAAGACAACTGCTGAACGTCATTAACAAAATGTGTAAATACTGAAATTTCACCTTTCTCATCACTAACCTTAGCTGTACAACAATTTTGCTATCCAACAAACCACTATGTCATCTTTTCATGATTATTTTCTGAATAAACTTTCATAAGTATTTTACACTGAAATACAACATTCCCTTGTTGTTTAATTCACAGCACATTAGCTGGACACCAGCAATATTTTGCTCAATGTAATGACTAAACTATACGATCACATCGAATGGTTTTGCAGCAATAACATGAGTAAAAACAAAGTGATGAACTCTCTCAGTTAAAACAACAGCTATCCACTAACGGCCAACAATATGAATACAATTTCTCTTCTATGCTTTTTATCAAGAATATTTTCGTTCCTCATCAACAATTTTTCCTTGTCAATACTACAAATTTAACACCATTGAAAAGTACTTGCCTTTGCGATTATAATGATACAAATTTCTTCAAAATTCACGAAGTTTGAGCAAAAATATCCTGTTTGCCCTTTGCTTTCTTCCTCGTGACAAGTTGTTCGTCACACCTGTCAATAACAAGAAATCTTTTGGCTTTCCAGACAAACTTTTCAGTTTTAAGGGCTACAAATTTTATACCGTTTAAAAGTACTTGACTTTTTGACTACACTCATAAATTTCTTAAAAATCCATCAAGTATGAGCAAAGATATCGCGTTCACTATCTCATTTGCTCGTCATGGCGGCAAGTCCTTAACTCCCCTCTATAAGAACATAACTTTTGCCCCTACCAAAAAATTTCCACTCAGCTTTACAAATTTAATACCATTCGAAAGTACTTACCTTGCCAATCACAGTGATATAAATTTCCTCACAATCCATTGGGTATTACCAAAGATATCGCATTCGATAACTCCGTGTGTTCATCATGGCGGTGTGCCTTCAAAACACCTGTCAACAACAAGAAAACGTTTGCCCATAGCGAAAAACTTTTCACTCCTCAGCTTTACAAATTTAATATCAATTGAAAGCACATACCATGCTGATTACAATGATATTAATTTCTTCAGAATCCATTTGGTATAACTAAAGATATCGCATTCAATAACTGCGTGTGCTTGTCATGGCGGTTTGCCTTTCAAAACACCTGTCGACAAGAAAACTTTTGCCCCTAGCGAAAAACTTTTCACTCCTCAGCTTTACAAATTTAGTACCATTGGAAAGTACTTACCTTGTCGATTACAGTGATATGAATTTCTTCACAATCCATTGCATATTACCAAAGATATCTCATTCATTAACTCTGTGTGCTCTTCATAAAACACCAGTTAACAACAAGAAAACTTTTGCTCGTAGCGTAAAACTTTTCACTCCTCAGCTTTACAAATTTAGTACCATTGGAAAGTACTTACCTTGTCGATTACAGTGATATGAATTTCTTCACAATCCATTGCATATTACCAAAGATATCTCATTCGTTAACTCCGTTTCGTTGTAATGGTGGAGCGTCTTTACAACACCTGCTAACAACAAGAAAACTCTTGTCTCAGAAGATATTCTCACTTTTAACCACTATAAAATAAATATCATTAGAAAGTACGTGCCCTTTAGATTACAATGATATAAATCTCGTCTAAATCCATTGACTATAACCAAAGATATCGCCTTTCATCTTCAGTAAACTCGTCATGGCGGCCAGTAGAACTTTAAACGTCTATATCTCGTAAAATCATTCGTGCAATCGAATAATTTTTGACCTGTAAACTTCACTATAAAAATACTACCAACTGCACCAATTTATTTCAATTTTCATTCTGATAAAAAAAGTTTAAATACAATAAGTATACATATGAATATGTATTAATGTAACTATAGATACTTTGTATACCTAAGTCGATTCAATACCCGTACGAATATATTCTAATAACTGCCTTGTGGCAGCCAAGCGTTCATAGCTACGTTGCTTTTCTATCCTTCGATGTCGGCTCTTCCTATCATTGCGAAGCAGAATTCGCCAAGCATCGGATTGTTCACCCGCCAATAGGGAACGTGAGCTGGGTTTAGACCGTCGTGAGACAGGTTAGTTATACCCTACTGTTGAAGTGTTGTTGCAATAGTAATTCTGCTCAGTACAAGAGGAACCGCAGATTCAGATAATTGGCATTTGCACTTGGCTGAAAAGCCAATGGTGCAAAGCTACCATCTGTTGGATTATGACTGAATGCCTCTAAGTCAGAATCCGTGCTAGAAAGCAACAACTCATTCCCCTGGACAATCTTAGGCGAACAAGAATACAAGCTTCGGCTTCCTGTGTCACAATGTGCTAAGGAGCAGACTATGCTCTAAAGCACTACCTTGACCAAAATCTAAATTTTCCAAAGCTAAATCCTTTGCAGACGACTTAAATAAAGAATGGGGTATTGTAAGCAGTAGAGTAGCCTTGTTCTAAGACTTGTGCCTTTTTACTGGGTTTTTCTATAAGCATAATCACATCCTCCGTAATGGTTGGGCAGTGGTTTTTCTTGCAAAGGGGCACGCACCTGAAGCCATCGCCAGCTGACTGTTGGGATAAGCTGTAAAAGGAAACAAACTGCAGGGGTTGGGGAAAAAAGCAAGACGATAAAACATGATGGTGATATTTTGACTTGATAGCGAAAAGTTGGCTTTCCGACATTGAATGAACAAGTTGCTCCCTCTTGGAATTCGTCTCCTGTTTATCGGTAGGTACCTGAAGGTTGGGATCATGTCTACTGTATACATGTTGATGATATTCTGACACTGTGGAAATCAACTGAAAAATTTTGTTGACTAGAGTGAGACTTGGAGTTGCGCCTTCAGGATACCGGTCGGCCGCTGTACCTGTTGAGCTATCGAGTCCACAGGAATTGGAGACGAAGTTTATCCAGTGCGTTTGACAAAGTTAGTATTGATCATATTGTTTGCAATTTCTCAAGTTGCCCAACATATCCGTGGCAGCAGCAAGTGGTGTTGGGGTAGTGTTAGGGTGGCACAAATTGTCGGAGGATGTTTTGGACTTGTTAAAAATTAACCATCTCCTTGTCAATTATTACAATGGAAAAATTTAGGCTAGTAATCGTAGTAGACTGTGTTGCTGAGTGGTGAGTGAGCAGCTGATGGTTTCTGGGTTGGTGAAGTTGCACTGTTGAAGTGAGTGTGTTTGCTAGTGCTATGATATGCTAAGCGATCGTGTTTGCTTCAAAATACAGCTTGATCAAGTCCAAGCCTGTCCCGATGGGTGCAGTTGCAAGGCCGTGATGCCTTGGCCACACAGGTCTCTGCTCGACTGTGTTGGGAGAGGGGTGGTTCGCTTGTTATTTGTCCCACAGTCCTTTTCCTTGCCATTTAGTCGATTTTTGGCAGGTGTGCACTAAGTGTCAGTTGCAGTTCTGCATCTGAAAGTGTTGCGAATGTTGTGTGACTGTTCGTTGAACAACGTTTAATCGTGAGCATTTTCAAGCTATATGCTTACCGTTCAGGCAGAGGTAGGTGACCGGGCCATTTGCTGTGCAGTGGCTTTCCTTGGTCACCTAGGTCTTGCCAAGAGGAATGTCTAAAGATGTGGCAAAGAGAGGCATGCCGTGCCTGTCGGTTGCTGCTGGACCAGTCGCCGGCTCACGGTCATGTAAGAGGAAACTGCATTTTCTCCTTTAAAAACAGCTCAGCTGGTCGTCCAAAAGTACAAAAGGCACTTCACAGCCTTTCTGCTCGTTTGTTCGACAGTTAACTGGTTGATCCTGTCAGTAACATATGCTTGTCTCAAAGATTAAGCCATGCATGTTTAAGTATAAGCATTTGTACTGTGAAACTGCGAATGGCTCATTAAATCAGTTATCATTTATTTGATGGTACCCTTACTACTTGGATAACCATAGTAATTCTAGAGCTAATACATGCGAAAAGTCCCGACTTCTGGAAGGGATGTATTTATTAGATTAAAAACCAATGCGGGTTCACGCCCGGATTTTTGGTGATTCATAATGACTTTTTGAATCGCATGGCATTACATGCCGGCAATGTTTCATTCAAATTTCTGCCCTATCAACTGTCGATGGTAAGGTAGTGGCTTACCATGGTTTCAACGGGTGATGGAGAATTAGGGTTCGATTCTGGAGAGGGACCCTGAGAAACGGCTACCACAACCAAGGAAGGCAGCAGGTGCGCAAATTACCCAATCTTGACACAGGGAGGTAGTGACAAAAAATAGCAATACAGCGCTTTTCAAGTCTTGTAATTGGAATGAGTACAATTTAAATCTCTTAACGAGGAACAATTCGAGGGCAAGTCTGGTGCCAGCAGCCGCGGTAATTCCAGCTCCAATAGCATATACTAAAGTTGTTGCAGTTAAAAAGCTCGTAGTTGGATTTCGGGCCGGCGCTGTTGGTCAGCCGCAAGGTATGTTACTGGCCGCTATTTTGTTGGTTTCTAGAACCGAAGTAATGGTTAATAGGGACAGTTGGGGGCATTCGTATTTCGTTGTCAGAGGTGAAATTCTTGGATTTACGAAAGATGAACTAATGCAAAAGCATTTGCCAAGAATGTTTTCATTAATCAAGAACGAAAGTTAGAGGATCGAAGACGATCAGATACCGTCCTAGATCTAACCATAAACGATGCTGACTAGGGATCAGCGGGTGTTATTGTATGACCCCGTTGGGACCTTATGGGAAACCAAAGTTTTTGGGTTCCGGGGGAAGTATGGTTGCAAAGCTGAAACTTAAAGGAATTGACGGAAGGGCACCACCAGGAGTGGAGCCTGCGGCTTAATTTGACTCAACACGGGAAAACTCACCAGGTCCAGACATAGTAAGGATTGACAGATTGAGAGCTCTTTCTTGATTCTATGGGTGGTGGTGCATGGCCGTTCTTAGTTGGTGGAATGATTTGTCTGCTAGCTCTTTGTCTACTCAGACTTACAGGTACTTAGGCATCTTTCTTGGTGCTAAGGGACTGGTGTCTGGTGTGGCTACTAACTTGCAGGGATATATTGACCATGTTACTAGAGCCCCTTTGAAGCCCCAGCAAAGGCTGTATGTATTGAAGCAACATATAATACCATCAATGTTTCATCAATTGGTACTCGCAGGCTCAACTAACAAACTTCTCAAGTTTTTGGATGTAAAGATTAGAGGGGCTGTTAAGAAATGGCTAAAATTACCAAAAGATGCACCTGATGCCTTCATACATTCGTCTATAGATAAAGGAGGTTTGGGTGTTCTAAATCTGAGGTACATGATTCCCCTGATGACAAAAGCTAGGCTTGAGAAGTTTGTGACCTCACGGGATACTGTGACTGCAGCTATTGCTGGGACCTCATTTGTTGCTAACATGCTGCGTAGGGTCTCGGTTCCTCTGCAGGTAGGGGAGAATGTGGTCTGTGATAAGAAGGGATTGAAATGGGCTATGGCACAGCTATTGCATCATGCTGTGGATGGCTGCGGCCTTCGTAGTAGCAAAAACGTTCCAAAGGTCCACAAGTGGATAGACAGACCATCTAGTCTCATGTCTGGCGCCAATTATATAGGTGCCATCCAGGTTCGTGGAAATTTGTTGCCAACTGCTGCAAGAATGGCACGTGGTCGTCCAGAGCGCGATGCTGGTTGTGATGCTTGTAGGAGAACCGAGACCCTGGGTCATATACTACAGGTCTGCCCAAGAACTTTTGGTCCAAGAAACGAGCGCCATAATGCAGGCCTAGCTCAATTGACAAAAATGTTAAAGAAACGGAATTGGCAGGTCATTGTTGAGCCTGCCATTCCTACTAATGCTGGGTTGCGCCGTCCCGACATGATTGTATGGAAGGATAGCGCAACCTGCTATGTCATTGATGTGACCATGGTAGCTGACCATGCAGACCTTGATAATGCCCATCAAAATAAGGTAGAGCGATATAACACGCAATATGTTTGCAACTGGGCTTGTAGTGTGAGTGGAACTGCTAGTGTGGCCATCTCTGCGGTGGTCTTTAATTGGAGAGGTGCGCTGGCAGTCCCATCCTTTAGGCTAGTGAAATACGACTTGTTATCGAGCATAGAAAGTATAGAATTGCAAGGAATAATTGTTTTGGAGAGAGGATTTAAAACTTGGATGCATCACAGAAGATCTACATATCGGGTGCATGAAGAGGATGAAAGATTACAACGTGAAGAACTCTGGGAGGATGGATAAGGCTGTGTGAAGTTATGCAAATAATAATGAGAAGAATATTTAGAACAAATACTCAAACGCCGTATTTTTCTATACTGTATTTATAATATTTCTATTTGTATTTTAATTATTTGAGGGAAGGCTACTCATTAAGCCTGAATATACTTTTATCATTCAATAAAAGTATTATATTAGCCAAATGCCTCGTCATCTAATTAGTGACGTGCATGAATGGATTAACGAGATTCCCACTGTCCTTATCTACTATCTAGCGAAACCACAGCCAAGGGAACGGACTTGGCAGCAACAGCGGGGAAAGAAGACCCTGTTGAGCTTGACTCTAGTCTGACTCTGTGAAAAAACATGAGAGGTGTAGAATAAGTGGGAGGAGCAATCTGCAAGTGAAATACCACTACTCTTATCGTTTTTTTACTTATTTGGTGAAGCAGAGCTGGACATCATGTCCACATTTTAGTGTTAAGATCGCTTTTTTGCCAGTCGATCCTAGCTGAAGACACCGTCAGGTTGGGAGTTTGGCTGGGGTGCCTCGACTGTGAAATGATAACACAGGTGTCCTAAGGTGAGCTCAATGAGAACGGAAATTTCATGTAAAACAAAAGGGTAAAAGCTCACTTGATTTTGATTTTCAGTATGAATACAAACTGTGAAAACATGGCCTATCGATCCCTTAGTCTTTATGAGTTTTAAGCTAGGGGTGTCAGAAAAGTTACCACAGAGATGAAAACATTTTATTTGTTTGCGTTTTTCCCACCCACCCAAATCCTTACTATTTTGGTATTTGTTTCGTTTATGGCAGGTTTGTGGTTGAGATTGGAGTTTCATAGATTTTATTGAGAAATTGTTTTTAGTAGATGTTCATCTGAAAATCTGGTGTATATTTAGCAATACTTGTTTTCTATATTTTTTAAAACACAAGAACTATATAAAATTTTGTCAAGAGAATGTTGCAAATGACATGAGCATTTTTATGAATCAAAGAGTTTTTGAAGATTTGATTGGAGAGTATAGACAAGGTGTCTATTCATATAGGTGATGTGTTTAGAATTCTCAGGTCCATTAGGATATCATTTTTGAATGGGTTATTGAGCTTTGTTTCAATTTGAAGATGCAAAGGTACAAAGATGCAAATATGAAAGTGAATTTTTATTATAACCTTTTTAAATATCAACAATAGAACAATGCCATTTCTTTGTCTTAAATAAAATGAATTATCAACAGCAATTTAAACATAGAACAATATGAATACTCTATAAAGTTATTAATTATGTTCAGACATATAGTTGAGAACATGGATATTACATATAAATTAGTAGTGGTTATACTATTAAGGCCAGATTGACTTTGGGTTCTTTGTTTTGACTGTTTGTTTTGCATGTGTTTATGAAATTGTGTTGTGCCATGTCTAGCCTTTTGTTTTTTGGGAGGTTTGTTGACAACCAATTGTTGTGGTTCATCTGCATCGAATTGTTGCAGCAACGCAAGGTTGATGTTCTGCTCATTGGGTTGTTCTTGTTTTTGTTCTTCTTCTGACTGTTGTTGGTTCATCTTTTGTGACAATTTTGATTTCTTTCGTCCACTTTTAGAGTGGGTTTCAGGTGTATCTGGAGTGACTTTACGCTTGCTGGTCTTTTTGCGTGATGAAATTACTTCAGTTGAAGGAGTGGAAGAAGAGGAAGAGGAAGATGTGCCTGAAGTCTCTTCATCAGATGATTCGAAGCCCTCTTGTACACACTTTAGTGCATTGCGAGATACTGCAGTATGAGTGGTTTTGTGGAAGCCTTTGAAAAGGTATGCCTTCATGTACTTTACTGTGGGATTAGCTTTGAAAGCACGCCTTGTTTCATCACGTACTTCAATCAGTTGTGCATATTGGTCAGGATGGCATAGTAATGACCTGCTTACAATATAATTACAGGAGATGGAGAAGAGAGCGTTTGAGATTGCAAACATCTGGTCCATGGCATCATCCAAGTCTTCATTTTCAGAGACAATTGCATGGCAGACTTGTTTTACATCAGATAGGCTGGCCTGTGATTCACTCTTATTGTTGACTGCTGTCAGACTTGCCATTATTGGAGAAAAGTGCTCATTCAACTTTTTGATGAGAGATTTCGTTTTTATTCCCGATTTTGGTGCATTTTCCAGAATCTTCAAGTTTGATTCTATAGTATGTGCAAATTCTGATAAAGCCACTTTGGGCCTTGTAAGCCATTCACAAGTGAAGGGCTTCAGGCGTGGATAAATTTGAGTAGGCTCTGGAGCTGGTGCAGCAGGACCATATGGTGTGACAAAGCTTCTGGCATACTGGTTCCAGAATGTTACAGTGGTTTCTTTAGGAGATTTGCAACCAACACTTTTTCGACTCATGTTCTAATCTGCATGGGTTTCAAACAAACTAAGAATCAGGAATGCTTTATCATCAACAGGGAATTTTAAAATATTTTCTAAACATATTTAATGTTTCTCAGACAGAGTATATTATGAGAGAAGAATGGCAAATTGTACAACTTTTAGAGACATATATGACAATGACTTGTTAGAATTATGTATAAAATAATATACCATATTTATTCAGAGAAAGTTGCATTATAATAGATTTGCATATTGGTTTAAAAGGTCTTACGTCTGACAGGTGTCACCTGCAAGGCCATTATGGGTACCATAAAGAATATGTTATCCAACTTCCTACATCTCGAAAGTGTCACATATGAACCACCAGGAGATACCGGTTGACTGTCAAGCCAAACAATGCACTTTAGCAGGTTTTGACCTTGTGCTTTTGGTATTGTTAGACCATATGCTGCCATTAGAGAATGTACTGTCTTTGTTCTATTATCCTCATCTTTAGTTGATGTAGGGTATATTTGAACAACAGATTCATTATGTAGCTTCAAGAATACAGTTTGCCCTTCAATCTGGATAACTTCTGCTAATCTGCCATTAACAATTGATAACTGCTTGTTACGGTTTTGAGTAATCATAAATCTCATGCCCTTGTAAAGTGGAATTTTACCTAATGCGGAATCTGAGTTGACATGTCCCAAGTACAATTTTTTGTCAAAGATGTTATCTAAGATTACTTGGTTAATTCTATTAGCTGCACGATGAGATACTGTTACAACTGTGCTTGTTGGATTATCAAGTAATGCTTTAAGCAGTTCGTTGTCAGAAGGTTTGTTATGGTAGAGGATTCTACCTTTCTGGATATCATCCAGTAGCTGTTGGGAAGGACACCAATAGCGAATATGTTGTAAGAACTTTTTGTAATGTTCATCAACAGTTCTGTGTTGTTCTGTCAATGTAATTTTCATGGTAAGAGGCTTTATATCATTAGTGTGCATAACACTGGCAGTAGTTTGGATTTGATCATCAATCGTTTCAATAGGTTGAAGTTGACGTTCATCACCAGCTAGTAATACAATAGGTCTTATGGGAACTTCAGAGATCGTCTCTACAATGTGTTTGAAAATTTTTGTTGGTACCATGGAAAGTTCATCCAAAACAATCAAATCCTAATTAGCCAAATTCCAGTTATGTTTTGGCTGTTCATCTGCTGATACAGGATATTTAAATGATGCATGAATTGTATCGGCGTCAATTTCCTTATCAAACTTGTCTTTATATTCTGTGGCCAAATAACCCGTGGGAGTGGAAACCAACACTGATCTGTTATTTTGAAGACGTTTCAATAGCTTTGGTAATGGCATACAATTTGCCAGTGCCAGCACTTCCTACAAGTAAAATGAATTTTCTCCAGTCTGTTCCATCATCAAAGTCTACACTCTCATTATGGTCTAGAGGTGGTACCGGACATTGGTCATAATCGTCAAGAAGAATATCCTCATCTTCAGAATCAGTGTCAGGATTGACTGCATAATTAGTTGACTCATAAAAGTCTTTTCGCTTTTGTAACATTTGTTTTAACAATGTTAAAACGAGATTTTGTTTTGGATCCAAAGGATGACCCAGTTGTAATTGTGACTTTGCCTTTGGTGCAACTGTTATAACTTGTTTCTGCCAGAGACTATAGTAGTCTTTTAGAGACTGTATGTGGCACAACAGAGTACTAATATACCATGAGTGATTCCCTTCCATTTCAAAACGTTTTTCAATAGCTTGTGGATTGCCCCAGATGACATGTCGATGTTGTAATGCAGAAAGGAAGTATTTGAGATTGTCTGGAAGTTGATCAAAATCCCTGTGCAACAAAGAATTTACACTGCTGTGACATACCTGAAGCAAGAGATCTTGGAAAAAATAATGGTCATTGAAAGGTGAAACTGTCTTGGCACCTACTAATGTTTCACCTTTGCAACATGTACTTGGTGGATTCTTGGAGTTGTCAACATCTCGTAGCCATTGAGGTAAGGAAAGCTTGGCCATACTTTGTGGCTGAGCCCAATATGCTTTAATTTATTCCTTTCCACAGTTTGAGGAAGTGGAATAGCGAAAATTTTCAGTCAATGAGGAGTCCAAGCAAATTTCATAGAGGTCAATGATAACCACATCTCTGGTTCAAGTGGACTCATTTCAGTCAAATGACGATATGCAGCTTGGTATGGAGAAGTGTGTGGTGTATAGAGATCATTGGAATGGTAGGCATCATGAGCTTTGGTAACATATGAACTTACATATCTAAGTAGAAGACCATGACCATCAGAAGATTGGACATCCATTCTGGACTCCAAAGCAGGGAGTACTGTGGAAATATATCCACGTAAATTATGAGCAAATGCATCAGTGGGATGCTTGATTTTGATTGATTGAATTTCGTTTTCCATTTCTACAGTGGTGTCATCATCGTGAATTTCAAGAGCTGGTTTGTCTGATTTTTGAAGTTTGAAAGTCAGATAAGCAGCATCTGGATTTGTCCATGGTATATCACCACAGATATGCTGCAAACCTATCTGTGCAGGATTCTTAAGCCATATTAAGACATGAATGTGAACTGTGCCCCTTTTCTGAAATTCAAATCGATTAAAGTAATTTGTTACATTATTTACAGCAGCTTTCCTATTATACGAAAATAAGTAACTGCTCCACCGTTGGTCATTTGATCCACACAAATAACCCCTCACAAGTTGTTCCAGTGCATTTACAATGTGAATTGTCTCAAACGCAGCAAGATCAGTAGGTCCTGAACCAGTATTCTCTCGTAGTTTTTGTAACCACAAAGGAAATGGGAAAGACCACTCTGATGGAGAGATGGTAATAAAAAGGTTTGGAAAGCCAAACTGTCTCACAGCATCAATAATAAGGCAAAGATGCTGCCATTTCCAAAACTCAGCACTGAATGTTTTTGATTCTAATGCTCGAGCTGGGGAACATTTTTTTTTCCGTGCTGTTGTTATAGCACCTGTTACAGTTTTGAAAAGCCACAAGTCATAGTGGAATTAGAGAAGCTCATAAATGCAACTTTGCTGCTGGCATGGTTATTGCGTCCATTCAATGTCATTTCACAGAAGTGTGTTTCTGGGTAAAGGACAGGCCAAAGTGCACATTCAATGCCACTATTTTGTTGAAAGTTATATACGTTAAACTTCTCATTATCTTTCATTGCTAGCTCTCTGAGATTGATGAAATGTTTGTATGAAGAAGAAGAATTTTGCATGAGGTATTCATATGCAACATTGCATCGTTGGACTGAATTTTGATCTTCGAGCTTATGAATATTATCAATGATACTTGTCTTTGACCAGGTAAGTCTAAACATGCTAGTTTTCTGTCGATAACCATTTTGCTTTCTACAATAATCACCTAAATGTACAGTAAATGGTTGCAAAGCAATAAGTTCAACATATGATAAGCCTCGCAGAACTTCTGGTATCATGTTAAGTGTGGGATTCATGTAAACACACTTGTTGCAAAGACATTCATGTATATACATCAAGGGTGGACGTTTAAAGTAATTAGTTAATAATCACTGCGTTATCAGAGTTTTACATTTATTACAATATGTCCAAGACCGATGTTCCATCCAAAATTTCAAATCTGATACTGTCTTGGCACCAGGTAAAGGATTACAAGATTCCATAGCAGAGGAAAGGTTGTATTCCTGAAAGAATTTTCCTTTGTCTTCAGAATGTCTCTGTTGTCTTGCCTTAGCCTCAATGTCTGTGCTCGATTTTCTTTGATTTAAATTGTCATCCCTCGCTATGGAGTGGAACGGTCTCTTAAACCAAAAAACATCAGATGAATTAATATTCCACTTAGACATGGTGTAAACTGGCTAAAGCAAGAACATCTCTAGTCTTAACTATTTAAATGGAATGTGTGTGCTAGTGTTAAACAACCCAGAAAAAAATAAGATTGCAACTGGTCATAAACAAGCTTTGAGTAAAGTATCAAGATGTACAATCATGAATTATACTTCAAGACATGATATAATATTCGGTGAATTGCACTTCAAAATGATGCCAAATTTAGCAAACAAAAACTCGAGTTAATCAATGGAGACAGCTATATCAATAGTAATTCACCTTTAGATATTCAGATGATAACAAGTAAATACAAAGCCAATTAATTTGCTTGTACAAAACTTGCATTAGATCATAATACTTAATGCAGAACAACTGTCATTAAAAATAGCGGAAATATACAAACAGATGTAGATAGATTTTCACCTTTAGAAAGTGCTGCACTATTGCCCAAATGAATATATAACAAACGTCAATTAACCAAGAGTGTTTGCTGTTGCAATTGAATCACCAAAGTTTGAGTTTGAACTCGGAAATCTCCACAAAATGCAGTGGGCTGACTGTTGAAAACAAAGCTATACGGTATATCTGAAATGCGTACCAGTTGGTCAGTGGTTTCACAAAGCTAATTTTCTTCATAAAAGCACTAACAAATGAAGTGATGCAAAACAAAAGAATAGAATACAAAAACACTGTTATCCTTGAAGTTAATTTCAAAAACAAATTTCTTTTAAGTATCAGCATGCACTGAAAAGGTGGATCAGAATGAAATCGGCAAAGTTACAACATATCAAATTCTTGATTACATACCCTCAAAATACCAAGACATCAATCTAACAATTCGTACAATGTAAGAATATGCAAGAATTTCAAATGAAGAATTTCAAAATCATAGAAAATCCACTAAGAACTAGCAATATCTGCAAGTACATACAAAAACCTCGACAAGACACAATACAAAATACAGGAGACAAACATTCAAAAACTGTTGTTTGCTTTTTGTCCAAATTTCAACCCTCCATTCCAAGCAATGCTTTTGATGAAATCTTGTGAAACTGAAGAATGTTATGGTCAGACCATATTGCATCGGAACGATGTCAACACTTTTAGCATAGTTATTATGCAAAAGTTGTCAAAGATGTTTCAATTTACTAATTTAATGCATATTTCACATTCCAAATACAAAAATTGCATAGGACAATTCATGCAATATAAGAATATCCGAGATTTTGATAAATAATTTCAAAATTTTATTTTAATCTGAAATTATAGAAAACATGCCACAAAATACCAGCAAAACGGACAACACTCAGTGAAAATCTCAGCAAGATCCAATCAAAAATGCAGGAGAAAAACATTCAAAAACAGAGTTTTTCCGTTTTTACCCAAATTTCACCCCCCCTGGCCACTTATGCTTTTGACGAAAACACGTGAAACTCAAGAATGTTATAGACAGGACCACGTTCTACTGCAAAGATGTCAACAGATTTAGTGTACCTAGTCTCTAAAAGATGTCACATAAGTTTCAATTTGGTATTTTAGTGCATATCTCCCAAATCTTGAAAATTTGAAAAAAATTCGTCATTTCTAAAGCAAATTTACAACCTCATAAAATCTAGTCATTCAAAGACGAAACTCCCTTACACCTAGCACTAAATAACAATAACCTATGCTCTTAAAGTACATAAAAATATCCCACATATAGATTATACTGTACTAAATATCACTTCCGAAAAACTCAAAGTCATTTAAGTAAATCTGCACCTACATTTGTAAGCATCTAACTCTGAAGAACCTTAGAGCACTTTGATAAAACATCGTCAGCAAACGCTCCACTATGTCCAGTTACTAATTACAAAAGAAAACGAAGATGTCCAAAAAATCATAAAAGTTATAATATATATATATATACATATGTAATCACTGTAAAGCAATTATAAGTCAAATGTCCTTATAGTGTTATGTCGTTACCATAGATTACCCTGTACGTAGTTGCAGTACGGTAATGGCGTAATAACAGGCTTGTGACAGCCAAGTGTTCATAGCAACATTGCTTTTTGATCCTTTGATGTCAGCTCTTCCTATCATTGTGAAGCAGAATTCGCCAAGCATCGGATTGTTCACCCGCCAATAGGGAATGTGAGCTGGGTTTAGACCGTCGTGAGACAGGTTAGTTTTACCCAACTGTTGCAGTGTTGTTGCAATAGTAATTCTGCTGAGTGCGAGAGGAACCGCAGATTCAGACAATTGGCATTTGTACTTGGCTGAAAAGCCAATGGTGCGAAGCTACCATCTGTTGGATTATGACTGAACGCCTCTAAGTCAGAATCCGTGCTAGAAAGCAACGATTCATTCCTCTGGACAATCTTAGGCAAACAAGAATAGAAGCTTCAGCTTCCTGTGTCACAATGTGCTAAGGAGCAGACTATGCTCTAAAGATCTACCTTGACCAAAATCTAAATTTTCCAGAGCTAAATCCTTTGCAGACAACTTAAATAAAGAATGCGATATTGTAAGCAGTAGAGTAGCCTTGTTGCTACGATCTGCTGAGATTAAGCCCTTGTTCTAAGATTTGCTCCCTTTTTTTTAAAAGCATAATCACATCCTCTGTAATGGTTGGGCAGTGGTTTTGCTTGCAAAGGGGCATGCAACTGAAGCCATCGCCAGCTTACTGTTGGGAAAAGCTGTAGCAAGAAACAAAACTTCAGCTTCCTGTGTCACAATGTGCTAAGGAGCAGACTATGCTCGGAAGCACTACCTTGACCAAAATCTAAATTTTCCTCAGCTAAATCTTTTTCCAAAGCTAAATACAGGCACAAGACTGATAGCGAACAAGTACCGTGAGGGAAAGATGAAAAGGTCTTTGAAAAGAGAGTTAAAGAGTATGTGAAACTGTTGAAAGGGAAGCGAATGGAGTTAGCAATTCACCTCGCCAGATTCAGTCTTTTGTGCTCCGTGACGTGTACCCACTCAATCTTCGTAGATGAGTCAAGTACGGATGCGGGACATAGGTGGTGCACTTCTGGTAGGCGACTGTCAACGTCGGTTACCCTGCAAGCCAGAAGACCGTGAGAAAGGTAGATCTTTTGGGATTGTTAAGCCTGCGATCCTATGTCTCATGGGTAACTGTGGCCTGTCACAGCGTGCTTCCATTTTAAGTGGGCTGGTGTCCTGTTTTGTTGGTCCGGTTGTTGACTGTGGCAGACAGCATGCCTGTGTGCTCAAACCACTGCCAGTCAACAGGGCAGTTATCACACACTATGCGCTGAGGACGTTGGCATCCATACGGCTCTATCTGACCCGTCTTGAAAGACAGACCAAGGAGTCTAACATGTGTGCGAGTCTCTGGGTGATCAAAACCCGTGGGTGGAATGAAAGTAAAGGCAGCTTTGGCTGCTGAGGTGAGATGCCCTTCCTTCTTGGAGAGGCCACATCATTGACCTACCTATTGTACTCTTAGAAAGGTTTGAGTAAGAGCATACCTGTTGGGACCTGAAAGATGGTGAACTATGCCTCAATAGGGTAAAGCCAGCAGAAACACTGGTGGAAGCTCATAGCAATTCTGACGTGCAAATCGATCGTCGAATTTGGGTATAGCGGCGAAAGACTAATTGAACCATCTAGTAGCTGGTTCCCTCTGAAGTTTCCCATAGGATAGCTGGAGCTCGGATGCAGTTTTATCAGGTAAAGCAAATAATAAAGGTCTTACGGTCAAAATGACCTTAACCTATTCTCAAACTTTAAATTGGTAGGAAGTCTGACTTGCTTAACGGAAGCCAGACATTCGAATGCGAGCTCTTAGTGGGCCATTTTTGGTAAGCAGAACTGGCGATGCGAGATGAACCAAACGCTGAGTTAAGGTGCCTAAGTCAACGCTCATCAGACCCCACAAAAGGTGTTGGTTGATATTGACAGCAGGACTGTGGCCATGGAAGTCGGAATCCGCTAAGGAGTGTGTAACAACTCACCTGCCGAATCAACTAGCCCTGAAAATGGATGGCACTCAAGCGTCGCACCTATACTTGGCTGTGGGAACAAGTAGGAGGGCTTGGAGGTCGTGACGCAGCCTTTGGCTCAAGCCAGGGTGAAATGGCCTCTGGTTCAGATCTTAGTGGTAGTAGCAAATATTCAAATGAGAACTTTGAAGACTGAAATGGAGAAAGGTTCCATGCGAACAGCAGTTGGACATGGGTTAGTTGATCCTAAGAGATAGGGAAATTCTGTTACAAAGTGCCCAAATTTGGGCCGCCTATCGAAAAGGAATCGGGTTAATATTCCCAACCCAGAACAGGGATACTGCCACTTAGTGGCACCAGCGGTAACGCAACCGAACTGGGAGACATCGGTGAGAGCCCCGGGAAGAGTTCTCTTTTCTTTTTAACGGGCTGTCACCCTGAAATCAGTTTAGCCGGATATAGGGTTTTAGGTCTAGTAAAGCCCCACACTTCTTGTGGGGTCCCGTGCGCTTTTGATGGCCCTTGAAAATCCGAGTCGTTCATTTTCTCTTTCTGCTCGTACTCAAAACCACAGCAAGTCTCCAAGGTGAGCAGCCTCTAGTTGATAGAACAATGTAGGTAAGGGAAGTCAGCAAAATGGATCCGTAACTTCGGGAAAAGGATTGGCTCTAAGGGTTGGGTCTGTCGGGCTGGGACTTGAAGCGGGAGGACTCATCTTGGGCTGGCTGAGACCTCTCGGGGTTGAGGTCGGACCGGGAAGGGACTTCTCGTGGATTGGCTCAGCTGTGACCGTCAGGTCGATTTGGCATACAGTTAACAACCAACTTAGAACTGGAACGGTCAAGGGAATCTGACTGTTTAATTAAAACAAAGCATTGCGATGGCTGGTGATTGGTGTTGACGCAATGTGATTTCTGCCCAATGCTCTGAATGTCAAAGTGAAGTAATTCATCCAAGCACGGGTAAATGGCAGGAGTAACTATGACTCTCTTAGGAAGGCCACATATCAGAGGGTGCAGAATCTGTTTAAGAACAAATGTCGTTGCACGAAAGAAGTTTTACAGGGTACATGGAATTGCAAGGGTGATAGATGTACACTGCCTGAGCTAGAGGCTTATTGGAGAAACATATTTGAACAGGAGTCTGTGCCTGATGAACGTACACCTGATTTAATCAGGCCGGTTAGGTGGGAGCTTATACGGCCAGTATCCAAAATCGAGCTTGAAGCTACCATCATGAATATGAGGCCTGGAGCACCAGGACCCGATCGGATGGCTCTGCATCAACTAAAACAGCTACCTAAAGAGGAACTGAGGGCACGTCTCAACTTGTGGCTCATGGTTGGGCATTGTCCCACCAGATGCTGTATTAGGGAGACGGTTATGATCCCAAAAGATCTAGACGATGTCAGACCTCCCAAACATAGGCCAATCACCATGGCCAACATGATAATAAGGTGCTTCCATAAGCTATTGGGTAAAAGGATGGCCAATTTGCTACTCATATCTGAAAGACAGAAGACTTTTCGCTCTGGTGATGGTTTGGCAGAGAATGTTTATTTATTGCGTGCTATAATCAATCATCATATGAGGAATCTATTACCCCTGAATGTGGTCTTCCTAGATATTTCGAAGGCATTTGACTCTGTCCCATCATTCAATTTTTAAAGCAGCTCAGCGCATGGGTGTTCCACCGCCCTTCCTGACATACCTCAGGGAGTTTTATGGACGAAGTCAAACATCTATATGAGTGGGTAATGATTGGAGCAAACTAATTAACGTTAGGAGGGTTGTGAAACAAGGTGACCCCATGTCTGTGCATCTGTTTAATGCAGTTATAGATTGGGCATTGGCAGCTCTGGACTCCAGTCTCGGTGTTGAGATTGGGGAGGGAGCATGTATTAATCACTTAGCCTTTGCCGATGATATAGCTTTGGTAACGAGAACATCAGTTGGGGCACAGAGACAGATTGATTTAATTAACACCAGTTTGAGTAAGTGCGGTCTGGAAATCAGTGTTGGTCACAGTGGCAAATCTGCATCTCTAAGGATTGATGTTGACCGAAAAAATAAGTGGGTAGTAAATCCCAGGGAGTATTTGTACATCGGGGGGATGTCTATCCCGACACGTAGCATTACTCAGACTTACAGGTACTTAGGCATCTTTCTTGGTGCTAAGGGACTGGTGTCTGGTGTGGCTACTAAATTGCAGGGATATATTGATAATGTTACAAGAGCCTCTTTGAAGCCCCAGAAAAGGCTGTATGTATTGAAGCAACATATAATACCATCAATGTTTCATCAATTGGTACTCGCAGGCTCAACTAACAAACTTCTCAAGTTTTTGAATGTAAAGATTAGAGGGGCTGTTAAGAAATGGCTAAAATTACCGAAAGATGCACCTGATGCCTTCATACATTCGTCTATAGATAAAGGAGGTTTGGGTGTTTTAAATCTGAGGTACATCATTCCCCTGATGATGAAAGCTAGGCTTGAGAAGTTTGTGACCCTGTGAGATGCCGTGACTGCAGCTAGTGCTGGGACTTCATTTGTTGCGATCATGCTGCGTAGGGTCTCAGTTCCTCTGCAGGTAGGAGAGAATGTGGTCTGTGATAAGAAGGGATTGAAATGGGCTATGGCACAACTATTGCATCGTGCTGTGGATGGCTGCGGCCTTCGTAGCAGCAAAAACGTTCCAAAGATGCACAAGTGGATAGACAGACCATCTAGTCTCATGTCTGGTGCCAATTATATAGGTGCCATTCAGGTTCATGGAAATTTGATGCCGACTGCTGCAAGAATGGCACATGGTCGTCCAGAGCGCGATGCTGGTTGTGATGCTTGTAGGAGAACCGAGACCCTGGGTCATATACTCCAGGTCTGCCCAAGAACCTTTGGTCCAAGAAACGAGCACCATAATGCAGTCTTAGCTCAGTTGACAAAAATGTTAAAGAAACGGAATTGGCAGGTCATTGTTGAGCCTGCCATTCCTACTAATGCTGGGTTGCGCCATCCCGACATGATTGTATGGAAGGATAGCACAACCTGTTATGTCATCGATGTGACCGTGGTAGCTGACCATGCAGACCTTGATAATGCCCATCAAAGTAAGATAGAGCGATATAATACGCAGTGTGTTCACAACTACGCCTGTAGAGTGAGTGGAACTGCTACTGCAGCCATCTCCGCAGTGGTCTTTAATTGGAGAGGTGCACTGGTGGTTCCATCCTTTAGGCTAATGAAATACAATTTGTTATTGAGCATAGAAAGTATAGAATTGCTGGGAATAATTGTTTTGGAGAGAGGATTTAAAACTTGGATGCATCACCGAAGATCTACATATCGGGTGCATGAAGAGGATGAAAGATCACAATGTGAAGAACTATGGGAGGATGGATAAGGCTGCGTGAAGTTATGCAAATAATAATGGGAAGAATATTTCGAACAAATACTCGAACGCTGTACTTTTATATATTGTATTTATAATCTCTTCTATTTCGTATTTTAATTATTTGAGGGAAGGCTACTCATTAAGCCTGAATATACTTTTATCATTCAATAAAGTATTATAATAGCCAAATGCCTCGTCATCTAATTAGTGATGCGCATGAATGGATTAACGAGATTCCCACTGTCCCTATCTACTATCGAGTGAAACCACAGCAGGGAAAGAAGACCCTGTTGACCTTGACTCTAGTCTGACTCTGTGAAAAAACATGAGAGGTGTAGAATAAGTGGGAGGAGCAATCCGCAAGTAAAATACAACTACTCTTATCGTTTTTTTACTTATTCGGTGAAGTAGAGCTCGATGTCACGTCCACATTTTTGTGTTAAGATCGCTTTTTTGCCAGTCGATCCAAGGCGAAGACGCTGTCAGGTTTGGAGTTTGGCTGGGGCAGCACGACTGTGAAATGATAACACAGGTGTCCTAAGGTGAGCTCAATGAGAACGGAAATCTCATGTAGAACAAAAGGGTAAAAGCTCACTTGATTTTGATTTTCAGTATGAATACAAACTGTGAAAGCATGGCCTATCGATCCCTTACTCTTTATGAGTTTTAAGCTAGGGGTTTCAGAAAAGTTACTACAGGGATAACCAAATACTTTAAAGTATGCTGACGATTTTATCCCGCCCATCCTACCCCACTTTTGTTTCATGCACATCCTTGTGTCTGAGTGATGACATGTTGTTAAAATTTGAAATATTGTTGGCCTAAGGGAAGGATTGTGAGTCAACATCTTGTAGGATTTTTAAGAATGAAAGGAATAGACAAATGGATGCACTGCTAAAATGTTTTATTAGTTGGATAATAGATCTCTGGTTTACATGCTGAAGTCTATTATTTTGTGTTTGCTAAAGCTTAGGGTTTCGATTGATATATCATTACATCCAAAATATGCTGGTGAATATTCTATTTCTTAATGGCGGTTTTAGCTTATTATTGTTTTAACACAAAGGGAACGATATATTAGAAATATTTTTTTATTTTTTAAGTAGACCTTTATCTGAATTAACTTGTTGAAGAAAATAACAATCTTTAATGTATATTTGGGTTTTCACTCCTTTTGTACACACTTCTTCCTTTTATTCTTTTTTTTGAAGGCTTAACTTTAATATGTGTAGTAGGGTTGTAGATTGTCGCAGTATTTGTTTCGCTACTTCTTTTATGTTTTTTGTTCTTGCAAGGTACATCTTTGCTTTGGGTAGCAGCAGGTGTTGTGTTGTCTAGACTTTCGTCATCTGAAGAATCTAAACGGTAGAGTAAGTTCTTCTTAACTCTCCTGTAAGGTTCAGAGGCATGATCATTTGATTCCAGGCAACAATGGCTGGTTAGAAAGTCTTTAAGTCCAGAAATGGTTGGGTCATTTTTAAACTGCGATGCTAACTTATTGGTGCCTACTGTCTTAGCAGCATATTCATCTGGATTGGTCATGAGTGTTTTCACAACGGAATAATGGATTCCCATGGAAAACATAGCACCACCGACTTTGACCATACTGTCAAAGAACGACTCGACATCATTACATCTTTAGCATCTGCCAGATTAGGTTTTTCCACGTTCCTTGTGTTGAGTCTTTCAAGACATCAAAGGAATCCACTGAGGATTTGTTGCATTTCTGCAAACTTTTCAGTCTGAATGAATGCGTTGTTATCTGTTGCAAGAAAGTCCATATTTTCGTTGATGGTTGCTGCAAATTCACTCATTGCAACTTGTGGACGGATGAGCCATTCGCAGTTTTTTGGATTCACTCTCTTGAAAATGGTTTTGTCATGAGGCCAGCTGTTAGCAACTCCATATGGTCTCAGGAAGTTCGAAGGAAAGTGGTTGTAAAAAAGTACACCACTTGGTGTGTCGGATGGACTTGGTGATTCTTTAGTCCTATACATCTAAGGATGATAAATACACTGAAATTAGAATACTATACTTGAAGAAGCTAAACAACTATTTTGAGCTAGTGACTATTGATTCACTGCAAAAATACTGTTGTTTAAAAAATTCTGTTGACTGTAAGTTCACCTGGTTTGCATATTGAAATGTGTGTGTCATGTAGAGATAGTTTAAAATTTGTGCTTTAGGAAACAGGATACTTGAAGATATACTGAATAGAAATTAGGAATAGTAGATATCTAATTCTAAAAGTTGGTATCGATAGACCTAATTCAGTTCAGACAGTTGTTTCACAGGTGTAAAAAAATGTGTTTTCAAATAGTTGAGGAAGTAAATATCATTTTAAGACATCTTACTCTTGAAAGCGCAATATATGCAGTTCCCGGAGGTATGTTATTTATGTCAAACCATAGCACAACTTTGCTCAATGTTTGGCCTTGGGCTTTACACATAGTAGTTGCATCTGCAGAACAGAATGGATGTATGGTTTTTTGTTTACCTGATGTTGTCATTGTAACAGGATGTACAGGAACCAGTTGGTCATTTGGCAACCTGAGGACAACAGTTTGATTTTGGACAGTGTAAACAATAGCTAGTCGGCCATTGACAACATTGTTAGCCTTGTCCCTGTTTTGAGTAATAACAACTCTCATGCCAACATATATGCATGAAGGTGGAAAGTCACCATCTAGTTGAAGTGTAACAGCTGGGGAAACTTGCTTGAAAAGTGTCTCAGTCATTAACTGATTAACATGATTTGCTGCATGCCTTGTGAATGTTAATATCATGGTTTCTGGATGTATTTTGAATGCTTCATTGATATTGTCAGTGACATGGTCTTGTTTGGAGATTACATGTCCTCTTTGAATTTCATCGAGTAAACATTGATTTGGAATCCAGTGTCTTATGTGGTCTAAAAATTTGAAGTAAAGTTCATCACCAACTATGTGTTGCCCTATCAAGTTATAACGGTAAGAGATTTGTAGGAAATTAATGTTGTCTAAGGCACTAGGTAACTGCATGATTTTTTGACTTTGTTTGCAAAATGGTTGTTGCTGTGCTGGATCTCCACACAGAAGGACGACAGGCCGAAACATCACAACAATTAGGGTTTTTAGTATATGATTGAAAATATGTTGTGGAATCATAGACAATTCATCAATAATAATTGTCATATCATGCAATGTCCCAAGTAATGGAAGGACTCTCATCACAGTCCACAGGATAATGAAATGAAGCATGAACTGTATCACAAACAAGGCCATCTGGCAACTGTGACCTGTGAACCGAAGCAAGAAATCCAGCGGGAGCAGCAATCAAGATGGTAGCATCCGTCTTCAATAGTTCTTCTACAGTAGATAATATTGTGTGACTTTTTCCTGATCCGGGTTTCCCGGTCACAAGTATCGGTCTAGTCCAGACATTTTCTTTACACCCTGGTTGGATTTCGTAGTCATGTGAATCTGCTGTAGGATGGTAGAACTCTTCCTCATCTTCAGAGAAATCTGAATCAGTATCATCATCCTTGATTTGTGTTGGTGTATAGAGGTTATATTCTGTGTTCCTAGCATGACTGATGTTAATATGTGTTTCTTGACTGCAAGTTGCTGTGGATCTAAATTGAAAATGGGTGTCTCGACAGGATGATGAGCATTCAGTTGTATGGATGAGATAATTTGAGTTTGCCAGAGGTAAAACATGTCAGAAAGGCTATCAATGTAAGAAATTGCTGTTGTTTTATAACAGTCACGATGTCCTTGATTGTGTAAGAAGGTAGACAGATTACTTTCAATCTTCCAAAGCTGTGGAAAGTGCTGAACAGCTGCAGCATACCACTGCAAACACTGTGGTATACGATCATGATGTGGATGATGTAACTGTGTTAGTTTGTTATGGGCCAGGTTCATTAACAAGTATTGAAAAAGATATTCTTTGTTGAAGAATGAGAGTACTTTTAAACCGACTAATGTATTGCCAAATTTATGTTGTGGGGATTGCTTTATTGTGATTAAATGTCCGCAACCATTGCAAGAAAGTGTAATGTTGAAATTGCTGCGGTCTACATCTGTAGGTCATTGCAAATTTGTCATCTCTGGCAGTATCACTGTGTGGTACAATGTACCGCTTCATTCTGCTACTCGTCCATGCTATTTTTCTAGATGATAGTGCAAGCCACATTTCTGGTTCAGCTGGTTTCATTTGCATTACATATCTTATTGCAGTTTGTACACCATTAACATGGTAAGAATATAATGCCTCAGCAGTAATGTCATCCTAACACTTACTCACATACGAACTGATGTATTTCAGGATCATAGCTCTTCCGTCTGTTGTCTGGAAGTCCATGGAACATTTAAGTGCAGGAAGTAAAGTTGACACATAAGCTCTTAAGTTTAATGCAAATTCTTCAGCAGGATGTTTTAAATGAAGGATTTTTTTGTCATCTCTTGTCTCAATATAACTGTCATTGTCCTGCAGTTGTAGTGAGTGAGAGGATTTATCAGACGTTTGATACTTTTGAACATAAAAACTGAGATCAGGCAAATCTTCTGGGATATCAGCTCGCATAAACTGGTGTTGAATTTTACTGATGTCTTTTAGCCAAAGCAACAAATGCAAATGAACTGTGCCTCGCTGTTGAAATTCAAATCGGTAATAGTAAGTGAGAACATTAGACTGGGTAGAAATTCGGTTGTAACTAAAAATGTGTTTTGTCCATTTATTGCTATTGCTTCCACAAAGATATCCTCTCACCGTTTGTTCTAGAACATGAGCAATATGCATGGTTTCAAAGCCTGCTAGTTGTGTTGATCCTCTGCCAGTTTTGGATCTAATGTCAGAAATCCAAATAGGGAATGGAAAAGACCATTCAAAGGTACTGATGGTAATGAAGACGTCTGGCAATCCAAACTGGCCAACTGCATCGAGAAGGTATCAGTGTTGCCACTGCCAATAGGTAACAGAAAAGGTTTTTGAGTCAAGAGCTTGAGCAGATGAACAGTTCAATGTCCTGGCAGTATTGATGGCTCCACTAACAATTTTATATAGCCACCTGTCATAATGAAATTGTAACAACTCATAATGTAATGAATAATCTAAAATTTCTGAGAATAGTTTAATCACAAAGGAAACCTTATTGCTCAATCTAGTAGACCTTCCACTCATCAAATGTTCACACCAATTTTCAAATGGATATAAATTGGGCCATAATGCACATTCAATCCCCTCAGTTTCTTTCATATTAAATATATTTAAGGTCTTGTCCTCTGAGAGAAGCTGTTCTCGCAATAATGTGACTGAGGTGAAGACATGAGGTAACAATATGCACTTTGACATCGACTTTTTTTGTGCAGCATCGACAATATATGAGATCTCCTCCACTGATTTTTCAGAAATAACTAACTTGTTCATTGATGTTTTGATGCGATAGCTCTTTGGATGCTTGACATAGTCACCACACATGAGGTAAAAGGGTCTAAGTATGTCAACATCTTTTGCATTCAAAGACAGAAGAGGAGACGGTATGTTCTCACATCATGGTACTACATATCTGTTAGTCGAACATGTACATGATTTAGTGTATGCATTCTTTTGTCTGTTGGCAAATGTATAAGGTAATATGTTGCTTAAAAGACTGTTGCATTTAGAGCAGTATGACCAAGAATTATATTTGGCCCAAAATTCAATGTTAGAGGAGTTGGTTGTAATTGCATCACTAACAAATGAACTATGAGAACTTGGAACAAGCTGTCTCGATTCAAAATATGCCATTTTTTCTGCATCTTCCCCATTGTTTCTTTCCATTTTGGCTCTTTGATAAATCAAGACTTTTTGAGAAAGTTTGGGGTAGTTAAAAATGAGGAAGGTTTTTCTATTAGCCCAATAATGTTGCCCATCTTCTTCATTTGACCAAAATGGCATACTGAACAACACCACAATCAAACTGCAGTGTATAGACAAGTGGTAGTTAAATATATCTATTATGTGAATGCCATGACTTATGTAAAGTGGTGAACTTCAAAAACTAGATATGGTTGAGTAAGGAAGACAGAATTTCAGGAAAGCTAAATGGCTTCACAAGTCTAGTGTTGGCTGAAATAGATGATAATGATAGAACTACTCAGCAACAAACATCGGACAATAAGGTAAAAAATGCATAATAAGGTGTGATAGTATATTGCAATTACAGAAAGAATTATTATACAAGTTATGATAGTTCAACTGACGGTGAGATTCTTTAAACAATGGTTAATGATAAGAGCACAATCTAAAACATTGCAAAATTCACCTGGTGACTGTAGGTGTAATATCGCTACAGTTAAGATAAAGTCTTAAGACTTAGGCAATAAGTGAGGAAAGTCACAATGAGAAGGTACAAGTACAGACAAAATTTCGCTAACAAGGAGTGTAGCAGAAAAAAGTAAGAAAATAATAGAACAGTGGTAGTTGCACAAAGAATATTGTTCTTCTTAAGTAGATAATGGAGCACCTGGGGCATGAAGTAGACCGAAATGTGAATTGAAGCGTTCAGAAGACTACTTGTCAAAGATCAATTTGGATAGAATGTGTAAATATCCAACAAATTATATCAAAGTGAATAACTTGAAACTCTGTAGAATGCAAAGGTAGAAATAATGTATAGGCTTCACCACAATAGCGTTTTGTTGGTAAAATGGATGTGGGAGTAATTAAAAAAACGGCCAAGGAAGAAGCAACAGAAGCAAAATTTAGCGAATATAGATATACTCGATAGATTCGAACGAATTATGAGATAAAGAGACTTCCCTAGCAACAACAATTCTATTAATTGAGAGATAAGTGAAGAAGTAAATGTATCACTTACTATGAGATGTTACTATGCGATGTTTCAGCTGTAGATTTTCAGAGAAGAGGAAAAAGTTGGCACATATGTAATCACAACAATGGCGGAGCAAAAAGGCCTGAAGAAGACGTTGCTGGGGGCAAAGGAACAAAATGGGGGTCGATTTTATTCACAACATAGGTTACATAACCTTAATGATGATAAAGCATATGTGAAATCAGGATAAATAAAATTAGTATCATGTCTGTGATAATTTCGCAGAAATGGAATGCAAATCATTCTCGGCAAGTAAGGGTTGAAGAATTTTGATAGAAAATCTGTCTTTCTCAATAGACAAATCATACATTAAGAATTGTAGCAATAATATGAAGGTCGAGTCGATTGTAGTACATCCCGAATCATGAAGACAGACATAAAGTCAAGGTTATAAATGCATCTCCCTATAAGGGCACATGCAATTACAGGGAATAGTATTAATGTTGAAAATGTAAATAGACTAAATATTGCAGTAGAAGGCAAATGGGTCAAATCAGTGGAGTGAAATATGAATAAACGATAAATTGAAATAATAAATTAGAATTAGCTTATCAAAGTTATCACTCTTCAAAGTATAACAGTCAATGTAAGATACAACTGAGCAATATTAAGGAGTTGAAACTTGAGGTGACCGACTACATTCGAAAATGTCTGGGTAAGGGCCAAAACCATTAAGAAGCAACAGAAATAACGGCCGAAAACTAAGTGAATAGCATTATACAAATTTCTGTATGAAAGATATATAGATAAAAGTGCATTTAATGAAAGTCTCTGCACGGGAATTCAGTCATAGGAATCCCGAAATCAGAGTAATGTTGATGACAAATGAAAAGAGAGAACCGAGATGTGGTGATGGAGGTCTGAGGGAAAAACCATTGTGTCCGAAGGAAAGAATGAGATAGAAACACTGGAAATCCCAAATAAAATACCATTGTATATAAACGAGAAGGTATTTAATAAATTTAGCTAATCTTTTCACATAACATTTAAAGAAAAGAGGTGAAGAACCTTACGAAATTGGAGTCGGTAGAAAGGCGGAATTTAAAGATGGCCGCATAAGGGGAAAACCATTAAAGACAAACAGAAATAGCATGTTAAAAGCCAGTGAATACACGTATATAAGTTTAGATATGAAACAAACAGAGAAAGCTGCATATCATCAAAATCTTCCCTGGTGACTCACTCAAAACAACACTAGAACTAAAGTGACATTGATCACAAACCAAAAGTCAGAGGCGAGGAATTAACATAGCCGTCTCAGGTAAAAACCATCGTATGGCAATGTAAGAAGAACATAGAAACACTGCAAATTCCAAATAAAATACCAGTGATGGTAATCGTGAAGGAATGAAATGCATTCCTCTCATCATTTGACATAAAATTTCATGCAAACATCAGAGAGATAAAAATAAAAGTCAAACAAAGAAGGAATCGGATGTTGAAACATAGCATGTCAACATAAAACGAACGACGAAGAGTCGATTAAAGCGTGCAAATGTAGTTCAGAATTGCAATAAAACGAGCCAAAAGTCCTTCAGTACAGTCAAACGTTAAGTAAATTGCAAAATAATGTTCTTAAGAGCTTCCAAAGTCAGGACACTTGCTAACATATTGTCACAATATATCACGAAATGGGTAAGAAACAGTGGCAGAAGGGAAAATGGTTAAATAGGCGAAGTAAAAAGTCAATAAATGTAATAATAACATAAAACCCAGCTTCCCAAAAATATTAGTATTTAAACTATCCCCCTTAATGTCAAACTCCATGCCGGAAATAAGAAATAAATACTTTAAAACACAAAGGAGAAGTAAGAAGAAAACACGCTATTTAAAGATGGCCGCCATAGTTAAATTACTATAGAAAAAAGATGTTCAAAGTCAAATTACAAGAAAACTGCCGATTGCAAATTCATAAAAATTTCACCAAATGCACAACTCAATAAGGACTTTAATCTGATCGAAAAAAAACGGGGGTTAGAAATCATCAGAAAACTTATTATAATGCTACATGTCATGAAGGTCATGGTCACATAAAGAATAGAAAAAAATATACATATTTGTAAATGATGCCATACCAATTAAAAGTTTAAAGCGTACGGAAATTATGAATAACTGACTTGTGGTAGCCAAGCGTTCAGAGCGATATTGGTTTTTGATCCTTCGAACTCGGCTCTTCCTATCATTGCAAAGCAGAATTCGCCAAGCGTCGGATTGTTCACCCGCCAATAGGGAACGTGAGTTGGGTTTAGACTGTCGTGAGACAGGTTAGTTTTACCCTGCTGTTGATGTGTCGTTGCAATAGTAATTCTGCTCAGTACGAGAGGAACCGCAGATTCAGACAATTGGCATTTGCACTTGGCTGAAAAGCCAATGGTGCAAAGCTACCATCTGTTGGATTATGACTGAACGTCTCTAAGTCAGAATCCGTGCTAGAAAGCAACGATTCATTCCTCTGGACAATCTTAGGCAAACAAGAATAGAAGCTTCGGCTTCCTGTGTCACAATGTGCTAAGGAGCAGACTATGCTCTAAAGCACTACCTTGACCAAAATCTAAATTTTCCAGAGCTAAATCCTTTGCAGACAACTTAAATAAAGAACGGGGTATTGTAAGCAGTAGAGTAGCCTTGTTGCTACAATCTGCTGAGATTAAGCCCTTGTTCCAAGATTTGTTCCTTTTTTTTTTTTTAAAGCATAATCACATCCTCCGTAATGGTTGGGCAGTGGTTTTGCTTGCAAAGGGGCACACAACTGAAGCCATCGCCAGCTGACTGTTGGGAAAAGCTTTGGCTTCCACTGTCACAATGTGCTAAGGAGCAGACTATGCTCTGAAGCACTACCTTGACCAAAACCTAAATTTTCCTCAGCTAAATCTTTTGCAGATGACTTAAATAAAGAACGGAGTATTCTAAGCAGTAGAGAGTAGCCTTGTTGCTACGATCTGCTGAGACTAAGCCCTTGTTCTAAGACTTGTGCCTTTTTATTGGGGTTTTTTACAAGCATAATCACATCCCCCGTAATGGTTGGGTAGTGGTTTTGCTTGCAAAGTGGCAGGCACCTGAAGCCATCGCCAGCTGACAGTTGGGAAAAGCTGTAGCAGGAAACAAACTGCGGGGCTCGGGGAAAAAGGCAAGACGATAAAACATGATGGTGATATTTTGACTTGATAGCGAAAAGCAGGCTTTCCGACCTTGAATGAACAAGTTGCTCCCTCTTCGAATTCGTCTCCTGTTTATTGGTAAGGCACCTGAAGGTTGGGATCATGTCCACTGTATACATGTTGATGATATTCTGACACTGTGGAAATCAACTGAAAAATTTTGTTGACTAGAGTGGGATTTGGAGTTGCGACTTCGGGATGCCGGTCGGCCGCTGTACCTGCTGAGCTATCGAGTCCACAGGAATTGGAGGCGAGGTTTATCCAGTGCATTTGAGAAAGTTAGCATTGATCATATTGTGTTTGCAGTTTCTCAAGTTACCTGAGATATCCGTGGCAGCAGCAAGTGGTGTTGGGGTAGTGTTAGGTTGGCACAACTTATCGGAGGATGCTTTGGACTTGTTAAAAATTAACCATCTCCTTGTCAATTATTACAATGGAAAAATTGTCCAGGAACTGGAGGCATGGTTTATCCAGTGCATTTGAGAAAGTTAGCATTGATTGTATTGTGTTTGCAATTTCTCAAGTTGCCCAACATATCCGTGTCAGCAGCAAGTAGTGTTGGGGTAGTGTTAGGGTGGCACAAATTGTCGGAGGATGTTTTGGACTTGTTAAAAATTAACCATTTCCTTGTCAATTGTTACAACGGAAAAATTTAGGCTAGTAATCGTAGGAGACTGTGTTGTTGAGTGCTGAGTGGGCAACTGATGGCTTCTGGGTTGGTGAAGTTGCACCATTGAAGTGAGTGTGTTTGCTAGTGCTATGATATGCTAAGCAAATGTGTTTGCTTCAAAATGCAGCTTGATCAAGTCCGAGCCTGTCCCGATGGGTGCAGTTGCAAGGCTGTGATGCCTTGGCCACACAGGCCTCTCCTTGGTTTTCATGGTACTTGGCCTGCTTGACTGTGTTGGGAGAGGGGTGGTTTGCTTGATGTTTGTTCCACAGTCCTTTTCGTTGCCATTTAGTCGATTTTTGGCAGGTGTGCACAGTGTCGGTTGCAGTTCTGCATCTGAAAGTGTTGCGAATGTTGTGTGACTGTTCGTTGAACAACATTTAATTGTGAGCGTTTTGAAGCTATATGCTTACTATTCAGGCAGAGGTAGGGGACCGGGCCATTTGCTGTGCAGTGGCTTTCCTTGGTCACCTAGGTCTTGCCAAGAGAAATGTCTTAAGACATGGCAAAGAGATGCATGCCGTGCCGGTCGGTCACTGCTCGACCAGTTGCAGGTGCACGGTCATGTAAGAGGAAACTGCATTTTGTCCTTTAAAAACAGCTCAGCTGGTCGTCCAAAAGTACGAGAGGCTCTTTGCAACCTTTCTCCTCCTTTGTTCGACAGTTAACTGGTTGATCCTACAGTAACATATGCTTGTCTAAAAGATTAAGCCATGCATGTCTAAGTATAAGCACTTCTACTGTGAAACTGTGAATGGCTTATTAAATCAGTTATCGTTTATTTGATTGTACCCTTACTACTTGGATAACCGTAGTAATTCTAGACCTAATACAAGTGAAAAGTCCCGACTTCTGGAAGGGATGTATTTATTAGATTAAAAACGAATGCGGGTTCACTTCCGAATTTTTGGTGATTCATAATTTTTCGAATCGCATGGTCTTACGTGCCGGCAATGTTTCATTCAAATTTCTATCCTATCAACTGTCAATGGTAAGGTAGTGCCTTACCATGGTTGCAACGGGTGATGGGGAATTAGGGTTCAATTCCGGAGAGGGAGCCTGAGAAACGGCTACCACATCCAAGGAAGGCAGCAGGCGTGCAAATTACTCAATCCTGACACAGGGAGGTAGAGATAAAAATAATAATGCAGGGCTTTTCAAGTCTTGTAATTGGAATGAGTATAATTTAAATCTCCTAGGAACAATTGGAGGGCAACCCTGGTGCCAGCAGCTGTGGTAATTCCAGCTCCAATAGCGTATACTAAAGTTGTTGCAGTTAACAAGCTTGTAGTTGGATTTCTTGGGGGTGCAGTTGGTCAGCCGCAAGGTATGTTACTGGCTGAGCTCTTCTTCTTTGCCAAGACTACGTGTGCTCTTAATTGAGTGTGGGTAGGATTTGCGACGTTTACTTTGAAAAAATTAGAGTGTTCAAAGCAGGCTTGTGCTTGAATACATAAGCATGGAATAATGGAATAGGACTTTGGTTCTATTTTGTTGGTTTCTAGAACCGAAGTAATGATTAATAGGGACAGTTGGGGGCATTCGTATTTTGTTGTCAGAGGTGAAATTCGTGGATTTACGAAAGACGAACTAATGCAAAAGCATTTGCCAAGAATGTTTTGATTAATCAAGAACGAAAGTTAGAGGATCGAAGACAATCAGATACCATTCTAGTTCTAACCATAAACGATGCTGACTAGGAATCAGCGGGTGTTATTGTATGACCCCGTTGGCACCTTATGGGAAACCAAAGTTTTTGGGTTCCAGGGCATGTATGGTTGCAAAGCTGAAACTTAAAGGAATTGACGGAAGGGCACCACCAGGAGTGGAGCCTGCAGCTTAATTTGACTCAACAAGGGAAAACTCACCAGGTCCAGACATAGTAAGGATTGACAGATTGAGAGCTCTTTCTTGATTCTATTGGTGGTGGTGCATGGCCATTCTTAGTTGGTGGAGTGATTTGTCTGGTTAATTCCATTAACGAGCGAGACCTTGACCTGCTAAATAGTCAGGCAATTCGCGAATCGTCCTCAACTTCTTAGAGGGACTGTTGGTGTTTAACCAAAGTCAGGAAGGCAATAACAGGTCTGTGATGCCCTTAGATGTCCTGGGCCACACGCACGCTACGCTGACGATGGTGGCAAGTTGCTCCTTCACAAAAAAGTGTGGGTAATCTTGTGAATCATTGTCATGCTGGGGATAGATCATTGTAATTTTACATCTTGAACGAGGAATTCCTAGTAAGGGCAAGTCATCAGCTTGCGTTGATGAGATTCAGAGATCCTGCTTCCCAGGGCTCTTGCCCATGTCTCCAAGTTCAGTTGTGTTACCGCTGGTGCCACTAGGTGGCAGTATCCCTGTTCTGGTTTGGGAATATTAACCCAATTCCCTTTCTAAAGGCAGCCCAAAATTGGGCACTTTGTAACGGAATTTCCTTATCTCTTAGGATCAACTAACCCATGTCGAACTGCTGTTCACATGGAACCTTTCTTCACTTCAGTCTTCAAAAATCTCATTTGAATATTTGCTACTACCACCAAGATCTGCACCAGAGGCCGTTTAACCCTGGCTCGTGCCAAAGGCTGCATCATGACCTCCATGCCCTCCTACTCATCAGAACTTCGCACTTGTTTCGACAGCCAACTATAGGTGTGATGCTTGAGCGCTATCCATTTTCATTGTTAGTTGATTCAGCAGGTGAGTTGTTATGTACTCCTCAGCGGATTCCGACTTCCATGGCCACCGTCCTGCTGTCAATATCAACCACACCTTTTGTGGTGTCTGATAAGTGTCAACTTGGGCACCTTAATTCAGCATTCGGTTCATCCTGCATTGCCAGTTCTGCTTACCAAAAATGGCCCAGTAGGAGCTCGCATTTGAATGTCTGGCTTCAGTTAAGCAAGTCTGACTTCTTACCAATTTAAAGTTTGAGAATATGTTAAGGTCATTTCGACCCTAAGACCTCTAATCATTTGCTTCACCTGATAAAACTGCATCCAAACTCCAGCTATCCTAAGGGAAACTTTGGAGGGAACCAGCTACTAGATGGTTCGATTAGTCTTTCACCGCTATACCCAAATTCAATGATCAATTTGTACGTCAGAATCGCTGAGCTTCCACCAGTGTTTCGGCTGGCTTCACCCTGTTCAGTCATTGTTCACCATCTATCGGGCCCCAACAGGTACACTCTTACTGAAACCTTTCTAAGAGCAGAATAGGTTGGTCAATGATGCAGCCTCTCCAAGAAGGAAGGACTTCTCATTTCAGTGAGCAAAAGCTGCATTTACTTTCATTGTGCCCATGGGTTTCAATCACCCAGAGACTCGTGCAGATGTTACACTCCTTGGTCTGTGTTTCAAGATGGGTCATATAGAGCTATATGGATGCCAATGTCCTCAGTGCATTGTGTGATCACTGCCCTGTTGAGCAGCAGTGGTTCAAGCACACAGGCATGCTGTCCGCCACAGTCGACAACCGGACCAACAAAACAGGACACCAACCCACCCCAAGGGGAGGCACATGCTGCGACAGGTCACAGTTATCCATGAGCCATGTGATTGTGAGACTTCACAATCCCTAATGATCTACCTTCCTTTCGGCCTTCTGGCTCGCAGGGTAACTGACCTTGATGCTTGCCTACCAGAAGTGCACTGCCTACATGCAGCATCTGTGCTCAACTCGCCTATGAAGATTATGTGCGTGCATGTTTTAGAATGCAAAAGACTGAATTTGGCAAGACAAATTGCTAACTCCATTTGCTTCCATTTCAACAGTTTCACGTACTCTTTAACTCTGTTTTCAAAGTCCTATTCATCTTTTCCTCATGGTACTTGTTCACAATTGGTCACGTGCCTGTATTTAGCTTTAGGTGGAGTTTACCACCGATTTTGGGCTGTGATCCCAAAGAACCGGACTCTTGAAAAGCACATCGCTGAGGATCAAACCTTTCCACATACAGGGTTATTACCCTTTATGACGTGCTGTTGCAAGCAACTTAGATAAGGTCAATTCATCTGGAAACTACTTCTCAAATCTACAATTCGCTGTTGAAATCAACGGAGATTTCAAATTTGAGCTGTTCCCCTTTCGTTTGCCATTACTGGGGGAATCCTTGTTAGTTTCACTTCCTCCACTTAGTAATTTGCTTAAATTCAGTGGGTAGTCTTGACTGATCTGAGGTCAAGAAGTTGACAGAGAGCAATAGGGTGGGAAGTGGTTAGGTCAACAGCGACAACAAAGTCATAAAATATTTTTGCTTCACGAATCGCTTGTGACTCTTGATTCCTGCTGCATTTTGAGAAACACGGTTGCAAGGCCATGAAGTCTCAATGCTTTGCAAAACAAGCACGATATTTTGCTTTTGAAACCAACAATCAGACAGACATACTCCTGGTAGACCAAAAGCGCCATTTGCATTGAAAGATTTGATGATTCATTAAATTCTGCAATTCAGACTGCTTATCGCAGCTGGCTGCATTCTTCATCGATGTACAATCCTAGGGATCCACTGTTAAAAATTGTCTTCTCATTTTTGACATTCTGACAAAGTCAAAACAACCAAAACAATACGTGCAGGAGATAAGAAAACAAAAACAAATGGGGGCAGGGCAATGCACAAAACATCTACCCATTTAACGAAGGCCAGGCTTTGATCTCACTGTCTTGTGCAGGTTCACAGAGTAAGCAGTGTGGTAATTCTTGCACTTGTTGTTGTATGAAGATTGGTGATGATCCTTCAGCAGGTTCACTTACGGAAACCTTGTTACAACTGTTACTTCCTTTAGATGATCAAGTTTGACCAACTTCTTGGCCTCCATGGCATCCTTGTGGTATTGGGCTGACCAGGTGGATCTATGCAGTGTGTGCTACAGCTACAACACTGTAGGTTTTTAGACCAGCTAGTCTTTGCTACTGGACATGCTTTGCTCGTCATTGAGCTTTCTTTTAGTGCTTCAAATTTTTGTGCTCTCATTCCTGGGTAGGCCGACTCTTAGGTGCTTCAGTATTCAAAGAGGGTCGAGAGCACCCTACACTTAGTTGTTGGTAAAGCCTTTTCTTTTCCTGTTGTGTTTTTTGAGTTTTCACCCTTTTCTGTGTTCTGTCCACAGGACACTTTAGTGCTAGTTAGTGTTTTAGTGTCTTTGGCCTCCGTTTGCTGTGGTGAGGTCAGACTTGATTGTCATTACTATTACTGTTGGTCCCATAATTTTTGGGACAGTGTACTTGTCCTTTGACCTCACTTCCCTGTAGTGAGGTCAAAGACTTTATTCTTCATTATTACCATTAGTGTTTGTCCCATAATTTTTAGGACAGTGTTCTATTAATAATTCCCATATAATTTTTGGGACTGTGTTTTTCTGTCCTTTGACCTCCCTTTCCTTGTAATGGGATCATAGACTTGATTTTTTGGTTCAGTGTTCGTCCCATCATTTTTGGGACTGTATTCTAAATTTTGTATTTCAATTTTTAAATATTTACATTAAGCATGCTGTCTCTTTCTACCTCTCTCTCCAGACAACTACGCCCTCTGGAATGAGATGACATGCCTCTTTACACTAACTAAACAAATCGTAGGCCCGGACTCATCCACCAAAGTCCCAGCCGAGTTTATAAAAGTTCTTGGACCTGGCCTCATCTCTAGTGTCCAAACTCTCCTGAGCTATCAATTCCAGGTTGAATTGAAGACCGTCCATGACAGGCAGTCCCTGGAACTCTGGGGACTAGATTTTTGGGGTGTCCATCTTACCCCGCAGCCTGGCTACGAGGTCTTCCACCAGGTTTTCGTGGACCAGGTCCCGTTTCAGGTGCCCAAGGAGGCTTTCCAGTTCGATCTAGGCTTGTATGGGCGGGTGGTTGCCGTCAAGCAGCTACCGGTAAAGGGCTACCCAAGCATCCAGTCTAGCACCAGAATGGTGATGATGACAATTAGGACACCAGTCCCTTGCTAAATCAAGGTTGCTGGTTTCTCTTGCACTGCCATCTACAAGGGGCAACCCGTTACCTGTAGCCGTTGTGACGGTCGAGGTCACAAAGACAAGCAGTGCCCATCAAGGACTGGCCAGAAGTCCTTTGCTGGGGCAGTGAGGGACTGTAGATCTGGTCCCCCTCTCACTGCCCATACCAGTTTGGGCACCACTGTTATCAAAAATAATGGGGGTCAGCACAAGCCAGACCCTCCTGTTGCCAAAAAAACTATGGTCAAGCCTTCCACTCCAGGGAAGGGTGCCACACGGCCTTCCCCCAGCCAGGGGGAAATGAGCACCTGTTCCCCATGACAACATCATTGGCAGAAGACACACCAAAAAAGTGGCCAAGTCACATCGTACTCGAGGCAGGCAAGGGTATGTGCTGGCCTCCCTCCAGTTAAGAGGATGGTGGGCATGTGCCCAAACCTGCCCAGTTATTAGAGAGGATTGCTCTCCTCCCCCATCAGCCACAGGGGCACCCAAGAAAGGAGGTCACTGCTCTTCTGGCCTGCCACTCCCCACCACCAAATCCCTTACCTGCAGTAGGTGGTCGGTGACGATTACTCATTGCCGTTCAACATCCTGATGTCCCTCCATTGCGGTAAAGCAGGGTCGTTCTGCCTGGCCAGTGAGCAGTATGCTACCCAGTTGTAAAGGACTGTTGCACGCTCTTGATGCAAAGGGTTACTCCACTCCACCAACTCCCACTACCACCACCCCTGTGGTTACTTTGAACACACCCACTGTGTGCTCTGTTTGCATGCCAGCCACTGCATTGCCTATCACAGTCCATCCTCTTAACCATGAGGATGATCACTTGGCCCAGATGCTTGACTTATTACCAGCATCTTCTGCCATGGACCCCATCTTGGCTGAGATGTCCAATGCCCAAGCTGGTCTGGAAAAGGCCCTGGTTCCCTATACAGGGCCTCCCAAGGCTGCTGGGTCAACCTCCGCATTAGCCATCATGGATGTTTCTCCAGGGCTAGATCTGCCCCCTACATCATCTGCGGCAGATCTCAATCTTGCAGATGGCTGATGCCCATCTTGTTCCTCCTCTCCCAGAGTCAGATTGCGAGGATGCCCTGTGGGGTAACAACATTGTTGACATGCCCCTGGGGGACTCCCAGGCCCTGGAAGTTTTTATGACCAGGGCCTCAACACCCATCAATCCAGGCACACCACCGCCTAAAATCCAGAATTTTTCAGACTCTGGATCAGAAGGGATGGAGATTGGTTGCTTCTCTCCATCACACGGAGCCATCAAGCCCCTGGTGCCTACCGCCGTAGTCGGCCAGGTCTTTGATGTGGTCGCTTCTGATCACATTAGCCAGTTTTCTGCCTTGGAGGAGGGCTTGGTGCTGGTTCACACTTCTTCCTGCATGGTGGAACAGACTGCCATCATGGCCACACAACAGGAGAGTGACGACATCATACCTCTCACACCCAGCGAGACAGGGACAATCCAGCGGACTCTGATCCAGTCTGCTGCAGGATCGACGATGGCCCTTGGTCCAATGTTGTTTGTCGGTGGAAGGCAGGCCAGATTCCTTAGGGTCCACCCCTGATTGGCAGCCATCAATGCTGGCCCCACCACCTACCCACCAATGCTTGGAGTCTGAGGCATCCAACCCTCAGTTCACATATGATGGCAGCTCAGACCAGTATCCCCTGTCAGACAAGGAATACCAGTTGGTATCCGAGTCGAGTGATGATGACAAGACTTTGGCCATACTTGCCAAGTCTGCAGAATCGAAAGGATGGACTTGGTGATTCTTTAGTCTTATACATCTAAGGATGATAAATACACTGAAATTAGAATACTATACTTGAAGAAGCTAAACAACTATTTTGAGCTAGTGACTATTGATTCACTGCAAAAATACTGTTTTTAAAAAATGCTGTTGACTGTAAGTTCACCTGGTTTGCATATTGAAATGTGTGTGTCATATAGAGATAGTTTAAGATTTGTGCTTTAGGAAATAGGATACTTGAAGATGTACTGAATAGAAATTAGCAATAGTAGATATCTAATTCTAAAAGTTGGTATCGATAGACCTAATTCAGTTCAGACAGTTGTTTCACAGGTGTAAAAAAATGTGTTTTCAAATAGTTGAGGAAGTAAATATCATTTTAAGACATCTTACTCTTGAAAGCGCAATATATGCAGTTCCCGGAGGTATGTTATTTATGTCAAACCATAGCACAACTTTGCTCAATGTTTGGCCTTGGGCTTTACACATAGCAGTTGCATATGCAGAGCAGAATGGATATACGGTTTTTTGTTTACCTGATGTTGTCATTGTAACAGGATGTACAGGAACCAGTTGGTCATTTGGCAACCTGAGGGTAACAGTTTGATTTTGGACAGTGTAAACAATAGCTAGTTGGCCATTGACAACATTGTTAGCCTTGTCCCTGTTTTAAGTAAAAACAACTCTTATGCCAACATATATGCATCAAGGTGGAAAGTCACCGTCTAGTTGAAGTGTAGCAGCTGGGGAAACTTGTTTGAAAAGTGTCTCAGTCATTAACTGATTAACATGATTTGCTGCAGGCCTTGTTAAAATTGAATATCATGGTTTCTGGATGTTTTTTGAATGCTTCATTGATATTATTGTCAGTGACATGGTCTTGTTTGGAGATTACATGTCCTCTTTGAATTCCATCGAGTAAACATTGATTTGGAATCCAGTGTCTTATGTGGTCTAAAATTTGGAAGTAACGTTCATCACCAACTCTGTGTTGCCCTATCAAGTTATAACGGTAAGTGATTTGTAGGAAATTAATGTTGTCTAAGGCACTAGGTAACTGCATGATTTTTTGACTTTGTTTGCAAAATGGTTGTTGCTGTGCTGGATCTCCACACAGAAGGACGACAGGCCGAAACATCACAACAATTAGGGTTTTTAGTATATGATTGAAAATATGTTGTGGAATCATAGACAATTCATCAATAATAATTGTCATATCATGCAATGTCCCAAGTAATGGAAGGACTCTCATCACAGTCCACAGGATAATGAAATGAAGCATGAACTGTATCACAAACAAGGCCATCTGGCAACTGTGACCTGTGAACCGAAGCAAGAAATCCAGCGGGAGCAGCAATCAAGATGGTAGCATCCGTCTTCAATAGTTCTTCTACAGTAGATAATATTGTGTGACTTTTTCCTGATCCGGGTTTCCCGGTCACAAGTATCGGTCTAGTCCAGACATTTTCTTTACACCCTGGTTGGATTTCGTAGTCATGTGAATCTGCTGTAGGATGGTAGAACTCTTCCTCATCTTCAGAGAAATCTGAATCAGTATCATCATCCTTGATTTGTGTTGGTGTATAGAGGTTATATTCTGTGTTCCTAGCATGACTGATGTTAATATGTGTTTCTTGACTGCAAGTTGCTGTGGATCTAAATTGAAAATGGGTGTCTCGACAGGATGATGAGCATTCAGTTGTATGGATGAGATAATTTGAGTTTGCCAGAGGTAAAACATGTCAGAAAGGCTATCAATGTAAGAAATTGCTGTTGTTTTATAACAGTCACGATGTCCTTGATTGTGTAAGAAGGTAGACAGATTACTTTCAATCTTCCAAAGCTGTGGAAAGTGCTTTACAGCTGCAGCATACCACTGCAAACACTGTGGTATACGATCATGATGTGGATGATGTAACTGTGTTAGTTTGTTATGGGCCAGGTTCATTAACAAGTATTGAAAAAGATATTCTTTGTTGAAGAATGAGAGTACTTTTAAACCGACTAATGTATTGCCAAATTTATGTTGTGGGGATTGCTTTATTGTGATTAAATGTCCGCAACCATTGCAAGAAAGTGTAATGTTGAAATTGCTGCGGTCTACATCTGTAGGTCATTGCAAATTTGTCATCTCTGGCAGTATCACTGTGTGGTACAATGTACCGCTTCATTCTGCTACTCGTCCATGCTATTTTTCTAGATGATAGTGCAAGCCACATTTCTGGTTCAGCTGGTTTCATTTGCATTACATATCTTATTGCAGTTTGTACACCATTAACATGGTAAGAATATAATGCCTCAGCAGTAATGTCATCCTAACACTTACTCACATACGAACTGATGTATTTCAGGATCATAGCTCTTCCGTCTGTTGTCTGGAAGTCCATGGAACATTTAAGTGCAGGAAGTAAAGTTGACACATAAGCTCTTAAGTTTAATGCAAATTCTTCAGCAGGATGTTTTAAATGAAGGATTTTTTTGTCATCTCTTGTCTCAATATAACTGTCATTGTCCTGCAGTTGTAGTGAGTGAGAGGATTTATCAGACGTTTGATACTTTTGAACATAAAAACTGAGATCAGGCAAATCTTCTGGGATATCAGCTCGCATAAACTGGTGTTGAATTTTACTGATGTCTTTTAGCCAAAGCAACAAATGCAAATGAACTGTGCCTCGCTGTTGAAATTCAAATCGGTAATAGTAAGTGAGAACATTAGACTGGGTAGAAATTCGGTTGTAACTAAAAATGTGTTTTGTCCATTTATTGCTATTGCTTCCACAAAGATATCCTCTCACCGTTTGTTCTAGAACATGAGCAATATGCATGGTTTCAAAGCCTGCTAGTTGTGTTGATCCTCTGCCAGTTTTGGATCTAATGTCAGAAATCCAAATAGGGAATGGAAAAGACCATTCAAAGGTACTGATGGTAATGAAGACGTCTGGCAATCCAAACTGGCCAACTGCATCGAGAAGGTATCAGTGTTGCCACTGCCAATAGGTAACAGAAAAGGTTTTTGAGTCAAGAGCTTGAGCAGATGAACAGTTCAATGTCCTGGCAGTATTGATGGCTCCACTAACAATTTTATATAGCCACCTGTCATAATGAAATTGTAACAACTCATAATGTAATGAATAATCTAAAATTTCTGAGAATAGTTTAATCACAAAGGAAACCTTATTGCTCAATCTAGTAGACCTTCCACTCATCAAATGTTCACACCAATTTTCAAATGGATATAAATTGGGCCATAATGCACATTCAATCCCCTCAGTTTCTTTCATATTAAATATATTTAAGGTCTTGTCCTCTGAGAGAAGCTGTTCTCGCAATAATGTGACTGAGGTGAAGACATGAGGTAACAATATGCACTTTGACATCGACTTTTTTTGTGCAGCATCGACAATATATGAGATCTCCTCCACTGATTTTTCAGAAATAACTAACTTGTTCATTGATGTTTTGATGCGATAGCTCTTTGGATGCTTGACATAGTCACCACACATGAGGTAAAAGGGTCTAAGTATGTCAACATCTTTTGCATTCAAAGACAGAAGAGGAGACGGTATGTTCTCACATCATGGTACTACATATCTGTTAGTCGAACATGTACATGATTTAGTGTATGCATTCTTTTGTCTGTTGGCAAATGTATAAGGTAATATGTTGCTTAAAAGACTGTTGCATTTAGAGCAGTATGACCAAGAATTATATTTGGCCCAAAATTCAATGTTAGAGGAGTTGGTTGTAATTGCATCACTAACAAATGAACTATGAGAACTTGGAACAAGCTGTCTCGATTCAAAATATGCCATTTTTTCTGCATCTTCCCCATTGTTTCTTTCCATTTTGGCTCTTTGATAAATCAAGACTTTTTGAGAAAGTTTGGGGTAGTTAAAAATGAGGAAGGTTTTTCTATTAGCCCAATAATGTTGCCCATCTTCTTCATTTGACCAAAATGGCATACTGAACAACACCACAATCAAACTGCAGTGTATAGACAAGTGGTAGTTAAATATATCTATTATGTGAATGCCATGACTTACATAAATTGGTGAACTTCAAAAACTAGATATGGTTGAGTAAGGAAGACAGAATTTCAGGAAAGCTATATGGTTTCACAAGTCTAGTGTTGACTGAAATAGATGATAATGATAGAACTACTCAGCAACAAACATCAGACATTAAGGTAAAAAATGTATAATAAGGTGTGATAGTATATTGCAATTAGAGAAAGAATTATTATACAAGATATGATAGTTCAACTGATGGTGAGATTCTTTAAACAATGGTTAATGATAAGAGCACAATCTAAAACATTGCAAAATTCACCTGGTGACTTCACAATTAACTGTAGGTGTAATATCGCTACAGTAAGATAAAGTCTTAAGACTTAGGCAGTAAGTGAGGAAAGTCACAATGAGAAGGTACAAGGGCAGACAAAATTTCACTAACAAGGAGTGTAGCAGAAAAAAGTAAGAAAATAATAGAACAGTGGTAGTTGCACAAAGAATATTGTTCTTCTTAAGTAGATAATGGAGCACCTGGGGCATGAAGTAGACCGAAATGTGAATTGAAGCGTTCAGAAGACTACTTGACAAAGATCGATTTGGATAGAATGTGTAAATATCCAACAAATTATATCAAAGTGAATAACTTGAAACTCTGTAGAATGCAAAGGTAGAAATAATGTATAGGCTTCACCCCAATAGCGTTTTGTTGGTAAAATGGATGTGGGAGTAATTAAAAAAACGGCCAAGGAAGAAGCAACAGAAGCAAAATTTAGCAAATATAGATATACTCGATAGATTCGAACGAATTATGAGATAAAGAGACTTCCCTAGGAACAACAATTCTATTAACTGAGAGATAAGTGAAGAAGTAAATGTATCACTTACTATGAGATGTTACTATGCGATGTTCCAGCTGTAGATTTTCAGAGAAGAGGAAAAAGTTGGCACATATGTAATCACAACAATGGCGGAGCAAAAAGGCCTGAAAAAGACGTTACTGGGGGCAAAGGAACAAAATGGCGGTCGATTTTATTCACAACATAGGTTATATAACCTTAATGGTGATAAAGCATATGTGAAATCAGGATAAATAAAATTAGTATCATGTCTGTGATAATTTTGCACAAATGGAATGCAAATCATTCTCAGCAAGGGTTTAAGAATTGAAGCAAGAATATGAAGGTTGAGTCGATTGTAGTACATCCCAAATCATGAAGACAGACATAAAGTCAAGGTTATAAATGCATCTCTCTATAAGGACACATGCAATTACAGGGAATAGTATTAATGTTGAAAATGTAAATAGACTAAATATTGCAGTAGAAGGCAAATGGGTCAAAACAGTGGAGTGAAATATGAATAAACGATGAATTGAAATACATTAGAATTAGCTTATCAAAGTTATCACTCTTCAAAGTATAACAGTTAATGTAAGACACAACTGAGCAATATTAAAGAGTTGAAACTTGAGGTGACCGACTACATTCGAAAATGTCCGGCTAAGGGCCAAAACCATTAAGAAACAACAGAAATAACGGCCAAAAACTAAGTGAATAGCATTATACAAATTTCTGTATGAAAGATATATAGATAAAAGTGCATTTAATGAAAGTCTCTGCACAGGAATTCAGTCATAGGAATCCCGAAATCAGAGTAATGTTGATGACAAATGAAAAGAGAGAACCGAGATGTGGCGATGGAGGTCTGAGGGAAAAACCATTGTGTCAGAAGGAAATAATGAGATAGAAACACTGGAAATCCCAAATAAAATACCATTGTTTATAAACGAGAAGGTATTAAATAAATTTAGCTAATCTTTTCACATAACATTTAAAGAAAAGAGGAGAAGAACCTTATGAAATTAGACTCGGTAGAAAGGCGGAATTTCAAGATGGCCGCATAAGGGGAAAACCATTAAAGACAAACAGAAATAGCATGTTAAAAGCCAGTGAATACGCGTACATAAGTTTAGATATGAAACAAACAGAGAAAGCTGCATATCATCAAAATCTCTACCTGGTGACTGACTCAAAACAACACTAGAACTAAAGTGAAATTGATCACAAACCAAAAGTCAGAGGCGAGGAATTAACATAGCCATCTGAGGGAAAAACCATCGTATGGCAATGTAAGAAGAACATAGAAAAACTGCAAATTCCAAATAAAATACCAGTGATGGTAATCGTGAAGGAATGAAATGCATTCCTCTCATCATTTGACATAAAATTTCATGCAAACATCAGAGAGACATAAGAAAATAAAAGTCAAACAAAGAAGGAATCGGATGTTGAAACATAGCATGTCAACATAAAACGAACGACGAAGAGTCGATTAAAGCGTGCAAATGTAGTTCAGAATTGCAATAAAACGAGCCAAAAGTCCTTCAGTACAGTCAAACGTTAAGTAAATTGCAAAAAAATGTTCTTAAGAGCTTCCAAAATTAGGACACTTGCTAACATATTGTCACAATATATCACGAAATGGATAAGAAACAGTGGTAGAAGGGAAAATGGTTAAATAGGCGAAGTAAAAAGTCAATAAACGTAATAATAACATAAAACCCAGCTTCCCAAAAATATTAGTATTTAAACTATCCCCCTTAATGTCAAACTCCATGCCACAAATAAGAAATAAATACTTTAAAACATGAAGGAGAAGTAAGAAGAAAACATGCTATTTAAAGATGGCCGCCATAGTTAAATTACTATAGAAAAAAGATGTTCAAAGTGAAATTACAAGAAAACTGCCGATTGCAAATTTATAAAAATTTCACTGAATGCACGACTCGATAAGGACTTCAATCTGATCAAAAAAAAATGAAGGTTAGAAATCATCAGAAAACTTATTATAATGCTATATGTCATAAAGGTCATGGTCATGTAAAGAATAGAAAAAAATATACATATTTGTAAATGATGCCATACCAATTAAAAGTTTAAAGCGTACGGAAATGATGAATAACTGGCTTGTGGCAGCCAAGCGTTCATAGTGACGTTGCTTTTTTATCCTTCGATGTCGGCTCTTCCTATCATTGCGAAGCAGAATTCGCCAAGCGTCGGATTGTTCACCCACCAATAGGGAACGTGAGCTGGGTTTAGACCGTCGTGAGACAGGTTAGCTTTACCCTACTATTGAAGTGTTGTTACAATAGTAATTCTGCTCAGTATGAGAGGAACCGCAGATTCAGACAATTGGCATTTGCACTTGGCTGAAAAGCCAATGGTGCGAAGCTACCATCTGTTGGATTATGACTGAACGCCTCTGAGTCAGAATCCGTGCTAGAAAGCAACGATTCATTCCTCTGGACAATCTTAGGCAAACAAGAATAGAAGCTTCGGCTTCCTGTGTCACAATGTGCTAAGGAGCAGACTATGCTCTAAAGCACCACCTTGACCAAAATCTAAATTTTCCAGAGCTAAATCCTTTGCTGATGACTTAAATAAAGAACGGGGTATTGTAAGCAGTAGAGTAGCCTTGTTGCTACAATCTGCTGAGATTAAGCCCTTGTTCTAAGATTTGTTCCTTTTTTTTTTAAAAGCATAATCACATCCTCCGTAATGGTTGGGCAGTGGTTTTGCTTGCAAAGGGGCACACAACTGAAGCCATCGCCAGCTGACTGTTGGGAAAAGCTGTAGCAAGACACAAAGCTTTGGCTTCCACTGTCACAATGTGCTAAGGAGCAGACTATGCTCTAAAGCACTACCTTGACCAAAATCTAAATTTTCCTCAGCTAAATCTTTTGCAGATGACTTAAATAAAGAACGGGGTATTCTAAGCAGTAGAGTAGCCTTGTTGCTACAATCTGCTGAGACTAAGCCCTTGTTCTAAGACTTGTGCCTTTTTATACAACCATAATCACATCCTCCGTAACGGTTGGGCAGTGGTTTTTCTTTCAAAGTGGCACGCACCTGAAGCCATTGCCAGCTGACTGTTGGGAAAAGCTGTAGCAGGAAACAAACTGCAGGGGTCGGGGAAAAAAGCAAGACGATAAAACATGATGGTGATATTTTGACTTGATAGCGAAAAGCAGGCTTTCCGACCTTGAATGAACAAGTTGCTCCCTTTTGGAATTCGTCTCCTGTTTATCGGTAAGGCACCTGAAGGTTGGGATCATGTCCACTGTATACATGTTGATGATATTCTGACACTGGAAATCAACTGAAAAATTTTGTTGACTAGAGTGGGATTTGGAGTTGCACCTTAGGGATACCGGTCGGCTGCTGTACCTGCTGAGCTATCAAGTCCAAAGGAATTGGAGGCGAGGTTTATCCAATGCGTTTGAGAAAGTTAGCATTGATCATATTGTGTTTGCAGTTTCTCAAGTTGCCCGAGATATCCGTGGCAGCAGCAAGTGGTGTTGGGGTAGTGTTAGGGTGGCACAAATTGTTGGAGGATGTTTTGGACTTGTTAAAAATTAACCATTTCCTTGTCAATTATTACAATGGAAAAATTTAGGCTAGTAATCTCAGGAGACTGTGTTGCTGAGTGCTGAGCGGGCAACTGATGGCTACAGGGTTAGTGAAGTTGCACCATTGAAGTGAGTGTGTTTGCTGGTGCTGATATGCTAAGCGATCATGTTTGCTTCAAAATGCAGCTTGATCAAGTCCGAGCCTGTCCCGATGGGTGCAGTTGCAAGGCCGTGATGCCTTGGCCACACAGGCCTCTCCTCGGTTTTAATGGTACTTGGCCTGCTTGACTGTGTTGGAAGAGGGGTGGTTTGCTTGTTATTCATTCCACAGTCCTTTTCCTTGCCATTTAGTCGATTTTTGGCAGGTGTGCACAAAGTGTTGCGAATGTTGTGTGACTGTTCGTTGAACAACATTTAATTGTGAGCATTTTGAAGCTATATGCTTACCATTCAGGCAGAGGTAGGTGACCAGGCCATTTGCTGTGCAGTGGCTTTCCTTGGTCACCTAGGTCTTGCCAAGAGGAATGTCTAAGGACTGGCAAAGAGAGGAATGCCGTGCCAGTCAGTCGCTGCTCTACCAGTTGCAGGCGCACGGTCATGTAAGAGGAAATTGCGTTTTCTCCTTTAAAAACAGCTCAGCTGGTTGTCCCAAAGTACGAGAGGCTGTTTGCAGCCTTTCTGCTCGTTTGTTCGACAGTTAACTGGTTGATCCTGCCAGTAACAAATGCTTGTCTCAAAGATTAAGCCATGCATGTCTAAGTATAAGCACTTGTACTGTGAAACTGCGAATGGCTCATTCAATCAATTATCGTTTATTTGATTTTACCCTTACTACTTGGATAACCATAGTAATTCTAGAGCTAATACAAGCGAAAATTCCCGACTTCTGGAAGGGATGTATTTATTAGATTAAAAACCAATGCAGGTTCACGCCTGGATTTTTGGTGATTCATAATAACTTTTCGAATCGCATGGCATTACATGCCAGCGATGTTTCATTCAAATTTCTGCCCTATCAACTGTCGATGGTAAGATAGTGCCTTACCATGGTTGCAACAGGGAACGGAGAATTAGGGTTCGATTCCGGAGAGGGAGCCTGAGAAAAAGCTACAACATCCAAGGAAGGCAGCAGGCTTGCAAATTACCCAATCCTGATGCAGGGAGGTAGAGATAAAAAATAACAATACAGGGCTTTTCAAGTCTTGTAATTGGAATGAGTACAATTTAAATCTCTTAACAAGGAACAATTCGAGGGCAACCCTCATCCCAGCAGCCGTGGTAATTCCAGCTCCAATAGCATATACTAAAGTTGTTGCAGTTAAAAAGCTTGTAGTTGGATTTAGGGGCGGCGCGGTTGGTCAGCTGCAAGGTATGTTACTCGCCGTGCCGTTTTTCTTCACCAAGACTGTGTGTGCTCTTAATTCAGTGTGGGTAGGATTTGCGACGTTTACTTTGAAAAAATTAGAGTGTTCAAAGCAGGCTTGTGCTTGAATACATAAGCATGGAATAATGGAATAGGACTTTGGTTCTATTTTGTTGGTTTCTAGAACTGAAGTAATGATTAATAAGGACAGTTGGGGGCATTCGTATTTCGTTGTCAGAGGTGAAATTCTTGGATTTACGAAAGACAAACTAATGTGAAAGCATTTGCCAAGAATGTTTTCATTAATCAAGAAGGAAAGTTAGAGGATCGAAGACGATCAGATACCGTCCTAGTTCTAACCATAAACGATGCCGACTAGGAATCGGCGGGTGTTATTGTATGACCCTGTTGGCACCTTATGGGAAACCAAAGTTTTTGGGTTCTGGGGCATGTATGGTTGCAAAGCTGAAACTTAAAGGAATTGACGGAAGGGCACCACCAGGAGTGGAGCCTGCAGCTTCATTTGACTCAACACGGGAAAACTCACCAGGTCCAGACACAGTAAGTATTGACAGATTGAGAGCTCTTTCTTGATTCTATTGGTGGTGGTGCATGGCCGTTCTTAGTTGGTGGAGTGATTTGTCTGGTGAATTCTGTTAACGAACGAGACCTTGACCTGCTAAATAGTCAGGCAATTCACGAATCGTCCTCGACTTCTTAGAGGGACTGTTGGTGTTTATCCAAAGTCAGGAAGGCAATAACAGGTCTGTGATGCCCTTAGATGTCCTGGGCTGCACGCACGCTACACTGATGATGGCAGCGAGTCGCTCCTTCACCGAAAGGTGTGGGTAATCTTGCGAATCATCGTCGTGCCAGGAATAGATCATCATAATTTTTGATCTTGAATGAGGAATTCCTAGTAAGGGCGAGTCATAAGCTTGCGTTGATTACATCCCTGCCCTTTGTACACACAGCCTGTCGCTACTACTGAATGAATGGTTTAGTGAAGCCTCTGGATTGGCATGGTCGGATTTGCTAGACTCTGACGGAGGCCAAGAAGTTGGTCAAACTTGATCATTTAGAGGAAATAAAAGTAGTAACAAGGTTTCCATAGGTGAACCTGCTGAAGGATCATCATCGATCTTCATACAAAAAGAAATGCGAGAACTACCTCGCTGCTTATTCTGTGAACCTGTACGAGACCATGGGGGTCTAAGCCTGGCCTTCTTTAAATGGGTGGATGTTTTGTGCAATGCCTGGCCCTGCATTTGTTTTTGTTTTCTTATCTCCTGTATGTATTGTTTTTGTTGTTTTGACTTTGTCGGAATGTCGAAAATGAGAAGACAACTTTTAAAGCTGGATCTCTAGGCTCGTGCATCGATGAAGAACCTGGCCAGCTTCGATAAGTAGTGTGAATTGCAGAATTCAGTGAACCATCGAATCTTTGTACGCAAATGGCGCTCTTGGTCTACCAGAAGCATGTCTGTCTGAGTGTTGGTTTCAAAAGCAAAAAATCGTGCTTGTTTCACATGGTGTTGAGGCTTCATGGCCTCACAGCCATGTTTCTTGAAATGCAGCTGAAATCGAGAGTCACAAGCGATTCACGAAGCCAAAATATTTTACGAGTTGCTGGTCGCTGCTGACCTCGCCACTTCCCACCCTGTTGCTCTCTGTCAACTTCTTGACCTCAGATCAGGCAAGATTATCTGCTGAATTTAAGCATATTACTAAGCGGAGGAAGAGAAACTAACAAGGATTCCCCCAGTAATGGCAAAGAGGGAACAGCTCAAATTTGAAATCTGTTATTTTCAACGGCTAATTGTAGTTTCAAAAAGTACTTTCCAGATGAATCGACCTTGCCTAAGTTGTTTGGAACAGCAAGTCATAGAGGGTGACAACCCCGTACGTGGCAAGGTTTGATCGTTGGCAATGTGCTTTCCAAGAGTCGGGTTGTTTGGGATTGCAGCCCAAAATGGGTAGTAAACTCCATCTAAAGCTAAATACAGGCAAGAGACCGATAGCGAACAAGTACCGTGATGGAAAGATGAAAAGGAACTTGAAAAGAGAGTTAAAGAGTACGTGAAACCGGTGATAGGGAAGTGAATGGAGTTAGCAATTCCCCTTGCCAGATTCAGTTTTTTGTGCTCCGCGACATGCGCACACTCGATCTTTGTAGACGAGTTGAGTATGGATGCAGGATGTAGGTGGCACACTTCTTGTAGGTGAGGGTCAACGTCGGTTACCCTGTGAGCCAGAAGGCCGTGAGGAAGGTAGATCTTTCGGGATTGTTAAGCCAGTCGCAGCATGTGCCTCTTTGGGTGGGCTGGTGTCCTGTTTTGTTGGTCCAGTTGCCGACTGTGGCGGACAGCACACCTCCGCGCTGGAACAGCTGCCGGTCAACAAGGCTGTGATCACACACTACGTGCTGAGGACGTTGGCATCTGTACGGCTCTATCCGAACCATCTTGAAACACGGACCAAGAAGTCCAACATGTGGGCGAGTCTCTGGATGATCAAAACCCGTGGGCGCAATGAAAGTAAAGGCAGCTTTGGCTGCTGATGTGAGAAGCCCTTCCTTCTTGGAGAGGCCACATCATTGACCGACCTATTCTACTCTTAGAAAGGTTTGAGTAAGAGCATACCTGTTGGGACCCGAAAGATGGTGAACTATGCCTCAATAGGGTGAAGCCACCAGAAACACTAGTGGAAGCTCGTAATGATTCTGACCTGCAAATTGATGGTCGAATTTGGGTATAGTAGGGATAGACTAATCAAACCATCAAGTAGCTGGTTCCCTCCAAAGTTTCCCTTAGGATAGCTGGAGCTCAGATGCAGTTTTATCAGGTAAAGCAAATGATTAGAAGTCTTAGGGTCGAAATGACCTTAACATATTCTTGAACTTTAAATTGGTAAGGAGAACTGGCGATCCGGGATGAACCGAACGCTGAGTTAAGGTGCCCAAGTCGACGCTCATCAGACCCCACAAAAGGTGTTGGTTGATATTGACAGCAGGACAATGGCCATGGAAATCGGAATCCGCTAAGGAGTGTGTAACAACTCACCTGCCAAATCAACTAGCCCTGAAAATGGAAGGCGCTCAAGCATCGCACCTATACTTGGCTGTCGGAACGAGTGCGAAGTTCCGACAAGTAGGAGGGCGTGGAGGTCGTGAAACGGCCTCTGGTGCAGATCTTGGTTATAGTAGCAAATATTCAAATTAGAACTTTGAAGACTGAAGTAGAGAAAGGTTCCATGTGAACAGTCGTTGGACATGGGTTAGTTGATCCTAAGAGATAGGGAAATTCTGTTACAAAGTGCTCAATTTTGGGACACCTATGGAAAGGGAATCGGGTTAATATTCCTGAACCAGAACAGGGATACTGCCACCTAGTGGCACCAGTGGTAACGCAACCAAACTTGGAGATGTTGGCGAGAGCCCCGGGAAGAGTCCTCTTTTCTTTTTAACGGGCTGTCACCCTGAAATCGGTTTAGCCGGAGATAGGGTTTCATGTCCGATAAAGCCCAACACTTCTTGTGGGGTCTGGTGCGCTTTCGACGTTCTTGAAAAATCCGAGGGAGTAGTTAATTTTCTTGTCTGATCATACTCGTAACCGCAGCAGGTCTCCAAGGTGAGCAGCCTCTAGTTGATAGAACAATGTAGCTAAGGGAAGCCGGCAAAATGGATCCATAACTTTGGGAAAAGGATTGGCTCTAAGGGTTGTGTCTGTAGGGCTGGGACTTAAAGCAAGAGGACTCATCTCGGGCTGGCTGAGAACTCTTGGGGTAAAGGTCAGACCGGGAAGGGACTTCTCATGGATTGGCTCAGCTGTGACCATCAGGTCGATTCGGCATACAGTTAACAACCAACTTAGAACTGGAACAAACAAGAGGAATCCGACTGTTTAATTAAAACATAGCATTGCGATGGCTGGTGATTGGTGTTGATGCAATGTGATTTCTGCCCAGTGCTCTGAATGTCAAAGTGAAGTAATTCATCCAAGCACGGGTAAACGGCGGGAGTAACTATGACTCTCTTGAGGTAGCCAAATGCCTCGTCATCTAATTAGTGACGCGCATGAATGGATTAACAAGATTCCCATTGTCCCTATCTACTATCTAGCGAAATCACAGCCAAGGGAAAGGGCTTGGCAGCAACAGCAGGGAAAGAAGACCCTGTTGAGCTTTACTCTAGTCCGACTCCGTGAAAAAACATGAGAGGTGCAGAGTAAGTGGGAGGAGCAATCCACAAGTGAAATACCACTACTCTTATCATTTTTTTACTTATTCGGTGAAGCGGAGCTGGATGTCATGTCCACATTTTTGTGTTAAGATCGCTTTCTTGCCGGTCGATCCTAGCCGAAGACACTGTCAGGTTGCGATTTTGGCTGGGGTGGCACGATTGTCAAATGATAACGCAGGTGTCTTAAGGTGAGTTCAATGAGAACGGAAATCTCATGTAGAACAAAAGGGTAAAAGCTCACTTGATTTTGATTTTCTGTATGAATACAAACTGTCAAAGCATGGCCTATCGATCCCTCAGTCTTTATGAGTTTTAAGCTAGGGGTGTCAGAACAGGGACAAGCGGCGACTTCAGAAGAAAGTTTTAAAGCATATCCCCAATCTATCCCACCCTAACCCAAATTAGTATAAAGACTTTGCTGTCGAGTACAAAGTTACTGGGTTTAAAGTGTCTTGTTTTTTTACTTACTTTAGCCTGATTTTTTTTGATGTGCAAGTGGATGTGTAAAAAATTATGATATTAAACAGTAAAATATAACATGGTTTAATGCTTATGTTGGAAGACAGAAAGTTAGACATCCTTCAAATTTTCATTATGTGTTTCCTGGTTAAAATATTTTTAAAACCAACTTATAAAAACCATTGAGGAAAGGTAGACATGCTTAAGTATATTCTTTGTTACTTTCAAAGGAATGTTTTCAGCAATTTTGGAAGGAAGTAGACCACTATATAGTATTTTCATGATTATTTTCTGAATAAACTTTTACATATTCTTATAACAGAAAACAACATTTGATTCCAGTGTTACTCTCACCAGATTAACTAGTTTGAAACCATATTGGGCTCAATATTTTCTGTAAGCCATACAAATACTTTGACCAACTTTCCGAACGGTGGGAAAAATACTTCCTTTTATTCCACTGGAGAAATTGGCAAATTTGTCTCGTATGGTTGCTCTATAATTTAGCAATGTTTTTTCAAGGAAAGAAAAAAAAAATTTACAAAATGTATATATACTTAAGTTTAAGCTTTCTCATTGCTAAGACTACATGTGTAACAATTTCAGTATTTACGAACCCATCACATATTTTTATGATTATTTTCTAAATAATTTCTAATGCATAATTGACACTAAAACATCACATTGTCTTGTAGTGTTTTTCTTGAAGTATTATCTGCTCACCAGCCACATCTTGCTTAATGTTATGTCTAAAGCATGGAATGTAAGTGGGGAATTTTGCAAAATCTGTAGGGAATAGTTTATTTTTCTGCTCTAGATAATTCCACAAAATTGTCCTATGTTTTCTCCTTAAACTGATAAAAACCATTGAGAAAAGGTATACATACTTAAGTATGTTCTTTTGTTATTTTCAAAGGAATGTTTTCAGCAATTTTGGAAGGCAGTAGACCACTATATAGTATTTTTATGGTTATTTTCTGAATAAACTTTTACCTATACTTGCAACTGAAAATAGCATTTGCTTGCAGTGTTACTCTCACAAGATTAACCACTTTGAAGCCATATTGTGCTCAATATTTTCTGTAACCCATACAAATACTTTGACCAACTTTCTAAACAGTTGCACAAATATTTCACTTTATTCCACTGGACAACTTAACAAAACCATCTCATCTGGTGCCTTTATAATTTATCAAAGTTTTCTAAAGCAAACTCATATAAAGGATTTACAAAATCTATAGATACTTAAGTTTAACCATTCTAATTGCCAAGACTACATGTACAACAATTTTGGTATCTAAGAAACCACCATGTAATATTTCCATGGTTATTTTCTGATTAAATTCTAATGCATGATACACACTTAAAAATAATATTGCCTTCTAGTGTTATTCTAAGAACATTACCTGCTCATCAGCAATATCTTGCTCAATGTTATATCTAAACTATAGAATACAAATGAGCAATTTTCAAAAAGCTATGGCCAGCAGTTCATTTTCTTACATTCAATCATTTGATAAAATTATCTCCTGTCTTTTCTCCTTGAAAGATTTTTTATACCAAGGAATGAAAACCATTGAGAAAAGGTATACTTACCGAGCTATATGATTTCTCATTATGAAAGAAATGTTTTCACTATTTTTGGTAGCCAACAGACCACTATATAGTATTTTCATGATTAGTTTCTGAATAAACTTTTACCTATACTTGTAAGAGAAAATAACATTTGCTTGCACTCTTGCTCTCACAAGATTAACCAGTTTGAAACCATATTGTCCTCAATATTTTCTGTAAGGCATACAAATACTTTGACCAACTTTCCAAAGAGTGGCACAAATATTTCATTTTATTCCACTGGAGAACTTGGCAAAATCATCTCATGTTATCCCTCTATAATTTATCAATGTTTTTTCAAGGAAACTCAGATAAAAAGCTTACCAAATGAATAGATACTTAAGATTAAGCTTTCTCATTGCTAAGAGTACATGCGTAACAATTTTGGTACTTAGGAACCCATCATGTAATATTTATGATTATTTTCTGAATAATTTCTAATGTATAATTGACAATTGAACATAACATTGCCTTGCAGTGTTATTCTGGAAACATTACCTGCTCACAAAACATATCTTTGTCAATATGATGTCTAAAGCATGTCTGTATTTTTTTCAATGTTGTATGGAAACCATACAAGGGCATTCAATGATTTTACAAAAAGTATAAGAAGTATTTTATTTCTTTGCACTGTTAAACTTCACAAAATTATGTCATGTGGTTTACTGCAAAGATATTTTTTAAGCTAAGCCATGAAAAGGGTTGACAAAATGTACACAGAGTTAAGCCCATTCATTATCCGTATTGCAGGAATGTTTTGAACGATTTTGGCACAGAAATAGACCACTAAATAATACCTTGATGGTTACTTTCTGAATAAAGTTTAGCAATACTTGACATCGAAATGTAATATTGAGTTGCAGTGTTCCTCTCATTACATTATTCAGACTTGAAGTCATACTTTTTGAATATTTTTTCTAAGCCATAGAAATAATTTGATGAATATTCCAAACTGTAGGAGAGATATTTCATTTAGTTCCACTAGATAATTTAGCAAAAATATCTCATGTGCTTCAATTAAAGATAACATTATGTTATTCTGAACACATCGGCAGGACGCCATTGATTGCTTTAGCAGGAGTAACAGATGTGTTCTATACTGTTAATTGTATATTTGGCATAGAGATAGTTCTTTTCCGTACGACCAACTCAAAGGAAAATAGAGCATGATATGTTTGTCTATGTTCAAAGTTTGTTCATGAAATCGGAAGACTAATTCTAGGGTTAAGTTATGATTGTGCTTCACTGATGATGAAAACTAGTATACATGACACTTCTCTTTCGGATTTTTCAACTTATTTTCGAGCACAAATACTTTCAAAGAAATGCCGAGTTGTGCATTCTTGGGTCGTGCGTCAACTCCAATAGTTTGTTTTTCATAGTTGCATACTAAAGGACCATAATTGTTATTCGTTGCCAGGTTAACTTTTGGTAGTAGGTTACACAGCATTTTCTGACCTACATGGTATATACCAACCGGCAATAATTATTATTGGTTGCCAAGAGATGAAATGGTTCGCCAAATGTCTTATGCCAGGTTACCAAGGGTTGCTGTGCTGTTTTAACGCTCTAACTTTAGAAGTAGTACATTAACTTGGTTTTTATTGTATGTCAAGAAACAGATAATGCAGGAAGGTTGTTTACACAGTAGGGTAAGTGAATTGTTAGACCAAATATCTAAATTACCTGCTTAGAAAGCAATATGTTGTGTTTTTGCTGTATATGTTTGACTGATGATTTGAAGCTACAGATGTTGGACATTGGTGTATTCAAAAGAAATTTTGAGTCTAAATTTAGTCTTTGCAAAATCCACATGAGCGATACAGAATTCACGATTAAAGAAAAAACTTTATGGAATAAATCATCATGTATGATTTAGCGGTCAAATAGAAATAAAAGTTTGTCAGAGTAAGACTGTTAGTGGTCAAGAAGCATTTGATTTGGAATTTTCAAGTCCGCTGAAATAACGTTCAATCCTTTAAACGACGAATTGCTGCAGATGGTATTACTAAAGTCACTTTGCTGCTCCAATAACATTTGTAGCACTGTACGAAATTGTTGGGCAGCCATGAGAAACACAGAACTGTGACCGTGCAGTGACGTTTGTTTACATCAGAAGCTTGTACACAGTAGTGATAGGTTTTCTTTTTATTAGTATTCAAAATGTTTAAGTATTCAAGATTAACACAAGAGATACACTACTTTACTATTTTTTGTCAATGCTTAATGATATTTTCAGTAGTTTATTTGAAATATGTTGGAATAGACCAAGAACAATGCTGTTGAGGAAATAAAGTGTCCAGTTTTTCTGAATTTAAAGCAACAGTTCAACAAGGCATATTGTAGAATACATTATTTTAGTATTTCTTTGATCGAAGAAGAGGATGGTTAATTGGCCTAAAATTCTACAGATGTTAATCGGAATAAAATTATTACACAGTATGGTGTAGTGTCAAATCACGGTTTAAAATGTCGTTTTGTACCTTGGAATTGTCATCCTCGTGTATGTAATTAAACGACAATAGTTTGGACAGGAAGAACTGCCTTTACAATTTGCTGGTATTATGCTCGAAGGTCTTGGCAGTTTAACACATACAGATGTTAATACCAAGGCATAAAATGACAAGAATTAACAGGCGTTAAACTCTCATATACTCTGCACCTGTTTATGTTAGAATAAATTCTTGGATAAATGTAATTGAGGAGTAACGTCATAAAACGTAAAGTTAACTACCTTACTCGTATTAAAATTCGCGCAGTACAAGAATTTGCGCACGCATAGTTGCACGAATTTTAGTACTGCGCGAAATATAATCCGCGCGAAAAGCAGAGTGGTGTAACATGAGACAAAATCATTTGGTTTATTTATGCAAACACATATGATATATGTTTTAAAGTATAAACTTAAAAATAAAAATCGGTGCCACCCTAAATTCAATTTTTCAAAAGAATTCCACATTACCCACATGGAAAATCATTAGTCAAATGAGAAGAAAGTAATGGAATTGGTCAATCATGTTCTTATCCCCTGTGTGAAGCAAATAAGAGAACAGCTTGGTTTTCCCACCACAAAAGAATGGGTTTTGGTCGCAGATATTTTTAAAGCACATTGGACGGATGCAGTAAAAAAGATAATTTCCGACAATAACGGCATGATGGTACCTGTTCCTAACAACATGACATCATACCTAGATTTAACGGTCAATCGCTCTTGCAAAACTTTCCTACGAAACCAGGCGCAAAAATGGTATTCGGAGCAAGTCCAAGCCCAAATCATGAATGGTATTCAGCCCCATATAGTGTATGTTGACTTGCGAATAAGTGTGCTCAAACCACTTCACGCAAAATGGGTAGTGCAGTTCTACGACTACATGCGATCTAACAAGGATATCATTCTCAAAGGTTGGCGACGATCAGGTGTGAGCGCCGCATTGGAGGAGCCACAACGAAAAGAGTATCCTTTTGAAGTCTAAAATGTTGTGAAAAATTACGTTTTAGGCAAATGAGAGTTCTTCATTAAAATTTTTAGTATTTGTTGGTATTCTGAATTCATGCTTTATTATTATCATGGATTTTTTCTTACATTGTACACTTTTGGCAATAATTTTTTTAATTGAGACAAGCCAAATCGTTTTTTGATCAAATTTGGACAAGTTTTATTTGTTGATAAAAAATAATCTGGATAAATGCGTAAATTGCTTCTATTAATCTGACCGAAAAGAACGAACAAAAAAAATTCTTACGTGAATTTAAGGCTGCGCGAAATTAAATCACGCGAATTTAAAGCTGAGCGAAAATGAGTACCACGCGAATTTTAATACAAGTAAGGTATATAACAAAGTTTATGCTAGACTATTTTTACTGTTTGGTGTATCTCAGCAAACGGAGAGACAATTTATAGTTTACGGTTCGAATAGTCATGGCGTGTACTTCAGACTTGTGGTTTGTAACACCAAGGAGTAAGCAATTCAATCATCTTGTTTGCTGTGTTTACTCTTCTTACCTTTATGTGTCCTCTGTTCGTAGATATCAATCTGTACTGCATCATTTGGGAGTTGTTCTGTTGCAGAATTTTTACGTTTGTGATGCTTTTCATGGGGGAGTTGCTGTGTAGTGTCTTCGCTAGAGTCACTGTCACCTGAAGAAATTTGGGACAAAATATTACAATCTTTTGGAGGTAATCTTTCGTTTCTTTGAGTAATTTTGCCGTAGGTGTCAATTTCCAACGTGGATGCTCCTGCTGGATTTTCATCAAACATGTACAAAAGATTTCTTCTTTGGTGAAACGTTGGAGACAATGGCCACTTTGTACGTATTACACTGTTAACAAGGAAGTCCTGCATCAATGCAAGGTCTTTCAGTTACTGAAAGACAACATGCAAATTGTCTTCTGTTTGTACCGCACCAGCATAGCTCTCAGGACATCGAATAATCGTTCTGGCAACAAGATACTGGCATGCTATAATGAAGATTCCTCCTCCAACCTTAAACATTCGACCAATGACTGCGTCGAATTAGTCGTTTTCTTGGTAGAGGAACTTCAAGAATTGGACGACATCATTACATGATACTTCACTTTGATGTTCTCTGTTGAGCTTTTGCAAGTGTTTGTTTAAGGGACGTAGAGATTGTTGTAAATATTCGACAAATTCTGGAGAGAACAGGCGAGACATTTCTTCCTTAATTCCAGGTTGGTGAAGATTGTTTCGGAGAACCCTGACATGGCGACTTTTGGTCGTACTAACCATTCACAAGTGAATGGCTGGATTCTCTTGAACACTATTTCGGGACTAGGAATATCGTCAGCTTCGCCATACACGCAGTGAAACTGTCTTGGAAATTGATTGAAGGTGACTCCTCGTGGTGGTGATTTTGGCAAAGTTATACTAGGTTGGTCGTTGTTTGACATCTATAAACAGAGATATAAAATTGACATGAGATACCATGGCCACAAAGACATGAAAGCTTTTTGAAAAAGTTGATATTTATACAAAAACTGAAGTGACTTACGGCGTAAACTTAAAACGAATTTAATTTCTTAGCAGGAGACTCTAAAGGCTTTCGTCATGTTAACCATCATGACAAATTTGTGAAAATTTGACTCTTCTGTTCAGCAATGTTATAACTTTTCATGCAATTGCAATACTATCTTGAGACGACTCGGCCTCGTATAATTGCTCAGCGATCTAAATTTAGCAAGTTACATAGTAATTTTATATTCTATTTTGGGAACAGTTACAACATTTATCTGAAACAGGATTACGTAGTCTCCTTGTTTAACAACAAGGGGAAACTGTGGGGAATTCCCAGTCTTGAGATCTTGATAAACATTGAAAATTTCCTTGCCTTAATAAATCAGTTTATTTACGATTAAGGAATTTGTTGCAGTTGCGGATTATCTCCAGTATTACACATGAGTAATCGCAAATTGAAGAAAGTTATTGTACCATGAGACGTTTTACGCAGTTTACACCATTTGGGCATTTCCCATGATGTTATTCATCAATTAAGAAGTGCTTATGTCAACAGTTTCAAAGTGGTGGTGCAATAGCCTGATAAATATAATGTAAAGGAACTATTTAATTTGCAGAAAGTGATGTTTTGGAGCTAACTAGATGAAGCGTGTTAAGTTTGCTTGTTTTGTTGCCGTTATCCATGGCCTTTAAAGAGAACAAGGCAATGACTTGAAGTTTACTTGTTCAAATAGATCACAGAATTTTGTTACTAGAAAACTTGTGTGATGTAGTGGCACATGGGTTTTCACCATAATGTTGATCATCAGTCAACAAAGCCTTACATCAACACTTTCAAAACAATGTCATAATATCCCCAGCTATAAAATTTGGTGTAACGACATAATTGTCTAAATTTAGTGTTGGTTAACTATTTATAAATAAGGAGGTCGAGAGGCGTTGTCATAGGTTTTGCACAGTTCTAGTGGAAGCGTTATCCAACAAAAATTGAAGATACAGACTGTTTATCGAAGGAGTTATCAAAGTAAACAAGTAATAAAACAAAACCAAATTTCAAAAAGAGGTAGGTCATTGGAATTGGTCGCATGCGCTTTTTTAGTATTACATGAATAAAATTGTAAGTGTCTATCTGATAGGAGTAAATGAAAACGTTCGTAACTAAATTAAAAAATTGTACAAATTCAATCTTTGCCGTTAGTCTTGAGGAAAGCCTATGAGACAACGCTATGCCGCATTTTACTGAATGCATTCAGATTGGTTGCCTTTTACCAATAGCTTTAGGGTAAAAGTCATCATTAAGGTTACTTACCTTTGGTGCAAATAATTTACTTCAAGATATGTGCGGTATTATGAAGAAATCAGATGTTAACGGTTATGAAATATGGTTGGGAACACGTCTTTTTTCCTGATGAAAGGTCTTTTACTCAAATATTTGGAATTCTTTAACATCTAACATGCCGGTTACCAATGTTTGAACTTTTCATGCTATTTAAAGGACAGTTTTACTTCATGTGTGAACTGCTATTGCCTGTTGGCATGAATGAGAAAATGGCTTTGCCCAACATTCAATATCCTAGTATTTAAAGATTAATTAATTTAGGTCAATTTCACATCTGACTTCACATACAAAAGCACATGTCATATGAAGATTTGGTATGTGAAATGAATTTTAGTGCATAAGTGTTCGTTATGACATATGAATTACGTTTACAATATCAATATTTCATATGTAATATTTTGACAAAATAATTTGACATAAATTTGCTGTTTCACATGTAAAAACGTTGGAATTTCACATATCAAATGAAAGTTTCTTGTTGTGAAACTGCTTTAGCTCAATATATCTATGATGTGAAATAAGAATTAAATTGTAGTAACAGTATCCAAGATTTCTCTTGGACCATTGTACAACAAATGATGTTCTTTTGATACAGCTGAATTAATAATTTAGCTCTTTTAAAAGAAGTTCGTCACAGCACTTAAACAACGAATGTAACTTAAAGTTTACATTTAGCTCCCATTAGTTGAAGTATTATTAATAAATTATGAGCAGCAGCAGTAAACCTAAATCTGCTAGCAAATTGACAATTTATCTAACTGCTTTAGATTTGGGCATGCCTCATCGGTGGACAGAGGATCAGTCATTGCAGTTCTGGGTTAATCGCCTGTGGGTTTTTATTGGTAGAGATGACAGCATAGCAAACAGACGTCAGGAATTTCACATAAGCAATAGCCAACGTGAGGAAAGGGAACATGCAGAAAGGGAGAATTTTACAAGAGAAAATACATCAATGGTACAACATGCTAATGCAGAGCATTTTTTCGGTGTTGATGATGCAGAGAGCATTTCCTTTTGGTCAAAACATGGCTCGTGGACGTACTGTGACACTTGTGGAAAACTCATGTCGCTTTGTTTGCTGCTTCGTTTCCACAATCGTCCTGTAATAAAGCCAGCCAATAATTGCCCATGTCAACAAATGAGGTTCTTTACACCGAATCCAAATGCTATACCTGATGTATTGAAAGGTTTATCGAATTCTGAAATTGCTGCTTTACGTCTCCTAACTGTGCATACTGGAGATTACGAGTGAATGTAGAATGGCTACAGGAAGAAAAACGGTATGTTCAGGTTAACGTGGAGTACTGTCCCTGTAGCTGACCAGATAGCTGCGTTAGCAAATGCGGATTCGAGATGTCGATGCTATGATGCTTACACTTTCTTGATGTCAGACCATCGAAGTGCTTATAACTCGTTTGTTGACCAGCGTGAACTCAGTATGGCTGCTAATGAACTTTTCAATGTCTTTGACATTCAGCAAAGTCGATACGTGGAGTGTTGTCTCTGGCCAAATTTGTACCCTACTCGAGAATAGTGCGATAGTTCAGTCGATGGAAGTCAATCAAGAGCAAGCACAAAAGTTTCATTTCTAACTAAATTCAACTCGTGCATTGCAGATTATAGTCTTTTGTATGAGTTGCTCCATTACCATTACAATCTTTGGCTTTTTAAAACTATGAGTGGAGCAATTACAAGTGGATGGGAACAGTTTTGTTTGCCAGCACATTCACTCGAAACGAAACCTTTTTCGACGGAATATTGGAAATGGCAGCATCGTTTCCTACTTGATGCCATTGCCCAGTACAGTTCACCATCTCTGTTCATCACCATCTCGCCTTATGAATGGACGTTTCCTGTACCACCATGGCTTCTTGCTTTAACAGAAATTACAGGCAGAGGTCCTACTCGGTGAGCAGCATTTGAAATGTGTTATATAGCTCACGTTATGGGGCAAGTAATTCGTGGATATTTATGCGGCTCAAATGACAAAACTTGGAGTAACCACGTATTCAACTACAATCACATGCGGGGATATGCCAATATGCAAACGTATTTCTATGGTTTTGAGTTCCAAGGGAGAGGAACTGTGCATGTACATTTGCTTGTGTGGTTAAAAAACATGAGACACATCCGGCTTAATCTAGTTCGTGCGGACATCCCTTGGTCTGACCAAACTATGTCACATTCAGTTTATCAATTGCAGAGATCTGATAAATTGTCGTTGCTACTACAAGAGATGCCAACACGTTATTGATGAAGCAAACGGTCAAGTTTTACATCATCATCCAGCCGATGCATTTGCAGTCAACTTGCGTGCGTACATTTCTTCTTTGATCCCTTCGCTTAGGTGTCGAATGGACGTTCAGACTTCAGACGGACGGGCCATGATTCTGCGATACGTCACATCCTATGTTTCTAAATGGCAAGTTGCCTACAATAATGATGCCATGAACTCAGTGCATGTTGGATCTTGCCAAGCAGCATACAGATATGTTCGGTCAATGAAGCCTTTGGAGCCTGAGATGTGGTTACAACTTTCTTCATTCAAGATTTCATGATCTTGCAGTCGTAGGAAAAAATGCCATGTACCACCAATCGAGAATTTAAATCAGAATAGGGCATATCAGAAATACCTAACAAGACCTGCGCCGTTTCAAAAGTTCTCTTTATTGCAATGGCTGTGAGAAGTCAACGGAATGAGAGTACCTCCACGTCTTTACAAATATGGATCGACGTTGGTTGGCATTAAAACAGTTTCTCCATTCAAGGATTTGTATTATTTCCAGCATCTGCTTCTACACATGCCGCATTCATCCACCGATGCACTATATCATCCACAACACGATCATCTGCCATGCCAAATCCGTTTTTTTGCATCAGCGTTTTCTTGAATGAATGAATGACTTTTGGTCTCAATCTGAGCATGTCCGACAATATTTCTGTAATCAGGGACACAAAGGGATATTCGTTGAGACAATTCTTTCTCATGTAGCAAGTATGACGGACTTCTTTTGACTTTTCCAATGACGTGTTATCACCGGTAATGACATTCCTGGTGATATTGCACTGGCAGAAGCTGTGAATGATCCAGTTCAGCACTGTGTCTTGCAGGTTGTAGCAATTTGTCTAAGAAGGCAGGATAACTATTACAACGAACTTGATCAACACGTCACAGAGGAGAGTAGCGACACATCAGAGGAGGACATTGATCTGGATCTTCCTGATGTAGCTGCTGGTGCATCACATATGGAGAATCTCATTTGGAAGAAATTCATCCTTGTCACTGGGAAACCTGGAACTGGAAAGACACATTGTCTTTGAAGAGCAATAAGGGACGCTTTAGACGATCAATGCAAGGTTTTAACTGCAACACCGACAGGATTCCTTGCAACAACCTACACAGAATATTTCCTTGATGAAATAGTGGCTGACACCATTCATAGCGCATTTAAGTACCCTTTTTTAACAACTGACAGCAGCGAGATCAATTGGGACTTGAGTGTATTTGATCTCATTGTTATAGATGAGATTTCGTTGCTGCCAAAGAGAATAGTTGACCACGTAATAGACACCATAAATCAGCTTCCAATAAGACCAGTAGTGATCATGTGTGGAGATAAGCAACAACAACAGCCGATCGACCAAATCCTCAACCATGTCCATCATTACAACCCATCCCAACATTTGCTTAACATCCTTCATAACGATCGAGTAATCATAAGTGGCAATGCTTCTACAGATTTGGATATCAATCATGTGTTAGTGGAACATCCAGAGTCTACTGTGGTCACCGTAATGCGCAATGCCACCAATCGGGTAAATAAAGTCGCCATTGACTTCCTATTTCAAGACGAAATTCCATCAGCTGTAGTCCAATGCGATTGTGAATTACCACCAGTACCTATATATAAAGATATGAGCATCATCATTAAGTTAAACCATGTTGTTAACGGACAGAGAGCAACTGTGCACATGGTAGAAAGGAGAACTGTCTTTCTAAAGTTACCATCAGGCAACATAGTCAATGTGTACATTGTAACCTCCACAACAGAACAAGGGGATTTGAAAAGATGCTACCCATTTGTACCTGGTTATGCTGTAACAAGTTGTAAATCTCAAGGTCAACAGCTAAACAAAATCATCTTGTGGATGGATTCATTGTATGTACCGGAAGGCGGAGGTTATGTAGCTCTTTCATGAGTTAGACGGTTAGAACATATTAAGTTTCTAACCGAGACATTTGTATCACAGTACACACCAGTTTCTTTAGATTACTACAGTAACATTTAATAAAACTTTATATTTTACACCACACAGTCTTATAAAGTAGAGCAACAATAATCTGGAACTCCATTCCCAAAGAAATTAGAGGGAGTAGATATCTCAGTTCATTTCAGACGAAAATCGCGACATGCATGGATATATAAAATTATATATCTTGTATCTTTGTAATTAATTGGTTATTTAATATTTAGGCAAACTGATTTTTAATTTCTTTGCTACTTTTTGTAACAGTCCTGTAAATAGTTTCTATCTAATTTTATACCTTGTATTTTTTAATTCTATACAAGCCTCTCGTGGAAATCAACTTTCAGTTGACGAGGCAAGCATGTCAAAATAAAGTCCATCATCATCATCAACAATAAGCTTTTTCCTCTTTAGCTGCTCTAGAACGTTCTGTAGCATTTGTACAGGAAAGTGACATACTGGCCAAAATCACTCTAGAGGGTGTTGCTTTCACCAGATTAGCCAGAATTACGCCATATTTTGCTCAATATTTTCCCAGAGCAATAGAAAGACTGAGAAACTTTCAAAACAGTAAAACAAATATTTTATTTGATTCTACAAAAGAATTTGCCAAAACTATTTCCTCTGTTTCCATTGTAATATATCAATGTTTTCTCATGGAAACTCATGAAAACTGTTAAAAGCATGTCTAGATACTTGAGTTTAAGATTTCTCATTAGTAAGCCTTCATGCACAACAATTTTGATATCCAACAAACCATCATGTAATATTTCCATGATTATTTTCTGAATAAATTTTGCATGTACTTGACACCAAAATATAACATTTCTATCCACTGTTCCTCTCACAAGATTAACCAGATTAAATCCATATTTTCTCTAAGCCATAGAAAGACCTTGAGAAATATCCCAAACAGTAAGACAAATCTTTCATTTTCTTCAAATGCACAATTTGACAAAACTATCTCATCTGCTTCCTTTACAAAATATCAATGTTTTTGAAGTAAACTCCTAAAAAGTATGCAGATAGTTAAGTTCAAGCTTTCTTATTGCTAAGATTACATGCTTAACAATTTTGATCTCTAGGAAACCATCATGTACTATTTTCATAATTATTTTCTGAATAAACTTTAATGTGTAATTCATACTGAAACATAACATTGTCTTATAGTGTTATTCTGAAAACATTACCTGCTCACCAGTCATACCTTGCTCAATGTTTTGTCTAAACCATAGAGGGTAAGTGAGCAATTTTGCAAAAGCTATGGCCAATAGTTCATTACACTGAATAATTTGACCAAATTATGTCATGTCTTGTCTCCTTAAAAGATTTTTTATAACAAGGAATGAAAACCAGTGAGAAAAGGTATGCTTCCTTAAGTATATTATTTCTCATTATCAAAGGAATGTTTTCACGAATTTTGGTAGCCAACAGACCACTATGTAATATTCTAATGATTATTTTCTGAATAAACTTTTACCTATATTTGTAACAGAAAACAATATTAGCTTGCAGTGTTGGTCTAACAAGATTGAAACCATACTTTGCACAATATTTTCTCTAAGCCATAGAAATACTTTGACCAATTTTCCAAGCAGTGACATAAACCTTTGATTTTACCCCACTGGAGAGCTTGACAAAATCTTTTCATGTAGTTCCTTCATGAAATATCAATGTTTTATCAAAGAAACTCATAAAAAGAATTTTAAAAATGTCCACATACTACACTTTAAGCTTTCACATTGCTGAGAGTACATGTGTAACAATTTTGGTCTCTAGAAAACCAGCATTAAATTTTTTTATGATTATTTTCTGAATAAACTTTTATCTGTATTTGACAGTGAACTGTAACATTATTTTGTAGTGTTATTGTCAACACATGAACTAGACACCAGCTATATTTTTCTCAATTTTATGACTAAACCATACAGTGTCATTGAATGGTTTTGCAAGAAGTTTAACAACTATTTAATTCTTTTTCATGGGATGATTTGACAAAATTATGTAATTTGATTTCTCTCAAAAATACTTTTCAAACCAGGTAATCAAAAGCTTTGGGAAAATGCACACATACTTGAGTATATTTTTTCTCATTAAAAAGTAATATTTTAAACAATTTTGGTGTCCAAAAGATAATTTTCAAATATTTTTATAACTATTTCCTAAATGAACCATACCTAAACTTGACACCAAAATATAACATTGTTTTACAGTGATGCTCCCAGAAGATTAATCTGACAGAGGAGATATTTCACTGAATATTTTCTCTAAGCCATACAAAGATTTTCACAAATTTTCAAAACAGTAAGTAAAATACTTCACAGAATTCCACTGCTTATTCAAGCAAACCTCTGAGAAGCATTCACAAAATATTTAAATATTTAAGTTTAACCTTTCTTATCACTAAGTCTACCTATATAACAATTTTGGTATCCAACAAACCACTATGTAATATTTTCATGATTATTTTCTGAATAAACCTTCATATCCATTTGATCCTGGAATATAACATTGTCTAACAGTGTTATTCTGAATAGATGAGCTACACAGCAGTTATATTTTCCTCAATGTTATGTCTGAACCATGGCAGGACATTGAATTATTTTGCAAATTGTGGCAAATATTTCATTTTCATGCACAGTACAACTTGAGAAAATAATGTCATTTGCTTCCTCCTTAGAGATATTGTCTAACCTAAGTAATTAAGGGAGTTGAGAAAATGTGCACATAGTTAAGCAGCCTCTTTCTCATTATTCAAGGAACATCTTACACAAGTTTGGTATCCAACAGACCACTAGATAATATTTTCATGATTAATTTCTCAATAAACTTTATCTATATCTGACACCAAATATTAACATTGGACTCTAGTGTTGTTGCTCTCGCAAAATTAATCACATTGAAGAAATATTTTAGTCAATATATTTCTGTATGCCATAGAAAGATATTCTTTGGAAGCGAATTGGAGGCGAGGTTTATCCAGTGCGTTTGAGAAAGTTAGTGTTGATCATATTGTGTCTCAAGTTGCCGGAGATATCCATGGCAGCAGCAAGTGGTGATGGGGTAGTGTTAGGTTGGCACAAATTCTCGGAGGATGTTTTGGATTTGTTAAAAATTAACCATCACCTTGTCAAGTATTACAATGGAAAAATTTAGGCTAGTAATCAAAGGAGACTGTGTTGAGGAGTGCTGAGTGAGCAGCTGATGGCTACTGGGTTGGTGAAGTTGCACCGTTGAAGTGAGTGTGTTTGCTAGTACTATGATGTGCTAATCGATCGTGTTTGCTTCAAAATGCAGCTTGATCAAGTCCGAGCCTGTCCCGATGGGTGCAGTTGCAAGGCCCTGATGCTATGTGGCCTACTCAACTGTGTTGGGAGAGGGGTGGTTCGCTTGTTATTCGTTCCACAGTCCTTTTCCTTGCCATTTAGTCGATTTTTGGCAGGTGTGCACAAAGTGTCAGTTGTAGTTCTGCATCTGAAAGTTTTGCGAATGTTCTGTGACTGTTCGTTGAACAACATTTAATCATAAGCATTTTGAAGCTATACCCTTACCGTTCAGGCAGAGGTAGGTGACTGGGCCATTTGCTGTGCAGTGGCTTTCCTTGGTCACCTAGGTCTTGCCAAGAGGAATGTCTAAAGATGCGGCAAACAGAGGCATGACTTGCCGATTGATCGCTGCTCGACCAGTCGCCGGAGCACGGTCATGTAAGAGGAAACTGTGTTTTCTCCTTTAAAAACAGCTCAGCTGGTCGTCCAAAAGTACGAGAGCCCCTTTGGAGCCTTTCTCCTTGTTTGTTCGACAGTTAACTGGTTGATCCTGCCAGTAACATATGCTTGTCTCAAAGATTAAGCCATGCATGTCTAAGTATAAGCACTTGTACTGTGAAACTGCGAATGGCTCATTAAATCAGTTATCGTTTATTTGATTGTACCCTTACTACTTGTATAACGGTAGTAATTCTAGAGCTAATACATGTGAAAAGTCCCGACTTCTGGAAGGGAAGTATTTATTAGATTAAAAACCAATGCGGGTTCACACCCGGATTTTTGGTGATTCAAAATAACTTTTCGAATCACATGGCCTTACGTGCCGGCGATGTTTCATTCAAATTTCTGCCCTATCAACTGTCAATGGTAAGGTAGTGGCTTACCATGGTTGCAATGGGTGACAGAGAATTAGGGTTTGATTCCGGAGAGGGAGCCTGAGAAATGGCTACAACATCCAAGGAAGGCAGCAGGCGTGCAAATTACCCAATCCTGACAGGGAGGTAGTGACAAAAAATAACAATACAGGGCTTTTCAAGTCTTGTAATTGGAATAAGTACAATTTAAATTTCTGAACAAGCAACAATTGCAGGGCAAATCTGGTGCCAGCAGCCGCGGTAATTCCAGCTCCAATAGCGTGTACTAAAGTTGTTGCAGTTAAAAAGCTCATAGTTGGATTTCGGGGCGGCACGGTTGGTCAGCCCCAAAGTATGTTACGGGCCACGCTGTTCTTTGCCAAGACTACGTGTGCTCGTAATTGAGTGTGGGTAGGATTTGCGACGTCTACTTTGAAAAAATTAGAGTGTTTAAAGCAGACTTGTGCTTGAATACATAAGCATGGAATAGGGCTTTGGTTCTATTTTGTTGGTTTCTAGAACTCAAGTAATGATTAATAGGGACAGTTGGGGGCATTTGTATTTTGTTGTCAGAGGTGAAATTCTTTGATTTACGAAAGACGAACTAATGCGAAAGCATTTGCCAAGAATGTTTTCTTTAATCAAGAACGAAAGTTAGAGGATCGAAGACGATCAGATACCGTCCTAGTTCTAACCATAAACGATGCCGACTAGGGATCAACGGGTGTCATTGTATGACCCCGTTGGCACCTTATGGGAAACCAAAGTTTTTGGTTCAGGGGTAAGTATGGTTGCAAAGCTGAAACTTAAAGGAATTAACAGAAGGGCACCACCAGGAGTGGAAGCTATGGCTTAATTTGACTCAACATGGGAAAACTCACCAGGTCCAGGCATAGTAACGATTGACAGATTGAGAGCTCTTTCTTGATTTTATGGGTGGTTGTGCATGGCTGTTCTTAGTTGGTGGATTGATTTGTCTGGTGAATTCTGTTAACGAACAAGACATTGACCTGCTAAATAGTCAGGTAATTTGCTAATCGTCCTCGACTTCATAGAGGGACTGTTGGTATTCAACCAAAGTCAGGAAGGCAATAACAGGTCTGTGATGCCCTTAGATGTCCTGGGCTGCACACGCGCTACACTGACGATGGCAGCGAGTCTCTCCTTCACCAAAAGGTGTGGGTAATCTTGTGAATCATTGTCATGCCGGGGATAGATCATTGTAATTTTTGATCTTGAACAAGGAATTCCTAGTAAGCAGGAGTCATCAGCTTGTGTTGATTAAGTCCCTGCCCTTTGTACACACTGCCTGTCCCCACTACTGATTGAATGGTTTAGTGAGGCCTCCGGATTGGCACTGTCGGATGCACGAGACTCTGACGGAGGCCAAGAAGTTGGTCAAACTTGATTATTTAGAGGAAGTAAAAGTCGTCACAAGGTTTCTGTATGTGAACCTGTGGAAGGATCATCACCAACCTTCATACAAAAAGAAGTGCGAGAATTACCTCGCTGCTTACTATGTGTACCTGTACGAGACTGTGGGGGTTGAAGCCTGGCCTTCGTTAAATGGGTTGATGTAACGTGCATTGCCCGGCCCCCCATTTGTTTTTGTTTTCTTATCTCGACTTTGTCGGAAGGTCGAAAATCATAAGACAACTTTTAATGGTAGATCTCTAGGCTCGTGCATTGACGAAGAACGCAGCCAGCTGCGATAAGTAGTGTGAATTGCAATATTCAGTGAATCATCTAATCTTTGAATGCAAATGGCGCTCTTGGTCTACCAGGAGCATGTCTGTCTGAGTGTTGGTTTCAAAAGCAAAAAATCGTGCTTGTTTCGCACGGCGTTGAGGCTTCACGGCCTTGCAGCCGTGTTTTTTGAAATAAAGCAGGAATCAAGAGTCACAAGTGATTCACAAAGCCAAAATATTTTACGACGTTGTGCTCGCTGCCAACCTCGCCACTTCCCACCCTGTTGCTCTCTGTCAACTTCTTGACCTCAGATCAGGCAAGATTACCTGCTGAATTTAAGCATATTACTAAGCGGAGGAAGAGAATCTAACAAGGATTCCCCCAGTAATGGTGAATGAAGAGGGAACAGCTCAAATTTGAAATCTCCATTGTTTTCAACGGTGAATTGAAGTTTTGAGAAGTACTTTCCAGACGAATCGACCTTGCCTAAGTTGCTTGGAACAGCACGTCATAGAGGGTGACAACCCCGTACGTGGCAAGGTTCAATCGTCAGCGAAGTGCTTTCCAAGAGTCGGGTTGTTTGGGATTGCAGCCCAAAATGGGTGGTAAACTCCATCTAAAGCTAAATACAGGCACAAGCCCAATATCGAACAGACCCTAAAGGGAAAGATGAAAAGGGCTTTGAAGAGAGTTAAAGAGTACGTGAAACCGTTGAAAGAGAAGCGAATGGAGTTAGCAATTTCCCTCGCCAGTCTTTTGCGCTCCATGACGTGCGCACACTTGATCTTCGTAGACAAGTCAAGTACGGATGCAGGATGCAGGTGGTGCACTTCTTGTAGGCGAGCGTCAACTTCGGTTACCCTGTTAGCCAGAAGGCCATGAGGAAATTAGATCTTTCAGGATTATTAAGCTTCGCGATTGCATGTCTCGTGGGTAACTGTGGCCTTTCGCATGGTGTGTCTCACCTTTGGGTGGGCTGGTGTCCTGTTTTGTTGGTCCGGTTGTCGATTGTGGCGGACGGCACACCTGTATGCTCAAACCGCTGCCGGTTAACAGGGCGGTGATCACATACTACGTGCTGAGGATTTTGGTGTCCTATGGCTCTATCCCACCCGTCTTGAAACACGAACCAAGGAGTCTAACAAGTGCACGAGTCTCTGGGTGAATGAAATCCGTAGGCACAATGAAAGTAAAGGCAGCTTTGGCTGCTGAGATGAGAAGCCCTTCCTTCTTGGAGAGGCCACATTATCGACAGACCTATTCTACTCTTAGGAAGGTTTGAGTAAGAGCATACCTGTTGGGACCCGAAAGATGGTGAACTATGCCTCAATAGGGTGAAGCCAGCAGAAACACTGGTGGAAGCTCGTAGCGATTCTGACGTGCAAATCGATCATCGAATTTGGGTATAGCGGCAAAAGACTAATCGAACCATCTAGTAGCTGGTTCCCTCCAAAGTTTCCCTTAGGATAGCTGGAGCTCGGATGCAGTTTTATCAGGTAAAGCGAATGATTAGAGGTCTTAGGGTCGAAATGACCTTAACCTATTCTCAAACTTTAAATTGGTAAGTCTGACTTGCTTAACTGAAGCCAGACATTCGAATGCGAGCTCTTAGTGGGCCATTTTTGTTAAGCAGAAATGGCGATGCGGGATGAACCGTACGCTGAGTTAAGGTGCCCAAGTCGACGCTCATCAGACCCCACAAAAGGTGTTGGTTGATATTGACAGCAGGATGTTGGCCATGGAAGTCGGAATCCGCTAATGAGTGTGTAACAACTCACCTGCCAAATCAACTAGCCATGAAAATGGATGGCGCTCAAGCGTCGCACCTATACTTGGCCGTTGGAACAAGTGCGAAGTTCTGACGAGTAGGAGGGCATGGAGGTCGTGACACAGCCTTTGGCGCGAGCCAGGGTGTAACGGCCTCTGGTGCAGATCTTGGTGGTGGTAGTAGCAAATATTCAAATGAGAACTTTGAAGACTGAAGTGGAGAAAGGTTCCATGTGAACAGCAGTTGGACATGGGTTGCTTGATCCTAAGTGAGGGAAATTCCGTTAGAAAGTGCTCAATTTTGGGCCGCCTATCAAAAGGGAATCGGGCTAATATTCCCAAATGAGAACAGGGATACTGACACCAAGTGGCACCAGCGATAAGGCAAACGAACTTGGAGACGTCGGCGAGGGCCCCGGGAAGAGTTCTCTTCTTTTTAACGGGCTGTCACCCTGAAATCAGTTTAGCCGGGGACAGGGTTTCATGTCCAGTAAAGCCCCACACTTCTTGTGGGGTCCAGTATGCTTTTGACAGCCCTTGAAAATCCGAGGGACTTGTTCATTTTCTTGTCTGGTTGTACTCATAACTGCAGCAGGTCTCCAAGGTGAGCAGCCTCTAGTTGATAGAACAATGTAGGTAAGGGAAGTCGGCAAAATGGATCTGTAACTTCAGGAAAAGGATTGGCTCTAAGGGTTGGGTCTGTCTAAGATCTCTCGAGGTTGAGGTCAGACCGGGAAGGGACTTCTCGTGGATTGGCTCAGCTGTGACCATCAGGTCGATTAGGCATACAGTTAACAACCAACTTAGAACTGGAGCAGACAAGGGGAATCCGACTGTTTAATTAAAACAAAGCATTGCGATGGCTGGTGATTGGTGTTGATGCAATGCAATTTCTGCCCAGTGCTCTGAATGTCAAAGTGAAGAAATTCTTCCAATCACGGGTGAACGGCAGGAGTAACTATGTCTCTCTATGACTCTCGGTTCCTCTGCAGGTAGGGGAGAATGTGGATTGAAATGGGCTATGGCACAGCTATTGCATCGTGCTGTGGATGGCTGCAGCCTTTGCAGCAGCAAAAACATTCCAAAGGTCCACAAGTGGATAGACAGACCATCTAGTCTCATGTCTGGCGCCAATTATATAGGTGCCATCCAGGTTCGTGGAAATTTGATGCCGACTGCTGCAAGAATGGCGTGTGGTCGTCCCGAGCGCGATGCCTGTAGAACCAAGACCCTGGGTCAAATACTACAGGTCTGCCCAAGAACTTTTGGTCCAAGAAACGAGCGCCATAATGCGGTCCTAGCTCAATTGACAGGTCATTGTTGAGCCTGCCATTCCTACTAATGCTGGGTTGCACCATCCCGACATGATTGTATGGAAGGATAGTGCAACCTGCTATGTCATTGATGTGACCGTGGTAGCTGACCATGCAGACCTTGATAATGCCCATCAAAATAAGATAGAGCGATATAATATGCAGTGTGTTCACAACTGGGCTTGTAGAGTGAGTGGAACTGCTAGTGCGGCCATCTCTGCGGTGCTCTTTAATTGGAGAGGTGCGCTGGCGGTTCCATCCTTTAGGTTAATGAAATATGACTTGTTATTGAGTATACAAAGTATAGAATTGCTAGGAATAATTGTTTTGGAGAGAGGATTTAAAACTTGGATGCATCACAGAAGATCTACTTATCGGGTGCATGAAGAGGATGAAAGATTGCAACATGAAGAACTCTGGGAGGATGGATAAGACTGCATGAATGCAAATAATAATGAGAAGAATAATTCGAACAAATACTCGAACGCCGTATTTTATCATATTGTATTTAAATTCTTTCTATTTTGTATTTAATTATTTAAGGGAAGGCTACTTATTAAGCCTGAATATACTTTTATCTTCAAATAAAGGTATTATACTAGCCAAATGCCTCGTCATCTAATTAGTGACGCGCATGAATGGATTGAGATTCCCACTGTCCCTATCTATTATCTAGTGAAACCACAGCCAAGGGAATGGATTAGGCACCAACAGCAGGGAAAGAAGACCCTTTTGAGCTCGACTCTAGTCTGACTCTGTGAGAAAACATGAGAGGTGTAGAATAAGTGGTAGGAGCAATCCGCATGTAAAATACAACTTCTCTTATCGTTTTTTTACTTATTCAGTGAAGCGGAGCTGGACGTCACATCTACATTTTAGTGTTAAGATCGCTTTTTTGCCGGTCGATCCAAGGCGAAGACACTGTCAGGTTTGGAGTTTGGCTGGGGCAGCACGACTGTCAAATGATAAAGCAGGTGTCCTAAGGTGAGCTCAATGAGAATGGAAATTTCATGTAGAACAAAAGGGTAAAAGCTCACTTGATTTTGATTTTCAGTATGAATACAAACTGTGAAAGCATGGCCTATCGATCCCTTAGTCTTTATGAGTTACTACAGGGATAACCAAATGTTATAATGTATGCTGACGATTTCATCCCTCCCATCCCACCCTGCTTTTGTTTCATTCACATCTGTGTGTCTGGACATGTGGATGTTTGGTAAATTGCCATTATGTGGTAATGGTATAAGGTGAGGCTTTACTTAGGTATACCATGGAAGTGGGAAGTCAGGATGCAATAGATAAATTGGGAGTACGATTGTTTATTTTAATGACAATTGGTGGAACATAGACTCTGAAATGCTATATGATAATTGAAGTTCTCCTGGCAAAGGATTAAACCTTTCATGGATACATTTTATAATGGAAAATATTTTGTGAATGTCTCATTTCCAAATTCTTTATTTCTTAATATATTTGTTGTTTTAAGGGAAGAAAAACTATATGTTATATTTTTTGACATTTTTACTATATTATAGTTTAGTGAACTAATCAAAAGAACACTCATAACAAAATTTACACTACATTAACATACATAACCTTAATGATGGAAAAGGATATGGGACATTACGAACTATGGTTTCAACTATTTTTTTAAAAATCAGTGCATCTCAAGAGAATGATCATAGATTAAGAATTGTTGCAATAATATTATGTAGCTGCAGTGTGCAGTATAATGTGAATTAAATTATTAAGCCATCTATGGAAAGTGAGTGGGATAAGTGAATATCTATATAAATACACCTACATTTACATGAAATTTTAGTAATTGTCAAAATAGGAAATACAGTAAATGTTACTTTTCTGCTCGTCATATTTCCTAAATACTTGCTTATTCTCCCATGATTTATAATACTGTCAATGATATATAAAGCTTTGTAAAAATTGAAAAGGAATAGCCAAGAATAAATGTCGGGCTGCATCGGACATGCTATCTGGAACACATTGTTCAAAATTTGGAATTTCCATTATAACATTGCAACAAGCAATAAAAGTGTTTGTAACATTCTTATGAATGAGTGAAGTAGTATTCTTGTAGTATTTCAATAGCATGTTGTTGAAAAACAAGCACAGTTATGGTACAAAAGATTAAAAATTATAATTAATATAGCTGGATAAATAGTGTAATTGGTTTAGAAGTGAAGTAAAATCTTTCTCTTGATATGAAAATCCAAAACAAGCCAGCAAACTCTTGTACAACAAGGTATGTAAAGATAGGAAATAAGCAAAAAAAGCCATTAGAAATCGATTGAACAACAACGTTCATCCTGAAAAAATATATTTGAATGAATAGGGTGTAAAGTTTGATCTAAAAGGAATTAAGAAAGGTGTCTGTTAAAGATCCATTCATATTATAAGTCTATTGCAATATAACATTGAAACAAGCAACAAAAGTGGACATAACATTCTTATTAAGTACTGAACAAGCATTCTTATGGCATTTAGATTGCATGTAGTTGAAAAATTGAGGCACTTCAGTTACTAAAGATTAAAATTCATAAATAATATGGATGGATGACTAGTGAAAGTGATTTAGAAGTGAAGTAAAAATCTTTCTCTTAATATGACAACCTACAAATACCTACCTAAATCTGGTATGACAAGATATGAAAAGATGGAAAGAAACAGAGAAAGCTATTAGAAATCAATAGAAAAATGACCTAGATCCTGACAAAATAGCATTTGAACGAATAGGGTTTAAAGTTTGATCTAAAAAGAATTGAGAAACGTATCTGTTAATGATCAATTCATACAATAAACCTATCACATTATAACATGGCAGTTAGTGTTCATAACATTCTTAGAAATGAGTGAAGTAACCTTTTTATAATATTTCAACAGAATGAATTTGAGAAACTAAGATAATTATGGTAAAAAAGATTAAAATTTATAACTAATATAGATTTATAAATAGTCTAAGTCGTTTAGAAATGTAGTTAAAATCTTTCTTGTAATTTCACAAACCAAAAAAAGCAGCCCAAATGTTGGGCAATAACCGAGAAAGCGATTATAAATCAATAGTAGAATGACCTGCATCCCAACCAAATACAATTTGCATAAATAGGGTGTAAAGTTTCATGTAAAAAGAACAAAGAAAGGGATACCTAAAGTTCAATTCCTGTTATAAACCCATTAAACTGGTGCATAAAAAAGAAAACTTGTTATGAAATAAAGAGAAATTGGTAAGGCCAAACAGGAAAGAGGAAATTTCAAGATGGCCACCTAAGGGGAAAACCATTAAAGACGAACGGAAACAGCATGCAAAAACCCAGTCAATAGGAGTATATAAGTTTGCATAAGAAACAAATAGACAAACCTGCATATTCTGAAAATCTCTGCCTGATGACTGAGTGAAAGAAAAGCCAAACCCAAAGTGATATTCATCACAACCCAGAAGAGGGAATCGACATATGATGATCGCCGTCTCAGCGAAACAATCATCTACTGAAAGAAGAACGTAATAAAAAACCTCAAAATATTAGTTAAAACAGCATTACATTAAATAGGACATGAAAACGACCGAGAAAAAACATCAAACATAAATGATTGACAAACATAAAAGACTCAAACGTAAGGAGAAATGCTAGAAAGCAAAATTTGTAAGGCCAAGAAAGAAGCCCAAATGTCAAGATGGCCGACTAAGGGGAAAACCGTAATTGGCGAACAAAAATAACATGTGAAAACCCAGTCAATAGCAGAATATAAGTTCAGTTACGAAACAAATAGACAATGTACATATAATGAACATCTCTCTAAGGTGACTGACTGAAAAAAACGTCGAACCCAAACTGATATTGATCACAACCCAGAACAGAGAACCGACATATCAAGATCGCTGTCTCAGGAAAACAATTATATACTCATAGAAGAATGGAATGAAAATTCCGGAAATTTCAGTAAAAACAGCATTACATAAATGTGGAGATGAAAATAAAAGAGGAAAATGTCTAACATAGATTATTGACCAATATGAAAGGCCAAAAAGAAAAACTTTAAAGGCGAAAGGAGAAAGCAGAAATTTCAAGATGGCCGCCTAACGGGAAAACCATTAAGGACGAACAGAAATAACATGTGAAAACCCAGTCAATAGGCATACATAGGTTTAGATATCAAACACAGAGACAAAGCTGCATATCATGAAAATCTCTTCATGGTGACAGAGTCAAAACAACACGGAAACTAAAGTGATGTTGATCACAGCCCAAAAGTGAGAGGCGAGATATGAACATTGCCGTCTTAGAGAAAAACCATCGTATAGCAATGCAAGAACAACATAGAAACACTGCAAATGGGAAATAAAATACCAGGCTCTATGATCCGGAAAGAATCAAATCCATTCCTCTCATCATTTGGTATAACATTTCATGCAAACATCAGAGTAACCTAAGGAAATCACATTCCGACAAAGAACGTATCGGATGTTGAAACATCGCACACCAGGTTAAAAGCAAGGCCAAAGACTACATTAATGCGTTGAAATTTAGCTACGAAATGCAACAAAACGACCCAAAACTTCCCCAGTACAGTCAAACCTAAAGTAAAATGTAAAATTATGTTGTTAAGACCTTCCAAATTCAGGTAACTTGCTAACAACTAGTCTTAATATCTCATCAAATGCATAACAAACAGTGGTCGAAGGAGAATCGGTGAACTTCGCGAAGTAAAAGCTCAATAAACGAAATATTAACATACAACCTGGATCCCGAAGATAAGAGTGTTTAAATTACACCCAATTAAGTCAAACACAATGCCACAAATGAAAAATGAACGCTTTAAAACTCCAAGGAGAAGTAAGGAAAAAATACGGCATTTAAAGATGGCCGCCATAGTTAAATTACTATAGAGAAAAGAACTTCAAACTCAAATTACAAGAAAACTGCCAATTGCAAATTCATAAAAATTACACAGAATGCACAACTCGACATGGACTTTCATCTGACTAAAAAAAAAGGGGGGGGGGGGTTAGAAATCATCAGTAAAGTTACTATAAAACCATTTGTCATAAAGGTCATGGTAAAATATGTTAAAGAAATAAATATTCATATTTGTAAATGATGCCATACGAAGTAAAATTTACAAGCGTCTGGAAGAGATGAATAACCAAATGCTTTAAAGTATGCTGACGATTTTATCCCGCCCATCCTACCCCACTTTTGTTTCATGCACATCCTTGTGTCTGAGTGATGACATGTTGTTAAAATTTGAAATATTGTTGGCCTAAGGGAAGGATTGTGAGTCAACATCTTGTAGGATTTTTAAGAATGAAAGGAATAGACAAATGGATGCACTGCTAAAATGTTTTATTAGTTGGATAATAGATCTCTGGTTTACATGCTGAAGTCTATTATTTTGTATTTGCTAAAGCTTAGGGTTTCGATTGATATATCATTACATCCAAAATATGCTGGTGAATATTCTATTTCTTAATGGCAGTTTTAGCTTATTATTGTTGTAACACAAAGGGAACAATATATTAGAAATATTTTTTGATTTTTTAAGTAGACCTTTATTTGAATTAATTTGTTGAAGAAAATAACAATCTTTAATGTATATTTGGGTTTTCACTCCTTTTGTACACACTTCTTCCTTTTCTTATTCTTCTTTTTTGAAGGCTTAATTTTAATATGTGTAGTAGGATTGTCGATTGTCGCAGTATTTGTTTCGCTACTTCTTTTACGTTTTTTGTTCTTGGAAGGCACATCTTTGCTTCGGGTAGCAGCAGGTGTTGTGTTGTCTAGACTTTCGTCATCTGAAGAATCTAAAAGGTGGAGTAAGTTCTTCTTAACTCTCCTGTAAGGTTCAGAGGCATGAACATTTGATTCCAGACAACAATGGCTGGTTAGAAAGTCTTTAAGTCCAGCAATGGTTGGGTCATTTTTAAACTGCGATGCTAACTTATTGGTGCCTACTGTCTTAGCAGCATATTCATCTGGATTGGTCATGAGTGTTTTCACAACGGAATAATGGATTCCCATGGAAAACAAAGCGCCACCAACTTTGGCCATACTGTCAAAGAAGGACTCGACATCATCATCATCCTTTAAGATGGTTTTCATTACATCTTTAACATCTGCCAGATTAGGTTTTTCCACGTTCCTTGTGTTGAGTCTTTCAAGACATCGAAGGAATCCACTGAGGATTTGTTGCATTTCTGCAAACTTTTCAGTCCGAATTAATGCGTTGTTATCTGTTGCAAGAAAGTCCATATTTTCGTTGATGATTGCTGCAAATTCACTCATTGCAACTTGTGGATGGATGAGCCATTCGCAGTTTTTTGGATTCACTCTCTTGAAAATGGTTTTGTCACGAGGCCAGCTGTCAGAGACTCCATATGGTCTCAGGAAGTTCGAAGGAAAGTGGTTGTAAAAAAGTACACCACTTGGTGTGTCGGATGGACTTGGTGATTCTTTAGTCTTATACATCTAAGGATGATAAATACAATGAAATTAGAATACTATACTTGAAGAAGCTAAACAACTATTTTGAGCTAGTGACTATTAATTCACTGCAAAAATACTGTTGTCTAAAAAATGCTGTTGACTGTAAGTTCACCTGGTTCGCATATTGAAATGTGTGTGTCATGTAGAGATAGTTTAAAATTTGTGCTTTAGGAAATAGGATACTTGAAGATATACTGAATAGAAATTAGCAATAGTAGACATCTAATTCTAAAAGTTGGTATCGATAGACCTAATTCAGTTCAGACAGTTGTTTCACAGGTGTAAAAAAATGTTTTTTCAAATAGTTGAGGAAGTAAATATCATTTTAAGACATCTTACTCTTGAAAGCGCAATATATGCAGTTCCCGGAGGTATGTTATTTATGTCAAACCATAGCACAACTTTGCTCAATGTTTGGCCTTGGGCTTTACACATAGTAGTTGCATCTGCAGGACAGAATGGATGTATGGTTTTTTGTTTACCTGATGTTGTCATTGTAACAGGATGTACAGGAACCAGTTGGTCATTTGGCAACCTGAGGACAACAGTTTGATTTTGGACAGTGTAAACAATAGCTAGTTGGCCATTGACAACATTGTTAGCCTTGTCCCTGTTTTAAGTAATAACAACTCTCTTGCCAACATATATGCATGAAGGTGGAAAGTCACCGTCTAGTTGAAGTGTAGCAGCTGGGGAAACTTGCTTGAAAAGTGTCTCAGTCATTAACTGATTAACATGATTTGCTGCATGCCTTGTGAATGTTAATATCATGGTTTCTGGATGTATTTTGAATGCTTCATTGATATTGTCAGTGACATGGTCTTGTTTGGAGATTACATGTCCTCTTTGAATTTCATCGAGTAAACATTGATTTGGAATCCAGTGTCTTATGTGGTCTAAAAATTTGAAGTAATGTTCATCACCAACTATGTGTTGCCCTATCAAGTTATAACGGTAAGAGATTTGTAGGAAATTAATGTTGTCTAAGGCACTAGGTAACTGCATGATTTTTTGACTTTGTTTGCAAAATGGTTGTTGCAGAAGGATGACAGGCCGAAACATCACAACAATTAGGGTTTTTAGTATATGATTGAAAATATGTTGTGGAATCGTAGACAATTCATCAATAATAATTATGTCATATCATGCAATGTCCCAATTAATGGAAGGACTCTCATCACAGTCCACAGGATAATGAAATGAAGCATGAACTGTATCACAAACAACGCCGTCTGGCAACTGTGACCAATAAACCGAAGCAAGAAATCCAGTGGGAGCAGCAATCAAGATGGTAGCATCCCTCTTCAATAGTTCTTCTACAGTAGATAATATTGTGTGACTTTTTCCTGATCCGGGTTTCCTGGTCACAAGTATCGGTCTAGTCCAGACATTTTCTTTACACTCTGGTTGGATTTCGTAGTCATGTGAATCTGCTGTAGGATGGTAGAACTCTTCCTCATCTTCAGAGAAATCTGAATCAGTATCATCATCCTTGATTTCTGTTGGTGTATAGAGGTTATATTCTGTATTCCTAGCATGACTGATGTTAATATGTGTTTCTTGACTGCAAGTTGCTGTGGATCTAAATTGAAAATGGGTGTCTCGACAGGATGATGAGCATTCAGTTGTATGGATGAGATAATTTGAGTTTGCCAGAGGTAAAACATGTCAGAAAGGCTATCAATGTAAGAAATTGCAGTTGTTTTATAACAGTCAAGGTGTCCTTGATTGTGTAAGAAGGTAGACAGATTACTTTCAATCTTCCAAAGCTGTGGAAAGTGATGAACAACTGCAGCATACCACTGCAAACACTGTGGTATACGATCATGATGTGGATGATGTAACTGTGTTAGTTTGTTATGGGCCAGGTTCATTAACAAGTATTGAAAAAGATATTCTTTGTAGAAGAATGAGAGTACTTTTAAACCGACTAATGTATTGCCAAATTTATATGTTGTGGGGATTGCTTTATTGTGATTAAATGTCCACAACCATTGCAAGAAAGTGTAATGTTGAAATTGCTGTGGTCTACATCTGTAGGTCATTGCAAATTTGTCATCTTTGGCTGTATCATTGCGTGGTACAATGTACCGCTTCATTCTGCTACTCGTCCATGCTATTTTTCTAGATGATAGTGCAAGCCACATTTGCATTACATATCTCATTGCAGTTTGTACACCATTAACATGGTAAGAATATAATGCCTCAGCAGTAATGTCATCCTGGCACTTACATATGAACTGACGTATCTCAGGATCATAGCTCTTCCGCCTGTTGTCTGGAAGTCCATGGAACATTTAAGTGCAGGAAGTAAAGTTGACACATAAGCTCTTAAGTTTAATGCAAATTCTTTGGCAGAATGTTTTAAATGAAGGATTTTTTTGTCATCTCTTGTCTCAATATAACTGTCATTGTCCTGCAGTTGTAGTGAGTGAGAGGGTTTATCAGATGTTTGATACTTTTGAACATAAAAACTGAGATCAGGCAAATCTTCTGGGATATCAGCTCGTATAAACTGGTGTTGAATTTTACTGATGTCTTTTAGCCAAAGCAACAAATGCAAATGAACTGTGCCTCACTGTTGAAATTCAAATCGGTAAAAGTAAGTGAGAACATTAGATTGGGTAGAAATTCAGTTGTAACTGAAAATGTGTTTTGTCCATTTATTGCTATTGTTTCCACAAAGATATCCTCGAACCGTTTGTTCTAGAACATGAGCAACATGCATAGTTTCAAAGCCTTATAGCTGTGTTGGTCCTCTGCCAGTTTTGAATCTAATATTGGTAATCCAAATAGGGAATGGAAAAGACCATTCGAAGGGACTGATGGTATTGAAGATGTCTGGGAAACCAAACTGGCTAACTGCATCGAGAAGGTATCAGTGCTGCCATTGCCAATAGGTAACACAAAAGGTTTTTGAGTCAAGAGCTCAAGCAGGTGAACAGTTCAATGCCTTGGCGGTATTGACGGCTCCACTAACAATTTTATATAGTCACCTATCATAATGAAATTGTAACAACTCATAATGTTATGAATAATCTAAAATTTCTGAGAATAGTTTAATCACAAATGAAACCTTGTTGCTCAATCTAGTATACCTTCCACTCATCAAACGTTCACACCAATTTTCAAATGGATATAAATTGGGCCATAATGCACATTCAATCCCCTCAGTTTCTTTCATATTAAATATATTTAAGGCCTTGTCCTCTGAGAGAAGCTGTTCTTGCAATCGTATAAAATGCAAATAACGTGACTGAGGTGAAGACATGAGGTAACAATATGCACTTTGACATCGACTTTTTTGTGCAGCATCAATAATATGTGAGATCTTCTCCACTGATTTCTCAGAAATATCTAACTTGATCGTTGTTGTTTTCATCCGATAGCCCTTTGGATGCTTGACATAGTCACCACACGAGGTAAAAGGGTCTAAGCATCTCAATGTCTTTTGCATCCAAAGACAGAAGAGCAGACAGTATGTTCTCACATCATGGTACTATATATCTATTACTCGAATATGTACATGATTTTGTGTATGCATTCTTTTGCCTCTTAGCAAATGTATAAGGTAATGTGTTGGTTGAGAGGCTGTTGCATTTGGAACAGTATGACCAAGAATTATATTTGGCCCAAAATTCAATGTTAGAGGAGTTGCTTGTAACTGCATTAGTAATAAATGATTTACGAGAAGTTGGAACAAACTGTCTCGATTGAAAATATGCCATTTTTTTCATATTCCCTATTGTTTCTTTCCATCTGGTCTCTTTGATACAGCGAGACCTTTTCAGAAAGTTTGGAGTAGTTAAAAATGAGGAAGGTTTTTCTATTGGCCCAATGTTGACCATCTTCTTCATTTGATGATAATGGCATAGTGAAGAAGACCACAATCAAAATGACGAAAATATTTCTTTAACAATGGTAAATGATAATAGCGCAATGTAAAATATTGCACTATTCACCTGGTGACCGTACGTTTTTATAGCGGCAAAGTAATATAAAGTCTTAAGACTTAGGCAGTCAACAAGAAAACTCACAATGACAACTTGGAAGGGGAGACACAATTTCCCTAACAAGGAGTGTAGCACAAAAAACTGAGAAAGTTGTCAAACAGTGGTAGTTACATAAAGAATATTATTCTTCTCAACTAAATAATGTACTACTAGGAGCATCAAGTTCACCGAAAGGTGACTTGAAGCGTTCAGAAGACTACTTGTCAAACATCGATTAGAGTAGAATCTGTAAATATCCAACAAATTATATCGAACTGAGTCACTTGAAACTCTGTAGAATACAGAGGTACAAATAATGTACAGGCTTCACCCAAATAGTGTTTGCTTGCTAAACTCGATGTCCAAGTACTGAAAACAACGGTGAAGCAAGAAGCAACATAAACAAGACTTAGGGAATCGAGATATACTCGAATGATTCGAATGAATTATGAGATAGAGACTTCTCTAGCAATACCACTTCTATTAATTGAGAGATAAGTGAAGAAGTAAATATATCACTTACTATGAGATGTTACTATGCGATATTCCAGGTGTAGATTTTCACAGAAGAGCAAACTGTTTGCACATGTATAATCATAACAATGGCGGAGTAAAAAGGCCTGAAGAAGACATTGCTGGGGGCGAAGGAACAAAATGGCGGTCCATTGCACTCACAATATAGGTTAGATAACCTTAATGATGAAATAACATTTGTCACATTAGGATAAATAAAATTAGGATCATGTCTGTGAAAATTTTGTACAAATTGAATGGAAATCATTCTCAGCCAGTAAGGCTTCAAGAATTTGCAATGAAAATCAATGTTTCTAAGTAGACAAATCATAGATTAACAATAGTAGCAATAATGTGCAGCTCCAGTGGAATGTAGTGCGTCCTAAATCATGAAGACAGACATAAAGTGAGCGTCATGAATGCATCTCTGTATAATGACACCTGCAATTACATGGAATTGTAGTCATGTTCAAAATAGTAAATACAGTAAATATTGCAGTAGAAGGCCAATGCGTCAAAACCGTGAAGAAAAACGTCAATAAATGATGAAATGAAATAATAAATTAAAATTAGCTTTCCAAAGTTATCACTCTTCAGAGTATAAGACTCAAAGTAAGACGCAATTGAGCAATATAAAAGACTTGAAAGTTCAGCTGAAAGACGAGATTCGAAAATGTCAACCTGAGGGGAAAGCCATTAAGAACTAACAGAAATAAGATGTGAAAACTAAGTCAATAGCACAACATAACTTTCAGTATGAAAGATATAGACAAAGCTGCATTTAATGAATGATTCTGCATGGGAATTCAGTGAAAGAAATCCCGAAATCAGAGTAATATCGATGACAACTTAAAAGAGAGGACCCACATGTGAAGATGGCCGTCAGAGGGAAAAACCATTGTGTATTCACGGAAGAATGACATAGAAACACTGGTAATTCTCAATAAAATACCATTGTTTATAACCGAAATGGTATTAAGTGCATTTTGCTCATTTTTTCAAATAACATTTAAAGGAAAGACGAGACGAACCTAACGAAATTACAATCTGTAGAAAGACTGGATTTGAACATGGCCGCCTATGGGGAAAACCATTAAAGTCGAACAAAAATAAGACGGAAAAACCCAGTCAATAGCAGTGTATTGAAATAAAAACCAGACTCCCAAAGTCATCATTCTACAAACTAAGCATCGTTATGTCTAACTCCATTGAAAAACTAAATAATCAATGCTTTAAAACTCGAAAAACAAGTAAAGAATAAAGACGCCTTTTAAAGATGGCTGCCATAGTGCATTAGTATAGGAAAAGTGATTTCAAACTTGAATTACAACAAAACTGCCGATTGCAAATTTATAAAAATTTCACAGAATGTACAACTCGATAAGGACATTCACCTGACCAAAAAAAAAAACCAGGGGTTAGAAATCATCGACAAAGTTACAATGAAACTATATGTCATAAAGGTCATGGTAAAATAACGAATAGAAATAAATATTCATATTTGTTAATGATGCCATACGAAGTAAAATTTAGAAGCGTATGGAAATGATGAATAACTGACTTGTGGCAGCCAAGCATTCATAGTGACGTTGCTTTTTGATCCTTCGATGTCGGCTCTTCCTATCATTGTGAAGCAGAATTCGCCAAGCGTCGGATTGTTCACCTACCAATTGGGAACGTGAGCTGGGTTTAGACCATCGTGAGACAGGTTAGTTTTACCCTACTGATGAAGTGTTGTTGCAATAGTAATTCTGCTCAGTATGAGAGGAACCGCAGATTCAGACAATTGGCATTTGCACTTGGCTAAAAAGCCAATGGTGCGAAGCTACCATCTGTTGGATTATGACTGAACGCCTCTAAGTCAGAATCCGTGCTAGAAAGCAACCATTCATTCCTCTGAACAATCTTAGGCAAACAAGAATAGAAGCTTCGGCTTCCTGTGTAACAATGTGCTAAGGAGTAGACTATGCTCTAAAGCACTACCTTAACCAAAATCTAAATTTTCCAGAGCTAAATCCTTTGCAGACGACTTAAATAAAGAATGGGGTATTGTAAGCAGTAGAGTAGCCTTGTTGCTACGATCTGCTGAGATTAAGCCCTTGTTCCAAGATTTGTTCCTTGTTTTTTAAAAGCATAATCACATCCTCTGTAATGGTTGGGCAGTGGTTTTGCTTGCAAAGTGGCATGCACCTGAAGCCATTGTCAGCTGACTGTTGGGAAAAGCTGTAGCAGGAAACAAACTGCAGGGGTTGGGGAAAAAAGCGAGACAATAAAACATGATGGTGATATTTTGACTTGATAGTGAAAAGCAGGCTTTCCGACCTTGAATGAGCAAGTTGCTCCCTCTTGGAATTCGTCTCCTGTTTATCAGTAAGGCACCTAAAGGTTGGGATCATGTCCACTGTATACATGTTGATGATATTCTGACACTGTGGAAATCAACTGAAAAATTTTGTTGACTAGAGTGGGATTTGGAGTTGCGCCTTCGGGATACCGGTCAGCCACTGTACCTGCTGAGCTATTGAGTCCACAGGAATTGGAGGCGAGGTTTATCTAGTGCGTTTGAGAAAGTTAGCGTTGATCATATTGTTTGCAGTTTCTCAAGTTGCCCAAGATATCCGTGGCAGCAGCAAGTGGTGTTTGGGTAGTGTTAAAGTAGCACAAATTGTTGGAGGAAGTTTTGGACTTGTTTTAAATTAACCATCTCTTTGTCAATTATTACAATGGAAAAATTTAGGCTAGAAATTGTAGGAGACTGTATTGCTGAGAGAGCAGCTGATAGCTTCTGGGTTGTTGAAGTTGCACCGTTGAAGTGAGGGTGTTTGTTAGTACTATGATGTGCTAAGCGATTGTGTTTGCTTCAAAATGCAGCTTGATCAAGTCCGAGCCAGTCCCGATGGGTGCAGTTGCAAGGCCTTGATGCCTTGGCTGCGCAGGCCTCTCCTCAGTTTTGATGGTATGTGGCCTGCTCGACTGCGTTGGGAGAGGGGTGGTTTGCTTCTTATTTGTTCCACAGTCCTTTTCCTTGCCATTTAGTCGATTTTTGGCAGGTGTGCAGTGTTGGTTGCAGTTCTGCATCTCAAAGTGTTGCCAATGTTGTGTGACTGTTTGTTGAACGTTTAATTGCGAGCGTATTGAAGCTATATACTTACCGTTCAGGCAGAGGTAGGTGACCAGGCCATTTGCTGTGCAGTGGCTTTCCTTGGTCACCTAGGTCTTGCCAAGAGGAATGTCTAAAGACGTGGCAAAGAAGCATGCCGTGCCAGTCAGTCGCTGCTTGACCAGTTGCAGGCGCACCGTCAGGTAAGAGGAAACTGTGTTTTCTTTAAAAACAGCTCAGCTGGTTGTCCAAAAGTACGAGAAGCTCTTCGCAGCCTTTCTCCTCCTTTGTTAGGCAGTTAACTGGTTGATCCTGCCAGTAACATATGCTTGTCTCAAAGATTAAGCCATGCATGTCTAAGTATAAGCACTTGTACTTTGAAACTGCGAATGGCTCATTAAATCAGTTATTGTTTATTTGATTGTACCCTTACTACTTGGATAACCGTAGTAATTGTAGATCTAATACATACAAAAAGTCCCGACTTCTGGAAGGGATGTATTTATTGGATTAAAAACCAATGTGGGTTCACACCAAGATTTTTGGTGATTCATAATAATTTTTGGAATCGCATCGCCTTACATGCCGGCTATGCTTCATTCAAATTTCTGCCCTATCAACTGTTGATGGTAAGGTAGTGGCTTACCATGGTTACAACAGGTGACAGAGAATTAGGGTTTGATTCTGGAGAAGGAGCCTGAGAAACGGCTACCACATCCAAGGAAGGCAGCAGGTGTGCAAATTACCCAATCCTGACACAGGGAGGTAGTGACAAAAAATAACAATACAGGGCTTTTCAAGTCTTGTAATTGGAATGAATACAATTTAAATCTCTTAACGAGGAACAATTGGAGGGCAAGCCTGGTGCCAGCAGCCGTGGTAATTCCAGCTCCAATAGTGTATACTAAAGTTGTTGCAGTTAAAAAGCTCATAGTTGGATTTTGGGGCGGTGCAGTTGGTCAGCTGCAAGGTGTGTTACTAGCCGCACTGTTCTTTGCCAAGACTACATGTGCTCATAATTGAGTGTGGGTAGGATTTGCGACGTTTACTTTGAAAAAATTAGAGTGTTCAAAGCAGGCTTGTGCTTGAATACATAACCATGGAATAATGGAATAGGACTTTGGTTCTATTTTGTTGGTTTCTAGAACTGAAGTAATGATTAATAGGGACAGTTGGGGGCATTCGTATTTCGTTGTCAGAGGTGAAATTCTTGGATTTATTGAAGACGAACTAATGCGAAAGCATTTTCCAAGAATGAAAGTTAGAGGATCGAAGATGATCAGATACCGTCCTAGTTCTAACCATAAACGATGCCGACTAGGGATCAGCGGGTGTTATTGTATGACCCCGTTGGCACCTTATGGGAAACCAAAGTTTTTTTGGGTTCCAGGCGAAGTATGGTTGCAAAGGTGAAACTTAAAGGAATTGACGGAAGGGCACCACCAGGAGTGGAGCCTGTGGCTCAATTTCACTCAACACGGGAAAACTCACCAGGTCCAGACATAGTAAGGATTGACAGATTGAGAGCTCTTTCTTGATTCTATTGGTGGTCACGCATGGCCTTTCTTAGTTGGTGGATTGATTTGTCTGGTGAATTCCGTTAATGAAGAGACCTTGACTTGCTAAATAGTCAGGTGATTTGCGAATTGTCCTTGACTTCTTAGAGGGACTGTTGGTGTTCAACCAGTCAGGAAGGCAATAACATGTCTGTGATGCCCTTAGATGCCCTGGGCCGCACACGCGCTACACTGACAGTGGCAGCAAGTCTCTCCTTCACGGAAAGGTGTGGGTAATCTTGTGAATTATCATGTTGGGGATAGATCATTGTAATTTTTGATCTTGAATGAGGAATTCCTAGTAAGCGTGAGTCATCAGCTCGCGTTGATTACGTCCCTGCCCTTGGTACACACCGCCCATTGCTACTACCAATTGAATGGTTTAGTGAGGCCTCCGGATTGGCACTGTCGGATTCGCAAGACTCTGGCAGAGGCCAAGAAGTTGGTCAAACTTTATCATTTAGAGGAAGTAAAAGTCGTAACAAGGTTTCCTTAGGTGAACCTAGGGAAGGATCATTGCCGAGCTTCATACAAAAAGTGCGAGAATTACCTCACTGCTTACTCTGTGAATCTGTAAGAGACCGTGGGGGTTGAAGCCTGGCCTTCATTAAATGGGTGGATGTTTTGTGCATTCCCCGGCCCCCCATTTGTTTTTGTTTTCTTATCTCCTGCACGTACTGTTTTTGTTGTTTTGACTTTGTCGGAATGTCAAAAATCAGAAGATAACTTTTAACGATGGATCTCTAGGCTCGTGCATCGATGAAGAACTCAGCCAGCTGCGATAAGTAGTGTGAATTGCAGAATTCAGTGAATCATGGAATCTTTGGATGCAAATGGCATTCTTGGTCTACCAGGAGCATGTCTGTCAGAGTGTTGGTTTCAAAAGCAAAAAATCGTGTTCGTATCATACAGTGTTGAGACTTCATGGCCTCGCAGCCGTGTTTCTCAAAATGCAGTGGGAATCGAGAGTCACAAGCGATTCAAGAAGCCAAAATATTTTACAACTTTGTTGTCGCTGCCAACCTCGCCACTTTCCACCCTGTTGCTCTCTGTCAACCTCTTGACCTCAGATCAGGCAAGATTACTAAGCGGAGGAAGAGAAACTAACAAGGATTCCCCCAGTAATGGTGAATGAAGAAGGAACAGCTCAAATTTGATATCTCTGTTGTTTTCAACAGCGAATTGTAGTTTCGAGAAGTACTTTCCAGACAAATCAACCTTGCCTAAGTTGCTTGGAACAGCACGTCAGAGGGTGACAACCCCGTACATGGCAAGGTTTGATCGTCAGCGATGTGCTTTCCAAGAGTCGAGTTGTTTCGGATTGCAACCCAAAATGGGTGGTAAACTCCATCTAAAGCTAATACAGGCACGAGACTGATAGCAAACAAGTACCCTGAGGGAAAGATGAAAAGGACTTTGAAAAGAGAGTTAAAGCATATGTGAAACTGTTGAAAGGGAAGCAAATGGAGTTAGCAATTCACCTCGTAAGATTCAGTCTTTTGCGCTCCGCAATGTGCATGCACTCGATCTTCATAGACAAGTCAAGTACGGATGTGGGACATAGACAGCGCACTTCTGGTAGGCGAGCGTCAACATCGGTTACCCTGCAAGCCCGAAGGCCGTGAGGAAGGTAGATCTTTCGGGATTGTTAAGCCTCACAATCACATGTCTTGTGGGTAAATGTGGCCTGTTGCAGCGTGTGCCCCCCTTTTGGGTGGGCTGGTGTCTTGTTTTGTTGGTCCAGTTGTCGACTGTAGCAGACAGCACGCCTGTGCACTTGAACCGCAGCCGGTCAACAGGGCAGTGATCACACACTACGTGCTGAGGACTTTGGTGTCCATGTGGATTTATCCAACCTGTCTTGAAACACGGACTTCCTTGGTGACTCCTTGGCATGATTGGTTTTGTGTCCAAGGGAATATTTGAAAGATTATGACATTAAAACAGTAAAATATAACATGATTGTATGTTTATGTTGGAACAGAGAAAGTTAGACATCCTTTATATTTTTGTCATATGTTTTCTCGTTAAAATATTTTTAATACCAACTGATAAAAACCATTGAGAAAAGGTATACATGCTTAAGTATATTCTTTGTTACTTTCAAAGGAATATTTTCAGCAATTTTGGTAGGCAACAGACCAATATGTAGTATTTTTCATGATTATTTTCTGAATAAACTTTTACCTATACTTTTAACAGACAATAACATTTGCTTGCAGTGTTGCTGTCACAATATTAACCAGTGTGAAACTATATTGTGCTCAATATTTTCTGTAAGTCATAGAAATACTTTGACCAACTTTCCAAACAGTGGCATAAATCTTTCATTTTATTCCACTGGAGAACTTGTATAAATCATCTCATGTGATTCCTCTATAATTTATCAATGTATTGTCAAGGAAACTCACATAAAAAAGTTAGAAAATGTATAGATACTTAAGTTTAAGTTTTCTCATTGCTAAAACTACATGTGTAACAATTTTAGTATTTAGGAATCCATCATGCAATGTTTTCATGATTATTTTCTGAATAATTTCTAATGCATAATTGACACTAAAACATAACATTGTCTTGTAGTGTTGTTCTGGAAACATTACCTGCTCACAAGCCATATCTTTCAATGTGATGTCTAAAGGATATATTTTTTTCAATGTTGTATGGAAACCATACAAGGACATTGTGTGATTTTACAAAAAGTATGACAAGTATTTTATTTCTTTGCACTGTTAAACTTCACAAAATTATGTCATGTGGTTTACTGCAAAGATATTTTTAAGCTAAGCCATGAAAAGGGTTGACAAAATGTACACATACATAAGGCCATTCATTCTCAGTATTGCAGGAATGTTTTGAACAATTTTGGCACAGAAATAGACCACTAAATAATATCTTGATGGTTATTTTCTGAACAAAGTTTAGCAATACTTGACATGGAAATGTAATATTGAGTTGCAGTGTTCTTCTCATTAGATTAGTCAGACTTGAAGTCATAGTTTTTGAATATTTTTTCTAAGCCTTAGAAATAATTTGAGGAATATTCCAAACTGTAAGAGAGATATTTCATTTAGTTCCACTGGATTATTTAGCGAAAATATCTCATGTGCTTCCATTAAAGATAACGTTATGTTATTCTGAACACATCGGCGGGACACCATGTGTATTTTTTTCAATTTTATTTCTAAACCATAGGAAATTGAGTGATTTTGAATAAAGAGTAAGAAACAATTTGTTGCCTTAGACAATCTGACAAAGTTATTTCATTTTCAGCCGTAAAATTGTTTGATGTGAGATTGAAATGTGAGAAACATTATGGCGCTGGGTAAGAGTTGACTTTGCTCGTCATAAGCTTGGGAGTGCTAAGTTTTGCTTGAGAAGAAAATCGGATACTGTCGGCGAAAGCTATACTATAGACGTTTTATTCCTCCGGGAAAGAATTGATTGCTTTAGAAGGAGTAATAGATGCGTTCTATACTGTTAATCATATATTTGGCATAGAGATAGTTCTTCTCCGTACGACCAACTGAAAGGAAACTACAGCACGATATGTTTATCTATGTTCAAAGTTCGTTCATGAAATCGGAAGACTAATTCTAGGGTTAAGTTATGATTGTGCTTCACCAATGATGAAAACTAGTATATGTGACACTTCTCTTTAGGATTTTTCAAGCACAAACACTTTCAAAGAAATGGCGAGTTGTGCATTCTTGGGTCATGCATCAACTCCGATAGTTTGTTTTTCAGTGTGGCATACTAAAGGACCATAATTGTTATTCGTTGCCAGGTTAACTTTTGGTACCAGATTACACAGCATTTTCTGACCTACATGGTACATACCAACCAGCAATAATTATTATTGGTTGCCAAGAGATGAAATGGTTCACCGAATGTCTTATGCTGGGTTACCAAGGGCACAGAGTAAATAATCCTACCAGAGGTCCAACTCACGTGAAAATTTGTCCCAAATTTTTTATGCGCATGCGCTGGCCGCCGTGTTCCTGGCAAGTTCCCCCGGCAGTTTTGACCTCATACGAATTTTTGCCATCTATATGTAAACAAAGTAAAGTTTGATTGACAGCAATTTAAAATATAAATAATGTCACAAGTCTTATCAAACCCAAGACGGAAAAAGCCTGGTGTGGTTTGGTGCTCTATAGCTGAATGTTCAAACAACAAAAAAAGGAATAATGATTTGGAAAGGAATAATCATTTCCCGAAGGACGAAACCAGGTAAGATAACGTTTTGTATTTTCCGGGTCATCCATTTACTGGGGCTCAGCCGTAGCTTTTTTAAAATGATCATTTGCAGATGTCAGAAGTACACTTTTATTGTGGTTGGTATGTTCTTGCCTAAGTTTATATTAAACCTAAAAAAAAAACAAACTCAGCTGCGATCCTTTACCAGTAAACATCGTGTGTTGCACTCATTGTACGCAGGAGCTATTTGCAACTAATTGAATAGCTTAAGTTATTTTGTGTCGCTTTGTTCGCCTTTTTTGACAAGAAGGCTTTCATAAACTGATCTTTTTTGTATACTGCAGGTCAAAGCAATGGATTATTAATTGCAATAGGAAGGATTTATTGGATGAAGATGCTAATTATTTATATAACAACTGCTGAGTTTGTGCAAGTCATTTTAATCAGGCCAGTTTTCAAAACTACCTAAAAAACAGACTTAGAGAAGATGCCATGCCGACTGTTTTCAGCCGACCAAATCAAACAGCGGGAGTGAAATGCATATTGTTCAACGAGGATACACCCCATGAAGGTCAGTAAAACTTTATTCAGGCAGTAGATTACCCAACTTGAAAGTAGTCTTAACATTTTATTCTCCTCCTGTTTTTTTACACATAGTTGAATCAATGAGCGATTGTCAAACCAACATCATTGAAAGACAAACTTTGTATGACGGTAACGTAGCATTCTTCAGAAAACATGAGAAATGGGCTTTTCAGTTCCAAGGCTACAGGAAATCATCTTTGGAAAACTTAGTCCACATCAAATATTTTATGTTGACAGGGTCAGCTGCTGCAACAACTCAGCCACCAAAAAGGAAACCAAACAACAAAATTTTTGACCGTCATGAAGACAATGAAGGTAGTTGTTCATCTTTAATGCAAATATATGATTTATTTAAAGTTACAGAACAGTGTCTATAAATTATCATTGTCAGAATCTGTGATCATGACACAACCTCAAATAATACCAATCCCTTGTAATCAAGGGCCTATCTCTAGTATCACTGATGAAGGTACTGTAATGCAATTAAAAATGACTCCACTACCAAGCCTATCTGTTAGCTATAGCATCATGACAAAAAAAGATTATGACTAAATATAGAATGGTCATACATTTCGTAAATACACTGTAATGCTTGTAGGGATTTTAAAACTTTTACCAGAGTCTACTATGGAAATACCACAACCAACCATACATGTGCCTGTGCAACCTGATTGTGGAGGTAATATTTCTAACAAAGAAGGTATATCAAATTAAAGATTTTGCATAAATTATAGTCTTTACCATTTCTTGCAAATCAATATTTAACAGACATTTTTTCTTATCAAATATCAGTGCCTGTTAAATCATTAAATCCACAAAAAAATACCACCAATAGCAGCCAGAGATGTTATTACTCCACAGAATGCTAATGAAGGTTTACATTAGTTACACTATTTGTTATGTGGCAGTAAATTATTCAATATAATTAGGAAAGATTAACCAATGTTATTTTAACAATACTGTACATAAAACATTGTTATTTTCAATTCATATTAGAGTTTGTTTTACCATTGACACCAGGAAAATCTGGACAAGGTCACCAAGAAACATGGACTAGAAGCTCCACAGGTAATGGTTTTTATATAAGAGGACTAAACAAATGTAAAATTGATTCAGTCTCTATTAATTAAAGCTTTTCTAATTTGTCCAGTTGAGATGGATTGTCAAACAAGCCAAATGCTGTCAAATGATACTCCTAGAAAGAGGATACAAAGAGCTATTATTAACAGACAAAGCAAACAACTCATATGCATGAGACAGGCTCTAAACATGAAGAAAAAGAATCCCCCAAAAAACTTCACCAAAGAAGCAGCCATGTCAGTCTTACAAAACATGCTACCTGATAGGATATCAACATTTGTTGAAATGCAAGTTAACCTCCACCTTCAAAAAGCAAGAGGCCACAGATACAATCCACACACCAAAGCTTTCGCTCTGTCTCTCTATCATATCAGTGGAAAGGCTTACAGAATGATTTCTAAGTTTTTTTATTTACCTTCAAAGTCTAGTTTGCTGAGGTGGGTTTCAGGACTATCAAAATCACCTGGTCTTTCAGATGCTGCCATGCATGTTATCCATAGCAAGGTAAGAACAATGAGTGAAAGCAGTAGATTGTGCACAATCTCAATGGACGAGATTTCAATAAAGGCAAACCTCTCCTATGATGAATACAAAGATGAAATTATTGGATTAGAAGATTTTGGTGATGGTGTGAAAAATAATACAACAGCAACGTCTGCATTGGTATTTATGGCCCATGGAATACTGGAGAACTGGAAACAGCCTCTTGGATATTATCTGGTCCATGAGTCCTGTAACACCAAAAAAATTAAAAAAAAGTTACTAGAAACAATTAATAAGATTAGCAGCATCAGTTTAAAAGTTATTGCAGTTGTTTCAGACCTTGGCTCTAATTTCCAGAAAGTACTTAAAGACCTTGACATTACCCCATTAAAGCCTTGGTTTATGCACAATGGTAACAAGATTTTTTATCTCTACGATGCACCTCATTTAATAAAGGCAATAAGGAATAACCTTTTGAAATACAATTTCCATCATGGAGACAAAGTTGCTAGCTGGAAAGACATTGAAGCTATTTATAAAAAAGACAGTGCTTTGTCAATTCGTTGTTGTCCTAAGTTGACTGAAAACCACATCCATCCAAATGGTTTCAAAAAAATGAAAGTCAAATATGCCACTCAGGTTTTAAGTCACACAGTAGCTGCTGCAATCTCAATGTCTGTTTGTGTTGGTGCTCTACCAACAACAGCATCTGGTACAGCAGAAATTATCTCTAAATTTGACCAGATTTTTGACAGTCTAAACAGCTCATCTTATAAAGATTCAAAGATTTTCCCATCGCCCAATGTCAGTTGACTCGCCTCATGAGAAATTTCTCTCTGAAATGGTTGACTTCATTTCATCACTTAGAGTCGTTGATCCAACTACCAACAAAGATGTAACCAACATTCTGAAATGCTTAAAAGGGTTAAGATTAACTTTGAATGGAACTTTGGCATTATGGAAACATCTTCAAGCCCTATATTCAGTCAAATTTCTTTTCACATGCCGACTTAATCAGGACCCACTGGAGAACTTTTTTGGATCTATATGACAGCAAGGGTGTAATGCCAACACACCAACTCCTATCCAGTTCTGTAGTGCATTCAGGAAGCTATTTTACCATAACATCTTAGGTCAATCCACTGGAAACTGCACAGAAGATTTGGACTGTGTTCTGGTTGGTTCAAACTATAATATAAATTCACAGGCATCAGAAAAAGGTCCTCAACCCTTTGACATTAAGGATTCCAACTATAAATTGGATTCGTTTGAAAATGATCTATTTAGCCTTAATGCTATAACATATGTTGCTGGTTACCTTCTCAAAAAATGTTTTGAAAAGCATAAATGTCAAGATTGCCATAAGTATCTTGTTAGTTCAGAACTGGACAACAGCTCCAAATTATTTTGTTATTTTAAGGGATACGAGTTGACACACAAATTGTTCAGTGGATTACTGGTCCCAGTAACCAATTTTGTCAATTATATTACTAGACTAGAAAATACTTCCATCGATAAATTCCCAAATGCCATGACTCAGGTTGGAATTGGCAAATATCTTCTGGAAAAACTTGATAAATTTTCAGAGCCTTATTGTTCAGGATTTCCAAAGATTTATGTTTTAAAATTGTTTGTAAGGATGAGAATATATTATGCATTGAAGTTTGGCAATCAAGAATTATCTACTGTAAGTAAAAAAATAAAAAATATTTTACAATTCAGCATTTATAATTACTATACACATTGGAAAAATGTGACTATTCTTATGCTACTGTAGTTTGCTTGTAATCTGTTACTAGGGTTACTAGATATCAATGTCTAAATCACATTGATAGATTTTTTTTGGTATGTAAAATAAAATACATTTTGAATATTAATAAAAGTTCTTTTCACGATTTCTCCACCACACATAAACATGCTTTAGTACTAAACTGATACATTGAAATTAGCTTTTCAAACCTATCGAGGGGTATTTGTTCAGTAAGCTTACAAAATGAAATTTACTCCACGATTTACAAATATCGTACGAATGTGTTGACAACGCTCAATGGATTCAAACATGTGCTAAATTCTTAATCTTATCACGATTTTAAAAAAGTCAAAAACTGTTAAAAGATCAACTGGTATACATGTGCCTATCAGCAATCTTTTCGCTTACCTCTTCTGGCCCTGCGATCACATTTAAGGTTGACGAAGACCGTAAAACCACTTAAATTATACGAAAATTCAGTTCAGACGAGCACAAAAGTTGAAGAACACATGCCTTGACGCTTCGAGGGCTAGACCACTGACTTAGAGGACAGACAGCTAGACGCTTGCCAGGAACATGGTGGCATTTGAATTAATGAGATGCGCAAGGCAACATGCGCGAGGACACAAACATCAAAGCTGCCAACAGTGAGTTGGACCTCTGATAGGATTTACTCTGTGCCAAGGGTTGCTGAGCTGTTCTGAAGCTCTAACTTTAAAAGTAGTGCATTAACATCGTTTTTCTTTTATGTCAGGAAACAGATAACGCTGGAAGGTGGTTTACACAGTAGGGTAAGTGAATTGTTAGACCAAATGTCTAAATTACCTGCTTAGAAAGCAATACGTGGTGTTTTTGCTGCATATGTTCGACATTGGTGTATTCAAAAGATGTTTTGAGTTTAAGTTCAGTCTTTGTAAAATCCACATGAGCGATACAGAATTCACAAGAAAAGAAATAACTTTATGGAATCCATTATCGTGTATGATTTAGCAGTAGAATAGAAATAAAAGTTTGTCAGAGTAAGACCGTTAGTGGTCAAGAAGCGTTCGATTTGGAATTTTCAAGTTGGCTGAAATTACGTTCAATTGTTTAAATGACAAATTGCTGCAGATGGTATTACTAAAGTCACTTTGCTGCTCTAGTAACATTTGTAGCACTGTACGAAATTGTTGAGCAGCCATGAGAAACACAGAATTGTGAATGTGCAGTGACATTTGTTAACATCAGAAGCTTGTACACAGTAGTGATAGGTTAATGAGTACATTACTTCTTTTACCATTTACAAAATTTTTACTTTTATCAATCATATTACAGCTTATGTTTACATATTCCAAGTTGTTATTAATATTTATTACATTGTCGCTTTCTGTTGAAGTATTTGCTTGTATTATTAAAATTCCAAAATATACTTACTGATTTTACAAACATTTTATTACAATTAGTTAATATAAGTGGCTCGTCTAATGGAATTATTTTTTCTGAGTTTTCATCTTTTGTGATGAAGATTTTTAAAGATATTGTCATTTATTTTATAATATATATCTTGATAGTAAAATTCCACCAATTATTGATAAAGATAAAACAATTAAATTATCAGTTGTTGGTGTAGTTGTAGTAACAGCTTTGCTGCTAAAGTTTTTTGTATCCCTCAGTTTTTTTACGAATTTGTTCGCTTCATTCACTATGTACAGAACGTTTTTGAGGTTTATCATCTAATTTTTTCAATTCTACGTTGTGTTGTTTTTTCACAGGGGATGTTTTGCGGGTCTTTGACCCATAATAATTTAAATTTTTATTAATTCCAAAAACCATATTTTTATCAGAAACTTTTAATTTATTATTGTATCCTTCAATTGGATTTTTTAAAATAATTAAACTGCTTGGAATTAACCATGAAGTTGGACTTATAGCAGTATTTAAAATTACATTAGTTGACGAAATTGCTTGATTCATATTGTTAATCCATGTTGACGTATCATAATTTATTATAGAGTCCAACAATTTGCCTAAAAACTTTTTGTTTCTAATGCTGCAGCTCTTGGCCCAAAAATACTTTGCCTAGTTCTAGCTTGTGCTGCAAGGATTGCATAAAGATATGCTTCAATGCTCTGATTTAATAATTCTGTTCCCTTGATAGTAGTCTGTAAAGTGCGGGGACTGTCACATTTTCCATTACATTTGAAAAATTACACAAAATTTTTCAAAGTGTAGCAGGGGAATCCCCTAACACAGCAGGCCGATAAATTCCAAACATTCCAAACATGCTCAATCTCCCTAACAACCAGCCTAACTCGATGTCAACAAAAAACTATTTTCAGATTCGCCGGTTGTTAGGGATATCTGGAATGTATGGAATGTGGGGAAATCCCTCAACATCAGGTTTGGGGAATCACCTTTTTCCTAATGATGCCATTTCCAGCTGCTTCCAGGAATTTGATATTGTTACCGAGAATTTCATCAAAATTTTTCAAAGTGTCACAGGGGAATACCCTCAACATTCCATGCATGCTCAATCTCCCTAACAACTTGAACAGCTTGATGTCAACAAAAAAACTATTTTCGGATTTGCCGTTTGTTTGGGATATCTGGAATGTATGGAATGTGGGGGACAGCATCGCTGCTAAAGTCCTTCAACATTTGGTCTGGAAATTTACATATTTTGAAAATAAAATAAATTCAATAAAAATATAAATAAATGGGGAACAAACAATCAACTTTAAAGCCTGAAAAAATTATTGAAAAAAATCATAAAATATTTAAGAAAAAAGCATTCAAGTTTGGTTTTTCAGTAGGAGCAGGGCAAGCATATGATATTGAATGTAATATTCAATTTGGTACCGCTTCAACAAAACAGTTTATTTTTGATAATATGAATGAGAATTTAAAATTAGTAGGTAGAAATGTTATAAAAAGTATTCAAATCTTGTTAAAGAGGTCCCTGAAATTTTAAACAAATCTTTAGACACAAACGATAAAAATGATAAAGACGATAAAGAAATTAAAGAAGAAGTAAACGAGTTTGTAAAATCAACTCTTGAGTGATAAATTATTTTATAAACTTTATAATACAATATATATTATAAAATTATTCATGTTTGGCTTGTTGATGCTTCATTATCGTCTTTTTTATCTTTTTCACATGTCGTCGCTGTGCTCTGTTTTTTAATAACATGTTTTCCAACTGTAACTCCACCAGATAATATTCCAAGATATGGTAAATATGGACTTTTTTCAACTACAGATTTTACATCTCTTTTTAATAATTTATCTTTCGCCAGTTCTTTTTCCAATTCTTCACTACTTTCAATTGCATCTAATCCGCCTAATAAATCTGCAAATTTACTAATTAGTAAATCTGTTAAAAATGCATTTGCTTTTTCCGCTTGTTTTACTTCATATTCAGCATGAACTTTTAATATAACTTTATCACTTGCTTTTTCAAATTTTGCACTGATTGACTAATTTCACCATCTTCAGACAATCTTATCAATTCTTTATGTTTTTTCATTATTTCTTCTTTTTTATGTGGTTCATGATTCACACCAGATTTGCTGTTTGCGGTTGTTGAAGATATTAGAGGAGCTTCTACATGTACACTATTTTCACTCATTTATTTTATAACCAAATGGAAAAATTAAATTAATTTCCAATCTTGAATATTTTTTTGTTTTCAAAGTTTCTAAAATTTTTTCCAATTCTTTGCGGTCACCTAAATCTAAATATTCTTGAATTATTGTTGTCATATCTTTTTTATTCGGGTTATAAAATGTAACTAATTTTGAAATATTTTCTCTAAATGGTTTAGCAATAGATGTCAACTGCTGTGTTATAACTACAACAGAACGATTATAATGTCTAGCACTAAATCCTTATTTAACCAACTCACTTGTTCTATTTTTAACATTTTTTCCACTTGCACAATCATCCAATATGATTAACTTTTACTTCTTTTGAAAAGTCAACTATAAATTTTAACCAATCTTAAACATTATCTTGATCACAAGAAATAGCAATAAAATCTTCATCTTTATCATATTTCCAATTTTCATAAGTTTTATTCCATTCAAATGTCAGACAAATTAAAAAAATACAATCAAAATAATTTTTATATTTATTTTCTATAAAATCTAAAAGATATTTTGTTTTTCCACAAGCAGTCATTCCAACAATTATCATATTAAATGGTTTTTTACCTTCAGCTTTGCTGTCATTCATTTTTAATTTTTCAAAAATCCTTGATTTTTGTTTTCAAAATTGAATTGATGACAAACCTTTATTTACAATGTTTAACAATCCATCACTTATCACAAATATATGACACATTACATTTGCAGAAATAGCAGTTTTTTAATTTCTAGCAACAATCCAGACTGTGTGTTTACTAATTTTTTACCATTCCTATAAACAAAGTTATTATCTAATGTTCTTAAATCCACACATAATGCAAATGAATCTTTATAAAATTTTTCAATACTCATAACTGCATCACTATAGCTTGCACCAGCTCTGCTGTCATATCCTCTGTGAAATATTCTAAATGCCTCTTCAAAAAATCTTCTTTTTGGCATACTTTGAGAATATATACTATTTGGTACTCCTTCAACAGAAATTTTAACTTCTGTTATATTTGGATAAACAAATTGTTCACTATCTGTGATAGTTTTATTTCTAAATAACAGCACAACTGCTTTCATACTCTTCTGTGGAATATTTATGGTTTCGTTATGTAAAGTTGCATCTTTATTCCATTCTACTGTTTTCATCAAAGTTACATAATTATATGATAATGATCTTCCTGTGGTGTAATTTGATAAAACATCAATTGCCAAGTCTTGATTTTCAATTGTTTCATACTCTAGTTCTAAATTTTCCAATGTATATCCACCAACACTTTGTCCACTTTGTGCTACCATAATTTCACTAGCTTTTGGAAAAGTTAAAATGTATTGAAAATTATTAATCATTCCGTAAGGGGCATATAGTCCATGATCTGAAAGTATTTTTTCTAATTTTAAACACTGTTTTGTTCCATAAATATCATACATTAATTTATCAGAAGCTTTTTCTGCATTGCCACTTGTTACTCCAGAGTCATCTTTTGAAATGAATTTTCTAAGGTTTTCTCAGGCGATACCGTATTCAACCATATCTGCTCTTTCAAATTCAGGCTTCCAGAGATCTTTGTAAATTTCTAGTAAAGATTCTCCACTATTAACATAAACAATTTCTCCAGCAAATTTAACAACCAATCTTTTCTTTAACAATTTTGATAAATTATTTAAAAACCACGATTTAGTATTTGCATTTTTAAAATTAAATAACAATTTTAATGAATCAGGAACAAGACACAAATTAGGATTTAATTTTGGAATATCTATGTAAAGTTCTTCTTCTGGATTTGTTGAATTCGGATTCAAAGTTACAACATGCCTTGTTCTGTTTCCTTTAATTTCACTCATTTTTGATCTTTTATATCCTGGATATAATTCGTTTACTCTATTCATTTTTTATTATATATAAAAAAAATTTATTTGATTTATCAGCTTTGCTGTTCACTCGCTTCACCATTTATTCGAGCTCGCTTTGCTGCTGTGCTGAGACCTTCGGTCGATCGCTTATATTCTTCATACACACGTGCATATAAAAAGTAAGTAATTGCAATAGCTAATATCCATATATTTTTAGCAAGAAAGGCAATACCTTTTGCACCCCATGATAATATTTGAGAAATTAAATTTAAAACTGCTGAAATGACTGCACCAAAATTTTTACCTATATTTGCAATTGCTTTTCCTAAATTTCCAACCACTTTTGCACCTTGTTTTAATGCATTTCTTGCTCTTATAACAATTGTTGTAATTATACCTGCTACAGAAATAGCAACTGCTGATAAACCTAATAAATTTTCTTTTGCCCATTTTTTAAATCTTTCTAATCTTCCAAGGTCAGATTCTTCAGCATTTTCATTTAAAATCTGTATTCCTTCTTCACTAATTGGTCTTTCATTATTTTCAAGTCTCGTTTTATCTGCTTGAAGTTTTGCAATTTCTGAAAAACTTTTATATATACTTTTTTGGAGTTCACCTGTTTCTAAATCAGATTTATTTTTCCAATGTTGATGCTCTCTATCAAATCCACCAATTTTTCCACATATAACTTTTTCATTTTCTGATAGATTGGAGTCAATACCCTCCAAATATAACAAACCTGTAAATTCTCTTAATTGATTTCTTTCAAATAATGTTCGTCTTGGATCCTGTTCATTATCAATGAATTTTTTAAAGTTATTTTCACCAATTATATTATCAATTTTAGTTTGAATTTCTAAAATAGAATCATCAGTGATAGAATTAATAACTTCACTGCGATTCGCAAGCTCAATTTCAAAATCACGACGGCTACGCTGATTCTTTGTTCTATTACCACACTTGGAGTTTTTTCATATAATCATTAAATTCATCAACATATTTCTTATTTTTTCTGGTAAATAACTCTGGTTCATTGTTGGTATTGACATTACCAATTTTTTCACCTTTGAAAATAATTGAAACATTTCCTTTTTGGTCTCTTACAAATGTTGTTTTATCCAACAATATACTATTATTTGGTCCATTTTTCTTTTCAAGTCGAATTTTAAATATTTTTTTAAAACTTAGTTTTCTATCATTAGTTATTATCGATTTTACATTTCTCATTCTTCTTGATATATTCAAAGGTGTTTCTCTTGAAAGAGAGCTCTACTCACCACTTGCATGGTCAACCCTATTAAATTCAGTGTGGAGCTCACTGCGTTCACTTTTTGGATTTTCTGTGTTTATTATGTTTATACTTCTATTATGACCCTCAGGGTTGTCTTCAAGATTATCCCCACCAAAACTTGTTTCCTCTTCTTCTTCTCCATGTTTCTATTTTTCATTTCAATATCATCAAAACCTTCAGACATTTTGTTTATTTATTTATTTTATTTAATTTATCATGACTGCTTTGCTGACACTACGCTTCGATGTTTTGAAAATTTTCTTCTGGTAACGAAGAATTATGTTTATTGTCATAACCTAGCCACTTTACTAATACCATATTTTTACATTTGACTTTTTTCCTTTTTAATATTTTCTCAACTCTATACACATTATCCTTTTTATCCACAGCAGATAATTCCTGTTCATAAAATTTTCCAATAATTGGTTCTCCCTCATGATCTTCTATTTCATACATGTTTGGATCACCTCTAAATACTTTTACAATTTTAAAAAATTTCTTCTGTAAAATTAGCTTCATAACCCTTAGTAAAGATATTCTTATATTTAGAAATTCTAACAGTATCACCAATTCTGAATTTAGGTAAAGGTAAATCTCCTAATGGGTAACCATATAGTGTAATCCACACTTGGTCTTTGTTAGACTTGTTCACATCAGTAGGTTTCATTAATATACTACTGTGTTTAGTATGGTTATAATTATCTACAAGTTCATGTATGTGGTTAATCCAATTATAAGTTCCCTTGCTATAGAAATATTTCCACATGGATGTTTTAGAGTTCTGTTAAATCTTTCAACTATAGCTGCTTTTCTATCTGAGTTTGTAGAAAAATATTCAACATTGTTTTTTCAATAGTTCTTTTACACCTACATTGTAAAATTCTTTTCCTTCATCAAATTTAGCGACTTTTGGGTATTTACCAAATTTTTCTTTAAATTGTTTTAATAATTCATCCACAGCTTTTTGTCATATTTTTAGTATCTTTTCTGTAAACAGGATTAGCGAATGCATACCTACTTAAAATTTCAACAGCCGTCAGTATCCAATAATATCCTTTGTTCTGGTTTTTATATTTTCCCATATCAACCAAATCCATTTGTATTTGATCAGCTAAATCTTTGACAAATGTTCTTTGGAATTTATGCCTTCTAACAATTGGTTAGTATCTTGTGTTTTTAACCAGTCTTGCACAATTTTTCTACTAACGTTTAATCCCTTTTCTTTTGCTTTTTGATAAAGTCTTTCCGCAGATTGATAACCTGTTTCTGGGTTGTAATAAATGTCTCTCAATTCTTGTTCAATAACAAACATGCCAGCAAAGCTGTCTTTATCTTTCATTTATTTTTTAATATTGTAAAAATAAACAATGAATCAAAAATTGGTGGAAGAAGCTTCAAAAAAATTTTATGGAAAATATTATGATCTTGTTAAGAAAGAACAAAAAATTGTAGATAAAAAATTAAAAGAAAATTTTTTAAAAAAATATCCTTATGCAGATTTATCAAATTTTAATTTGTACAAGATTATACAAAAGACGGAAGTTTTAATGGTGCAAAAATTTATTTTATAAATAATAAATATATTCAAACTGATATTACATCAGATACATTTAAAAATGATCCAAATGAAACCAAATACCTATACATTAATAAACCTGTTGAAAGATTTCCAAAAATATGGAAATCCAATCCATTAACTGCTGAATGGCTTACAATTTATAAATATCCTGATCATTTAATATTAAATTATCCAATTGAAAATTTTAGAATTTATATTAATAATAAAGATTATTTTTTATCTAAACTACCAATATTGAATATAACCACCAATTATTGGATAGGAAATTGGAGCGACAGGGAAAGTTATTATAGAGTTTGTTTTTTACTTTATTGTGCTGCTTATTGTTGTGGAATTTCAATTCAACATTTAACACCATCCAAAGACGTTTTTCCTATTATAACATCAATTATGAGATTTCATTTGTATTTTACTGTGAGAAGACTTTTAAGAAGAATGGATGGTGGAGAAAAAATGTCAGACATTAGTAGAGAATTTTTTGCAAATAAATTTTATAGAAACAATGAACATATTAGAAGAAAAATTATTTATAGACAAAAGGTGGGGTTGTTTATCGATTATATCCAGAATCATTCAAAAATGACTACAAAAGATATATTCCAGTAAAAAGTAATGGTTTTACAAAAATTGGAATTCAATATTTAAATCAATCTATTGAAGCATTTACTTATTCCATATTAGGAAGTCAAGCTTGAACAAAATAATCTATTTTTAGTAACAGAGCTAGTGCATTAAAAACTCAAAAAGAATTTAGAAAAATTTTTGAAGATAGTGTAATAAATTATGATACAGCAACCTGGATAAATAATATGAATACAGCCATAACTGCAACTAATGTTGTTTTAAATACTGCCATAAGTCCAAGTCTGTGGTTAGTTCCAAGCAGTCTAATCATTTTAAAAAAATCCTATTGAAGGATATAATAATAAATTAAAAGTTTCTGATGAAAATATGGTTTTTGGAATTAAAGAAAATTTAAATTATTATGGGGTTAAGCAAAAACCTGTGAAAAAAAAAAACAACACAACATAGAATTGAAAAAATTGGAAACATTGGGAGATCAATCTAAAGTATACAAAAAAGATGATCAACCTCAAAAACCTGTGAAAAACCTACGGACCACAAGCGGAATAAAAAAGCTTACTACAACTACACCAATGGCCACAGGCCCCATGGGTGATAATTTAATTGGTGGAATTTCAATCGCACGGTACGTGCTTTGAGAAACAAAGTTTCAAATCAAAATATATATTATAAAAGAAATGACAATATCTTTAAAAATCTTCATCACAAAAGATGAAAACTCAGAAAAAATAATTCCATTAGACGAGCCACTTTTATTAACTAATTGTAATAAAATGTTTGTAAAATCAATAAGTATTTTTTGGAATTTTAATAATTTATATAAAAATATTCATCATTATACTTATGATAATAGAAAAATTGACTTCAAAGATGGATATTATACTTTGAATATTTTAAAAACTGAATTAGAAAATGTCGGCCCAATTGAACTGGAACAAATTGATTTTTCTGGAAAATGCACAATAAAATCGGATAAAACATTAAATTTGAAAACATTTGGACCAATCATAGGATTTTCCGAGAATAAAGTAATACAAGCAAATACTTCAACAGAAAGCGACAATGTAGTAAATATTAATAACAACTTGGAATATGTAAACATAAGCTGTAATATGATTGATAAAAGTAAAAATTATGTAAATGGTAAAAGAAGTAATGTACTTATTCAAGTTCCAATAACAACAGAACAAACACTAAAAGGAAGTGTTTCTAAAATTTATCCACCTGAAGAAACAGGAGGAATTAAATTATCAAATGGAGTTTATAATGAATTAATATTCAAAGTAGAAGGAAATAATTCATCTTCAATTGGAAATGTTTTATTGGAAATTATTATTAAATAAATGAGTTTATTTTATGGATATGAAAGTAAACATGAATCTGATGTAACAGGGAAGCTGTCTACTACAGGAGGGGACATGACAGGAGACATTAACATGGGCTCACACCATATAATAACATCAGTTGATCCAACGGAAAATGCGCATTTGGCAAGAAAAAAATAAGTCTACAACAAAGTTGCAAGCAGTAGAGGAGGAACTTCAGCAGGAAATTTTCTGTCAAAAACAGGAGGCACAATGACAGGAAATACAAGAATGGGAAATAACAGAATTACAACAACTGTGAATCCTGTGAGTGATAAAGACCTTTCTAGGAAAAAATATGTGGATGATCAAGATTCTAAAAAAATTATCAGTAACAGGAGGAACAATGTCTGGAAATATTGTAATGGGAAATAACAAAATTACAACAACTGCAGATCCTAAAGGTGATAAAAACCTTTCCCATAAAAAATATGTTGATGATCAAGACAATTTAAAGTTAAATTTATCTGGAGGAACCATGTCAGGAGATTTAAATATGGGTACAAATAAAGTAATTTCTTCTTCAGATCCAACTGATGATACTCGGCAAGAAAAAAATATGTAGACAATCAAGACAATTCTAAATTATCTTTAACTGGTGGTACCATGTCAGGAGACTTAAATATGGGTACAAATAAAGTGACATTGAGCACAACACCTTCAAATAATAATGATCTGACAACAAAATCATATGTTGATGGAAACTTTATAAATATTAAAAATGGTACATTTTATGGTAATAGAATAGATGAATTAAAGGGAAATCTTTTAACAAAAGATTTTCGAATTTTTACCAAAAGAGATCCAAAATATGTTAATGATGAAGATAACAAGAAATTAAGTTTGACAGGTGGAACAATGACAGGAAATATTAATATAGGTACAAATAAAGTAATTTCTACTTCAAATCCAACTGATGCTACTCACTTGACAAGAAAGAAATATGTTGATGATGAATTGAATAAAAAGGTTAACAAATCAGGAGAAACAATGACAGGAGATTTATCAATTGGAAACAATAAAATAATCACAACTTGAGATCCTACAAATGATACACATTTATCAAGAAAAAAATATGTTGATGACCAAGATGATACAAAATTATCCCTGAATGGTGGAAACATGACAGGAGATATTGATATAGGAAATCATAAAATTATTAAAAATTCAGATCCAACAGAAAATACACATTTAACGAAAAAATATGTGGACAAGCTTGTTAATGATAAAACCGAAACGGTGCGCACTGCGCTTAAAAATACTGCCCACCAATAAAACCTCATTGAAAGTTACATATTAAATTCGGATTTTAATTTTTATGGTGAAATTTATGATCGAACAAATTATTTAAAATATGACGGAACAGATAATAAAATAGAAGTTTGGTATAATCAATCAAAAATTTCAGATGAAAATTTTACAGAAACCAACAAATGAAAACAACCTATTTTAAAAAATTTTATTCTTTCACAGACTTAACAGCAAAATGAGTTTAAATTTAAACATCAATACTCAATCAGGAAAAAAAGATTATTTAAATTTTTTCCTTGTTTATTTAATTTTGGATTATACTCTCAATTCTGACAGAATGACAGTATTAATGGGGAATAAAAATACAGATCAAAATAATTGGAGAGGATTTGCATATAAAAATGAAAATAAATTTGTTATATATGGTGGAGGAACAACAGACTATTACGAGATAGATAAAAGTTATTTTCCAGTTAAAACAAATATTTTTGAAAAAATACAAAGTCCATTGCATGAAAGTAATCCAAAAACAAATAAATCAAGTTTTTGGGCAAATGGAAAATTAATTAAAGATTTTACATCTCATGCAATAACAAGTGGAACAAATAATTTACTTTTTGGATCTGATATTTCAAAAAATACTTTTATATTTGAAGGAGGGATTTTTTTCACTTCTATATTAACTGAAAGAAAAATGAAAGAAAAAGAAATTTTAATAAATCATGTTGCATTGTGTAAAAAATTTAATGTAGATTTTGATGAATCTATTTTAAATTATTTGTAGAAATCGGAGATTTCTGCAGCAAAGCCATAACTTGAATCGGAACTGTTATGTTTGTTTAAAATTTGTTTGTAAATAAATGAGTGAACAAGGCGAAACTGATAATACTTCTGCTAAAGTAACAGCAGTTGAAAAATCTGAAAGCAGCAAAGCTGTTAAAGCAAAAGACCCAAGAAAAGTGGAATTGGGAAAAAGATTGGCGAAAATTTCAAGAGAAGCAAAAGAAAGAAAAGCAAGACAAAGAAGCGAAGTAGAAAATGTTAGAGTAAAAAATGAAGAAACAAATAATTACATTGATTTTGGACCTTCCGCTTTGCGGTATTTGATTGGAGGGGTAGGGGTTGTTGCTGCGCTGGGTGGATTATACTTTGCATATAAAAAAGACAAAAGGGAAAGCGAACAAAGAGAGCAAAGTGATTGACCAAAGGTCTCAGCGCAGCAACAAAGAGAAGAAATTAATGAGAACAAAATTAATAAAAGTGTGCAATTGCAGGGTGGTCCATCAAGGTGTTCTATTGAAAACCTGTAAGGAAGCAAACCGTGAAACAGACCTTACAGGTTTTTAATAAAAAATTTTTTATGTATATAAATAAATGACTGAAATGAATAAAAAAGAAGCTATGGATGAATTATGATTCTACACTAATTACATTGGGTGCTGTGGGAATTGGAATGATAACAAGAAGAGTATTTAGTGATGGTTTGTCAACTCCGGCTAGTTTAGTGCCTACTTTAAAACTTACAGCAGCTGTAGGGTTATCAACACTTGGAATTAAATATGCACAAGACAAAAAGTGGATTCCTACAGTTCCTTTTAAATCTTAGAAAGCGAACAAAGTGGGCTAAATGGAAACAGTAATTGGAGGACTTTTTAATGCAGTTGCTTTTGCAGGTGCTGGATTTTTATTTAGTAAACTTAATCATACTGGATATGAAAAAGAGATAAAAAGACAATGAAGCAATGGAAAAACTGAGCGAAGTGAAGGAAAAATGGTATGAAGAGCAAGTGAAAAGAAAGGAAGAAATTGAAAGATTAAGACAACAATTATCAGATGCAAATGCAGATTGATAAATCGAACAAACACAGCATTAAAAACTCTTGTGTGTGTGAAAAGTTTAGAGTAAGAATACAGTGAAGCTGTTGGAAATGAGCCAAAATTGGAAGATTATTATAAACCATCAGATCAAATGAAAGAATATCAAAATGTTGCTTTTTTTCTGGTTGGGATTTCAGGAGGCTTCATAGTTTACAAATTTATATAACAGTATAAATAAAATAAATGAACATTTTTGAATTTATTTTAGATTACTTTAAAAATGGAAAAATTGATAAAAAATATAATAATTGGTTAAAAGATGAAAATGTTTATAATTTATTTAAAATTGCTATTAAATATTATAATTTTCTATTTGATTATTTAAATTTAAATGGTTTTAATTGTAATTGTATGGAAAACTTTAAAAATTTAATAAATTTGGAGATTAAATTATACAAGATTTACAAGATTCAGAAAAGAAAAATACCAACTTTTAACTTATTTATTTTTGTTTTTTAAGAAAAAAAAATTTGTTCTTAAATAAAAAATGATATATAATAAATGAACAATCAAAGTCATTATACTATTAAACAATTGAGAGATATTGCAAAAGAAAAAAAATAAGATATTATAAAACTTACAAAAAAAATGAGCTTGAAAAAATACTGGGTTTGGAAATTAGTAAACCTAATGAAAAGTTTGAAAAATATTGCAGAGAAAAAATGAAAAAACCAACACCAATAATTATTATAAACAAAGAAACAGGAGAAATTTTCAATTTTAAAAGTCTTTATATTGCCACAAAAAATTTTAACCTAAATGCAGAAAGCATCAAGTACAGAATTAAAGCAAAAAAAGATTTGAAAATTAATGATCAAACATTTTTGGTTTTTGCTTGTAAGAAAAAATTTGTATATAATAAAAAAACAATGAATCAAGTAGTCTCAGAAAAAGTTGTTGAAATATTTTTAAAACAAGAAGATTATGATAAAGACCATTTATATTATATTTTTACTAATGAAATTTCTAAACTTTCAGGTGAAGGAGAATTATTACCACATCATGAATTTACAATAAATTATGATGAAAAACTTTGTATTTTTAGTGATTTTGATATTGATTATGAAGCTGAAGAAGAAATTTATACAAATTATAAAATTATTTTGAAGCCAAGACCAAAAAGATTAAATTTATTTATTAATATTTTTATATTTAATTATTGAAGACCTTTGATGTGTGGTTAAGAATAAAAATCAGATGATTTTTATTCTTTTTTTTTACATCATATTGCATTTAAAGAAAAAATAAAGAATGAATACAACAAAAAATTTATTGGACACAGATGTCCCTAATATTAATACAACTTTATTAAAACCAAAAAATGTTTTTAAAAGAGAAAATTTACTTGATACACCAAATCCTGGTTATGATTTTAAAAATATATTACAACCAACAAAATATGTTTCAAAAATTAAAAGTTTGATTGAAAGGTCTAAAGAAAAAGCAAATAATTTATTTAACAAGTCTAAAGAAGAAGTACTTCATTTATTTGATAAACAAAGGAACAGAAAAAATAACAAATTGGTATAATCATTTACAAGAAAATGTTTTAAATATATCTAACAAAATACAGGAAAAATCACAAATGTCTGATCCAAAGTTTGAGCTGGATAGAGAACCTTCGAATGTTACAAAACATTATTAACTAGATTTGGAAAAATATGGAATGACTTTATATGATCCTTTGAGTGTGTTGGAAAAAATAAAACCATTGGTGATTAAAAACTTTAAAAAATATCCAAGCTCATCTGGCAATTGCCCAAAGGGCTTTGAGCCAGAGGCTCAAGCTCTCAGAACTGCAGGTTCAAAACAACAATTAACCTTTGTTTGCTTAATGAAAAAAAACAAATCCTGCAACTGGAGAAGAAACAACAGATAAAGCACATTTTCACAGCTATTATGAAGAAATTTTTACTGGAAGCAATTTTGATGAAATATGAAAAAATGGTTCAAAAAATTATTCTAAGTTTTGAAGAATATTTAAAAAATTCAAGTTTATGGAAATTTTATAAAAGTTTAAAAATAATTCTTAATATTAATAACATTCAACAATTAATTGGTTCATCTTTTATTTCAACCCCAAAATTTTTAAAAAATAAAAATGCAATTATTAATCCACAAAATGATGATCAAAAATGTTTATTGTGGTGTGTGGTAATAAATGAACTTTTGAAAACCAATCCAAATTTGAGAAATCCTGGTAGAATTACAAAATTTTAAAAAAGAAAGCTGAGGGTTTTAATATTAAACAAATTAATTTCCCATGTGCATTTTCAGATATTAATAAATTTGAAAAAAATAACAAAATTGCAATTAATGTGTTTGGATATAATGAAGAAGAAAGGTTTGGAAATAAAAAACATGAAATTTTTCCTTTGAGGGTGAGTAAATTGAATGAAGAACATGTGAACACAAATGTGAACATATTGTTAATAAGCGATGAAAACGGTGATAAACATTATTGTTTAATTAAAAATATGAGCAGATTATTTTCTATGTCAAGTAAATAAACATAAAGGAAAATTACATATTTGTAATTATTGTTTACAAAATTTCAGTAATGAAAAAACTCTTAAAAATCATTTGGAATATTGTTCAAAATATAAGTGTGGAAAAACTGTTTATCCAAATAAAGGAGAAAAATTAAAGTTTAAAAATTATGAAAAAATGCACAATGTTCCATTTGTAATTTATGCAGATTTTGAATGCAATTTAAAATATGAGGATAAAAATATTGGTGATAATACAAAACAATTTCAAAAACATGAACCGTCTGGATATTGCTATTTGATAAAATGTTTTGATAATTTATTTAAACCAAAATTAGTAAAATATACAAAAAAATCTGGTGACGGTGCAAGCTCTGTCTGCAAAATTTCTAGAAAGTTTAGAAAATAATATTAAAAAGATACATGAACAATTTAAATTTCAAAAAAAGATTATATTTAGAGAAAAGGATAAAAAAGATTTTGAAACAGCTAAGAAATGTTATGCATGTAGTAAAGAATTTGAACTGCTACAAAGCAGGGCCACAAGTGGTCCTGGTGGGCAGCAAGCTGTTGATCACTCTTCGGGCTCCACTTCTACCAAAGTTGCTGATCATTGTCATTTCACTGGAAAATTTCAAGGCGCTGCTTGTTGTAGTTGTAATTCAAAAATGAAAAAACCTAAATTTATTCCAGTTATATTTCATAATTTACAAAATTATGACAGTCATTTGTTTATTAAAAATCTTGGAGTTTCAGAAGGTGAAATTAATCGTATCCCCAACACTGAGGAGAAATATATTTAATTTACAAAAGAGATTATTGTTGATAAATTTAAATCTAAAAAAATAATTACAGAAAAACAATTTAAAAGTTGATGTAAAGAAAACATTATTGAATATGAAAAAATTGATGAAAATGGAAGTGAAAAGTATAAAATCAAAGAAATAATTAATGTTAAAAAAACAAATTAGATTTATTGACAGTTTGAAATTTATGCAAAGTGGTTTAGGAAACTTGGTTAAAAATTTAGATAATAATGAGCTAAATATTATGAAAAAATTTTACGGTGAAGCTGAAGAAAGAGAATTATTAACTAGAAAAGGTGTGTTTCCATATGATTGGTTTGATAATATTCAAAAATTAAATGAAGAAAAATTACCTGATATTGAAGAATTTTATTCAAAATTAAATGATGAAAATATAAGCAAAGCAGATTATGAACATGCGCAAAATGTTTGGAAAAAATTTAATATTAAAGATATGCAATCATATCACGACTTATATTTGAAAACTGATGTGATATTGTTAGCAGATGTTTTTGAAAATTTTAGAAAAGTTTGTAAAAAAAATTATGGGGTAGATCCTGCTTGGTATTATACTTCACCTGGATTGGCATGGGATGCAATGTTAAAAATGACAGGAGTTGAATTGGAATTATCTGACCCACAAATGTATCTTATGGTAGAAAATGGAATTAGAGGAGGAATTTCAACGATTACAAAGCGATATGCAAAAGCTAATAATCCTTATATGGGCTCTAAGAATAATCCTGAAGAATATAATGTATATCTTGCTTATTTAGATGCGAATAATTTATATGGATGGGCTATGAGTAAAAAACTTCCTGTGAGAGATTTTAAATGGATGAATGAAAGAGAATTACAAAATTGGGAAAAATTTCCTTGTATATTAGTTGACTTGGAATACCCTGAAGAGCTGCATGATTTACATAATGAATACCCATTAGCGCCAGAAAGATTAAAAGTTGACACCTGCAGAGCAGGAGGTGTTTAAAAATTAATTCCAAATTTGAATAATAAAGAAAAATATGTTTTACACAGTGATATTGATTTAAACACAAAACTGAGAACAGATGCAAAAAATTAATTTGAAAAAGACTTTTTCAAACTTATGAATAATTCTGTATTTGGGAAAACTATGGAGAATGTTAGAAACAGAGTTGATATACAATTAGTTAACAGAGAAGGAAAAGCATTAAAATTATTTTCAAAAACAAATTTTGACAAAAGAACAATATTTTCTGAAAATTTCATTGCTGTGCATATGCATAAGAAAGAAGTTAAGCTAGATAAACCTATATATTTGGGGATGAGTATATTGGATTTATCAAAGACTCTTATGTATGATTTTCATTATAATTATATTAAACCAAAATATGGAGAAAATGCACGGTTGTTATTTACAGATACTGACAGTTTAATGTATGAAATTGAAACTGAAGATTTTTATAAAGATATATCCCCAGATGTTGAAAAAATGTTTGACACAAGTAATTATCTAAAAGACCATGAAAGCAGAATTCCAACAAGAAAGAATATAAAAGTAATTGGAAAGATGAAAGATGAATGCAGAGGTAAACAAATAGAAGATATTGTAGGGCTCAGAGCAAAATTATATTCTTATAAAACAGATGAAAAAGACAACGCACCAAAGGTGTCAAAAAGATGTAAAGGTGTTAAAAAAAAGTTATTGAAAAAAATATAACATTTCAAAATTATAAAGATTGCTTATTTAGTGAAGAAGAACAAATGAGAAAAATTAATTTAATAAGGCATCAAAATCATGAATTGTATACTGAAAGTGTAGAAAAAAATTGCATTGTCAGCAAAAGATGATAAAAGAATAATACTTGAAAATAAAATAGATACATTAGCATATGGTCATTATATGTCGGAAATGATTGACACTTATGAAAATATATTTGGATTTAAACCATAAGTTGGACTGACAATGAAGTTGCTAAAGTCGTTTTTAAAAATATTTATGGTCATCGGAGTCTTTTTCTAATTATGAGGGATTTCCCCACATTCCATACGTTCTGGATATCTCTAACAACCGGCAAATCCGAAAATAGTTTTTTTGTTTACATCAAGCTGTTCAAGTTGTTAGGGAGATTGAGCATGTATGGAATGTTGAGGGTATTCCCCTGTGACACTTAAAAATTGATGAAATTCCCGGTAACGTTATAAAATTCCTGGAAGCGGCTGGAAATGGCGTCATTAGGAAAAAGGTGATTCCCCAAACCTGATGATGAGGGATTTCCCCACATTCCATACATTCCAGATATCCCTAACAACCGGCAAATCCAAAAATAGTTTTTTTGTTGACATCGAGTGAGGCTGGTTGTTAGGGAGATTGAGCATGTTTGGAATGTTTGGAATTTATCAGCCTGCTGTGTTAGGGGATTTCCCTGCAACACTGAAAAATTTTTGGTAGTTTTTCAAATGTGATGGAAAATGTGACAGTCCCTGCAGTTTACAGACTACTAATTCTTTAACATCTATCATGCCAGTTAACAATTTTTGAACTTTTCATGCTATTCAAAGGACAGTTTTACTTCATGTGTGAACCGCTATTGCCTGTTGGCATGAATGAGAAAATGGCTTTGCCCAAGATTCAAAACCCCAGTATTTAAAGATTAATTTAGGTGGATTTCACATCTGCCTTCACATACGAAAGCACATGTCATATGAAGATTTGGTATGTGAAATGAATTTCAGTGCATAAGTGTTCATTATGACATGTGAATCACATTTATTATATCAATATTTCATATGTAAAATTTTGACCAAGTAATTTGACATATGAATTTGCTGTTTCACATGTGAAAACGTTGGAATTTCACATATCAAATGAAAGTTTCGTATTGTGAAACAGCTTTAGCTCAATATATCTATGATGTGAAATAAGAATTAAATTGTCGTTACTGTATCAAAGATTTCTCTTGGACCAATGTACAACAAATGATGTTCTTCTGATACAACTGAATTAAGATTTAGCTCTTTTAAAAGAAGTTCGGCACGGAACTTAAACAACAAATGTACCTTGAAGTTTACATTTAGTTGCCATTAGTTGAAGCATTGTTAATGAATTACGAGCAGCAGCAGGTAAACTTAAATCTGCTAGCAAAGTGGCAATTTATGTAACTGCTTTAGATTTGGGCATGGCTCGTTGGTGGACGGAATATCAGTCATTGCAGTTCTGAGTTAATCATCCGTGGGTTTTCATTGGTAGAGATGGCAGCATAGCAAACAGATGTCAGGAATTTCGCATGAGTGATAACCTACGCGAGGAAAGAGAACGTGTAGAAAGGGAGAATTTTACAAGGGAAAATGTGTCAATGATACAACATGCTAATGCAGAGCATTTTTTCAGTGTTGACGATGCAGAGAGCATTTCCTTTTGGTCGAAACATGGTTCGTGGACATACTGTGGCACTTGTGGAAAACTCCTGTCGCTTCATTTGCTGCCTTGTTTCCACAATCGTCCTGTAATAAAGCCAGCCGATAATTGCCCTTGTCAACAAATGAGGTACTTTACACCGAATCCAAATATTTTACCTGATGTTTTGAAAGGTCTATCGAATTCTGAAATTGCTGCTTTACGTCCCCTAACCATGCACACTGGAGATTTCAAGCGAATACAGAATAGCTACAGGAAGAAAAATGGTATGTTCAGGTTAACATGGAGCACTGTCCCTGTAGCTGACCAGATAGCTGCATTAGCAAATGCGTATACGAGACGTCAATGCTATGCGGCTTACACTTTCTTGATGTCTGAGTGTTGAAGTGCTTATAAGCCGTTCGTTGACCAGCGTGAACTCAGTATCGCTGCCAATGAACGTTTCAATGTCTTTGACATTTAGCAAAGTCGATACGTGGAGTGTTGTCTCTGGCCAAATTTGTATCCTAGTCGTGAATGGTGCGATAGTTCAGTCGATGTAAGTCAATCAAGAACAAGCACAAAAGTTTCATTTCTAACTAAAGTCAACTCGTGCATTGCAGATTATAGTCTTTTGTATGAGTTGCTCCATTACCATTACGATCTTTGGCTTTTTAAAACTGTGATTGGAGCAATTACAAGTGTACGGGGACGGTTTTGTTCGCCAGCACACTCGCTTGAAACAAAACCTTTTTTGACGGAATATTGGAAATGGCAGCATCATTTCCTACTTGACACCATTGCCCAGTACAGTTCACCATCTCTGTTCGTTGCCATCTTGCCTTATGAATGGACATTTCCTGTACCACCATGGCTTCTTGCTTTAAGGGAAATTACAAGTAGAGGTCCTACTCAGCAGCATTTGAAACATGTCATATAGTTCACGTTATGGAGCAAGTAATTCGTGGATATTTATGTGGCTCAAATGACAAAACTTGGAGTAACCACGTATTCAACTACAATCACATGCGGGGATATGCCAATGTGCAAACGTATTTCTACCGTTTCGAGTTCCAAGGGAGAGGAACAGTTCATGTGCATTTGCTTGTGTGGTTAAAAAACATGAGACACATGCAGCATAATCTAGTTCGTGTGGACATCCCTTGGTCTTACCAAACTGTCACATTCAGTTTATCAATTGCAGAGATCTGATAAATCATCGCTGCCACTACAAGAGATGCCAACACATGTTAGTGATGAAGCAAACGGTCAAGTTTTACATCTTCATCATCCAGCCGATGCATTTGCAGTCAACTTGCGTGCGTACGTTTCTTCTTTGATCCCTTCGCTTAGGTGTCCAATGGACGTTCAGACTTCAGACGGATGGGCCATAATCCTGCGATACGTCACATCGTATGTTTCTAAATGGCAAGACGCTTACGATAATGATGCTATGTACTCAGTCCATGTTGGATCTTACCAAGCGGCGTACAGACACATTCGGTCAATGAAGCCTTTGGAGCCTGAGATGTGGTTACAACTTTCTTCAATCAAGATGTCGTGGTCTTGCAGTCGTAGCACCAATCGAGAATTTAAATCAGAACAGGGCATATCAGAAATACCTAACAAGACCTGCACAGTTTCAAAATCTGTCCTTGTTGCAATGGCTGCGAGAAGTCGACGAAACGAGAGTACCTCCACGTCCTTACAAAGATGGATCGACATTGGTTGGCATTAAAACAGTTTCTCCACTCAAGGATTTCTATTATTTCCAGCATCTGCTACTACACATGCTGCATTCATCCAATGTGCTATATTATCCACAACACGATCATCTGCCACGCCAAATCCGTTGTTTTGCATCAGCGTTTTCTTGAATGAACGACTTTTGGTCTCAATCTGAGCATGTCCGACAATATTTCTGTAATCAGGGACACAAAGGGACGTTTGTTGAGACGATTCTTTCTCATGTAGCAAGTCTGATGGACTTGTTTCGACTTTTCCGACGACATGTTATCACCAGTAATGACATTCCTCGTGATATTGCACATGCAGAAGAAGCTGTGAATGACCCAGTTCAGCACCATGTCTTGCAGGTTGTAGGAATTTGTCTACAAAAACAAGATCAACACATCATGGTGGAGAGTAGCGACATGTCAGAGGACATTGATCCGGATCTTCCTGATGTAGCTCCTAGTGCATCACATACGGAGAATCTCAATTGGAAGAAATTTATCCTTGTCACAGGGAAACCTGGAACTGGAAAGACACATTGTCTTCAAAGAGCAATAAGGGATGCTTCAGATGATCAACGCAAGGTTTTAACTGCAACACCGACAGGATTCCTTGCAACAACCTACGCGGAACATTTCTTTGATGAAATAGTGGCTGACACTGTTCATAGCGCATTTAAGTACCCTGTTTTACCAACTGAAAGCAGCGAGATCAACTGGGACCTGAGTGTATTTGATCTCGTTGTTATAGACGAGATATCCTTGCTGCCAAAGAGAATAGTTGACCACGTGATAGACACAATAAATCAGCTTCCAATAAGACCAGTAGTGTTCATGTGTGGAGATAAGCAACAACAACAGCCCATTGACCTTATGCACAATCAAGTTATTTCAATTTTTCAGCACGGCCCGTTTTTTTCCATGGTACATCATTTTAAGTTGACTGTGCAGGATAGATGTGAAGATGCAGAATTTCAGGAAATCCTCAACCATGTCCATCATTACAAGCCATCTCAACATTTGTTTAACATCCTTCATAACGATCGAGTTATCACAAGTGGCAATACTCCTACAGATTTGGATATGCATCGTACGTTAGTGGAACATCCAGAGTCTACTGTGGTCACCGTAACGCGCAATGCCACCAATCGGGTAAATAAAGTCGGCATTGACTTGCTATTCCAAGATGAAATTCCATTAGCTGTAGTCCAAAGCGATTGCAAAATACCACCAGTACTTATATATAAAGATATGAGCATCATCATTACACAAAACCGAGAGAAGTTAAACCATGTAGTTAACGGACAGAGAGCAACTGTGCACATGGTAGAAAGGAGAACTGTCTTTCTAAAGTTACCATCAGGCAACATAGTCAATGTGTACATTGTAACCTCCACAACAGAACAAGGGGATTTGAAAAGATGCTACCCATTTGTACCTGGTTATGCTGTAACAAGTTGTAAATCTCAAGGTCAACAGCTAAACAAAATCATCTTGTGGATGGATTCATTGTATGTACCGGAAGGCGGAGGTTATGTAGCTCTTTCATGAGTTAGACGGTTAGAACATATTAAGTTTCTAACCGAGACATTTGTATCACAGTACACACCAGTTTCTTTAGATTACTACAGTAACATTTAATAAAACTTTATATTTTACACCACACAGTCTTCTTATGGAGCAGAGCAACAATAAGCTTTTTCCTCTTCAGCTGCTCTAGAAGGTGTTGCTTAGCCAGACTCGCGCCATATTTTGCTCAATATCTTCGCAGAGCAATACAAAGACTGAGAAACTTTCAAAACAGTAAAACAAATATTTTATTTTATTCTACTGAAGAATTTGCCAAAACTATTTCCTGTGTTTCCATTATAATATATCAATGTTTTCTCAAGGAAACTCATGAAAACTGTTCAAAACATGTCTAGGTACTTGAGTTTAAGATTTCTCATTAGTAAGCCTTCATGCACAACAATTTTGATATCCAACAAACCATCATGTAATATTTGCATGATTATTTTCTGAATAAATTTTACATGTACTTGACACCACAGTATAACATTTCCATCCACTGTTGGTCTCACAAGATTGTCCAGATTGAATCCATATTTTCCTCAATATTTTCTCTAAGCTATGGAAAGACCTTGAGAAATTTTCCAAACAGTAACACAAATCTTTCATTTTCTTCCACTCCACAATTTGACAAAACTATCTCATCTGCTTCTTTTATAAAATATCAATGTTTTTTGAAGGAAACTCATAAAAAGAATTTAAAAAATACACAGATACTTAAGTTCAAGCTTTCTCATTGCTAAGATTACTTGTGTAACAATTTTGATCTCTAGGAAACCATCATGTAGTATTTTTGTGATTATTTTCTGAATAAACTTTAATGTGTAATTCATACTGAAAAATAACATTGTCTTATAGTGTTATTCTGAAAACATTACCTGCTCACCAGTCATATTTTGCTTAATGTTATGTCTAAACCATAGCAAGTAAGTGAGCAATTTTGCAAATGCGATGGCCAATAGTTAATTTTCTTACACTGAAAAATTTGACAAAATTGTGTCATATCTTTTATACCAAGTGATAAAAACCATTGAGAAAAGGTAGGCTTGCTTAAGTATATTATTTGTCATTATCAAAGGAATGTTTTCACCAATTTTGGTAGCCAACAGACCACCATGTAACATTCTTATGATTATTTTCTGAATAAACTTTTACCTATATTTGTAACACAAAACAATATTAGCTTGCACTGTTGCTCTAACAAGATTACTCAGATTAAAACCATATTTTGCACAATATTTTCTCTAAGCCATAGAAATACTTTGACCAATTTTCTAAACAGTGACACAAACCTTTCGTTTTATTCCACTGGAGAGCTTGACAAAATCTTTTCATGTAGTTCCTTCATAACATGTCAATGTTTTATCAAAGAAACTTATAAAAAGATACTAAACTTTAAGCTTTCTCATTGCTAAGACTACATGTGCAACAATTTTGGTCTCTAGGAAACCAGCATGTAATATTTTCATGAATATTTTCTGAATAAACTTTTATCTGTATTTGACAGTGAAATGTAACATTATCTTCTAGTGTTATTGTCAACACATGAACTAGACACCAGCTATATTTTTCTCAATTTTATGGCTAAACCATACAGTGTCATTGAATGGTTTTGCAAGAAGTTTAACAACTATTTAATTCTTTTTCATGGAATGATTTGACAAAATTATGTAATTTGATTTCTCTCAAAAATACTTTTCAAACCAGGTAATCAAAAGCTTTGGGAAAATGCACACATACTTGAGTATATTCTTTCTCGTTAAAAGAGTAATATTTTAAACAATTTTGGTATCCAAGAAAGAATTTTCAAACATTTTTATAATTATTTCCTAAATGAACCATACCTAAGCTTGACACCAAAATATAACATTGTAATACAGTGATGCTCCGATAAGATTAATCAGACTGAAGCCATATTTTACTGAATATTTTCTCTAAGCCATACAAAGATTTTCACAAATTTTCAAAACAGTAAGTCAAATACTTCATAGAATTCCACTGGATAGCCTGACAAAACTATTTCTTATATTTTCTATAGAATTTATCAATGTTTATTCAAGCAAACGTCTGAGAAGTAGTCACAAAATATTTAAATACTTAAGTTTAACCTTTCTTATCACTAAGCCTACCTATATAAAAGTTTTAGTATCTAACAAACCTCTATGCATTATTTTCATTATTATTTTCTGAATAAACCTTCATATCCATTTGATCCTAGAATATAACATTGTCTAACAGTGTTATTCTGAATAGATGAGCTGCACAGCAGTTATATTTTCCTCAATGTTATGTCTGAACCATGGCAGGACATTAAGTTATTTTGCAAAATGTGACAAACATTTAATTTTCTTGCACAGTACAACTTGAGAAAATTATGTCATTTGCTTTCTACTTAGAGATATTGTCTAAGCTGAGTAATGAAGGGAGTTGAGAAATGTGCACATAGTTAAGTAGCCTCCTTCTCATTATTCAAGGAACGTCTTACACAAGTTTGGTATCCAACAGACCCCTAGATAATATTTTCATGATTAATTTCTCAATAAACTTTATCTATATCTGACACCAAATTATTACATTGAACTCTAGTGTTGCTCTCACAAGATTAATCACATTGAAGAAATATTTTGGTCAATAATTTCTGTATGCCATAGAAAGATTTTCAGAAATTTTCAAAAGTGTAAGACAAATATTTGATATAGTTCCACTAGATAGTTTGACAAAACTATCTCATTTGTTTCCTATATCATTTATCAATCTTTTTTCAAGCCAACTCCTCAAAAGCATTTACAAAATATGTAGATACTTAAGTTTAAGCTTTCTTATCACTAACTTTACCTGTATAACATTTGTGGTATCCAACAAACCACAATGTTATATTTTCATGTTTATTTTCTCAATAAGCTTTCATGTGCATTTGACCCTGGAATATAACATTGTCTTACAGTGTTATTCTGAATAGTTCAGCTGTACACCAGTTATATTTCCTTCAACATTGTGTCTGAAGCATAGCAGGACATTGAGTAATTTCATAAAAAGAATTTTAAACATTTCACTTTCTTGCACTGTATAACTTCACAAAATTACATCATTTGCCTTGTCCTTAAACAATTTCTTAAAGTCAAGACATAAAAGGAGTTGACAAAATGTGCACATAGTTAAGCATGTTCTATCTGATTATTAAGGCAACATCTTAAACAAGTTTGAGATCTATCAGACTCGCTAGATAATATTTTAATGATTAATTTCTGAATAAACTTTACCTATACAGCAAACCAGAATATAGCATTGGGTTACAGTGTTGCTCCCACAAGATTAATCAGACTGAAGCCATATTTTGCTGAAGCTTTTCTCTTAGCCACACAAATATTTTAAGAAATTTTCAAATCGGTAAGACAAATATTTCATAGAGTTCCAGTGGATAGCTTCACAAAACTATCTCATCAATTTCCTATGTATTTTATCAATGTTTATTCAAGGAAACTTCTGAAAAGCATTCATAGATTATCTAGATACTTAAGTTTAACCTTTCTTATCACTAAACCTACCTGTGTAGCAATATTGGTATCCAGCAAGCCACCATGTAATATCTTCATGAACTTTCATCTGTATCTGACACTGAAATACAACATTGTATTGTTGTTTTATTCTCAACACATTAGCTGGACACCAGCTATATTTTGCTCAAGGTAATGACTAAACCATAAGATCACATTCAATGATTTTCCAGCAATAACATGAGTAAAACCAAAGTGATGGACTCTGTCAGTTAAAACAACAGCCAACCATTAACAGGCTAACAGTATCAATACAATTTCTATTCTATGCTTTTTATCAAAAATATTTTCGTTCCTCATCAACAATTTTCACTCGTCAATACTACAAATTTAGTACCATTCAAAAGTATTTGCCTTAGCAATTACAATGATATAAATTTCTTCAAAATCTATGTAGTCCAAGCAAATATATCGTGTTTGCCCTTTGCATTCTTCCTCATGACCAGTTGTTCTTCATACCTATCAAAAACAAGAAAAGTTTTGGCTTTCCAGAAAAACTTATTGGTTTTAAGGGCTACGAATTTAATACCATTTAAAAGTACTGGACCTTGCGACTACACTCATATAAATTTCTTAAATATCCATCAAGTATGAGCAAAGATATTGCGTTTGCTATCTCATTTTGGGACTTTACAATTGAGAAATTTCTACGACGTCTTCGTGAATAGACAACATTGAGCATGTGTAGCCACTAATTTCACGGCGTTGTGATCCGTTGACGACGGTGTTGCAGAACCAGGTTAAAACATGTCGGAAAATTCATCTAACAAAAGGTAAGAACGTACTTTTAATCTCAAATTTTCCCTTATTATGAATCTAAAGTATACAAAAACTTATAAAAAGCGACTTTTATCAAGTAAATTTTAACCTACAGGCTATAGAACCCCATCAAAACCTGACTTGTTGTTATTGTTGTTTTAACTTATAGCAAAAAACCTATGGTTTGGGAAGACGAACACAAGGAGTGCCTTTTAAGAGAAATGTTTCTTTTTGAACCCTGGCAATACAAACATGGATCAAAGCAAAGAGGACAAGTTTGGGATCGTATCAGTGACTCTCTAAACGCTCTTCAACATCCAAAATTTAATGTGAATCAAAAATCAGTTCGAGACCACAAGAAAAAAATAAGATTTGAAGAAAGAAGCAGTGGAATTAGTCCCGAAGAAAGCGATTTTGATTAATCGATGGAAGATGTCATAGAAAGATTTCGGAGCAAAGACGAAGAAGATAAGCTTCAAGCAGATGAAAGGAAAGGAAAGGTTGATGCAGAAACTGCTAAAGCAGAAGAAATGACAGCGAAGGTGATGGAGACTTTTAAAACAGGTAAAAAAAGAAAGAGTGATGGCGGTGAACCAGACAAAAAGAGCAAAAAAACAAGTGCTAGCGAAACTATGACATATCTCAAAGAAAAGGCTGAACTGGCTGCCGAGCTGAAAAGAGAAGAATTACAAGTTAGAAAGGCTGAGCTAGGAATCAAAAAGAAACATGAAGATATGTTGTCTGAATGTCTCAAACAGCAGCAACAGCAACATGATCAAGTGATGCTTCAAATGCAAGCTCAAAATGCAGCACGTCTTGCAGTTATTCAGAGTTTAGCTAAGCAAAAAGAATAACTTGTCACAGCATTGTTAGATACTGTTAGATCCAGAACTAATGGCTTCTTTTTATTGTTTGGAATAAAGGTTGTAAGTAACAGTTGTTGTTCAGAATGCAACAGTTAATTTGGTGTTTGACAATTATTCTCTAGTAAAAAGAAAAAAAAAAGACTGAAACACAACTACATGTAAATACTACTATACTGCTTTTCTAATTTGGGATTATGGAAACAGATGGTACCCATGTGGGTTCCGGGTGAGAATAGACCCAATGTATCCTCTGCGTGTCGTAAAAGGCGACTAAAAGGGGTTGGTGTCAGGAACGGCATCCGGCCACAAAACTCTAGCTCCAATTTTTCATGCTATGATCCAAAAAAGAAATGGGCAGGGTACAGCCCGAAGTACCCCGTAGTGTCCCCACCTGCCTACAACAAAAAGAATGCTGGGGACACCGATGGAAAAGTAGTTGGATATGATGGCCACAAAGGCCTGACGTGCTACCTTGAAGTCGGAAAAGAAGGGAGAGATGGAGATTTGCTACATGGAATGTGGGATCTATGACAGGTAGAGGAAGAGAGCTGGCAGATGAGATGGAGAAAAGTAATATCGATGTAATGAGTATCCAAGAGACTAAGTGGGGAGGTAACACTGCTAGAGAAATAGGAGGAGGATATATACTGTACTACAGTGGAGAATCCAATAAAAGAAATGGAGTGGGGATTATACTATCTCAAAAGTGGAAAGATAATGTACTGGAAGTGAAGAGGGTCAACGACAGGCTGATGTTAATCAGACTGATAGGTGGAATGGAGATGGTTACAGTAATATCAGCATACAGTCCTCAGATCGGATGTGAAGAGAAGGAGAAAGAAGCTTTCATGATGGAACTTGAAGGTCTGATTGAAGAAGTGTTGGAAGATGAAAAGCTGGTAATTGGAGGTGACTTAAATGGACACGTGGGTAGGGAGAGCAATGGTTATGATGGAGTACACAGTGATCACGCCTATGGATTGAGAAACAAAGGGGAAAAAATCCTAGACTTGCCTCAGAGGCAGGAGTTGTTGGTGTGTAACACAAGATATACAAAAAGAGATGAACACCTCATCACATATAGTAGTGGAGGAAGATGTAGCCAACTGGATTATATCATGGTAAAGCAAAGGGAAACAAAGAACTTAAAGGATTGAAAAGTTATTTCAGGGAGTGACATTGTGAGCCAGCACAGATTAGTGGTGCTTGATATTAGAAGCAAAGAAGAACCAAAGCAAAAAGTCAGGAAGATGGGAAGGGTCAGGACATGGAAACTGAAAAATGTAGAAACAAAATGTGAGTTCAGCAAAGCAGTGGAAAAGTTGAATACAGGGTGGGAGAGGAAAGGTGATGCTGAGGGTATGTGGCAGATGCTAAAGGAGACCTTGAGGTAAACAAGTGAAGAGATATTAGGAAGAACAAAGGCTGGAAGAAAGAAACAGAGAGACTCGTGGTGGTGGAAGAAGTGAGAAGAGTTCTCAAAGTGAAGAAACTAGCTTTCAAAAGATGGCAGGAGACAATGTTGGAGATTGACAGGGTGGAGTACAGATTGAAAAGGAGAGAAGCCAAAAAGACTATTGCTATCGCAAGGAAACAGGGCACACAGGAGTTGTATGATGAACTAGAGACTAAGGTAGGGGAGAAAAGAATTTATAGGATCGCAAGAGCAACATATAGAGAGCACAAGGATAAAGGTAACATCAATATCATCAAAGACAAAGAAGGAAAAATTTTATTTGAGAATAAGATTGGTGCCAGGTGGGCGGACTACTTTGAAGAACTCTTAAATGTAGAAAATGAGAGGGAAGAGATAGGAGAATCGCTTAAAGTGGAAGGACCAGTAAAAGGGATAGAGGGACAAGAAGTGAGAGAGGCATTAAGAGAAATGAAGAACAACTAAGCACCAGGAATTAGAGAAATAAGTGTTGATTTGCTGAAAGCAGGAGGTGAACATTGCCTGATGTGGTTAACAGACATACTGAGAGCGGTATGGGACAAAGAGAGCATCCCAGAGGATTGGAGGAAGAGCTTAATAGTCCCAATTTTTAAGAAGAGGGATGACATTCTGGAATGTGGTAATTATCGGTGAATTAAGTTACTGGAGCATGGGCTGAAGATATTGGAGAAAATAATAGACAAGCGAATCCGTGCGGTGGTAGAAATTGACCCTAAACAGTTTGGTTTCATGCCAGGAAAAAGTACAATAGACGCGATTTTTATTGTTAGACAAATAGTAGAAAAACGAACTGAAGGTAACCTGTCAGTATTCTGTGGTTTTGTGGACCTCAAGAAGGCATATGATCAAGTCCCTAGGGAAAGAAATGTACTGGTGTTTGTGGAGAAGGGGAATACCAGAGAAACTAGTCAGACTGGTCATGGAAACATATAAGGAATCCAAGACAGCAGTGAGAACAGCTCGGAAGATGTCAAGAGAGTTTGAGATCAGAGTAGGACTGCATCAAGGCTCAGCATTAAGCCCCCTTTTGTTTGCGATAGTCGTTGATGTCCTGTCAGAGCATCTAAGAGCAGAAGATCTGTGAGAGCTGCTTTTTGCTGATGATTTGTCGATTATGGCGGACAGTGCAGATCAACTGCAGGAAAGACTTGTGAGATGGCAAGAGAGTATGGAAAGGTACGGATTGAAAGTCAATGCTACAAAGACTGAGGTGCTAGTATGCAGTAAGAAAGGTGACCATCAGAGACAGACATGGAGAGAAATTGAAACAGGTGAATGGTTCCAAGTACCTGGGATCGCTAGTCGCTGATAAAGGAGGATGTGAAAAGGAAGTGCAATCAAGGGTGAATGCCAGCTGGTTGAAATAGAAGGCGGTTAAGCCGATTATAACTGACAAAAGGATACCAATGAGACTGAAAGCAAAGGTCTATACAACTGTAGTCAGGCCAGTGTTGATATATGGGTCAGAATGCTGGGGCTTAAAGAAGAAAGATCAAAGAAAATTACTAACAACAGAGATGAGCATGCTACGAAAGATGTTGGGAGTGACACTGCGTGATAAGATAAGAAACAAGGAAGTGAGAAGAAGAGCAACAGTGATGACAAGTGTAGTGACAGTAGTGGAACAAAATAAACTCCGCTGGTATGGTCATGTTTTAAGGAAAGAGGAAGACGTGGTAAAGCAGGCATGGGAGAAGCCAGTGAGGGGAAAGAGAAGCAGAGGTTGCCAGTTAAAAAGGTGGAAGGATGGGTTAAGGGAGAGACTGGAAGAACTGGGTTTGAGGGAACAGGATGCAAAGAATAGACAGAGATGGAAGAGGGGGATCATGGCCACCGACTCCCAACAAAGGGAATAATGGTGTTGGCAAAGAAGAAGAAGAAACAGATGGTGATATGTTATATCAGTTACACACTCCTCAATGGAGATGTTGTGGTTTGAAGATTTCCTAACTGGTTTGATTTTTTACTCAGTGAAAATGGACATCATGGCAGTACCATTCTGAGTGTTACATTCATTATCATAATCTGGGAGAACAAAATAAAATAAACTGGTTTGGAAATTTTCAAAGCAAAAACAACTTCAACCCAAACAAATATATTATAGATCTATTCAAATAGGTGTTTAAAAAAAGTCCAGTTTCTTTGATGCCACAAATCAGTTTACAATCACATCAAACTTTACTGAAAGTAATCTGCTAAGGAGGGTGGATGTACATCAAAATATTGTGATGTTGACGATCCATATAGACAACAAGGAGCATTGCATAACAAACAACAGACAATGTACAATTTTCCAACTGCACTAAGCTGTATCTTCAAGTTTTTCTTAAAGTCAAGGAACTTGAAATAATTTATTATATCACCAAAAACCCATTCCACAGAGATCCTGACACTGCTCATAGCTTTATTCCACTGCATTTGATCTGGAGTTATTCTTGCACCTTTGAAAGGAGCTTGCACTTGTGGGCAAAGCGGTTAAGCAGGGTCTCCATAAATACACAACTGATGACCATTTGGTAATACAGCATACTGCTGTAATTGATTATATAAACATGACTGAGCTAACATAGCACTGTCATGTCTCTTCACTTTAACTGGTCCATACAGGTGAGGAACTAGACCATTTGGAATGGCTACAGCTTGAAATTTAATGGCATGAACCCTCTTGTGTCCATTATAGAGCACTCTTTGGTTTTGGCCTGGTCTTGAAATAGGTCTCACTGTGCCATCCACAAATCCAAAACAGTCTTCAATGGCTCCACTTTTTTGATAAATAGCTGGAGCAAAATATTCAAGAATGTTTGTAGACAACCATGGTTGGTTTAATGAAGACTGCAAATGATTCCAGTTATCATAAACAAAATCCATCACCCCGTTGCTGATCGTACAAAGTTGTGGTACTGGTCTTGCAAGCATAGGAACCATGTCTAAGTACCGACAAGGATAAGCAAAACGTTTTAAAAAAATACACATACCCTCAACAGCATCAACTTTTAGGCCATTGTAGCACTTGAAGAAGTCAGGAAAAGACATAGCATCTATCAAGCTGTAGATGTCATTTCTTAAAAAGCGAAATTCGACATTGCATTCATCATCTGACAGCTCATCTAAGTCAAATTTATTGTGCTTCCAGTAAGGCAAGTCAGGGTTTTTTGATGTGTTTATATCATATAAAAGAAGAAATTCCTCATCATTTATTAGACCCTGACTGTGTGCGAAGAGAAGACTGTTTCTATTTTCTCGAAAATTTGCCATTTGAAAGCAAAAACAGTGAACTAATGTGTACAATCAATCAACTGCCATCTTGAAATTTCACGCCATTTTCATCATGTACCATTAGATGGCGTTATTGTGACATGATTTTCATAAAGTGACAAACAATTTTCGACGACAACGCTGACAAACATATTGGCGTCATAGAAATTTCTCAATCGTAAAGTTCCTATTTCCTCCTCATGATGCCACGACCTCAATACATGTCAATAAAAAGGAAACATTTGCTCCTAACCTGAAACTTTTCACTTCTCGGCTTTACAAATTTAGTACCATTCGAAAGTACTTACCTTGCCGATTACAGTCATATGAATTTCTTCACAATCCATTGCGCATTACCAAAGATATCTCATTTGTTAACTCCGTGTGCTCATCATGGTGGTGCACCTTTAAAACACCTGTCAACAACAAGAAAACATTTGCTCCTACTGAAAAACTTTTCACTCAGCTTCACAAATTTAGTACCATTCGAAAGTACTTACCTTGCCGATTACAGACATATCAATTTCTTCACAATCCATTGCATGTTACCAAAGATATCTCATTCGTTAACTCTGTGTTATGAAACATACATTCCATCAGCTAATTTGGTGGTCTGCAATTTATTATGAATTAAATGGAATTTATAAAACGTCAACCTAATCTATTGTGAAAATAGCTGCTATGAATATTTAGATGATAGTATCACAAAAGTTGTAATGTTTGTTTGAGTTTTGTCTAGTTTTAGACATGTGTAGTTGTTATCTTATTTTTGTAACCAGCACCATAATTAGTCCTCTCGAAAATGTCAGTTACTGATCTGGCTTAAAAGGTTTCTGTCTATGTTATCAAATGTAAGGTCAAGGTACAAGTTGGTATCGTTAAATTTTTCCTGTGGTTTGTGTTAGTCCCGCCTATATTGACTGAATACCTCACTGAATTCCAGATGCGATGTAATCCGATTCAGATTAGATTTGAACTCAAAATATGATGTGAAACTGTGAAATAACATAACTGAGGTAAGAATTGGTATATTCTGATTTTACCATTATAATTTTACAAAGAACTATATTAATTTAGTACTAGAAAATCTTTTTCAAACATCCTTGTTGATTATGTTACATTCCAAACAACGCCTTTGCCCAGCAGAGCAAGAGACTTGGTCAGAATGTATCTGATTGGTCAACGTCTAATGTCACTTACTGTCAACCGAAACTGCCCACCAAAAGCATAAAAAAAGATGCTCCATTTACAACAGAAGAGAGCAGAAAGGAGTCCACAGAGCAGAGCAGACAAAAATAGAGCAGATAAATAAAGCAGAGCTGAGAAGCCAGTGGAAGAGAATCCACATTTGGAAGAACTACAAGCAAACTGAACAGTAATTGAACATTTCCGAACTATTAGTTATTATATTTTGTTTTGTGATCCAATAAAGATCCGGTTACCTCACCTAAAGCGTGACTCTACTGAGCTAAACAACACTCATTTAACATCCGTGTGCTCGTCATGGCAGTGCACCTTTAAAACACCTGTCAACAAGAAAACTTTTGCTCCTACCAAAAAACTTTTCACTCAGCTTCACAAATTTAGTACCAATGGAAAGTACTTACCTTGCCGACTACAGTCATGAATTTCTTTACAATCCATTGCGTATTACCAAAGATATCTCATTCGTTAACTCCTTGTGCTCATCATGGTGGTACACCTTTAAAACACCTGTCAACAACAAGAAAACTTTTGCTCCTAACAAAAAACTTTTCACTCCTCAACTTCACAAATTTAGGTCCATTCAAAAGTACTTACCTTGCCGATTACAGACATATCAATTTCTTCACAATCCATTGCGTATTACCAAAGATATTTCATTTGTTAACTCCATCTGCTCGCCATGGTGGTGCACCTTCAAAACACCTGTCAACAACAAGAAAACTTTTGCTCCTACCTAAAAACTTTTCACTCCTCAGCTTCACAAATTTAGTATCATTGCAAAGTAATTACCTTGCCAATTACATTGATATAACTTTCTTCAGAATCCCATTGGCATCACCAAAGACATGCCCTTCGATATTTACATTTTTTCTTCATGGGGCCATCTTTACAACACCTATGAACAACAAGAAAACTCTTGCCTCTCTGAAGAAACTCTCGCTTTTAAGTACTACAAAATTAATATCATTAGGAAGTACGTGCCTTCCCGATTACAATGATGTAAATCTTGTCTGAATCCAATGACTATAACCAAATATTTTGCCTTCGTTCTTCCGTGAATTCGTCATGGCGGCCTGTCAAATATCCAAATTTAAATGTCTATATCTCATAAAATCACTGACAATCGAATCATTTTCGGCCTGTAAAGTACTCTATAATATTACTACCAATTGCACCAATTTATTCCAATTTTCATTCTGATCAAAAAGTTTTAATACAATAAGTATACATATGAAAATGACTTATCATAACTATAGATACTTTGACTAACTGGGTTAATTCAATACCCGTACGAGTATACACGAATAACTGGCTTGTGGCAGCCAAGCGTTCGTAGCGACGTTGCTTTTTGATCCTTCGATGTCAGCTGTTCCTATCATTGCGAAGCAGAATTCGCCAAGTGTCCGATTGTTCACCCACCAATAGGGAACGTGAGCTGGGTTTAGACCATCATGAGACAGGTTAGTTTTACCCTACTGTTGAAGTGTTGTTGCAATAGTAATTCTGCTCAGAACGAGAGGAACTGCAGATTCAGACAACTGGCATTTGCACTTGGCTGAAAAGCCAATGGTGCAAAGCTACCATCTGTTGGATTACGAATGTACACCTCTAAGTCAGAATCTGTCCTAGAAAGCAATGATTCATTCCTCTGGACAATCTTAGGCGAACAAGAATAGAAACTTCGGCTTTCTGTGTAACAATGTGCTAAGGAGCAGACTATGCTCTAAAGCACTACCTTGACCAAAATCTAAATTTTCCAGAGCTAAATCCTTTGCAGACGACTTAAATAAAGAAAGAGGTATTGTAAGCAGTAGAGTAGTCTTGTTGCTACAATCTGCTGAGATTAAGCCCTTGTTCTAAGATTTGTTACTTTTTTTTGCTTTTTTTTTAAAACAATAATCACATCCTCCATAATGGTTGGGGAGTGGTTTTGCTTGCAAACAGGCACACACCTGAAGCCATTGCCAGCTGACTGTTGGGGAAAGGTGCAGCAAGAAACAAACCTTTGGCTTCCTATGTCACAATGTGGTAAGAAGCAGACTGCTCTGAAGCACTACCTTGACAAAAATCTACATTTTCCAGAGCTAAATCCTTTGCAGACGACTTAAATAAAGAATGGGGTATTGTAAGCAGTAGAGAGTAGCCTTGTTACTACGATCTGTTGAGATTAAACCCTTGTTCTAAGATTTGTTTGCTTTTTTTTTAAAACAATAATCACATCCTCCATAATGGTTGGGGAGTGATTTTGCTTGTAAAGGGGCATGCACCTGAAGCCATCACCACCTGACTGTTGGGAAAAGGTGTAGCAGGAAACAAACTGCAAGAGTCGGGGGAAAAAAGCAAGATAATAAAACATGATGGTGATATTTTGACTTCATAGCAAAAAGCAGGCTTTCTGATCTTGAACTAACAAGTTGCCCCCTCTTGGAATTTGTCTCCTGTTATGGGTAAGGCACCCAAAGGTTGGGTTCATGTCCACTGTATATCTGTTGATGATATTCTGACACTGTGGAAATCAACTGAAAAATGTTGTTGACTCGAGTGGGAATTGAACTTGCACTTTAGGGATACCAGTTCTCTGCTGTACATGTCAAGCTATCAAGTCCACAGGAATTGGAGGTGAGGTTTATCCAGTGTGTTGGAGAAAGTCAGCGTTGATCATATTGTGTTTGCAATTTCTCAAGTTCCCAAAGATATCCGTGGAAGCAGCAAGTGGTATTTGGCTAGTGTTAGGGTGGCACAAATTGTCGGAGGATGTTTTGGACTTGTTAAAAATCAACCATCTCCTTGTCAATTATTACAATGGAAAAATTGATCAGGAACTGGAGGCAAGGTTTATCCATTGCATTCAAGAAAGCTAGCATTGATCATATTGTGTTTGCAGTTTGTAAAGTTGCCCAAGATATCCATGGCAGCAGCAAGTGGTGTTGGGGTAGTGTTAGGGTGCCACAAACTGTCAGAGGATGTTTTTTTGGATTTGTTAAAAATTAACCATCTCCTTGTCAATTATTACAATGGAAAAATTTAGGCTAATAATTCTAGGAGACTGTTTTGCTGAGTGCTGAGTGAGCAGCTGATAGCTTCTGGGTTGGTGAAGTTGCACTGTTAAAGTGAGAGTATTTGCTAATGCTATGATGTGCTAAGGAATCATGTTTGCTTCAAAATGCAGCTTGATCAAGTCTGAGCCTGTCTTGATGGGCGTAGTTGCAAGGCCATGATGCTTTGGCTGTACAGGCCTCTCCTCAGTTTTCATGGTACGTGGCCTGCTTGACTGTGTTGGGAGAGGGGTGGTTTGCTTGTTATTCGTTTCACAGTCCTTTTCCTTGCCATTTAGTCGATTTTTGGCAGGTGTGCACAAAGTGTCAGTTGCAGTTTTGCATCTGAAAGTGTTGTGTGACTGTTCTTTGAACAATGTTTAATTGCGAGCATTTTGAAGCCATATGCTTGCTGTTCAGGCAGAGGTAGGTGGCGAGACCATTTGCTGTGCAGTGGCTTTTCTTGGTCACCTAGGTCTTGCCAAGAGGAATGTCTAAAGACATGGCAAAGAGGCATGCAGTGTGGTTGGTCGCTGCTCGGCCAGCCGCCGGCACACTTTCATGGAGCAGGAAACTGGGTTTTTGCCTATAAAAACAGCTCAGCTGGTCGTCCAAAAGTACGAGAGCCTCTTTGTAGCCTTTTTGGTTGCTTGTTTGACATTTAACTGGTTGATCCTGCCCGTAACGTATGCTTGTCTCTAAGATTAAGCCATGCATGTCTTAAGTATAAGCACTTGTTCTGTGAAACTGCGAATGGCTCATTAAATCAGTTATCGTTTATTTGATTGTACCCTTACTACTTTGATACCATAGAAATTCTAGAGCTAATACATGTGAAAAGTCCTGACTTGTGGAGGGGATGTATTTATTAGATTAAAAACCAATGTGGGTTGACGCCCTGATTTTTGGTGATTCATAATAACTTTTCGAATTGCATGACCTTATGTGCCGGCAATGTTTTGTTCAAATTTCTGCCCTATCAACTGTCGATGGTAAGATAGTGGCTTACCATGGTTGCAATAGGTGACGGAAAATTAGGGTTCGATTCTGGAGAGGGAGCTTGAGAAATGGTATCTGAGCCCCAGACGGGGATCGAACCCGCAACCTTCTGATGACCGGTTAGATGTGGGTTCGATCCCCGTCTGGGGCTCAGATATAATTTTCTGAGCATCGAGCTTGAAGATCGTTCATCTACTTCAATATATCCAAGCTCTCATGTTTCCTAAACATCAAACTGCTTCGATCATTATCAATATATAGTGGCTTCCGCTTAGGTCGCGCATAAATATATCGAATTTGCAACTTAGCTCAATGATTAGAGCGTCTAACCGGTCATCAGAAGGTTGCGGGTTCGATCCCCGTCTGGGGCTCAGATATCATTTTCTGAGTATCGAGCTTGTAGATTGTTCATCTACTTCAATATATCCAAGCTCTCATGTTTCCTAAACATCAAACTGCTTCAATCATTATCAATATATAGTGGCTTCCGCTTAGGTCGCGCATATATATATCGAATTTGCAACTTAGCTTGCCATCTGAGTCTCGGTAGCTCAATGGTTAGAGCGTCTAACCGGTCATCAGAAGGTTGCATGTTCGATCACCGTCTGGGGCTCAGATATCATTTTCTGAGTATCGAGCTTGAAGATCGTTCATCAACTTCAAACGTAGTTGTGTTGTAGTTTTGGGAACTCATGTGTTCTTTTATATGAAATACCTTCAAATAAGAAGTCAATACATTACAAACTGGTGACGAGGGTTAAAGATTTTGTTTACATTGATGACATTGCAATTAGGACCGCAATTGGGCATTTTGGAACCATTTGACAGTGCCGACTTCAAAGATTACTGTGAATGCCTAAATTCTTACTTCATGGCTAATAACATTAGTCAAGTGGCAGACGATGCTACGGAAGAATCAAAGCGAGCCGCAGATAGGAAAAAAGTTGCAGTTACCACCTTTTTGAATGGTAAGAAAACATACAGTACATTAAAAGATCTTAGTCTTCCCAATTTACCTGCTGATAAAACATATGACCAGCTTGTAGAAATTTTGATAGGCTATTACAAACCCAAACTACTCTAAGTGGTGGAGACCTACCGTTTCTATCACACTATAGTATGCAAACAAGTTAAAACGTTTAGCAGTGCATTGCATTTTGACCCCTACCTTACTACAGCTTTAAGAGATCAATTCGTCAGGGGAGTAAGAAGCCAAACTACAAAGAAGAAATTACTGTCAGAAGACAGGACTTTCAAACAGGCCCTGGGTGTTGCTGGAGTTGACGAGTTGGCAGAAAAAGAGTCTAAGTTACTACAGACAAATACAGACCAATCCAATTCAAAACTCCAGGCAGTAAATACTGTCATCAAAAAGCATTACCCTAAACAAGATATCAGGAGCAAATCCATGCCGAAAACTCAGACTGAAGGAAAAATGTTTTAGATGTGGATCCTCCCAACATAGGGCAGACGAGTGTAGCCACACAAAAACTACTTGCAACTACTGCAAAAAAACAAGACACCTAGCTAAAGTCTGTTTCAAGAAAAAGAGGGAAAGTGAAAACAACACCAAAGCACACCACGTTACAGCTACATCTACTGGGGAAACAGTTCCAAGAGAAGTTGAAGAGACTTCTCACGATCAATTCACAGTCTACATGAAAAGTGTTGCATCATCTGGAGACCCTGCTAATACACCACCCTTTTACAAACTTTCTGTTACAATTGAAGACAAGGAAGTTCAGTTAAATTGCTAAATTCTTCAGGTTTTTTTAAAATGGGAAATCAAATTGATACACTCAAACCTCCAACTGTAATCCTGAAAGGCTATACATGGAACACCATCAAATGTTTGGGGGAAAAAGAGATGAATGTTAAGGTTGGAAATCAAGTGGGAAAACTTTTGATCTGTGTGGTAAAAGGTCCATCACTTCTAGGTTGTGACATGTCTAAATTTCCCTTACCTTGGCAGAAAATATTTAATGTGGTTTCTACGACAGTTGAAGACATTGCACACCAATATCCTGACCTTTTTGAAAAGAGCATGGTGGAAAAACGTACGGGAGTTCAAGTGTTTTTACGAGTTGAAGATGAAAACCCTGTGTTCACCAAGCCAAGAGTGGTACCTTTTGCAATTCGTTCAAAGTACGAGAAAGCCCTAGAGAAACTAGTGGAAGAAGATATCATTGAGAAAGTAGAACATTCAGAATGGGCCTCACCAACAGTTCCTGTAATCAAACCAAATAGAGACCTGAGAATTTGTGGTGACTACTCTGTAACAATTAACAAGTTTTCTGTTCTGGAACAATACCCTGTACCAACCCTTGAAGAATTATCGAGCAAGTTGCCAGGAGGGAAGAACTTCACAAAGATTTACCTCTCCCAGGCGTATCATCAACTAGAGCTTACCCCAGACTCCAGAAAGTACACTACGATCAATACACATCTGAGCTTGTACCAATACACACTCCTGACTTACAGATTTAATAGTGCAGTATCCATCTTCAAGACCACAATAGAAAACGTTTTAAGAGACCTTCCGGGTTGCTGTGTTCTTATTGATGACATGCTAGTTTCAGGGGACACTGATGAAGCCCATCTAGACAACTTACATGGAGTACTTGGGAGATTGTAAGAATGTGGACTTAAACTGAATCCTGAGAGTTTTTTCTCATGCTTGATGAGATTGTTTATCTAGGTACACCGATTTCAGCTGCTGGAATTTCGGCAACTAAAGAGAAAGTACAAGCCATACACAATGCTGACCCACCAACAAATGTTACAGAACTTCAATCATTTCTAGGTAGTGCTAATTTCCTTCGTAAATTCGTATCAGATTTTGCGAAAATTGTTTCACCTTTATACCGACTATTACCAAAAGAAAGACATTGGAAATGGGGAAACCCTGAACAAGATGCTTTTGTGAACATCAAAGCTGCTTTATATTGAAATTCTGTTTTACAACACTATGATTCTAATGCACATCTAGTCCTACAGTGTGACGCATCCCCCATTGGAGTAGGAGCTGCTTTATTGCAACTCAACACTGATGGTACGTTACAACCTGTGGCTTACTCATCCAGGATACTAAACAATGCAGAACAAAACTATCCTCAAATCTAACGTGAGCCTTAGTGATTGGTTTTGGAGTTATCAAGTTTTGTCAGTACCTACTAGGGAGACATTTCAAACTCCTTACAAACCACAAACCATTTATTACATTATTAGGGGAAAACAAGTCAGTCCCACAGTTAACTCAGCCAGAATCAAGAGGTGCTCATTACTTCTAGCTGCCTATGATTATACGATAGAATTAATTTCTGGGAAAGATAATGTGTATGTGGACTTCTATTCTAGGAAACAAATCAATGGTAAACCTACACCACAAGAAAAGATAACTGTAAACGTTATGTTTATTGAAGGAGACCAGATTGTAAATGCAAAATTGGTGACTCAGGAAACCAAAAACGACCCTGTACTGAGAGAAATTTTACACTACACTAAAAACGGTTGGCCGGAAAAACGAGTAGAACGATTCCAACCCTATTACAACAAAAGATTGGAACTCACCCATGAGGATGGAGTACTATTATGGAACTCTCGAGTGGTTATACCAGAATCACTACGTACCTCCTCAAAGATCTACATGCCAAACACCTAGGCATGGTAAAAATGAAATAACTAGCAGGAATCTATTTATGGTGGCCAAGACTAGACAAAGAAATAGAAGAGACAGTCAAATTATGTACCACTTGCCAAGAAACAGCTAAAGCCCTCCATCTCAACGTGCCTCATGGTCATGGCCAGCTGGACCATGGAAGCATCTACACCTGGATTTTGCTGGTCCTTACCATGGAAAGGCATTCCTAGTTATAGTAGATGCCTAATCTAAATTCCTAGAGGTGGTACCAATGTCCCAAGCAACCACCGCCAACATGATTGCAGTTTTATAACAAGCTTTTAGTTGTTTTGGATTACCAGAACACCTTGTCATGGACAATGGAACACAATTTACAAGTGCCGAATTCAAGAAGTTCCTCGAAGGGAATGATATACAACATACATTCACTGCACAAGGACACCCTGCAACCAACAGCCTAGCATAATGCTACATAAGGGAATTCAAAGATAAGCTAAACAAAATTGGGAATACAGGAGAGTCCTTACAGACAAAGTTAGACAGGTTCTTACTAACACTTAGAACCACTCCTACAGCATTAGGAAAGTCACCATCTGAATTACTTAGGAACAGACAGCCAAGAATTAGACTGAGTGCATTAAGGGCAAAGACTACAAAACAGGAAGTTAAAGTATTCCAAGACAACCTCAACAACTTGTCAGTTTTTGCACAGAATTTCGGGAAAGGAACAAAGTGGATTCCAGGGAAAATTATTGAAATAACCAGTCCTTGAAATTTTGAGGTTCAAGTTGGAGACACCTTGTGGAAACGACATGAAGAACAACTTCGCCCAAGATTAATACCAGAAAAACATTGCTCAGCAAATTTGTGAACCTCTATTATCAGAGCAAAATGAAATGGCCAATCCAAAAACCAACAAAGTACCAGTTTCAACTCCAACACTCACACCTACCAAGAACACTGAGTTGAGTAAAAGTACTCAAGAAATTGATATTCCAGAAATAGATCCTGAACTGACTACTCCACCAAGGTCACAAGATGCTGATAGGCAAGACCTATATACAACAACACCTCTACCCAAAGAACTAACAAGGAGATACCCCATCAGGAATCGAAAACAACCTATGAGATACTTTTCATCAAACAGTTTTTGACATTTTGATCTAGACACTCTTGAGACATTTTTTCAGTTAAACTCTTAATACTACAGTATAAATACTTACTCAAGTTCGCCTTTTTAAAAAGGGGGCATTTGTCATATCTCGGTATACATTACTCATGCATGCTAGTAGTTATAAATTGACGGGTTCTAACCCGAAAATCACATTCCATACATTCCATTATAGGGCGTAGCACTCTCTTATTATATTAACTCATCACCACGACAACCACATTCCATACATTCCATTATAGGGCGTGGCACTCTCTTATTATATTAACTCATCTGGCCCGAAAACCACATTCTAGGGTGTGACATCACAATATTTTTTTTGGTCTCATAACCCACAAGTGTTATGACACAAAATCTCATATTCTTTCATTACTATTCTTCCTTCTTTTCTTCCGAATATCTTTTTTTAACAACATGTTTTCCAATTGTTATTCCACCAGATAGGGAAGAAATGGAGTCACCCTCTCTACCAAATTCTTTACATCTCTTTTCAACAACTTATCTTTCGCTAGATCCTTTTCCAACTCATCCGCAGATTCAATTGCGTCCAAACCTCCTAATAAATCTGAAAACTTGCTAATAAGCAAATCTGTCAAAAACACATTTGCTTTCTCCGCTTGTTGTCTTTCATATTCCACATAAATCTTTAATATAACTTTTCTGCTTGCTTTTTTCAACTGTGTGGTAGATTGTTTAATTTCTCCATCTTCTGATAAAAGTAGCAATTCTCTGCATTTTCTATCAATTTATTCTTCTTCGTTGGATTTATTATTTGCATGTTTTGGGGTTGTTGGAATTTCTTCACTGCCATCACTCATTTATTTATATATAAAAATAAATGAAGGATAAAGACTTCATTATAGAACAAGAATTGAGAGATTTATATTATAACCCAGAAACAGGTTTTCAATCTGCAGAAAGATTATATAAAAAAGCAAAAGAAGAAAAAATAAATGTAAGTAGGAAAATTGTAAGAGAATGGTTGAAGACTCAAGAAACATATTCAAGATTTAAACGCATTGTAAGGAAGCATAAATTTAGAAAAACATTTATAAAAGATTTAGGTGATCAACTTCAAATGGATTTGGTAGATATGAAAAAATATAGCAAGGAAAATAAAGGATATTATTGGATTTTAACAGGTATAGAAATTCTTTCTAGATTTGCATTTGTAATTCCAGTTTATAGAAAAGATAAAACAAGTATGACAAAAGCTGTTGAAAGAATGTTAACAAAATTTAAGATTAGATTTGGAAAATATCCAAGTTATATACAATTTGACGAAGGAAAAGAATTTACAAATGTTGGTGTGAAAAATCTTTTGAAAATTGGATATAATGTGAAATATTTTTCAACTTATACAGAAGGAAAAGCAGCTATTGTTGAAAGATTTAATAGGACTTTAAAAACAATAAAGTGGAAATATTTTGGTTCAAAAAAAGACACATGAATGGTTGGATATTTTGGATTCTTTTGTTAAAAATTATAACAATTCAAAAAATAGAGGTATTGGAATGAAACCAGTTGATGTAAATGAAGAAAATAAACATCAGGTTTGGATAAAACTATTTGGTCAACCTGTGGGAGAAGAAATCCCTTCTCCAAAATTCAAAGTTGGAGATGTAGTTAGAATTTCTAAATATAAGGATATGAAGCAAATTTCACAAAAGAAGTTTTTAAAATCACAGAAGTGTTTTTTGGTGATCCTACCGTCTATAAATTGGAAGATTTAAAAGAAGAAATTCTTGGAAAATTTTATGAGGAGGAATTATCCGCAGTTGGAAAAAGATATAAATAAATGGCAGAAGCTGACTTTGATGACATTGAAATGAAAAATAAAAAAATTGAGAGAAGAAAATAAAGAAGCAGAAACAAAGTTTAGTGATGACGACGATCCTTGGGGTATTGGAGATTATCCTAAAAACTTTGATGAAGGATCTCCAAAAATGAAATTTAATAGAGTTGAAACATTATCAAAATTAAAAAAAGATGCTGGAAATATGAAAAGACGAATAACTACAGATACAAAAAAAGATTTTCAAGAATTTTTAAAAATAAAAATCAATAAACAAGATAGTGAAAATTCAAAAATATTAATAGAAGAAACTGAATTTATAAATAATCCAAAAAATAATTGCATTAATGTTTTATTTAGAGGAAAACAAGTTGGAAAAATTGTTGAAGAAAAATGGGAAGGTTATACAAAATGGAATAAAAAATATGTTGATGAATTTGAGAATCGCCTTAAAGATGCTATAGAAATCTATAAAAAAACTCTTGATAGTGTTATTGATGAAGAATTGGATTGGGATAATTATGAATGGGATCCTTTTGAAAGAAATTTTTTCAAAGAATCAATTGTAAATAATTCCATTGAAAGATTGAATGATAGTATTGAAAGTACTCAAGAAAGCATGAGTGAGGTAGAAATGGATGAGCAAGATGTGAGAGAATTAAATGGGGTTTTGAATCCAAAAGGAGAAACACCACAAGAGGAGATTGATTATCTTGATATACAAGCTGATCACTGGAGACAAAAAGCTTTACTAGAATTTAATGAGGGAAAGGAAAAATGATATAAAGATGCTGAAAAAACAACAAGATTAGTAGCTGATAAATTAAGATTAAAAAATGATTTGAGACCTGAAGAAGGAGAAACAGTTTCCATAATTAGACAAGAAATTGAGGAATCTGATTTACGAAGATTGGAAAGATTCAAGAGATGGTCAAAAGATAATCTACTAGGATTATCAGCTGTAGCAATTTCAGTCGCAGGGATATTAAAAACCATTATTATTGGTGCTAGAAATGCATTAAAATCAGGAGCAAAAGCTGTTGGGGATTTAGGAAAAGCACTTGTAAATATAGGTAAAAATTTTGGTGTATTGATTTCATCTTTATTGAATTTAATTGGATCCATATTAGCATGGGGTGCAAAAGGGATAACTTTTCTTGAAAAAAACGTATGGATTCTAACTCTTGCAATCACATACTTTTTATATAACGAATATATAGAAAGAAGAAGGAAAAAATAAAAAAAAATTTTTTTTTTACACTATAAATAAATGAGTAGAGTCAATGTACTTTATCCTGGATATAAAAAATCAAAGGAAACAGAACAAGACACATTGTGACATTGAATCCAAATTCAGCAAATCCAGAAGAAGATATTTATATTGATATACCAAAATTAAATCCAAGTTTATGTCTTGTTCCAGACTTGCTCAGGTTGTTATTTAACTTCAAAAATAAGAATACAAAATCTTGGTTTTTAAACAATTTGTCAAAGTTGTTAAAAAGTAGGTTGGTTGTAAAACTTTCTGGAGACATTGTGTATGACAATACAGGAGAATCTCTCATAGAAATTTACAAAGATCTTTGGAAACCAGGATATGAAAGATCAGATATGATTGAATATGGTATAGGTAATAAAAATGTTAGAAAACTCATCAGTAAAGATGACTCCAAAGCAACAAGTGGAAATACACAAAAAGTATCTGATAAACTCATGTATGATATTTTTGGTACTAAACAATGTTTGAAACTAGAAAAAATTCTCTCCACTCACGGATTGTATGCTCCTTATGGTATGATGAACAATTTCCAATATGTCGTCACACTTCCAAAAGCAAGTGATATTATGGTTGCTCAGAGTGGTCAAAGTGTGGCTGGATATTCTTTAGAAAATTTAGATTTAGCAGAAGAGGTGTTGAAAAATTATTCAGTAGGGAGATCACTATCATTCAATCACGTCACACTCATGAAAACTGTGGAATGGGATAAAGATGCTACACTACACAACGAAACTATAAATATTCCAAGAAAGAGTACAAAAGCTGTAATACTATTATTTAGAAACACAACAATCACAGATAGCGAACAATTTGTATATCCAAATATTACAGAAGTGAAAATCTCTATAGAAGGAATTCCAAACAGTATCTACTCACAGAGAATGCAAAAGAACAGATTCTTTGAAGAAGCTTTCAGAATATTTCACTGTGGATATGAAGATTGTCAATCTGTTATAACTCTTGAAAAATTCTACAAAGATACATTTGCATTATGTATTGACCTGAGAACTATAAATGATGATTTTGTCTATGGAGATGGTAAAAAACTAGTAAACACTCAATCTGGAATCTTGTTAGAAATTAAAAAGAAAGAAATCACTGCAAATGTGAAATGTCACATATTTGTCCTAAGTGATGGACTACTGAATATTGTGAATAGAGATTTGAGTAGTATACAATTAAAAAAAAAACAACTCTATAATAAAATGAGTGAAAAGATAACTACAATAAAGCATAAAAATCCCAACGTAAATAAATTGGAATTACAAAACATTTCAAATAAAGCAAAAAAAAATAAAAAAAGAAATACAAAGAAAAAAATAAAACCTTTCAACATGATTATAGTTGGAATGACCGCATGTGGAAAAACAAAATACCTACTGGATTTTTTAGAGAAAGAATATTTTAATTGTTTTGATTACATTTTTCTCATATGTCCTACATTTGAATGGAACACAACATATGAAGAGTGGAAATATTATAGTGATGAAGATTTTTTGTCCATATCCTGTGATCAAGATGAAGTGGAGAAATGGTTAAAATTTATTGTAAACTATGCAAAAGGAACGCAGTCACTCATTATCTTGGATGACTGTGCTAGTGGAAAGAGTGTAAAAAATGGAACCAGCGAGTTGGTAAAATTGGGATTTTCCGGAAGACATTATAACTTTTCTGTAGTTGTCATCACACAACAACTCACTTCCATTGCAAAACCTTTTCGTGAAAATATTAGCAAGTTGGTTACTTTTTACAATCCAAATAAGAAGGATATGAAAACCATAATGGAAGAATATCTTGGTAGAATTACAAAAGAAGAGGAGAAGGAAATTATAAAGATGCTCAAAGAAAAACAATATTCAAATCTTGAAATAAATTTAATTTTTCCATTTGACTATAAAATAAATGAGTGTTGAAGATGTTGAAAAAAAATATTTTGGAAAAAATTATGATTTTGTGGTGAATGAAAGAAAAGTTTTGGATAAACAATTCAAAGAATATTTTTTAAAAAAATATCCATATGCAGACATGACAAAATTTTATTTTGAACACGATATCAAGAAAGATGGAAGTTGGGAAAAAACAATAACCTATTTTAAAAATTCTCCAACTGTTTCAACAGATATTACCAGTGACACATTTAAAAATGACCCAAATATGACAAAATACTTAACCATAAATAAACCAAAAGAAAATTTTCCAAATTTTTGGAAAACAGGTGGAGAAATACAAGTACTTCCAAGAGGAAAAAGACATGTAGGATTTTATAAAAAATCTTATTATTCGGATGAATGTCCAGTGGAATATGTATTAAATTATCCTATAAACCAATTTCATATTTATGTGAATAATACAGATTTTTTTCCTTCTAATTTACCTCCATTATATATAAATACAGATCAAAATGCAACATGGGATATAAGAAAAAACTACTTCCAATCCCTCATAGGTGTTTGGATTGCAACTTATGCATGTGGAATTACTATACAACATCTGACATTTTCTCCTGAAATTCCAAAACAAATTACATCTTTTATGAGATTTCATTTATATTTCACAGTAAGACGAATTATGAGACAATTAAGTATTGGAGATGATTCCACATATAATAAATTTAATGCTTCCTTCTTAAAAGACCACATTCCAAAATAGACCAGGCAAGAAATTAGAAAATATAAAAAAGAGAAATTGGGTCAAGATGTTACCTCAATGGAAACAGGATGGAGAGGATATAAACATGGTCCTGGTCAACTTAGAGATGTTCAAAATGATTACAAAAAATTTGTGCCAACAATATCCAATGGTCTGATAAAGAAGGGAACAGAATTATTAAATCAAAGCATTGAAGCTTATATTTATTCCATCCTTGGAAGTCAAGCGAGGACAAGACAATCCATTGTATCTCATAGAGCATCCGCATTAGAAACGCAAAAAGTTTTTACGAAAATTGTTGAAGATTCTATTATAAATTATGACACCACAACATGGATCAATAATATGAATGAAGCAATCACTGCAACAAATGTGATCCTCAACACAGCAATTTCTCCAACATTATGGTTGATTCCTTCTTCTCTTATAATTTTAAAAAATCCAATAGAAGGATATAATAATAAATTAAAAGTTTCAACAGAAGATATGAAATTTGGAATTAACAAAAAATTAAATTTCTATGGAAAAGAAGAAAAATTACAAGGGAATAAAATTTCTCCAAAAGAAAAAATTATTCCTCCAAAAACATCAACTGAAAATTTATGGATTTTATCCATTATGGGTGGAATCCTATTTTCAAAATATATCCTCTAAAATAAATGGTGAAAACATTCAAAGTATACATTACAAAAGAAGTAAAAATATTTTCATTGGATGAAGCACTTGTGCTTGGAAATTGTCATAAAATGTTTGTAAAATCAGCAACTGTTTTTTGGAATTATAATAATTTAGATGAAACATATTTTTATAATTATGATGTGGATGCAACCAACAGAAAAGTGACTTTCAAAGAAGGGTATTATACTTTTGATATGTTAAAAAATCTATTTGAAAATATTGGAAGCATAGAATTGGAAGCAGAAAAATATAGTGGAAAATGTAAGTTAAAAACAGATAAAAAAATTAATTTAAAAACTCTTGGTCCTATTTTGGGTTTTACCTCGAATAAAGAAATTGCTGCGAACACATTGTCACCAAGTGATAAAGAAGTGTATATTAACAATTTAGAATATGTGGAAGTAAGTTGTAATTTGGTTGATACAGGAAAAAATTTTGTAGATGGTAAAAGAAGTGACATTCTAATACAAATTCCAATTATAACACAACAATTGTTAAAAGGATCTGTTTCTATTTACTTTCCTTCTGAAAATACACAAGGAATAAGTTTATCCAATGGAGTCTACAATGAATTGGTATTTAAAGTAAAAGGAAATAATTCTTCTTCCATAGGAAATGTTTTGTTAGAATTTACTATTAAATAAATATGAGTTTCTTCTATGGATATAAAAAACATGATATTGAAGCGATAGGTGGTCTTCCAACAACAGGAGGAGAAATGACAGGAGACATAAACATGAATGATAATCATATTATAACATCTGCAGATCCAACTGAAAATTCACATCTTGCAAGAAAAAAATATGTGGATGATAGAGTTGTAAGCGGAGGTGGAAATTATCTCGCAAAAACTGGAGGTGTCATGACTGGAAATATTGATATGGGAAATAATAAAATTTCCACAAATGCGAATCCTGTGAGTGATAAAGATTTAACAAGGAAGAAATATGTGGATGATCAAGATTCTAGAAAATTATCAGTAACAGGAGGAACAATGTCTGGAAATATTGTCATGGAAAATAATAAAATTACAACAACTTCAGATCCCACCAGTGATAAACATTTAACAAGGAAAAAATATGTGGATGACAATTTCTTAGCCAAAAGAAAAGAAAGTTATTATGGTGTATCAAAAGACACTTTACAAGGGGATATTTATATCAAAAATTATCAAATTTTCTGCAAACAAAATCCAAATCATAACGATTCTCTTACAAGAAAAAAATATGTGGTTGATAATTTTGTGGAAATGGAAAAAGTCACATGGTTGGGTGCTGCAAGAAGTAAAATTAAAAGAGATATTTACACAGACCAACACCAAGTTTTAACTTCAAAAGATCCAGACTATCAGGATGCTTTATCTCGTAAAAAATATGTGGATGATAGAGATAATACCAGATTACCTTTATCAGGTGGAACAATGACTGGAGATTTAAATATGGGAAATAATAAAATTCTTTCCTCTGAAAATCCAACAAATGACACACATCTAACAAGAAAAAAATATGTGGATACACAAGATGCTAAAAACCTGTCTTTAACAGGAGGTGTAATGACTGGTGATATTGTGATTAATGACTATAGAATTTGGTCAACTTCAAATCCTACACATGATAGACATTTGGCAAGAAAAATATATGTCGATAAACGAGATAATCTCAAATTATCTTTAACAGGTAGAACAATGACAGGAGATTTAAATATGGGAAATCATCATATTCTTCATGCAGCAAATTACACCCCATCTTCTGATCAACATGTTGTGACTAAAAAATATATGAAAAGTTTTTCATTAGCAAATACGGTTGCAAATATTTATAATTTGCAAATGGATGATGAAGGAATTTTTGATACAACAAAAGATGATACTGATTATATAGAATATACTGGAAGCAATAAAAAGGTTGAAAAACTTTTCAATTTGTCAAGAAAAAAAGATTGGGAATTTATACAAAATGATACAAACAAACAACCAATTTTCAAAAAATCTACAATTAATAATAATTTTTATTGTATCCAATATCTTGGATCAAATAGTAACAATTTACATTTAGTTAGTATACAAGATATTTTATCTAATCAACACTTGAATTTTTATTTTGTTTATTGTTTGAAATCATTAAATTCATCCACCACAAACGAAGTGTCATTGTTTAAAATCACAGATGATGCAACATCAAGTCATCTACTTGTTTTGATTATGGTGTTTCTTTTCTTTATTCAAGTTTATATTTGACAAATTCAAGCCCAATATCAGTTCCAAACAGCAAATGGCAATTGAAAGCAAATGCTATAGAAATCAATAAATTAATATGTCTTTCTGTACATTGGGATCAAAATAATTTAAATCCTCCCAAAAAAGGACAACTTTATGTAAATGGAAAAGAAATTTCTTCTTTCAAAACAGATAATAAAAAGTCTCACAATTCAAATACGAAAATTTATCTTGGATCAAAAAACAAAGACCATGGAAAAATGGATGGAGAAATACACTATGTTTATATTTCTACAAGAAAAATGAAAGAAAAAGAAATTACATTAAACCATTATCTTCTATGTAAAAAATTTGATATTGATTTTGATGAAGAAGAAGTTATAAAATATATTTGAATTTACTTGTAAATAAATTTTGAATAGATTTGAATAGATTCTGGATTTTACTTGAATGTTATTTGATTTTACTTGTGAATAGATTTTGAATAAATTTTGAATAGACTGAAATAGATTCTGATTTTATTTGAATTCTATTTGAATTTACTTGTAAATAGATTTTGAATAGATTTTGAATAAATTTTGAATAGACTCAAATAGATTCAGATTTTACTTGAATTCTATTTGATTTTACTTGTAAATAGATTTGAATAGACTTTGAATAGACTCAAATAGATTCTGTATTTTACTTGAATTTTACTTGTGAATAGATTTGAATAGAATTCTTTCTATTCAAATTTTTATTTCCTTCATAAATAAATATGAGTGTAGAGGAAAACAAAATAACCACAGTGGAAAAATCAGAAAAAGTAAAAGATCCAAGAAAAGTTGAATTGGGTAAAAGACTTGGAAAGATTTCAAAAGAAGCAAAAGAATGCAAAAAAAAGATTACGTAAAGCGGAAAAAAGAAGTAAAGAAATTTTGAATTATATAGATTTTAGATATGTTGTTGGAGGAGTATCTCTTCTTGGAGGAATTGTTGGATTATATTTTGCATTCAAAAGAGATAAGAGAGAAAGAAAAATAATAAAAAAAGATGTGATATCGAAAACCTTTAAAAATTTTTTTTTTTTAATATAAATAAATGAGTAGCGACTTAAAATAAAAAAGAAGCAATGAATGAATTGTTTGATTCCACTTTAATCACAATGGGGGCTGTTGGTATTGGAATGGTGACAAGAAAAGCAATTGGGGATGGATTATCAACTCCAGCATCTTTGATGACAACTTTAAAACTTGCAGTAGCAATTGGATTGTCAACATTAGGTGTAAAATATGCACAAGATAAAAAATGGATTCCTGAAAATCCTTTCAAATAAATGGAAAACTGTTGTTGGAGGATTATTTAATGTAGTTGCTTTTGCAGGTGCTGGATTTCTATCCTCAAAATTAAATCACACTGGATATGAGAAGGAAATTAAAAAACATAATGAAGCAATAGAAAAATTATCTCGAGATAAGGAGAAATGGTATGAAAATCAAATAAGAAGAAAAGAAAAAATGGAAGAACTAAGACAACAATTGTCAGATGCAAATGCGGATATTAATAAATCTTTTGAAAATCTAAAAAAGGAACCTAAATTGGAAAATTATTATAAACCTTCAAAGGAGATGAAAGAATATCAAAATGTTTTTTTTCTTCTGGTTGGAACAACAGGAGCTTATTTAATTCATAAATTTTCACAGTAATCCATAATAGAATCAATACAATCATAAAAATCATTTGTAACTAAAGTTTTCCATCCAATCTTTTCTAATTTTTTTAAATATATTTTTTGTTTCTCAGATAATATTCCAAGCCCCCAAGGACTTTTAAATTCTATTGCAAAACCTTTCCATGGTCCAGAATGGTTAAAAATCAAAAGATCTGGTTTTCCTGCTGTATATCCTTTTTCCCAAGCTTGAATTCTTTTATAAGAAGAATCTTGTAATTCTCCTAATCCAGCATCAATAAGAACATTTGGATAATTTTCTCATATATTCTACAATTTTTTATGTAGTCTACTTTCAATCATATTCTTTTATTATAGGATTTTTTTTTTAAAAATAACTGTATATAATAAAAGATGAAAACTTATAATGAACTCATTGAAATTGCAAAACAGAAAAAGTTTAAACATTATAAAAGATATAAAAAACATGAATTGGAAAAAATTTTTGAACTGGGGGAAAAAGATCCAACTGTATTCTATGAAAAATATTGCAAAGAAAAATCGAAAGTAAGACCAGTTCTTGCAATAAATTCAAAAGGAGATGAATTAGAATTTCCAAGTCTTTATGCTACAGCAAAATATTTTCATAGTTGGCCGGCAACCATCAAATGGAGAATCTTAGCAAAAAAAACATTAAAGTTGAGTAATGGATTCATTTGGTCATTTTTCTACCAAAAGAAACAAACTTGATTTTTTTTCTAAAAACCCTACTAATAAAGTGGAGATGACTTCAAAGAAAAACAAAATTGATTTTTTTTTCTAAAAACCCTAATAAAAGAGAGATGAACGCTGAAAAAAACAAAATTGATTTTTTTTTCTAAAAACTCTACTAATAAGAGACATGACCTCAAAGAACAACAAAATTGATTTTTTTTCTAAAAACCCTACTAATAAAAGAGAGATGACTTCAAAAAGAAAATATATAAAGTCTGGAAAATTTACTAAAGAAGCAATATTAAAAAGGAAAATGGGAAGAATATTTGTTAGATCTAAAAAATTATATGATGAAGCTGGAAAAAGTTGGAATCAAAAACTTGAAAATATACAAAAATCTATTGATGAAATGAAAAAAAAAAATAACTAAAAAAGGAAAATATTTCAAGACTGGAAAATATACAAAAGATGCGATATTGGAAAGGAAAATGGCAAAATTATTTGATAAATTTAACAAAATAACCAGAAGTAAAAGAAGAAAAAAGTTGGTATAATGATTTGAAAAAATCCATAATGAATCTCTTTTTTAAACCAGATGTTAAATTCGAATTGGATAAAAAAGCATTGGGTGCCACAGAAAGACATGTTTTGGATTTAGAAAAATATGGATTATCTTTTTATGACCCATTAAGATTGTTGGGGGAAGTGAAACCCTTAGTGCTTGAAAAATTTAAAGAATTTCTAAATACAAAACAACAGTTAACACTACAGTGTAAAATGAAGAAAATTAATTTAAAAACTGGAGAAATAGAAATTGATAAACCACATTTTCATAGTCACCAATACCAAGTTTTGGAGGGAAGTGATTTTGAAGAAATTTTTGAAAAAATGAAAGATGAAATTATATTACTTTTTGAAAAATGGATAAGTAGAGGAAGTCAATGGATTTTTGATCGAGGATTAAACTAATTCTAAATATTAACAAGACAAAACTTTTGAAGGGGTCATCTTATGTTAAATTACCAAAAAAATTGAGAGATAAAAAAGCTATAATAAATCCAAAAAATGACGATGAAAAATGTTTATTATGGTGTGTAGGAATACATGAAATATTGAAAGAAAATCCTAATTTAAAAAATCCACAAGAACTTCCAAAAATTATAAAAAAGAAAACAGAAAATTTTAATACAAAAGGTATGGATTTTCCTTGTGGTTTCTCAGATATTAATAAATTTGAAAATAATAATATTGGAATAAATGTGTTTGGTCTCAATGAAAAAGAGGGAGTTTTTCCTCTAAAAATAAGTGAGAAAGAAAATTATGCTAATATCCTGTTAATAGAAAAAAAATGGTAAAAAACATTATTGTTTAATCAAAAGTATGAGTAGACTATTTGCTTCTCAATGCAGTAAGAGGAACAGGAAAATACATATTTGTAATTATTGTTTACAAAGATTTGGAAAAAAATAAATTTTAAAAGATCACTTAGAATATTGTGGAAAACATAAGTGTGGAAAAACTGTTTTTCCAAAAAAAGGAGAAATATTGAAATTTAAAAATTTTGAAAGAATGTATGGTGTACCATTCATAATATATGCAGATTTTGAATGTTATTTGGAACCTAGAAATAAAAAAATTGGAAAAAATACCACAATATTACAAAGACATAAACCTTCTGGTTTTTGTTATTTGATTATTTGTTTTGATCAAAATATCTACCAACCTAAACTTGTTTCTTATACTAAAAAACCTGGTGACAGTGATGAATATGTTGCAAAAAAATTTGTAAATAGTTTAGAAACGGATGTTAAAGAAATATATGAAAAATACAAATTTCACAAAAGACTGATTTTTAAATATGAAGATGAAAAAGATTTTGAAAATGCAGAAAAATGTTATGCATGTGGCGAAAAATTTTCAGAAGAAAAAGAAAAAGTTAGAGATCACTGTTATTATACTGGGAAATATAGAGGAGCAGCTTGTATTTCTTGTGATCCAAAATTTATACCAGTTGTGTTTCATAATCTTCAAAATTATGATGCACACTTGTTTATAAAAGAATTGGGTTTTTCTGTGGAAAAAGGAGAAGATTTAAATTGTATACCTAAAACAGAAGAAGAATATATTTCTTTCACAAAAGATATTATTGTGGAGAAATTTGAAAACAGAGAAAAACAAATTGTCCGTGTTCAAAAACAATTAAGATTCATTGACAGTCTCAAATTTTTGATGTATGGTTTGAGTAACTTAGTCAAAAATTCGGACCCTGATGAATTAAATATTTTAAAAAGATTTTTTGCTGATGAAAAAGAAAGAAGTTTACTAACTAGAAAAGGAGTTTTTCCTTATAGTTGGTTTACTTCCATGAAAAAATTAAAAGAGAAAAAATTTCCTGAAAAGGGAGATTTTTATGACATATTAAATAATGAAAATATAAGTGATAAAGATCACAAACATGGAAAAAATGTTTATAATAAATTTTGTAAAAACATGAAAGATTACCACGACTATCTAAAAACTGATGTAATTCTCTTAGCAGATGTTTTTGAAAATTTCAGAAAAGTCTGCAAAGAGAATTATAATTTAGATCCAGCTTGGTATTACACATCCCCAGGTTTAGCTTGGGATGTGATGCTAAAATTAACAAAAGTTGAATTGGATCTTTTATCTGATCCAAATATGCATCTCATGGTTGAAAAAGGGATCCGTGGAGGAATTTCCACAATTTCAAAACGATATGCTAAAGCAAATAATCCTTATATGAGGGAAAAGTTTGATCCAAATGAGGAAATAAAATATATTCCTTATTTGGATGCAAACAATCTCTATGGATGGGATATGAGTAAAAATCTTCCAGTGAGAGATTTTGAATGGATGAGTGATAAGGAGTTGGAGGATTGGAAAAATATTCCTTGTATTTTAGAAGTGGATTTAGAATATCCAATGGAATTACATGATTTGCATAATGAATATCCTCTGGCACCAGAAAGAATGAAAGTTGGAAATGTGGAAAAATTAATTCCAAATCTTAGAAGTAAAAAGAAATATGTATTACATTATGAAAATCTGAAACTTTATGAAAGATTGGGATTGAAATTAACAAAAATTCATAAAAGAATCAAATTTCAAGAAGACTTTTTGAAAAAATATATTTTTCTCAACACAGAGTTGAGGAAAAAAGGAAAAAATCAGTTTGAAAGCGATTTTTTCAAACTCATGAACAACTCTGTTTTTGGCGAAACAGAGTTGATATAAAATTAGTGAACAGTAAAGAAAAAGCAATCAAATTGTTTTCTCAAGTCAGTTTTGACAAGAGAACAATATTTTCAGATTGGCTGATTGCTGTTCACATACATAAGACAAAAGTCAAATTGAATAAACCCATATACTTAGGAATGAGCATATTGGATTTATCAAAGACTCTTATGTATGATTTTCATTATAATTATATCAAGAAGAAATATGGTGATAATGCGAAATTGCTTATGACCGATACAGACAGTCTAAAGTATGAAATTCAGAGACTTTTATAAAGATATATCAATGGATGTGGAGAAATTGTTTGATACAAGCAATTACTCAAAAGAACATCCATTATATTATGCAAAAAATAAAAAAGTAATTGGAAAGATGAAAGATGAGTGTGGTGGTGAACAGATTGAAGAGTTTGTTGGATTGAAATCAAAATTGTGGACTGATCTCATGGAAGAGAAAGAAGAGAAAAAATGTAAAGGGATAAAGAAAAATGTAATCAAAAAAGAAATAACATTTAAAGACTATAAAGATTGTTTATTTAGTGGGAAAGAAGAGAGGAGAGAGATGAATTTAATCAGGCATGTAAAACATGACCTGTATATGCAAAAAATAAAGAAAATCACTTTGTCCTCAAACGACGACAAGCGAATAGTTTTAAAATGGCGGAATATGTACATTAGCATATGGTCATTATATGACCAACTTCATGGACTAGAATGGAATATGTGGTCAAGTGTAAAGTAACCACACCCTAGAATGAAATGTATGGAATGTGTGGAATGTGGTCAAGTGTAAAGTGACCCCGCCCTGATGACGTCATCGGTTGTCATGGTGATGAGTTAATATAATAAGAGAGTGTCATGCCCTAGAATGGAACATATGGAATGTGGTTGTCATGGTGATGAGTTAATATAATAAGAGAGTGACATGCCCTAGAATGGAATGTATGGAATGTGATTTTCGGGCCAGAACCCGTCAAATTACAACTACTCATGCTCGGTTGAAACATGAGCTCTCCATGTGTTGTGATCTGCCATGTTAATAAACCTAGTTGTGTTGTAGTTTTGGGAAGTCGTGTGTTCTTTTATATAAAATATCTTCAAATAAGGAAGTCAATACATTACAGTTGGGGGCATTCATATTACGTTGTCAGAGGTGAAATTCTTCGATTTAGCAAAGATAAACCAATGCGAAAGCATTTGCAAAGAATGTTTTCATTAATCAAGAACCAAACTTAGAGGATCAAAGACAATCAGATACCATCCTAGTTCTAACCATAAACGATGCCAACTAGGGATCAGCGGGTGCTATTGCATGACCCTGTTGGAACCTTATGGGAAACCAAACTCGCCAGGTCCAGACACAGTAAGGATTGACAGATTGACAGCTCTTTCTTGATTATTTGGGTGGTGGTGCATTGCTGTTCTTAGTTGGTGGAGTGATTTGTCTCGTTAATTCTGTCAACGAACAAGACCTTGACCTGCTAAATAATCAGGGCATTTGCGAATTGTGTTTGACTTCTTAGAGGGACTGTTGGTGTTCAACCAAAGTCAGGAAGGCAATAACAGGTCTGTGATGCCCTTAGATGTCCTGGGCCGCAGGCACGCCACACTGACGATGGCAGCAAGTCGCTCCTTCACCGAAACGTGTGGGTAATCTTGTAAATCATTGTAATTTTTGATCTTGAACGAGGACTTCCTAGTGTGCACGAGTCATCAGCTTGTGTTGATTATGTCCCTGCCCTTTGTACACACCGCCCGTCACTACTACCAACTGAATGGTTTTAGTGAGGCCTCCAGATGGGCACTGTCAGATTCGCGAGACTCTGAAGGAGGCCAAGAAGTTGGTCAAACTTGATCAGAGGAAGTAAGAGTCGTAACAAGGTTTCCGTAAGTGAACCTGCAGAAGGATCATCACCGATCTTCATATAAAAAGTGCGAGCATTACCTCGCTGCTTACTCTGTGAAACTGTATGAGACCATGGGTGTCGAAGCCTGGCCTTCATTAAATGGGTGGATGTTTTGTGCATTGCCCAGCCCCCAATTTGTTTTTGTTTTCTTATCTCCTGCATGTATTGTTTTCGTCATTTTGACTTTGTTGAAATGTTGAAAATGAGAAGAGAACTTTTAACGATGGATCTCTAGCCTCATACATCCATGAAGAACACAGCCAGCTGGGAATTCAGCTGCAGAATTTAGTGAATCATCGAATCTTTGAATGCAACTGGCACTCTTGGTCTACCAGGAGCATGTCTGTCCGAGTGTTGGTTTCAAAAGCAAAAAATCGTGCTTGTTTTGCATGGTGTTAAAACTTCATGGCCTCACAGCCGTATTTCTCAAAATGCGGCGGGAATTGAGAGTTGCAAGCAGTTTATGAAGCCAAAATATTTTACGACTTTATGGTCACTGCCGACTTTGCCACTTCAGACCCTGTTGCTCTCAGCCATCTTCTTGACCTCAGATCAGGCAAGATTTCCTGCTGAATTTAAGTATATTACTAAGCACAGGAAGAGAAACTAACAAGGATTCACCCAGTAATGGCAAATAAAGAGGGAGCAGCTCAAATTTGAATTCTCCATTGTTTTCAATGGCGAATTGTAGTTTCGAGAAGTACTTTCCACACAAATCTACCTTGGCTAAGTCACTGGGAACAGCACATCATAGAGGATGACAACCCCATACATGGCAAGGTTTGATCGTCGGCAATGTGCTTTCCAAGAGTCGGGTAGTTTTGGATTGCAGCCCGAAATGGGTGGTAAACTCCATCTAAAGCAAAATACAGGCATGAGACCGATAGTGAGCAAGTACCGTGAGGGAAAGATGAAAAGGACTTTTCAAAGAGTGAAAGAGCACATGAAACCGTTGAAAGGGAAGCAAATCGAGTTAGCAATTTGCCTCACCAGATTGAGTCCTTTGTGCTCCCTGACGTGAGAGCACTTGATCTTCGTAGAGGAGTCAAGTATGGATGTGGGACATGGGCGGTGCACTTCTGGTAGGCAAGTGTCAATGTCAGTTACCCTGTGAGCCAGAAGGCCATGAGGAAGGTATATCTTTTAGGATTGTTAAGCCTCACGATCACACGTCTCGTGGGTAACTGTGGCCTGTCGCAGCGTGTGCCTCCTTTGTTATGCAGGTAAAGTTAGTGATAAGAAAGCTTAAATGTAATTATCTACATATTTTGTGAATGCTTTTCAGGAGTTGGCTTGAAAAAACTTTGATAAATTATACAGGAAACAAGTGTGACAGTTTTGTCAAACTATTCAGTGGAACTATATCAAATATTTGTCCTACAGTTTGGAAAATTTTTGAATATCTTTCTATGGACTGAAATATGGCTTGAATCTGATTAATCTTGTGGCAGCAAAATTGTAACCCAATGGTATACTCTGGTGTCTGGTATAGGTAAAGTTTATTCAGAAATAAATCATTAAAATATTATCTAGTGGTCTGTCAGGTAACAAACTTGTTTCAGACATTCATTTAATAAGGAGAAAGATTATCCTTAACTATGTCCACATTTTCTCACCTCCTTTCATTACTTGGCTTAGAGAATATCTATAATGAGAATGTAATTTCGTAAAGTTACACAGTGGAAAAACATGAAATATTTGTCATACATTTTGTAAAATAAATCAATGTCCTGCTCTGTTTTAGACATAAGATTGAGGAAAATATAAATGCTGTGCAGCTGAACAATTAATTCAGACTAGCACTGTTAGACAATGTTATACTCCAGGTTCAAATGCACATGAAAGTTTATTCAGAAAATTATCATGAAAATATTATATGCTGGTCTGTTGGATACCAAAATTGTTATGCAGGTAAAGTTAGTAATGAGAAAGCTTAAACTTAAGTATCTACATATTTTGTGAATGCTTTTCAAGCTGGCTCGAAAAAACTTTGATAAATTATATAGGAAACAAGTGCAATAGTTTTGTCAAAGGATCCAGTAGAGCTATATCAAATATTTCGCCTACAGTTTTGAAAATTTTTGAATATCTTTCTATGGCTTAGAGAAATTATGGATTAAAATATGGCTTGAATCTGATTAATCATGTGGCAGCAAAACTGTAAACCCAGTGGTACATTCTGGTGTCCACTATAGGTAAAGTTTATTCAGAAATTAATCATTAAAATATTATCTAGTGGTCTGTTGGATAGCAAACTTGTTTCAGACATTCATTTAATAATGAGAAACATTATCCTTAACTATGTCCACATTTTCTCACCTCCTTTTATTACTCAGCTTAGAGAATATCTTTAAGTAGAAAGCAAATGACATAATTCTGTCTAGTTAAGCAGTGCAAGAAAATGAAATATTTGACATACATTTGGAAAAATAACTCAATGTCCTGGTATGGTTGAGACAATATTGAGGAAAATATAACTGCTGTGGAGCTGTACTATTCAGAATAACACTATGAGACAATGTTGTATTCCAGGATGAAATGCACATGAACGTTTATTCAGAAATTAATCATGAAAATATGACATGGTTGTTTGTTTGATACCACTATTGTTTATACAGGTAATGTTAGTGATAAGAAAGCTTAAACTTAAGTAACTACATATTTTGTCAACGGTTTTCAGGAGTTGGTTCAAAAACCATTGATAAATTATACAGGAAACAAATGAGATAGTTTTGTAAATCTATCCAGTGGTACTATATCAAATATTTGTCTTACAATTTTAAAAATTTCTGAAAATCTTTCTATAGCTTAAAGAAATTATTGACTAAAATTATTCTTCAATTTGATTAATCTCTTGAGATCAACACTGGAGTCCAATAAACATGAAAATACTATATATTGGTCTGTTGGGTACCAAAATTTCTGAAAACATCCCTTTGAAAATAGCAAAGAATATACTTAAGCAAGTATACCTTTTCTCAATGGTTTTCATTAGTTGGTATGAAAAATATTTTAAGGTGAAAATACATGTCATAATTTTGTCAAATTATCCAGTGTAAGAAAATGAACTATTGGCCATAGCTTTTGGAAAATTGCTCATTTGTATTCTATGGTTTAGACATAACATTGAGCAAGGTATGGCTGGTGAGCAGGTAATGTTTTCAAAATAACACTAGAAGACAATGTTATTTTTAAGTGTGTATGTAAATTCTTTATATGAGTTTTCTTTAAAAAACATTGATAAATTATAGACACCACATGAGATGGTTTTGTCAAGTTGTCCAGTGGAATAAAATGAAATATTTGTGTCACTGTTTGGAAAGTTGGTCAAAGGAATGCTATGGCTTAGAGAAAATATTGAGGACAATATGGTTTCAATATGATTAATCTTGTGAGAGCAACAGTGCAAGAAAATGTTATTTTCTGTTACAAGTATAGGTAAATGTGTATTCAGAAAATAATAATGGAAATATTACATGGTGGTTTGTTGGATACCAAAATATTTACACAGGTAAGGAGTAGTTTATAAACAGGGGATTCTGGCACACCATTTCAGCACATTTTCAAAATAGGTCAAAATTCTTCAAAGTGTCACAGGGGAATTCCCTTTTTATCTTGATGACGATGCGTTTCGCTTCACTTATGTCACTTCCGGGACGTTGATGGAAAATTCCAGAACATTCCAATCTGATGATGAACTTTCAGTCAATCATGTATAAATTATGATACTTATAAATAATAAAATTTTTCAATGAAACTGTTTACATATTACCCATTCATTTTTAAAATATTTTGTTTCTGTTATTTTAATTTTTACATTTTGATTTTTTTCAAATTTTAAATTATCATTATTATTTATCATTATTTTTAAAAAATCTATATCTATATCAGTATTAAATAATGGTTTTAAAAATAAAAAATTTCTATAAATTTCAAAAACTTGACAATCTAATACATCTCCGATTTTTGGTACATAAACATCTGTTTTAAATGTTATGTTTATAAAATTTATTCCCTCTTTAATATAAAATTTATTAATTTTTAAAGTTCTTTCATCCCCATCAAGAATAAATCCGTAATTTTTTGTTGGTGCTCCTTCTTTAATAATTTTAATTATATCATTTTTATCAAAATTTTGTAAAATTTTTGAACAAATTTCAATTTCTTTTGTTATTATCTTTTTTAAAAACATTTTATTACAATTTAAAAATTATTTAAATCAAAAACAAACAAGGGTAAAAAGCAGTCAAAGACTGCTAAAGTAGATTTAAATCTTCATGGATATCCACCAATAAATTTTAGAAAAATTAAAAAAAGTGGTTTTAGAATCGGAGTGCATATTGATATTGGAATAAAAGATTTTGAAGCTGGAATGACGTTTGGTAAAATAATATTCATGAAATTCAGTTTTCAGAAAACAATAATCGTTTAAAATTGTTAAAATCTTTAGAAAATGAAGAATCAGAAAACAACAACTCAAAGGAAAAAGATAAAATAATAAATACACTTATGAACAAATTATCTATAAAAGACACAAAGCAAACCACAGATGAAACCCATGAAAACCGGAGCACAGCAAGGACAAACCGTTCAGATACTCCACAGTAATTTTGTAATAAAAATATATCATTACAAAATTAATTTTCTTTTTCATCTTTTTCTCTGGTTTTTGATCAACTTGTCATCACTGTGCTCTGTTTTTTAATAACATGTTTTCCGACTGTAACTCCACCAGATAATATTCCAAGATATGGTAAATATGGACTTAATTTTTCAACTACAGATTTTACATCTATTTTTAATAATTTATCATTTATCATTTATCAGTTCTTTTTCCAATTCGTCACTACTTTCTATTGCATCTAATCCACCTAATAAATCCGTAAATTTACAAATTAATAAATCTGTTAAAAATGCATTTGCTTTTTCTGCTTGTTTTACTTCATATTCAACATGAATTTTTAATATAACTTTATCACTTGCTTTTTCCAAATTTTGCACTGATTGACTAATTTCACCATCTTCAGACAATCTTATTAATACTTCTTTTTTATGTGGTTCACAATTTGTGCCAGCTTTGCTGTTTGCGGTTGCTGAAGATATTAAAGGAACTTCTACGTGTTCACTATTTTCACTCATTTATTTTATAACCAAATGGAAAAATTAAATTAATTTCCAATCTTGAATATTTTTTTGTTTTTAATGTTTCTAAAATTTAATCCAATTCTTTGCAGTTACTTACATCTAAATATTCTTGAATTATTGTCGCCATATCTTTTTTATTTGGGTTATAAAATGTAACCAATTTTGAAATATTTTCTCTAAATGGTTTCAAAATTGACATGAGTTGTTGAGTGACAACAACAATGGAAAGATTATAATGCCTTGCAGAAAATCCTAATTTAACCAACTCACTTGTTCTATTTCTAACATTTTTTCCACTTGCACAATCATCCAATACGATTAAAGTTTTACTTCCTTTTGAAACGTAAATTATAAATTTTAACCAATCTTCAACGTTATCTTGATCACAAGGTATTGCAATAAAATCTTCATCTTTATCATATTTCCAATTTTCATAAGTTTTATTCCATTTGAATGTAGGACAAATTAAAAAAATATAATCAAAATAATTATTTTATTTGTTTTCTATAAAATCTAAAAGATATTTTGTTTTACCACATGCTGTCATTCCAACAATTATCATATTAAATGGTTTTTTTACAAACTTGTTCTTTCACTCACTTCGCTGTCATTCATTTTTTATTTTTTAAAATTGAATTGATGACAAATCTTTATTTACAATGTTTAACAATCCATCACTTATCACAAATATATAACACATTACATTTGCAGAAATAGCAGTTTTTTTAATTTCTAACAATAATCCAGACTGTGTGTTTACTAATTTTTTACCGGTTCCATAAACAAAGTTATCATCTAATGTTATCAAATCAATACATAATGCAAATGAATCTTTATAAAATTTTTCAATACTCATTACTGAATCACCGCTGTCATATACTCTGTGAAATATTCTAAAAGCCTCTTCAAATAATCTTCTTTTTGGCATACCCTGAGAATATATACTATTTGGTACTCTTTCAACAGAGATTTTGACGTCTGTTATATTTGGATAAACAAATTGTTCACTATCTGTAACAGTTTTATTTCTAAATAACAACACAATTGCTTTATTACTCTTTCTTGGAATATTTATGGTTTCATTATGTAAAGTTGCATATTTATTCCATTCCTCAGTTCTCAACAAAGTTACATGGTTATATGATAATGATCTTCCTGTGGTGTAATTTGATAAAACATGAATTGCCAAATCTTGATTTTCAGTTGTTTCATACTCCAATTCTAAATTTTCCAACACTTTCTCCACTTTGTTCTTTCATAATTTCGCTAGCTTTTAGAAAAGTTAAAACATATTGAAAATTGTTAATCATTCCATAAGGAGCATATAGTCCACGATCTGAAAGTATTTTTTCTACTTTTAAACACTGTTTTGTTCCATAACTATCATACATTAATTTATCAGCTTCTTTTCCCAAATCGCTGCTTTTTGCTCCAGAGTCATCCTTTGAAATGAATTTTCTGAGGTTTTCTGAGCCAATTCCATATTCCACTAAATCGTTTCCTTCAAACTCGGGTTTCCGCAAATCTTTGTAAACTTCTAATAATGATTCTCCTGTACTATCATAAACAATTTCTCCAGCAAATTTAACAATTAATCTTTTTTTTAAAAGTTTTGATCAATTATTTAAAAACCAAGATTTAGTATTTGTATTTTTAAAATTAAATAACAATTTTAATGAACGAGGAACAAGACACAAGTCTGGTTTCAATTTAGGAATATTTATGTAAAGTTCTTCTTAATATGGGCAACAGAGGTACCAGGCGGAAATCGCAGACGAAGAAGAAATAATAAAGCCCAGCAAAAAACACACAAAATAGGCATATTAGAGGTTTAAAATGTAATTCTAACGTTTCGTTGCTACACGCAACATCCTCAGAGAATGAATGAAAAACTATATTACAAGGTGATGATATATAATGGTATGTTACATGATAAGTAAACGAGATATTGGCGTAGGAGCGGAAGTGGGAAGAGCACAAGGAAACAGCAGACTGAGATGTAATGGAAGGGTCGAGAAACAAAATGTCCTAAAATAAAGAAAGTGGAAAAGAGCCCATGTTAGCATTAAGCAATGGATTGAGTTTGCAGATAAGCAGACTTTCTCTGACGAGAAGTTCAGAGTTGAAAGAAGAAGACAAGATAGTGAAGTCATCAGGCGAGACAGGGTGTCCAGTGTAACAATGATGTGACAGGATGCTCGTCGGAGGAGGATCGACACTGGACACCCTGTCTCGTTCTGTTTTCTTTAATTTCGCTCATTTTTGATCTTTTTTATCCTGGATAAAATTCGTTTACTCTATTCATTTTTTATTATATATAAAAAATATTTTTAGGTTTTATTTCTCTGTTTATATTCTTCATATAAAAAGTATGCAATACCTTTTGCACCCCATGATAATATTTGAGAAATTAAATTCAGCACAGCTGAAATTACTGCACCAAAATTTTTACCTATATTTGCAATTGCTTTTGTGCCTTGTTTTAATACATTTCCTGCCCTTATAACTATTGCTGTAATTATACCTGCTACAGAAATAGCAATTGTTGATAAACCTAATAAATTTTTTTATATTCTTCATATAAAAAGTAAGTAATTGCAATAGCTAATATCCATAGATTTTTAGCAAGAAAGGCAATACCTTTTGCACCCCATGATAATATTTGAGAAATTAAGTTTAAAACTGCTGAAATGACTGCACCAAAATTTTTACCTATATTTGCAATTGCTTTTCCTAAATTTCCAACCGCTTTTGCGCCTTGTTTTAATGCATTTCTTGCCCTTATAACTATTGCTGTAATTATACCTGCTACAGAAATGGCAACTGCTGATAAACCTAATAAATTTTCTTTTGCCCATTTTTTAAATCTTTCTAATCTTCGAAGGTCAGATTCTTCAGCATTTTCATTTAAAATCTGTATTACTTCTTCACTAATTGGTCTTTCATTATTTTCAAGTCTCATTTTATCTGCTTGAAGTTTTGCAATTTCTGAAAAACTTTCATATATACTTTTTTGGGGTTCAGCTGTTTCTAAATCAGATTTATTTCTCCAATGTTGAGATTCTATATTAAATCCATCAATTTTTCCACGTATAACTTCTTTTTTTTTTTTCATAAATTTGAGTCAATACCTTCTAAATATACTAGACCTCTATATTCTCTTAATTCATTTCTTTCAAATAATTTTCGTCTTGGATCCTGTTCATTATCAATGAATTTTTTTAAGTTATTTTCATCAATTATATTATCAATTTTATTTTGAATTTCTAAAATAGAATCATCAGTGATAGAATTAACAACTTCACTCATTAGATTTTCATCATCAACATCACCAATTTGTCCTTCTATTGCTGATCTTGGAGTTTTTTCATATTCTCATTAAATTTATTGACATATTTCTTATTTTTTCTGACAAATAACTCAGGTTCTAAGTTATTGTCAACATTACCGATCTTTTTACCTTTAAATACAATGAAAATGTTTTCAATATACTTTTCTATATAGATATATTTCTAACAATATACTTGAATTTGGACCAGGGTAACATTGAATATTTTTTTGAAAGATTTTTTTCTATCACTAGTCGTTGACCCTATATCTTTTTTTATGTCAGGTACACTCCCAATTTGTCTGCGACCAACCCTTTTAAATTTGCTTTTTGGATTTTCTGAGTTTATTATATTAACACTTCTATTATGGTTTTCAGGGTCATCTCCACCAAAACTTGTTTCCCCTTCACTTTCTTCTTCTTCTTCCATGTTTCTATTTCTCATTTCAATATCATCAAAACCTTCAGACATTTATTTATTTATTTTATGTTTTGAATTTTTTCTTCTGGTATCCAAGAATTATGTTTATTGTCATAACCTAACCACTTTACCAATGCCATATTTTTACCGTTGAATTTTTTCTTTTTTAATATTTTTTCCACTTTATAAATGTCATCTTTTTAATCCACAGCAGATAATTCCTGTTCATAAAACTTTCCATTGATTGGTTCCCCCTCAAGATCTTCCACTTCATACATATTTGGATCACCTCTGAATACTTTTACAATTTTAAAAATTTCTTCTGTAAAATTTGCTTCATAGCCTTTAGTAAAGATACTCTTGTATTTGGATATTCTTACTGTATCACCAATTCCGAATTTAGGTAAAGGTAAATCTCCTAATGGATAACCATATAGTGTAAGCCAAACTTGGTATTTGTTAGACTTGTTTACATCAGCAGGTCTTATTAATATACTACTGTGTTTAGTATGATTATAATTATCTACAAGTTTACCCAAAATGTAAATCCAATTGTAGTTTTTTTTATTGTAAAAATATTTCCACATGGATGTTTTTAGAGTTCTGTTAAATCTTTCAACTATAGCTGCTTTTCTAATAGAGTTTGTGGAAAAATATTCAACATTATGTTCTTTTAATAGTTTTTTTACACCAACATCATAAAATTCTTTTCCTTCATCAAATTGAGCTACATTTGGATATTTACCAAATCTTTTTTTGAGTTTTTTTCAATAATTCATCCACAGCCTCAGTCATGTTTTCAGTATCTTTTCGATATACTGAAACTGCGAATCCATGTCAGCTTAGAATTTCAACAGCAGTAAGTATCCAATAATATCCTTTGTTTTGTTTTTGATATTTTCTCATATCAATCAAGTCCATTTGTATTTGATCAGCTAAATCTTTTACAAATGTTCTTTGGAATTTATGCCTCCTGACAATTGGTTTGTATCTTGTAAAAGTATCTTGCATCTCTAACCAGTTTTTTACTATTTTTCTACTAACATTTAATCCCTTTTTTTTTTCTTTTTGATAAAGTCTTTCTGCAGATTGATAACCTGTTTCTGGGTTGCAGTAAATGTCTCTCAATTCTTGTTCAATAAAACTTCTCTATCACTCACTTTGTTCACGTTCACTTCTTTCACATTCATTTATTTTTATTAAAATAAACAATGAATCAATTGGAAGAAGCTTCAAAAAAGTTTTATGGAAAGTATTATGATCTTGTTAAGAAAGAACAAAAAATTTTTAAAAAAATATCCTTATGCAGATTTATCAAAATTTAATTTTGAACAAGATTATACAAAAGATAGAAGTTTTAATGGTGCAAAAATCTATTTTATTAATAATGATGTTATACAAACTGATATTACCTCAGAGACATTTAAAAATTATCCAAATATTAAAAAATATCTTTATATTAATAAACCCATTGAACATTTTCCAAAAATTTGGAAAATTGGAGGAACTATACAAGAATTACCAAAAGGAAAATGACATGTTGATTTCACTGGAAAATCTTATTATTGGGATAACTTTCCAACAGAATATATTTTAAATTATCCTATTAATCAGTTTAGAATTTATGTAAACAATACAGATTATTTTCAAAGTGGTTTACCTGGATTAAATATAACAACAAATGATAATGCAAAATGGTCTCTAAAAGAACCATATTTTCAAAGCATTGTAGGGGCTTGGATAGCATCTTATGCATGTGGAATATCAATACAGCATTTATTATTTAGTTCAGATGTTCCAAACCAAATTACTTTATTTATTAGATTTCATTTATATTTTACAGTTAGAAGAATTATGAGAATTTCAAACTGGAGACTTTTCAATTTTGAATACATTTAATGCAAATTTTTTAAAAGATCATTATCCAAAATGGACATGGCAAGAAATTTTACATTATAAAAATGAACATTTGGGACAAGACACCATAGGTACAGATAAATTCAAAACTTATCAGCATGGACCAGGACAAATTAGAGATTTACACAATGATTATAATTTATACCAAATATATCAAATGGATTAACTATCAACAGAACAAAGCATATCTTTATGCAATCCTCAGAGCACAAGCTAGAACTAGACAAAGTATTTTTGGGCCAAGAGCTTCATCATTAGAAACACAAAAAGTTTTTAAGCAAATTGTTGAAGATTCTATAATAAATTATGATACATCAACATGGATTAATAATATGAATCAAGCAATTTTATCAACTAATGTAGTTTTAAATACTGCTATAAGTCCAACTTTATGGTTGATTCTATCATCTTTAATTATTTTAAAAGATTCAATTGATGGTTACAATAATAAACTTAAAGTTTCAACAGAAAATGTGGTTTTTGGAATTAACGAAAATTTAAATTATTACAGGTCAAAGACCAGCAGAAAAACAACAACACAGAATTGAAAAAATTAGAAAAACGGTCAGACAGCTAAAGTAGGAGAAAAAGATGAACAACAGCTGAAAGTGAGCGAAGTGAACACTTCTGCTAAAGTTACAAAAAACAAAACTTTAGCAGCAAAGCTGTTTCCCCAACAACTGCACCAACAACAGATAATTTAATTGTTTTATCTATATCAATAATTGGTGGAATTTTATTATCAAAATATATATTATAAAATAAATGACAATATCTTTAAAATTTTTATTTCAAAAGATGAAAATTTGTAAAAAATAATCCCATTAGATGAACCGATTATATTAAGTAATTGTCATGACAGCAAAGCTGCTAAAGTGTTTGTAAAATCAGTAAGTGTTTTTTGGGATTATAATAATTTATATAAAAATATTCATTATTATACTTATGATAATACAAAAATCAACTTCAAAGATTGATATTATACTTTTAATATTTTAGAAAATACAGGATCAATAGAATTAGAAGAACTTGATTTTTCTGGAAAGTGTACAATTAAATCAGACAAAACATTAAATTTACAAACACTTGGTCCAATCATAGGATTTTCAGAGAATAAAGTTATACAAGCAACTACATTACCAGAAAGTGATAATGTAGTAAATATTAATAACAACTTAGAATATGTAAACATATCTTGTAATATGATTGATAAATCAAAAAGAAGCAGTGTACTTGTTCAAATACCAATAACAACAGAGCAAACACTAAAAGGAAGTGTTAGTGGAATATATCCTGAAGAAACAGGAGGAATAAAATTATCAAATGGAATTTATAATGAATTAAAATTAAAAGTAGAAGGAAATAATTTATCAGCAGTGGGAAATGTTTTATTGGAAATTATTATAAAATAAATTAGTTTATTTTATGGATATGAAAGTAAACATGAATCTTTAAAATCTGGTGTAACAGGAAAAAACATGTCAGCGAAGCTGTCCACCACACGATGAGATATGACAGGAGAGATTAACATGGGCTAACACCATATAATAACATCAGTTGATCCAACGGAAAATACACATTGGGTAAGAAAAAAATATGTAGATGACAAAGTGAGCGCAGTGAACATAGTGGGAGGAGGAACTTCAGTGGGAAATTTTCTATAAAAAACAGGGGGTACAATGATGGGAAATAACAGGATTACAACTGTGAACCCTATGGGTGTTAAAGATTTGGCAAGGAAAAAATATGTAGATGACCAAGATGCTAGAAGATTATCAATAACATGAGGAACAATGTTGGGAAATATTATCATGGGAAATAATAAAATTACAACAACTGTGAATCCTACAGGTGATAAAGATTTGGCAAGAAAAAGATATGTAGATGATAGAGATAATTGTCTTTATCAGGAGGAAACATGACGAGTGATATTAATATGGGAAATCAAAATAATTTCTACTTATCACCAACCAACACATGAAACACATATTATAACAAGAAAATGTGTAGGTGTAAAATTTAATACATTTTGGTTTCAATTTTTTAAATTTTATACCGCAATTTATGAAATGAAAGACAATGTTTTATATATGATTTATGACAGTGGAAATAGAAAAATCAGAGCAGTTTATAATCAAACAGAAACAGAAAATTTATATGTAAATTTAGAAGCAACACACAGTCAAAGCAATAGACCATTTTATGAAACTGGTACAATGTACTTTAGGGATGAAAATAATTTTTTTTGAAGTTCCAGTTAATATAAACACCCCAGCTGTTACTTAAAACCTTCAGCCCTCCGGTTTAGGCACACAAATTGGGTCCTTTAAGTTTAAATCCAGCTGCTTCTTCAAATTTAAAAGACAGAGCTCATATTTTTGTAGTTTATGAAATGAAAAGGCAAAATAAACAAACAAATGATTTTATTGCAATTTTTGGAAACAAGGGAAATGGTAGTGAAATTTACAGAATGTTAGGATTCCAAAACCTAGACAATGCTTCTACATAAAGATTAATTGTTTATGGAGCAGGAAACGATTATTTAGAGATAAACCCAAATGTGTTTCCATTGAAAGCTGACCCTACAGATAACAAGATGAAATACATCTCTGTTCATTATGACAGAGAAACACCATCGACTACGTCTTATCCCTTAACAAGTGATAATTCAAGAATTTTTTGTAATGGAAAATTAATTAGAAATTTACATCTGCACAAGTTACAAGTGGTTTGTCAACATTAGTTTTTGGAGGAAGTAATAAGACTGTAACAAATAATAAAGTGACAGATTGTTTAAAGGGAAAAATTACATTTACTGCTATACAATTACATAAAAAAATGACAGAAAAAGAAATTTTAATAAATTATGTTGCATTGTGTCAAAAATTTAGTGTAGATTTTGATGAATCTATTATAAATAATTTGTAAATTTTACTTGAATTTATTTAAAATTTGTTTGTAGTAGATTGTAAGTTATTTTTAAATAGACTTGTAATAACTTTGAATAAATTTTAAATGGACCTACAATAAATTTTAAATAAAATTATAAAAAGATAAATAAATGAGTGAATAAAGTGAACATAAAGTGGCTAACCAAAGTACTAAAATAACAACAGTTGAAAAATCTGCTAAGTAAAAGATCCAAGAAAAGCAAGACAACGAAGCAAAGTGGAATCTTCTAAAGTAGAAAAGAACAAAGAGAAATAACCAATTACATAGATTTTAGATATTTTATTGGAGGTGTGGGACTTGTTGCTACACTTGGGAGATTATATTATTCAAATAAAAAAGACAAAAGGGAAGAAAAAGAAATAGTGAATGAGAGTGGGGTTGCTAAACTAGAACACCGTGAAAAAGAAATAAAAAATACACACCCTTTGGTTGCTAAACAACTTTCAGCTTCTAAAGTTAAAAAATGTGCTGCCCAAGGTTTTGAAAATTTTGATTAAATTAAAAAAATTTTTTATGTATATAAATAAATGAATAGAAAAGAAGTGATGATTGAACTATTTGATTCTACATTAATTACATTTGGAGCTGTAGGTGTTGGAATGATAACAAGAAAATTATTTAGTGATGGTTTGTCAACTCCTACAAGTTTAGTACCAACTTTAAAACTTGCAGTGGCTGTAGGATTATCAACACTTGGAATTAGATATGCACAAGACAAAAAATGGATTCCTACGGACCCTTTTAAATTATAAAATAAAAAAAATAAAAATAAATGGGAACAGTAATTGGTGGATTATTTAATGCAGTTGCTTTTGCAGGTGCTGGATTTTTATTTTCAAAATTAAATCATACTGGATATGAAAAAGAGATAAAAAGACATAATGAAGCAAAGAAAAATGGTATGAAGAAATTGAAAAATTAATACAACAATTATCTGATATAAATGTAAATGTAAATAGAACAAATATGTCTTTGAAAAATCGTGTGAAAAGTTTAGAGAAAGAATATAACCCCTTGGAAGAACCAAAATTGGAGGATTACTATAAAGAATATAAAATTTTAAGTTTTTCGATTATAGGTATTGGAACTGGATATGTTGTATATAAATTTATAGAATAAATTTGCTCTTAAATAAAAAATCATATATAATAAAATAAGCGAGCAAAGCAAGCATTGTGAAAGTTATACACCACAAGCAGGATATACTTATAGACAACTGACAAATATGGGAAGAGAAAAAAATATAAAATATTTTAAAAGATTCAAAAAAATGAGTTGGAAAAAATTCTAGGTTTAGAAAATAATAAGCCTAATTAAACTTTTGAAAAATATTGTAGAGAAAAAGTTAAAAAACCAATATCAGTAATTCTTATAAACAGAAAAACAAATGAAATATTAAATTTTAAAAGTCTTTATCAAGCAGCCAAAAAAATTGGTGTAAACCCTGAAAGTATATCGCATAGAATTAAAACAAAAAGAGATTTATGTGTAGGAGAAAATACTTTTTTAGTTATCAAAGAATAAAAAAATTCTTTTTTGCTAGCTAAGTGTTTTTATCTTAGGGAAAAATTTGTATATAATGAGTGAAATGAATCAAGAACAAATTGTTGAACTATTTATAAATCAAGAAGATTACAACAAAGACGATTTGTATTATATTTTTACTGATGAAATTGCTAAACTTTCAGGTGAAGGACATTTTTTACCACATCATGAATATTCAATCAATTATGAAAAAAATGATTGTATTTTTGATGATTTTGATATTGATTATGAATCTGGTGAAAAAATTTATACAAAATTTAATTTAAAAATGTGAAATTTGCTGCAAAAATAATAGTGAATTTGTTTTTTGGAAGACATGTGTTAACAAAATATGTAAAAATTGTATGTGAAAAATTATATAATGAGAACAATTTAAATTATCCTTTTTGCAGAAGTAAAATTTTTAAAATTTTGTTAAACTTGTGTTAAAAAACACTTTGTAAGAATAAAAATTAAATTAATTTTTTATTCTTTTTTTTTTGCTGACAAAGCATTTTGGTCTGAAGGAAAAAATATATATAAATAACACAATGACCTCAAATAAAAACCACAAAGTTGGCCAGGACAAAAGTCCTGATATATTGGACACAGATGTCTATAATATTAATGTTCCTTTATTAAAACCAAAAAATGTTTTTAAATGGCCCTTGCTTGATGCACCAAATCCTTATTTTAATGAAAATTCTTTATTAAAACCAACAAAATATGTTTCAAAAATTAAAACTTTGATTGAAAGGTCTAAAGAAAAAGTAATTAATTTATTTAATAAGACTAGAAAAGAACTAATTAATTTATTTGATAAATACGGAAATAAAGTTAAAAAAGGAGCAACAAAGTCAATAAATTGGATTAATTATTTAAAAAACAATGTTTTGGATATCTTTAACAAGCTACAGAAAAAAGCTGTAATGAATGAGTTAAAGTTTAAACTGGATAAAGAACCTTTGAATGTTACAAAAAGATATACGCAGGATTTGAAAAAAGCCGGATTCTATTTACATGGTCCTTTGAGTTTCCTTATAGAAATAAAGCCACTGGTAATTGAAAAGTTTAAAGAATATCCAGGCACAAAACAACAACTGACTATTGCATGTTTAATGAAAAAAAAACAAATCCCACAACTGGAGAAGAAACTGTAAATAAAGCACATTTTCACAGTTATTATGAAGAAATTTTTGCTGGAAGCAATTTTGATGAAATATATGAAAAAATGAAAGATAAAATTATTTCAAGTTTATGGAAATTTTATAAAAGTTTAGAAATAATTCTTAATGTTAATAAAATTTGACGATTACTTGCATCATCCTATATTTCTAATCTAGGATTTTTAAAAAATAAAAACTCAATTATTAATCCACAAAATAATTATCAAAAATGCTTATTGTGGAGTATAGCAATAAGTGAAATTTTGAAAACCACTCCAAATTTGAGAAATCCTGGTAGAATCACAAAAATTTTAGAGAAGAAAGCTGAGAATTATAATTGTGATGGAATTAATTTCCCGTGTGGATTTTCAGATATTGATAAATTTGAAAAAAATAATATTGCAATTAATGTATTTGGATATAATGAAGAAGAAAGCTTTGGAAATAAAAAGCATGAAATTTTTCCTTTGAGAGTGAGCGCTGCTAAAGCAGTCATGAGCTAATTAACACACATGTGAATATATTATTAAGTAATGAAAACAGTGATAAACATTATTGTTTAATTAAAAATATGAGCAGATTATTTAAAGTCAAGTAAATAAACATAAAGAAAAATTACATATTTGTAATTATTGTTTACAAAATTTCAGAAATGAAAAAACTCTTAAAAATCATTTGGAATATTGTTCAAAATATAAATGTGGAAAAACTGTTTATCCTGATGAAGGAGAAAATTTAAAGTTTAAAAATTATGAAAAAATGCACAATGTTCCATTTACAATTTATGCAGATTTTGAATGTAATTTAAAATATGAGGATAAAAATATTGGTGATAATACAAAGCAATTTGAAAAGCATGAACTGTCTGGATATTGCTATTTGATAAAATGTTTTGATGATAATTTATTTAAACCAAAATTAGTAAAATACACTAAAAAATCTGAAAATAAAGACATTTCTGTAAAATTTGTAGAAAGTTTAGAAAGTAATATTAAAAAAATACATCAACAATATAAATTTCAAAAAAAAGATAATATTAACAGCAAAAGATAGAAAAAAATTTGAAAAAGCTAAAATTTTATGCATGTACTAAAGAATTTGAAAACGATAAAGTTGCTGATCATTGTAATTATACTGGAAAATATCGTGGGGCTGCTTGTATTAGTTGTAATTCAAAAATGAAAAAACCTAAATTTATTCCAGTTATATTTCATAATTTACAAAGTTATGACAGTCATTTGTTTATTAAAAATCTTGGAGTTTCAGAGGGTGAAATTAATTGTATCCCCAACTCCGAAGAAAAATATATCAGCTTTACAAAAGAGATTATTGTTGATAAATTTGAATCTAAAAAAATAATTACAGAAAAAAAATTTAAAAGTCAATATAAAGAAAATATTATTGAATATGAAGAAGGGAGAGAAGCAAATGGTGAAATAAAGTATAAAATCAAATAAATGATTAATGTTAAAAAACAAATTAGATTTATTGACAGTTTTAAATTTATGCAACAAAGTTTAAGCTGATTGGTTAAAAATTTGGATAAAAATGAAGAAGAAAGAGATTAACTAGAAAAGGCGTTTTTCCATATGATTGCTTTGATTTTATCGAAAAATTAGAAGAAACAAAACTACCCAATACCCGATATTGAAGAACTTTATTCAAAATTAAATGATGAAGAGGATTATGAACATGCACAAAATGTGTGGAAACAATTTAATATTAAAAATATGAGAGAATATCACAATCTATATTTAAAAACTCATGTGTTGCTATTGGCAGATGTTTTTGAAAATTTTAGAAAAGTTTGTAAAGAAAATTATAAATTAGATCCAGCTTGGTATTATACTTCTCTGGGATTGTCTTGGGATGCAATGTTAAAAATGACCAGAGTAGAATTTGACCTATTATCTGATCCACAAATGTATCTTATGATTGAAAATGGAATTAGAGGGGGAATTTCCACTATTACAAAGAGATATCAAAAGCTAATAACCCTTGTATGGGCTCAAAGTATAATCCTGAAGAAGAGAACATATATCTTGCTTATTTAGATGCAAATAATCTTTATGGTTGGGCTTTCTGTGAGAGATTTTAAATGGATGAATAAGAAAGAATTACAAAATTGGGAAAAATTTCCTTGTATATTAGAAGTTGACTTGAAATATCCTGAAGAGTTGCATGATTTACATAATGAATATCCGTTAGCTCCAGAAAGATTGAAAGTTGATACCTGTGGAGCAGGAGGTGTTGAAAAATTAATTCCAAATTTGAATAATAAAGAAAAATATGTTTTACATAGTGAAAACTTTAAATTATATGAAAAATTAGGATTAAAAATTACAAAAATTCATAAAGGTGTGAAATTTTATGAGGAAGATTTTATGAAAAAATATATTGATTTAAACACAAAACTGAGAACGAATTTGAAAAAGACTTTTTCAAACTTATGAATAATTCTGTATTTGGAAAAAACTATGGAGAATGTTAGAAACAGAGTTGATATACAATTAGTTAACAGAGAAGAAAAAGCATTAAAATTATTTTCAAAAACAAATTTTGACAAAAGAACAATATTTTCTGAAAATTTAACTGTTGTGCATATGCATAAGAAAAAAATTAAGCTAGATAAACCAATATATTTAGGAATGAGCATATTGGATTTATCAAAGACTCTTATGTATGATTTTCATCACAATTATATTAAACCAAAATATGGAGAAAATGCACAGTTGTTATTTACAGATACTGACAGTTTAATGTATGAAATTCGAATGGAGATTTTTATAAAGATATATCCTCGGATGTTGAAAAAATGTTTGACACAAGTAATTATCCAAAAGATCATAAAAGCAGAATTAAAACCGGTTTAAACAGAAATGTAATTCGAATGATGAAAGATGAATGTGGAGGAAAACAACCAGAAGAATTTGTAGGGTTAAGATCCAAATTATATTCTTATAAAATGTGTGACAGCAGAAAAGACAACATACCAAAGGTGTCCAAAAAAATATTATTGAAAAAAATATAACATTTCAAAATTATAAAGATTGCTTATTTAGTGAAGAACAAACAAATTAGAAAAATTAATTTAATAAGACATCGAAATCATGAAATTGTATACTGAAAGTGTAGAAAAAATTGCATTGTCAGGAAAAGATGATAAAAGAATAATACTTGAAAATAAAATAGATACATTAGCATATGGACATTATATGAATGAAATGATTAACACTTATGAGAATATATTTGGATTTAAACCATAAAATACTTTACCAGCTAAATTGAGTCAAAAATAAGGGACTTTAGCAGCAAAGCTGTTCCCACCTGTCGCAAGCGTAATGATGAGGGATTTCCTCCACACATTCCAAACATTCCAGATATCCCTAACAACCGGTGTGAGTGAAAATACTTTTTATGTTGACATCGAGCTGTTCAAGTTGTTAGGGAGATTTGGAATGTTTGGAATTTGAAAAATGTTCTTCGGGTGATTTCCCTGTGACACTGAAAAGTTTTGACCAATTTTGAAAATGTGCTGAAATTCTCGGTAACGTTATCAAATTCCTGGAAGCGACCAGAAGTGATGTAAGCAAAGTGAAACCCCCTGTGACACTTTGAAAAATTTTGACCCATTTTGAAAATGTGCTGAAATGGTGTGCCAGAATCCCCCATTTATAGACTACTGTAAGGATAGTGATAAAAAAGATTAAACTTAAGTATCTACATATTTTGTGAATGCTTTTCAGGTGTTACCTTCAAAAAACGTTGATAAATTGCATAAGAAACAAATGAGATAATTCTGTCAAACTATCCAGTGGAACTACATCAACTATTTGTCTTACAGTTTTGAAAATTTCTGAAAGTCTTTTTATGGCTTAGAGAAATTATGGATCAAAATATGGCTTCAGTCTGAGGAATCTTCTAAGAATAACATTGGAAGGCAAATTTATATTCTGGTTACAAGTGTGGGTAAAAGTTTATTTATAAAATAATCATGAAAATATTACATTGTAGTCTTTTGGCTACCAAAATTTCTGAAAACATTCCCTTGATGATGAGAAAGAATATGCTTAAGCATGTATAGCTTTTCTGAATGGTTTTCATAACTTGGTATAAAAAATGCTTTAAGGAGAAAAGACATGACATAATTTAGTGAAATTATCCAATGCAAGAAAATCCACTACTTCTCATAGATTTAGCAAAATTGCTCAGTAGCCCTCTTGTATAGACAGAACATTAAGCAAGATATTGCTGCTGTGTATAACAGTATACAACAATGTTATATTTGAGTGTCTACTACTCATTAAAGTTTATTCAGAAAATAATCATGAAAATATTAATTGGTACTTTGTTAGATACCAAAATTGTTCTACATGTAGCCATAAGAATGAGAAATCTCAAACTGAAGTTCCTGCAGATTTTGTAAATGCTTTTTATAAGTTTCCTTGAAAAAACATTGATATATGATAAAGGAATCACATAACATGCTTTTGTCAAGTTATGCAATGAAATAATAAAATATTTGCATTAGTGTGTTGAAAATTTATCAAAGTGTTTCTATATCTCTTAGAGAAAATATTGAGCAAAATATAGTTTCAATCTGACTAATCCTGCATGAGGAATACTGGAAGCCAATGTTGTAGGGTAATCTGGTTACAAATATTTGTTAAAGTTTATTCAGAAAATAATTATGGAAATATCGCATGGTGGCCTGTTGGCTACAAGAATTTGTGAAAGCATTCCCTTCATATTGAGAAAGAAGATACTGGAGGATGTATGCTTTTCTAAATGGTTTTCATTAGTTGGCATAAAAGATATTTCAAAGAGGAAACAGATGAACTGACTTTGTAAGATTATCCAGTGCAAGAAAATTAACAATTTGTCACTGACCTCCCAAAATTTTTCATTTGTGCTCTATGGCTGCATTGCAGTTAAGGTGTTAAGAATAACACTATAAGACAATGTTATAATTCCTTTGTCTATTACAACACATTAATAAAGTTTATTCAGAAAATAATCATGAAAACATTATCTCTTGTATACTGAAAATTATTATACATATTAGCCTTAGCCCTGAGAAAGCTTAAACTTAAATTATCTGCACATTTTTAAAATTCTTTACAAGTTTCGTTCCGCTCTCCAGCCACTGTATTTACAAATAACACTAGAACACAAATGTTACATTCTGCTGTCAAATACAAATAAAAGTTTATTCATAGAATAATTGTAAAAAAAATATTAACATCGTGCTTTCTTAGATACCACACAATTGTTATGAATATTTCCTTACTCAATATGCAAATTAATATTTTAAGGACAAAACAAAATATTATTTTGTGAAATTATCCAGTTTAGGAAAATAAAGTTGCTTATTAGTTGTTGCAAAATCAAGAAATATATAAAGGATGTATTACTACCACATTCAGATATAAAGATATGTTATATTTTGCAAATAAAAGCTTGAAAATTTAACTAAAAACATGCCTATCAAAATAATACACATACTTGTTATTTGCATAGGAAAACTGAATTAACCAAAATAAACAATCAAAACCTAAGGAGGATTATACTTGAGAAAACATTTTCGTTGAACTTTTTTAAAAATTGTTTAGAAAAACTATAATTTCTATGATTTTCACACCTGTTACACTTAATTACAACAGAAAAAAACCAAGAGAATGTACACCCTACCCTACCCTTCCCTTAATTTAATTATTTGACTTTCACCTGTAAATCAAATAAATCAAGTAAGAAAATAACTAGAAAATTATTCCGAAATAACCATTTTACCCTTAAAATTAACTTCTTACTTCACATTAAAGTCTTTATATTATAACTGCGGTTAGGGTGGGATGGGTTGGGGATGGGTTGGGGATGGGCTAAAAATCACTGAGCTCACCTTAGGATGCCTGCGTTATCATTTGACAGTCGTGCCGCCCCAGCCAAACGCCCAACCTGACAGTGACTTCGGCTCAGATTGACCGGCAAAAAAGCAATCTTGACATCCAGCTCCGCTTCACCGAATAAGTAAAAAAACAATAAGAGTAGTGGTATTTCACTTGCAGATTGCTCCTCCCACTTATTCTACACCTCATGTTTTTTCAGAGTCAGACTAGAGTCAAGCTCAACAGTGTCTTCTTTCCCCACTGTTGCTGCCAAGCCCATTCCGTTGGCTGTGTTTTCGCTAGATAGTAGATAGGGACAATGGGAATCTTGTTAATCCATTCATGCGCATCACTAATTAGATGATGAGGCATTTGGGTACCTTAAGACAGTCATAGTTACTCCCACTGTTTACCCACGCTTGGATGAATTACTTCACTTTGACATTCAGAGCACCGGGCAGAAATCACATTGCGTCAACACCAATCACCAGCCATCGCAATGCTTTGTTTTAATTAAACAGTCGGATTCCCCTTGTCCATTCCAGTTCTAAGTTGGTTGTTAACTGTATGCCAAATCGACCTGATGGTCACAGCTGAGCCAATCCACTAGAAGTCCCTTCCTGGCCTGACCTCCACCCCGAGAGGTCTCAGCCAGCCTGAGATGAGTCCTCCCACTTCAGGTCCTAGCTGGACAGACCCAACCTTTAGAGCCAATCCTTTTCCCAAAGTTATGGATCCATTTTGCTGACTTCCCTCACCTACATTGTTCTGTCAACTAGAGGCTGCTCACCTTGGAGACCTGCTGTGGTTATGAGTACGACCAGACAAGAAAATTAATGACTCCCTCCGATTTTCAAGGGCCGTCAAAAGCACACCGGACCCCACAAGAAGTGTGGGGCTTTACTGGACTTGAAACCCTATCTCGGGCTAACACAATTTCAGGGTGACAGCCTGTTAAAAAGAAAAGAGAACTCTTCCCAGGGCTTTTGCCTATGCCTCCAAGTTTGGTTGTGTTAACACTGGTGCCACTAGGTGGCAGTATCCCAGTTCTGGTTCAGGAATATTAACCTGACTTGTTACAAAGTGCCCAAAATTGGACACTTTGTAATGGAATTTCCCTATCTCTTAGGATCAACTAACCCATGTCCAACAGCTGTTCACATGGAACCTTTCTCCACTTCAGCCTTCAAAGTTCTCATTTGAATATTTGCTACTACCACCAAGATCTACACTAGAGGCCATTTCACCCTGGCTCACACCAAAGGCTGCGTCACACCCTCCTACTCATCGGAACTTCACACTTGTTCCGACAGCCAAGTATAGGTGCGACACTTGAGGGCCATCCATTTTCAGGGCTATTTGATTTGTCAGGTGAGTTATTACACACTCCTTAGCAGATTCTGACTTCCATGGCCACCGTCCTGCTGTCAATATCAACCAGCTCCTTTTGTGGGGTCTGATGAGCATTGACTTGGGCACTTTAACTCATTGTTCGGTTCATCCCGCATTGCTAGTTCTGCTTACCAAAAATGGCCCAATAAGAGCTCACATTTGAATGTCTGGCTTCAGTTAAGCAAGTCGGACTTCTTGCCAATTTAAAGTTTGAGAATAGGTTAAGGTCATTTCGACCCTAAGCCCTCCAATCATTCACTTTACCTGATAAAACTGCATCCGAGCTTCAGCTATCCAGCTAATGGCTCTGAGACAATTGATAAATCATTTTTTTGTTGGCAATGGCATGGTTTGTATGTGCGGAAGAAGGTTGGACCCAGCTAGCCTGGAACTGGAGAGAACATCACAATGCAGTCATGCTTGTAAAGCTGCCTTCAAATGCAGTAACAAACACAGTGTTCGGTGGTTTTCTTCTCCTAGTTTGTCAGGAAAATACTATGTAAAGCTGAGGTAAGAAATATTAAAAATTGCAATGCATACAAGAAATGTAGATATTGCTATGAATTTTTTTTTGTGGTTGTCATCATTATGTATTTGATATATAGGACTGTTTCTGTATTCAGAATGATACATGGATTCACATCATGTAGACATTTGGAGAGCCAATACATCAGTTCTTGTAATGCTGCAAATATTGGTCACGTGGATGAAAAATATATTAATAATGGTATTGAATTATGAGATCAACTTTCTAGTAACTGTTCAAATACATATGCACACATACATAATATAATATAAAATAATATAATATAAAACAATATAAAATAATGTAGTATAATATATCATATAACATAACATAATATGATATAATAATAAATTATATAATATAGTATATTGATCTATATGTATGTAAGTATATACATTTATGTATAACATGTGTTTGCATATTCTACACATGTATACATATGTATGCACGTGATGGGGATATACATATTGATGTGGATATTCACGTACGTTTAGTTTTTTTTAGTTTACACAGAGGTTCAATATTTTGAAGTTATCCGTACAATGGCTGAGTGTAACATGAATGCTGTGATTGAGGATGCCAAGAGGAGTGAAGGTTACATGGATAATAGAATGGTAATAACTGCATATGAATTAAGTAGAAATGTAAACAATATACATATAAAGCAAATGAATATATATATGTTTATCATTATTGATATATTGTGATGAACAATATATATATATGGTTTTTTATTATTATTTACATTTATGTAGTTAGTCTGAATTTCTAATCATTGATTGATTAATTTTTTCCCCTTTTTTTAATGTAGGTTTTATTTGTTGATGCACGTTATGACTCCAGTAGAGGAGCATACCATACATCTGTTTCAGCTATGGTTATGGAGTATAAAGTCAATTTTATTTAACTTTACTCAGCATAATTACTTATAAATCAGCTTCATCCATCCTACATTGTTTCATTTCCTCTTTTAGTAGTCATAAAGTTGTGGGAGTTGTTAACAAGTCCAGAGATGACATTGTTAGTGCTGCATCACGAGAAAGACCTAGGACTCTGGAGCTGATTGATCATTTGGTACATGACAAAGTTTTGTTCAGAGGTTACAGTAACTGTATGATTTTTACATTATTTTTGTTATTTGGGTGAAACAAATTTCACATCTATACTTGAATGTGCATGCTCAGCTGCATTATTATTACACTGTATTAACAATTGTTATTTCCAGATATAAATACTACTAAAGTTGGCCATGATACCCTTCTTGGTGTTAAAAATGATTTGGAGATATGAGGCATTAAGAATTCATTTGGCATGTGGCATGGTACATATTTGTATAACAGTAATACACTAGATTCCTATTGAAGTATCAGTTTAAAAATTTGTTGCATAAACTGGTCATCTTGATTTGACCACCTGCAATGGTGTATCTTCTTTTTCAATTGTTGAACACATAGGAATAAAGACAGTCAAAAAGCAATTAATGCAATAGCAAAACGGACAATAAAAAGTGAAGGGAAGTCATGGTATATGGAGCTTTCTTACAAAGGTATACATAAGTGGTTTGTTTTGTTTATTCTTTCCTATATAAACATATATAAACATATATATATATACATATACATATACATATATATATATATATATATATATATATATACATATACATATACATATATATATATATATATATATACATATACATATACATATACATATACATATACATATACATATACATATACATATACATATACATATACATATATATATATATATATATAAGTATTAATGTTTGGATTTATCTGTTTACCATTAAGCCTCAAAGAATTAAAATACTTACCATTCTTTTCTATGTAGATAGTCAAAAGTGTGAACTGTGATGGAAGTGGGGAGAAACTGAAGAATCTTCTAAAATAATAAATCGTTACAAGGTACTGGTAAGGTGGCAAGTGCATGTACATATGAAAATGTTAGGGTCTTTCTAATAATTCAGTGTCATGGCTGTAAATTTTCACACAATCTGCTTTAACATCATTGACTGTTTATAATGATTGCAACAAAGAATCAAGATGCAGGAAACAGAGCGACTATACTCCAACAAAGAGAATAATATCACTAGCAGCAGCAAGGGCACTTGAAACTGCCATAAGGAAAACCTTGATTCACAGACATGCTGATGATTTTGCAAGGGTATTTGACATTACTCTTTGATCTTTTACTAGTACAACTACAGCATATATGTCAAGTTAACTGAACTCATTATTGTCTCATTTTTACAGTGATCAGTGTTTTCAATATCATCTGTGTTTTCAGTACTATTGGTGTTTTTGATATCATCGGTGGATACAGTATCATAAGTGTCTTCAGTAGCATTCATGCCTTCAGTATCATCTGTGTTTGCACTATCATTAGTGTTTTCACTATCAGCAGGATTTTCACTATCATCAGTGCCTTCATTATCATCAGTGTTTTTACTATCAGTGATTTCAGTATCATCAGTGTCTTTGGTATCAGGGTTTTCACTATGATCAGTGTATTTAGTATCATTAATGTCTTCAGTATCCTCGATGTCTTCATCATCATCATCATAGTATTCAATATCATCAGTGTTTTCAGTATCACAAGTTCTTTCAGTTTCACCTGTGTTTTCCATATCACCAGTGTCCTCAGCATTATCAGTGTTTTCAATACTATAAGTGTTTCCAATATCATTTTGATTTTTGGTATCATCACTGTTTTCAGTATCACAGATGTCTTAAGTATTATCAGAGCTTTCAGTATCATCAATGTCCTTAGTATGACTTGTGTCTTCAGTATCATTGGTGATTTCATTATCATCAGTGTTTTCAGTGTCATCATTTCCGTCAGTGTCATCACTGTTTTGAGTATCATCAGTGATTTGAGTATCATTGGTGTCTTTGGTATCGTATGTGTTTTAAGTATTATCAGTTTTATCCATATCATGAGTGTCTTTAGAATCATTAGTGTTTTTAGTATCATCGGTGTTTTAAGTATCATAAATGTTTTCTTAACAGATATGAAAGATTGCCAAGACCTGCCCTCAGAAAACTTTTATGATCCGCAGAAGTTGATTGAACCCGCAACCTTCTGATGACCGGTGAGACACTAATCATTGAGCTACTGAGACTCAGATAGTTAGCTAAGGTGCAAGTTTCATATATATGTGGGACCTAAGTGGAACCCACTATATACTAATAACCATATTAATAACCATATTAATAACCATACTAATAACAATTATACTAATATATACTAATAATCATTAATAATATATAGTGGCTTCTGCTTAGGTTGGACATAGCTATTGAACTTGAACCTTGGCTCACCATCTCAGTGTTAATAGCTCAATGGCTAGAGCATCTCACCAGTCATGAGAAGGTTCTGGGTTTGATTCCCGTCTGGGGCTCAAAATCGTTTTCTGAGTACAGAGTTTGACAGTCAATAAACTCACTTGAGATATATCCAAGCACTAATGTTCCTTAAACAAAAATTGCATAAATGTTTTCACTATCATCAACGTTTTCAGTATCATCAATGTTTTCAACATCATCAGAATCATCAGTATCTTCAGTATCATATTAATCACAAGTGTTTTTGAGAATCAAAAGTGTTTTTGCTATCATCAGTATTTTCATTATCACCAGTGTCTTCACTACCATCAATATTTTTTGTATCAACAGTGTTTACAATATCATCAGCGTTTTCAGTATAATCGGTGTCTTTAGTATTATCAGTGTTTTCAGCAACATCCATGTCTTCAGTATCATCAGTGTTTTCACTATCACAAGTGTCTTTACTACCTTCAATGCTTTTAGTATCATCATGTTTTCAATATAATCAATGTTGACATGTTTGAGGAAGTTGATTGTCCAGGTTAGTGTAGTCTTGAGAAAGACTATTGGCTGAAGTCACTGACGTTTTGACAGCCTTAGCGGCGGTCATCTTCGGAGTCAAAAGGAGAGTAGATGTCAGGTTTGCCTGACATCTACTCTGCTTTGTACAAATACGGGCGAACTTGACATCTACTCTCCTTTTGACTCTGAAGATGACTGCCGCTAAGGCTGTCAAAACGTCAGTGACTTCAACCAATAGTCTTTCTCAAGACTACACTAACCTGGATGATCAACTTCCTCAAACATGTTACGATTCTCCCAGGTTCAAACCATTTACTTATAATCAATGTTTTTAGTATCGTTGGTGTTTTTGATATCATCAGTGATTTCAGTATCATCAGTGTCTTCAGTGTCATTGGTATTTTCATTATCATCAGCATCTTCAATATCATTAGTGGTTTCAGTATGATCTATGACTTCTGTATCATCAGTGATTTCAGGATAATCAGTGCTTTTGGTATCATCAGTGTTTTCAGTATCGACTATGCTTTGGAGATGTGTGTGGGAAGATTTCCAGTTAGCTTGGTAGGTCATTAAGAGCAATTTAAGCACCATTTACTTGATGGATGACTTCTAATTTTGTATTTGCCGCCTACTTGTCAATCTCATGATGCACTAAGAGAATTTTGAACTTCTGATTTTGGATTTGATAATCTTTGTGCTTATTAACCATCAACAGCACCAAGATTTCATTTCCTGTCTTTAGTCGTGCTGCTGGACTAAAATGATTTTGGATTTCACGTCCAATGTAATTGTTAATCAGCTGTAGTGCTTGATTAAGATGTTTTTGGGGTGATGTTAGATTTATTAGCCTTCCTACCTATCAATCAGATGATGGACTAAGAAAATTTTGAAATTATTAACATTCTTGTCTGCCTTTCTGCTCCTGGACTGCGTTGATTTTGTATTTGTTGGCGCTGGTTAGTATGCTGCTAATAAGTTAAAAACTTGATAATCCTCTTCCCATTCTACTTCTAGAGAGGCATAATTTTTAACTTAATAACCATCTTGCCTGCACGTTTGCTGCAAGAGTAAGATGATTTTTATGCTGGAGCATGGATTTTTAGCCAATCAACCTTCTTGATGTAACCCATTCTGATACTATGTCATGCGATTTTTAATATTTAGTGTCTTCAGTGAAGGTGTGTAATGAATTATTTCAGTTTTGTCAAGGAAAATCAATTTTTCAAATATTTGCCTTGATCAAAGCCTCTGTTTAGTACCAACCCATTTCATGAAGTTCTAATTTAACTCACAATGGTGCAAGGATACAAACTAGAACTTCATTATGGCTACCACCAGATAATTTTTATTTATGTTGGTAGAGGGGGTATCTGCTTCTTAATGGGTTGTTGGTCAAGTAAATAAGGACTTAAAGTGAGACAAGCAAGCCACACATTGGTACCTGAAGAGTAATCAGTACAATAATGTCTAGCCAGTCAATGCACTACCATGTTTGTAACAGACTCCCTTCATCACTTGTATACAATTAAGCTTTGTACTAATTACATTTTTATTTCATTGACCTGTAATATGGGCTTAATTCTTCAACTCGTTTCCACCAGATTACAATACAGTGTATGTTATTTATGAAAATTTTAAAATTTTCTTACACAACACCAAGAGAACATTAAAAATAAATTAAATATGTGACTGGAAACGTTCACATAATCTCAATATAAAAAAATTTTAAAAAATACAGTTTAGAGAAAACAGCAGTGTTCTTGAGGTTATACACTATCTAAAATATAGAAAACAAGCTTCTCAACATCTTGAGTGAAGGCCCTTCATTCGGAGATGCTACTAATCTCCAGACAAAGGGCCTTTGCTTGAAACATCGAGAAGCTTGTTTTGTATATTTTAGATAGTGTATAACCTCTAGAATACTGCTGTTTTATCGAGGCTATCTACACTGGACCTCCGTGCCTTAGTTTAGAGATGCTAAGTGCGAGGATGATAGTTTTTCTGACAATGGTGAGGGTTCTTCGGAAAGGAGATATGGATCATTGATGTGGAAACGACCCAAAAGTTCCGAAGAAGAATCATGTTGGAATAGAAATGATTTGGTTCCTTATGTCAATCATGAGTAGTCTGTAATGTCCGGATTCTGTCACTCCTTTTTCAACACATTTTCAAAATTTTTCAGTGTCGTTGGGGAAAACCCATTTTATTGACGGCGTCACTTTCGGTTTCGCTTACTTAACTTCCGGTCGCTTTCATGAATTTAATTATGTTACCAAGAATTTCAGAACATTTTAAAAAACGGGTCAAAATTTTTCAAAGTGTCTTGGGGGAATAACCTTAACATTCCAAACATTCCATACATGCCTAATCTCCCTAACAACCAGCCTAACTCAATGTCAACAAAAAAACTATTTTCGGTTTGCTCCGTTGTTAGGAAGATTGAGCATGTATGGAATATGGGGAAAAGCCCCCGCCATTAAGTTTGGGGTCTTTAACGTCAAACAGTGAACAAAGTGAACAATTCTTCGGTTCCATCACATTTTAGAAATAGAACAAAACTTTATCGGCAAACAGCGAAGCAAGTAAACGCTTCTTTGCCGATAAATTGTGAGCAAAGCAAACGCTTCTTCGCTGATAAATTATCTCAGGGGAATCACCCGAAGAACATTTTTCACATTCCATACATGCTCAATCTCCCTAACAACCAGCCTAACTCGATGTCAACAAAAAAACTATTTTCAGTTTGGCCGGTTGCTAGGGATATCTGGAATGTATGGAATGTGGGGGACAGCGTCGCTGCTAAAGTCCCTCAACATTTTGTTTGGAAATTTACATATTTTGAAAATAAAATAAATTCAATAAAAACATAAATAAATGGGGAACAAACAATCAACTTTAAAACCTGAAAAAATTATTGAAATAAATCATAAAATATTTAAGAAAAAAGCATTCAAGTTTGGTTTTTCAGTAGGAGCAGGGCAAGCATATGATATTGAATGTAATATTCAATTTGGAACCGCTTCAGCAAAACAATAAATTTTTGATAATATGGATGAAAATTTAAAATTAGTTGGTAGAAATGTTATAAAAAGTATTCAACAAAAAGCAAAAGAAAAGGAATCAAATCTTGTTAAAGAGGTCCCTGAAATTTTAAACAAATCTTTAGACAGAAACGATAAAGATGATAAAGAAGAAGTAAACGAGTTTGTAAAATCAACTCTTGAGTAATAAATTATTTTATAAATTTTATAATACAATATATATTATAAAATTATTCATGTTTGGCTTGTTGATGCTTCATTGTCGTCTTTTTATTCCACTTGCGGTCTGTAGGTTTTTCACATGTCATCGCTGTGCTCTGTTTTTTAATAACATGTTTTCCAACTGTAACTCCGCCAGATAATATTCCAAGATATGGTAAATATGGGCTTAGTTTTTCAACTACAGATTTTACATCACGTTTAAGTAATTTATCTTTAACCAGTTCTTTTTCCAATTCTTCACTGCTTTCAATTGCGTCTAATCCACCTAATAAATCTGCAAATTTACTAATTAGTAAATCTGTTAAAAATGCATTTGCTTTTTCCGCTTGTTTTACTTCATATTCAGCATGAATTTTTAATATAACTTTATCACTTGCTTTTTTCAAATTTTGCACCGATTGACTAATTTCACCATCTTCAGACAATCTTATAAATTCTTCACGTTTTTTCATTATTTCTTCTTTTTTATGCGGTTCATGATTCACACCAGATTCGCTGTTTGCGGTTGTTGTAGATATTAGAGGAACTTCTACATGTTCACTATTTTCACTCATTTATTTTATAACCAAATGGAAAAATTAAATTAATTTCTAATCTTGAATATTTTTTTGTTTTCAATGTTTCTAAAATTTTATCCGATTCTTTTTTACCTTCCGCTGTGCGGTCGCCTACATCTAAATATTCTTGAATTATTGTTGTCATATCTTTTTTATTCGGATTATAAAATGTGACTAATTTTGAAATATTTTCTCTGAATGGTTTAGCAATAGATGTCAACTGCTGTGTTATAACTACAACAGAAAGATTATAATGTCTAGCACTAAATCCTTATTTAACCAACTCACTTGTTCTATTTTTAACATTTTTTCCACTTGCACAATCATCCAATATGATTAAACTTTTACTTCCTTTTGAAAAATCAACTATAAATTTTAACCAATCTTCAATGTTATCCTGATCACAAGGAACAGCAATAAAATCTTCATCTTTATCATATTTCCAATTTTCATAAGTTTTATTCCATTCAAATGTCGGACAAATTAAAAAAATATAATCAAAATAATTTTTATATTTATTTTCTATAAAATCTAAAAGATATTTTGTTTTTCCACAAGCAGTCATTCCAACAATTATCATATTAAATGGTTTATTACCTTCAGCTTTGCTGTCATTCATTTTTTATTTTTCATCTTGTTTTCGAAATTGAATTGAAGACAAATCTTTATTTACAATGTTTAACAATCCGTCACTTATCACAAATATATGACACATTACATTTGCAGAAATGGCAGTTTTTTTAATTTCTAGCAACAATCCAGACTGTGTGTTTACTAATTTTTTACCAGTTCCATAAACAAAGTTATCATCTAATGTTCTTAAGTCCACACATAATGCAAATGAATCTTTATAAAATTTTTCAATACTCATAACTGCATCACTATAGCTTGCGCCAGCTCTGCTGTCATATCCTCCGTGAAATATTCTAAATGCCTCTTCAAAAAATCTTCTTTTTGGCATACCTTGAGAATATATACTATTTGGCCTCCTTCAACAGAAATTTTAACTTCTGTTATATTTGGATAAACAAATTGTTCACTATCTGTGATAGTTTTATTTCTAAATAACAGCACAACTGCTTTCATACTCTTCCGTGGAATATTTATGGTTTCATTATGTAAAGTCGCATCTTTATTCCATTCTACTGTTTTCATCAAAGTTACATAATTATATGATAATCTTCCTGTGGTGTAATTTGATAAAACATCAATTGCCAAGTCTTGATTTTCAATTGTTTCATACTCTAGTTCTAAATTTTCCAAAGTATATCCCCCAACACTTTGTCCTCTTTGTGCTACCATAATTTCACTAGCTTTTGGAAAAGTTAAAATGTATTGAAAATTATTAATCATTCCGTAAGGGGCATATAGTCCATGATCTGAAAGTATTTTTTCCAACTTTAAACACTGTTTTGTCCCATAAATATCATACATTAATTTATCAGAAGCTTTTTCTGCATTGCCACTTGTTGTTCCAGAGTCATCTTTTGAAATTAATTTTCTGAGGTTTTCTTGGGCGATGCCGTATTCAACCATATCTGCTCTTTCAAATTCAGGCTTCCAGAGATCTTTGTAAATTTCTAGTAATGATTCTCCACTATTATCGTAAACAATTTCTCCAGCAAATTTAACAATTTTGATAAATTATTTAAAAACCACAATTTAGTATTTGCATTTTTAAAATTAAATAACAGTTTTAATGAATCAGGAACAAGACACAAATTAGGATTTAATTTTGGAATATCTATATAAAGTTCTTCTTCAGGATTTACTTTATTCGGATTCAAAGTTACAACATGCCTTGTTATGTTTCCTTTAATTTCATTCATATCCTGGATATAATTCGTTTACTCTATTCATTTTTTATTATACAAAAATTAAAAATTTTTGTTTTATAAAAAAATTTTATTTAATTTATCAGAAGCGCTCGCTTCACTCGCTATGCTGTTTTTTTATTGTCCTTATTATATTCTTCATATAAAAAGTAAGTAATTGCAATAGCTAATATCCATAGATTTTTAGCAAGAAAGGCAATACCTTTTGCACCCCATGATAATATTTGAGAAATTAAGTTTAAAACTGCTGAAATGACTGCACCAAAATTTTTACCTATATTTGCAATTGCTTTTCCTAAATTTCCAACCGCTTTTGCGCCTTGTTTTAATGCATTTCTTGCCCTTATAACTATTGCTGTAATTATACCTGCTACAGAAATGGCAACTGCTGATAAACCTAATAAATTTTCTTTTGCCCATTTTTTAAATCTTTCTAATCTTCGAAGGTCAGATTCTTCAGCATTTTCTTTTAAAATCTGTATTACTTCTTCACTAATTGGTCTTTCATTATTTTCAAGTCTCATTTTATCTGCTTGAAGTTTTGCAATTTCTGAAAAACTTTCATATATACTTTTTTGGGGTTCAGCTGTTTCTAAATCAGATTTATTTCTCCAATGTTGAGATTCTATATTAAATCCATCAATTTTTCCACGTATAACTTCTTTTTTTTTTTTCATAAATTTGAGTCAATACCTTCTAAATATACTAGACCTCTATATTCTCTTAATTCATTTCTTTCAAATAATGTTCACCTTGGATCCTGTTCATTATCAATGAATTTTTTTAAGTTATTTTCACCAATTATATTATCAATTTTAGTTTGAATTTCTAAAATAGAATCATCTGTGATAGAATTAATAACTTCATTGTGATTCGCAAGCTCAATTTCAAAATCACCACGCTCCGCGACAGCTACGCCGATTCTTTGTTCTATTACTGCACTTGGAGTTTTTTCATATTCTTTATTTGCTTTTTTCATATAATCATTAAATTCATCAACATATTTCTTATTTTTTTCTGGTAAATAACTCTGGTTCATTGTTGGTATTGACATTACCAATTTTTTCACCTTTGAAAATAATCGAAACATTGCTTGCACCAGCTTTGCTGTTTCCTTCTTGGTCTCTAACAAATACAGTTTTGTCTAACAATATGCTTGAATTTGGACCATTTTTCTTTTCGAGGGTAACATTGAATATTTTTTGGAAAGATTTTTTTCTATCACCAGTAATTAATCTCCTTATATGTCCCGCATTTTTTTTCACATCAGGTATATATTTAAACCTATTAAATTTGCTTTTTTGATTTTCTGTGTTTATTATGTTTATACTTCTATTATGATCATCAGGGTCATCCCCACCAAAACTTGTTTCCCCTTCTTCTTCTTCTTCTTCTTCATTATTTATATTTCTCATTTCAATATCATCAAAACCTTCAGACATTTATTTATTTATTTATTTTATTTAATTTATCACGCTTGCTTTGCTGACACTACGCTTTGATGTTTTGAATATTTTCTTCTGGTATCCAAGAATTGTGTTTGTTATCATAACCTAGCCACTTTACCAACACCATATTTTTACCTTTGACTTTTTTCCTTTTTAATATTTTCTCAACTCTATACACATCATCCTTTTTATCCACAGCAGATAATTCCTGTTCATAAAATTTTCCAATAATTGGTTCTCCCTCATGATCTTCTATTTCATACATGTTTGGATCACCTCTAAATACTTTTACAATTTTAAAAATTTCTTCTGTAAAATTAGCTTCATAACCCTTAGTAAAGATATTCTTATATTTAGAAATCCTAACAGTATCACCAATTCTGAATTTAGGTAAAGGTAAATCTCCTAATGGGTAACCATATAGTGTAATCCACACTTGGTCTTTGTTAGACTTGTTCACATCAGCAGGTTTCATTAATATACTAATGTGTTTAGTATGGTTATAATTATCTACAAGTTCATCTACGTGGTTAATCCAGTTATAAGTTCCCTTGCTATAGAAATATTTCCACATGGATGTTTTTAGAGTTCTGTTAAATCTTTCAACTATAGCTGCTTTTCTATCTGAGTTTGTAGAAAAATATTGAACATTATGTTTTTTCAATAGTTCTTTTACCCCTACATTGTAAAATTCTTTTCCTTCATCAAATTGAGCGACTTTTGGGTATTTACCAAATCTTTCTTTAAATTGTTTTAATAATTCATACACAGCTTTTGTCATGTTTTTAGTATCTTTTCTGTAAACAGGAATAGCGAATGCATATCTACTTAAAATTTCAATGGCTGACAATATCCAATAATATCCTTTGTTCTGGTTTTTATATTTTCCCATATCAACCAAATCCATTTGTATTTGATCAGCTAAATCTTTGACAAATGTTTTTTGGAATTTATGTCTTCCAACAATTGGTTTGTATCTTGTAAAAGTATCTTGTGTTTTTAACCAGTCTTGCACAATTTTTCTACTAACGTTTAATCCCTTTTCTTTTGCTTTTTGATAAAGTCTTTCCGCAGATTGATAACCTGTTTCTGGGTTGTAGTAAATGTCTCTTAACTCTTGTTCAATAACAATCATGTCAGCAAACAGCTTCGCTGACATGTTGTCTTTGTCACTAACTTTGTTAATTTATTTTTTAATATTGTAAAAATAAACAATGAATCAAAAACTGAGCGAAGCGAAGCTTCTAGTGGAAGAAGCTTCAAAAAAATTTTATGGAAAATATTATGATCTTGTTAAGAAAGAACAAAAAATTGTGGATAAAAAATTAAAAGAAAATTTTTTAAAAAAATATCCTTATGCAGATTTATCAAAATTTTAATTTGTACAAGATTATACAAAAGATGGAAGTTTTAATGGTGCAAAAATTTATTTTATAAATAATAAATATATTCAAACTGATATTGAAAGTGATGCATTTAAAAGTGATCCAAATGCAACCAAATATCTTTATATTAACCACAAAAGCGGGCCGCAAAGCGGTAAACCAGTTGAACACAGCAACAGCGGGCATTCCGCCCACTTTCCAAAAATTTGGAAAATCGGAGGAACTGTGCAAGAATTACCAAAAGGTAAAAGACATGTTGATTTTACCGGAAAATCATATTATTGGGATAATTTTCCAATAGAATATGTTTTAAATTATCCTATAAATCGGTTTAGGATTTATGTAAACAATACAGATTATTTTCAAAGCAATTTACCTATATTAAATTCGCCACATGGTATAACTACAGATGATAATGCAAAATGGTCACTTAATGAGCCATATTTTCAAAGCATTATAGGAACATGGATTGCAACTTATGGATGTGGAATTTCAATACAACATTTATTATTTAGTTCAGATGTGCCAAAACAAATTACATCATTTATGAGATTTCATCTATATTTTACAGTTAGAAGAATTATGTGGCAATTGAGAAATGGTGATGATAAAACCTCTTATAAATTTAATGCTGGTTTTTTAAAAGATCACTATCCAAAATGGACATGGCAAGGAATTTTAAAATATAAAAATGAACATTTAGGATAAGACGTTGTTGGAGTAAGACCATGGGAAAGATATAAACACGGTCCAGGACAAATTAGAGAGACACAAAATGATTATAAAAAATTTGTGCCAAAAATATCAAATGGGCTTACAAAAAGTGGCACAGAATTGCTAAATCACAGCATTGAAGCATATATTTATTCAATCCTTGGAGCACAAGCAAGGACAAGACAAAGTATTTTTGGGCCAAGAGCTTCAGCATTAGAAACACAAAAAGTTTTTAGACAAATTGTTGAAGATTCTAGAATAAATTATGATACAATAACATGAATTAATAATATGAATCAAGCAATTTCGTCAACTAATGTAGTTTTAAATACTGCTTTAAGTCCAACTTTATGGTTAATTCCATCACCTTTAATTATTTTAAAAGAACCAATTGATGGTTGTAATAATAAACTAAAAGTTTCATCAGAAAATATGGTTTTTGGAATTAATGAAAATTTAAATTATTACGGGGTTAAAGAACAACCAATAAAAAAACAACTAAGAGCGCATGACTTGAAAAAATTAGAAACATTAGGAACTGAACAAAAACCAAAGACCAATAAACAGCCTTTGGTTGCTAAAGTAACAAAAAACAGCAAACAGTTGAAAACCGGTGGAGCCGGCACAAGCGCTGCTGTAACAACAGCCACAGCCCTTACGGGTGATAATTTAATTGTTTTATCTTTATCAATAATTGGTGGAATTTTAATCGCACGGTACGTGCTCTGAGAAACAAAGTTTCGAATCAAAATATATATTATAAATAAATGACAATATCTTTAAAAATCTTCATCACAAAAGATGAAAACTCAGAAAAAATAATTCCATTAGATGAGCCACTTATATTAACTAATTGTAGCGGCAGCGAAGCTGGTAAAATGTTTATAAAATCAGTAAGTATATTTTGGAATTTTAATAATTTATATAAAAATATTCATCATTTTAGTTATGATACACAAGGTGCTAATAGAAAAATTGAGTTCAAAGACGGATATTATACCTTTAATATTTTAAAAACTGAATTAGAAAATGTCGGCGCAATTGAACTAGAACAAATTGATTTTTCAGGAAAATGTACAATAAAATCAGATAAAACATTAAATTTAAAAACATTTGGACCAATCATAGGATTTCCAGAAAATAAAGTTATACAAGCAAATACATTAACGGAGAGTGACAGCGTGGTAAATATTAATAACAACTTGGAATATAATTGATAAAAGTAAAAATTTTGTAAATGGAAAAAGAAGTAATGTACTTGTTCAAGTTCCAATAACAACAGAGCAAACACTAAAAGTTAGTGTTTCTAGAATTTATCCACCAGAAGAAACAGGTGGAATTAAATTATCAAATGGAGTTTATAATGAATTAATATTCAAAGTAGAAGGAAACCATGGTAGTGGTCCACAAGGTGGTTCATCTTCAATTGGAAATGTTTTATTGGAAATTATTCTTAAATAAATGAGTTTATTTTACGGATATGAAAGCAAACATGAATCTGATGTAACAGGAAAGCTGTCTACTACAGGAGGGGATATGACAGGAGACATTAACATGCGCTCACATCATATAATAACATCAGTTGATCCAACGGAAAATGCGCATTTGGCAAGAAAAAAATACGTCGACAACAAAGTTGCAAGCAGTAGAGGAGGAACTTCAGCAGGAAATTTTCTGTCAAAAACAGGAGGCACAATGACAGGAAATATAAGAATGGGAAATAACAGAATTACACAACTGTGAATCCTGTGAGTGATAAAGACCTTTGTAGGAAAAAATATGTGGATGATCAAGATTCTAGAAAATTATCAGTGACAGGAGGAACAATGTCTGGAAATATTGTAATGGGAAATAATAAAATTCAAACAACTTCAGATCCCACAGGTTATAAAGATCTTTCCTGTAAAAAATATGTGCATGACCAAGATTCTAGAAAATTATCTTTGACAGGTGGAACAATGACTGGAAACTTGAATATGGGATCAAATAAAGTCTTATCAAGTGCAACACCTTCAAATAATAATGATCTGACAACAAAAAAATATGTGGATGATAATTTTTTGTTTGTTGAAAAAGGAAATAGTCATTGGGGAAATCAAATGGATGAATTAAAAGGAAATCTTATGACAAAATATTTTCAAATTTATACTAAACAAACTCCAAATGATGGTTTTTCTCTAACATATAAAAAATATGTGGATGATGAAGACGATAAGAGATTGTCAAAAACAGGTGGAACAATGACAGGAGATATAACAATTGGAAACAAAATCATCACAACTTCAGATCCACACAGCAACAATTCACTCACAAGAAAAAAATATGTGGATGATCAAGATGATACAAAATTGTCTTTATCTGGAGGAACAATGACTGGTGATATAACAATTGGAAATAATAAAATCATTTCTTCAACAAATCCCACACTTCAAACACATTTGACAAGAAAAAAATATGTTGATGACCAAGATGAAACAAAATTATCCCTGACTGGTGGAAACATGACAGGAGATATTGATATGGGAAATCATAAAATAATTTCTACATATCACCAGCCAACACATGAAACGCATATTATAACAAGAAAATATGTAGATGTCAAATTTAATACATTTTGGTTTCAATTTTTTAAATTTTATACTGCAGTTTATGAAATTAAAGACGATACTTCATATATAATTTATAAAAATGCTGATAACAGAATCTTAACAGTTTATAATCAAACAGAAACAGAAAATTTGGATGTAAATTTGTTTACGGAAGGACAATTAAATAGGCCATTTTATGAAACTCCAAATAAAATGTATTTTAAGGATGAAAGTAATTTTTTTGAAGTTCCAGTTAATATAAACACCCTGACTGCTTCTTCAAATTTAAAAGACCGTGTTCATATTTTTGTAGTTTATGAAATGGAAAGACAAAATATTAAAAGAACAAATGATTTTACTGCAATTTTTGGAAATAAAGGTAGTAGCAATAGAATTTACAGAATGATAGGATTCCAAAATCTTGACAATGCTTCTACAAAAAGATTAATTGTTTATGGAGTAGGAAACAATTATTTAGATATAAATCCAAATGTATTTCCATTGAAAGCTGACCTTACAGAATATAACAAAATGAAATGCATTTCTGTTCATTATGATAGGGAATTATATCCCTTTAAAATTGCTTATTCAAGAATTTTTTGCAATGGAAAATTAATTAAAACATTTGCATCTGCACAAGTTACAAGTGGTTTAACTTCTTTGGTTTTTGGAGGAAGTAATAAAACTGTAAAAAATGGTAAAGTGACAAATTGTTTCAAAGGAAAAATTGCATTTATTGCTATACAATTACATAAAAAAATAACAGATAAAGAAATTTTAATGAATCATATTGTATTGTGTCAAAAATTTAATGTAGATTTTGATGAATCTATTATCAATGATTTATAAATTTTACTTGAATTTGTTTGAAGTAGATTGTAAGTTAATTTTAAATACACTTGTGACAACTTGTAATAACTTTTAAATAAAATTATAAAAAGGTAAATAAATGAGTGAACAGAGTGACCAAAGTAAACAAACGGTGAAGCCAGACGAAGTGAACACTTCTGATAAACAGCCTTTGACTGATAAACAACCAAAGGTTGATAAAGTAACAGCAGTTGAAAAAACTGCTAAAGTAAAAGATCCAAGAAAAGTAGAATTGGGAAAAAGATTGGCAAAAATTTCAAGAGAAGCAAAAGAAAGGCAAGACAGCAAAGCGAAGTAGAAAATAAACAATCGCCCGAAGAAAACCGCACAAGAGTCCATTTTCCAAAAGAAATAACTGATTACATAGATTTTAGACCTTCCGCTTTGCGGTATTTTATTGGCGGTGTGACGCTTGTTGCCACGCTTGGAGGGTTATATTATTCATATAAAAGAGACAAAAGAGAAATCAAAGAAGAAAAAGACAGCCAAGCTTACAAGTTCATAAATAATGTAAAAGAAAAGAATGACAGTAGCACCTCTCAAGGTAGAGAAAAAAAACCTCAGAGGCCCACCAAGGTGTTCTATTGAAAACCTGTAAGGAAGCAAACCGTGAAACAGACCTTACAGGTTTTTAATAAAAATTTTTTTATGTATATAAATAAATGACTGTAATGAATAGAAAGAAGCTATGAATGAATTATGATTCTACACTAATTACATTGGGTGCTGTGGGAATTGGAATGATAACAAGAAGAGTATTTAGTGATGGTTCGTCAACTCCGGCTAGTTTAGTGCCTACTTTAAAACTTACAGCAGCTGTAGGATTATCAACGCTTGGAATTAAATATGCTCAAGACAAAAAGTGGCTTCCTACGGATCCTTTCAAATCTTAGAAAGCGAAAAAAGTGGGCTAAAGAAAAATAAATGGAAACAGTAGTTGGTGGATTATTTAATGCAGTTGCTTTTGCAGGTGCTGGATTTTTATTTTCAAAATTAGATCATTCTGGATATGAAAAAGAGATGAAGCAATGGAAAAACTGAGCGAAGCAAAGGAAAAATGGTATGAAGAGCAAGTGAAAAGAAAAGAAGAAATTGAAAGGTTACGACAACAATTATCTGATGCAAATGCAGATATAAATCGAACAAACACAGCATTAAAAACTCTTGCGCATGTGAAAAGTTTACAGAAAGAATACAGTGAATCTGCGGGAAATGAACCAAAATTGGAGGATTACTATAAACCTTCAGATGAGATGAAAGAATATCAAAATGTTGCTTTTTTTTCTGGTTGGAATCTCAGGAGGCTACATAGTTTAGAAATTTATATAACGGTATAAATAAAATAAATGAACAATTTTGAATTTATTTTAGATTACTTTAAAAACGGAAAAATTGATAAAAAATATAATAATTGGTTAAAAGATGAAAATGTTTATAATTTATTTGAAATTTCCATTAAATATTATAATTTTCTATTTGATTATTTAAATTTAAATGGTTTTAATTGTAATTGTATGGAAAACTTTAAGAAAAATACCAACTTTTAACTTATTTATTTTTGTTTTTTAAGAAAAAAAATTTGTTCTTAAATAAAAAATAATATATAATAAAAATGAACAATCAATCAAACAAAGTTCTCATCGGACAAAGTCCTCAGCGCCAAGACTGCAGCAAAGCAAGTCATTATACTATTAAGCAATTGAGAGATATTGCAAAAGAAAAAAAATAAAATATTATAAAACTTACAAAAAAAAAATGAGCTTGAAAAAATACTGGGTTTGAAAATTAGTAAACCTAATGAAAAGTTCGAAAAATACTGCAGAGGAAAAATGAAAAAACCAACACCAATAATTATTATAAACAAAGAAACAGGAGAAATTTTCAATTTTAAAAGTCTTTATTCTGCCGCAAAAAATTTTAACCTAAATGCAGAAAGCATCAAGTATAGAATTAAAGCAAAAAAAGATTTGAAAATTAATGATCAAACATTTTTGGTTTTTGCTGAATAAGCATTTTGCTCTTAAGGAAAAATTTGTATATAATAAAAAACAATGAATCAAATAGTCTCAGAAAAAGTTGTTGAAATATTTTTAAAACCAGAAAATTATGAAGATTATGATAAAGACCATTTATATTATATTTTTACTAATGAAATTTCTAAACTTTCAGGTGAAGGAGAATTATTACCACATGAATTTACAATAAATTATGATGAAAAACTTTGTATTTTTAGTGATTTTGATATTGATTATGAAGCTGAAGAAAAAATTTATACAAATTATAAAATTATTTTGAAGCCAAGACCAAAAAGATTAAATTTATTTATTAATATTTTTATATTTAATTATTGAAGACCTTTGGTGTGTGGTTAAGAATGAAAATCAGATGATTTTTATTCTTTTTTTTTACATCATATTGCATTTAAAGAAAAAATAAAGAATGAATACAACAAAAAATTTATTGGATGCAGATGTCCCTAATATTAATACACCTTTATTAAAACCGAAAAATGTTTATAAAAGGGGTAATCTACTTGATACACCAAATCCTGGTTATGATTTTAAAACCATATTGGAGCCAACAAAATATGTTTCAAAAATTAAAAGTTTGATTGAAAGGTCTAAAGAAAAAGAAAATAATTTATTTAACAAGTCTAAAGAAGAAGTACTTAATTTATTTGATAAATATAGAAATAATGTAAACAAAGGAACAGAAAAAATAACAAATTGGTATAATCATTTAAAAGAAAATGTTTTAAATATATTTAACAAAATATCGAGCAAAGCTCTCAGAACCTCAGGTTCACAGGAAAAACCGCAAATGGTTGAACCAAAGTTTAAATTGGATAAAGAAGCTTTGAAAGTAACAAAAAGATATGAAATGGATTTGAAAGAAGCCGGATTATCTTTATATGACCCTTTGAGCCTGTTGGAAAAAATAAAACCATTGGTAATAAAAAAATTAAAAAAATATCCAAGTACAAAACAACAAATAACTCTTGTATGTTTAATGAAAAAAGCAAATCCAGCAACTGGAGAAGAAACTACAGATAAAGCACATTTTCATAGTTATTATGAAGACAATTTTGATGAAATATATGAAAAAATGAAAGATAAAATTATTCAAAGTTTTGAAGAATATTTAAAAAATTCAAGTTTATGGAAATTTTATAAAAGTTTAAAAATAATTCTTAATATTAATAAAATTAAACGATTACTTGCATCATCTTATATTCCTACTCCAAAATTTTTGAAAAATCCTGGAAGAATTACAAAAATTAAAAAAAAAAAGAAAGCTGAGAGTTTTAATACAAAAGGTATGGAATTCCTGTGTGGATTTACAGATATTGATAAATTTGAAAAAAATAATAACATTGCAATTCATTTATTTGGATATAATGAAGAAAAAAGGTTTGGAAATAAAAAGCACGAAATTTTTCCTTTGAGGGTGAGTAAATTAGACTTGGAACAAATTAACACACATGTGAATACACATGTGAACACATTGTTAATAACTAATGAAAATGGTGATAAACATTATTGTTTAATTAAAAATATGAGTAGATTATTTTCAAACCAAGTCAATAAAAGCAAAGAAAAAATACATATTTGTAATTATTGTTTACAAAATTTTAGAAATGAAAAAACTCTTAAAAATCATTTAGAATATTGTTCAAAATATAAATGTGGAAAAACTGTTTATCCTAATAAAGGAGAAAAATTAAAGTTTAAAAATTATGAAAGAATACACAATGTGCCGTTTGTAATTTATGCAGATTTTGAATGCAATTTAAAATATGAGGATAAAAATATTGGTAATAATACAAAACAATTTCAAAAACATGAACCGTCTGGATATTGTTATTTGATAAAATGTTTTGATGATAATTTATTTAAACCAAAATTAGTAATACACAGTAAAAAGGACAATTCTGATGAAGACGTTTCTTTAAAATTTAGTTTAATGAAAGTTTAGAAAATAATATTAAAAAAATACATGAGCAATTTAAATTTAAAAAAAAGGTTTTGAAAAAGCTAAGAAATGTTATGCATGTGATAAAAAATTTGAAAAAGATGATAAAGTTAAAGACCATTGCCATTATACTGGAAAATATCAAGGTGCTGCTTGTATTAGTTGTAATTCAAAAATGAAAAAACCTAAATTTATTCCAGTTATATTTCATAATTTACAAAATTATGATAGTCATTTGTTTATAAAAAATGTAGGTGTTTCAGAAGGTGAAATTAATTGTATACCCAACACTGAAGAGAAATATATCTCATTCACAAAAGAGATTATTGTTGATAAATTTGAATCTAAAAAAGTAATTACAGAAAAACAATTTCAAAGTAAATGTAAAGAAAACATTGAATTTGAGGAATTTAATAGTGAAAAAGGTGAAATAGAGTATAAAATCAAAGAAATTATTAATGTTAAAAAACAAATTAGATTTATTGACAGTTTTAAGTTTATGCAAAGTAGTTTAGGAAACTTGGTTAAAAATTTAGATAAAAATGAACTAAATATTATGAAAAGAATTTACAAAAATGAAGAGGAAAGAAAATTATTAACTAGAAAAGGTGTGTTTCCATATAATTGGTTTGATAATATTGAAAAATTAAAAGAAGTAAAATTACCTGATATTAAGGAATTAAATGATGAAAATATAAGCAAAGCAGATTATGAACATGTGCAAAATGTTTGGAAAAAATTTAATATTAAAAATATGAAAGAATATCATGACTTATATTTGAAAACTGATGTGATACTTTTGTCAGATGTTTTTGAAAATTTTAGAAAAGTTTGTAAAGAAAATTATAAATTAGACCCCGCTTGGTATTATACTTCTCCAGGGCTTGCTTGGGATGCAATGTTAAAAATGACTGGGGTTGAATTGGAATTATTATCTGACCCACAAATGTACCTTATGATTAAAAATGGAATTAGAGGAGGAATTTCCACGATTACAAAGAGATATGCAAAAGCTAATAATCCTTATATGGGCTCTAAGAATAATCCTGAAGAATATAATGTATATCTTGCTTATTTAGATGCAAATAATTTATACGGATGGGCAATGAGTAAAAAACTTTCTGTGAGAGATTTTAAATGGATGAATGAAAGAGAATTACAAAATTGGGAAAAATTTCCTTGTATATTAGAAGTTAACTTGGAATATCCTGAAGAGTTGCATGATTTACATAATGAATACCCGCTAGCACCGGAAAGATTAAAAGTTGACACCTGCGGAGCAGGAGGTATTGAAAAATTAATACCAAATTTGAATAATAAAGAAAAATATGTTTTACATAGTGAAAACTTGAAATTATATGAAAAATTAGGATTAAAAATTAGTGGAATTTATAAAGGTATTAAATTTTATGAAGAAGATTTTATGAAAAAATATATTGATTTAAACACAAAACTGAGAACAGATGCAAAAAATGAATTTGAAAAAGACTTTTTCAAACTTATGAATAATTCTGTATTTGGGAAAACTATGGAGAATGTTAGAAACAGAGTTGATATACAATTAGTTAACAGAGAAGAAAAAGCATTAAAATTATTTTCAAAAACTAATTTTAACAAAAGAACAATATTTTCTGAAAATTTAATTGTTGTGCATATGCATAAGAAAAAATTAAGCTAGATAAACCTATATATTTAGGAATGAGTATATTAGATTTATCAAAGACTTTAATGTATGATTTTCATTACAATTATATTAAATTAAAATATGGTGAAAATGTGCGGTTGTTATTTACAGATACTGACAGTTTAATGTATGAAATTAAAACTGAAGATTTTTATAAAGATATAACCCCAGATGTTGAAAAAATGTTTGACACAAGTAATTATCCAAAAGAACATGAAAGCGGAATTAAAACCGGTTTAAACAAAAAAGTAATTGGAATGATGAAAGATGAGTGCGGTGGTAAACAAATAGGAGAATTTGTAGGGCTGAGAGCAAAATAATATTCTTATAAAATAGATGAAAAAGACAATGCACCAAAGGTATTAAGAAAAATGTTATTGAAAAAAATATAACATTTCAAAATTATAAAGATTGCTTATTTAGTGAAGAAGAACAAATTAGAAAAATTAATTTAATAAGACACCGAAATCATGAATTGTATACTGAGAGTGTTGAAAAAATTGCATTGTCAGCAAAAGATGATAAAAGAATAATACTTGAAAATAAAATAGATACATTGGCATATGGTCATTACATGAATGAAATGATTGACACTTATGAAAATATATTTGGATTTAAACCATAAGTTGGACTGACAACGAAGTTGCTAAAGTTGTTTTTAAAAATATTTATGGTCAGCAGAGTCTTTTTCTAATTATGAGGGATTTCCCCACATTCCATACGTTCCGGATATCCCTAACAACCGGCGAATCCGAAAATAGTTTTTTTGTTTACATCGAGCTGTTCAAGTTGTTAGGGAAATTGAGCATGTATGGAATGTTGAGGGTATTCCCCTATGACACTTTGAAAAATTTTGACCCATTTTTAAAATGTTTAAATTCCCGGTAACGTTATCAAATTCCTGGAAGAGGCTGGAAATGGCGTCATTAGGAAAAAGGTAATTCCCCTGCCTGTTGTTGAGGGGTTTTCCCCACATTCCATACATTCCTAATCTCCCTAACAACGGAGCAAACCGAAAATAGTTTTTTTGTTGACATCAAGTTAGGCTGGTTGTTAGGGAGATTAGGCATGTTTGGAATGTTTAGGTTATTCCCCCAAGACACTGAAAAATTTTGACCTGTTTTTTAAAATGTTCTGAAATTCTTGGTAACGTAATTAAATTCATGAAAGCGACTAAAAGTTAAGTAAGCGAAACCGAAAGTGACGCCGTCAATAAAAAGGGTTTTCCCCAATGACATTTTGAAAAAGGAGTGACAGAATCCGGACATTACAGACTACTATCATGACGTTTCTGATTTCGATTCCGAAGAATGGCGATTTTCTTGTGAGGAACAAAAAAGGTGTATGAGAATTGTTTGTTCAGTCGTGAAAAAGTTGTTCAAAAATAATTTTTTTAGAAAATTGTGTGGGAAAAATGTAAATGGATTTCCTGAAGAAATTATGGAATTCTTGAAAAATCTTGACATGGATGAAAAAAGAAACCATTAGTGACAAAACTGAAAAAATGCGTAAAAACTTTATTGAAAGCGGATGGCAGGAATTCCAATTTACTGAAATTGTCAGATAATGAAGTCGTTTTGATGAAATCTTTTTTCAAAAACAGGGTGACTGCTAATGATGAGAGATTGTTGTTGGTGGAAAATGTGTTGTTTCACAATGCTTTGAGAAAAATGGCAAAGTATCTGAAAAGGATTTGAATTTTTTAATTTTTTTTAGGAGGGGAATAAAATGTCTATTGATAAGGAAAAAATACTAAAATTGCATGTAATTGATCCGATTTGTTGCAGAGGTTGGATGAGAATGCCAAGTGTCAAAGCATATCAAACGCTTTAGACCAATCTGGTTTGAACGAGATTATTAGCAATTACGATAAATATTTGCAGTTGCCTTCAGACAGTTCTCTTAAAGATACTTACAGACAAAATCTGTTAAGCAGGGTGGCAGCTTACAAAAGCAAACTGGGAAATCATGCTGCAGGTTTGGGTTCCTTAACATCATCCGATGCTCAGCCAAGAGAAAATTTGATTGTTGAAAATAATGAAAAGACTAGAAGAAGAATGTTGACGGGTGATTTGGCTATCAAAAGTGTGAAAGAATTCAGAGATGCTTTGTTGGAAAATGGAATAAGTGAAGAGGATGATGGAATAACAATAGGAAATCGACAGGGATAAAATATATGCATGTTTTGAATGATTTCAGTAGAAATATCAAAGCCAGTGGCAGTCATCATTTGGCTCATCAATGAAAAATAAGAGTGATAAATATGTTAAAAAAGGGGTTTCCAGTAGCTAAAATAAAAAATCCGGCATTGAGAGTTGCTTTTTCAGTTGAAGTAACTCCATAGTTGTTTCAAAGAATGATTGAATCTACCACTCCAAAACAAAAAGAAAGCTCAGTGGAAAGTGGTGGCAATTCTTCTTCGAATGTTGCCAGCGGTAGCAAAGCAAAATATTTCAGTTCTGATGATGAAAGCGAACGTGGGAGAATATGTCATACAGAAATTGAAAAAGTATAGTTAAATTTTTAATTGATGCTTTAATTATGTAAAAAGAAATGGAATTAATGAAGTTGGAAATTTGACATTCCGACTATGATTTAAGAGAAGAAGAATAATCGTGAAAGGTATTGCAAAAAAGAATAACGTCTTTATCTTGTGAAGGTGGTCAATTTGTATCAAAATATACTTTCAGGCAAGTGCCTTTGAGCACTTGGATTTTGAAAGTTTTAATTGAATCTCCAGTGAGAAATTTAAAAGGTGTTTACCCTGCTGACGTTTATCCTCAGCTGAAGGTTGACAGTGACAAAGTCTTCAAAGCTAAATGGATTTGGAACACAGATACCTCCGATAAATGGGTACTCATTGGATTCTTTGCTCTTACACTTGGCATAGTGTCTTAAGTTGGTTGTAAAGTTTTTTGTCATGTTTACGATTACAAGATTTTGACTCTTGGGGATTGTCGCATAGCTATGATGCAGTGCTTGACATTATAACTAAGAAGTTTGAAGAAGCATTGCATTTGCATTGTATGAAGAAAGTCGGAGACAAAGTGGAAGCAAGTTGTGTTTGTAGGTTGGAAGTTAAAAGTCCGATAAAAAGAATTCAGTATCTGAGTTACAACACCTGCAAATGGTGGTGTTTGTATTTTGCAACTTTCAAAGCGGAAGAACGGGCATGTCAAATATGGATCTATACGTGACAACGAGGACTTGCTTTACGAATATTTCAATAAAATATTCTTTTCTCCAACAGGTGGCAAAAACAATTGTGATAAACTACTGTCTTGATAGTTGTGCAGGAAGTGAAATAATTAATCAGTTATGCTGTTGTCCGCCTAAGTCAGAATTAGCCTGTTGATATTTTGTTTTGTTATTGTATGATGATTGATATAGTAATTAAAAATAAAAATATCTTTTATTTCTTTTGAATTGCAATCATGATTACATGTTGAATAGAAACATTTTTTTGTCTGGAATTATTCCTTGTTGCATTCTTGCATTGTCGGGGAAGCTTCATGTGTTGTCCAGAAAGTATGCATAATCGCCGGTTTCGAATGCGAGATTCAACAATGGGTTGGCTTTATTTCTGGATATGTCCTTGTTTCTGAATACGTGTTTGAGGTTTCTTTTATCTGACTCAGGAAAAACCATGATGTAATTGGCATTGCTGAATAAAACTCGGATTTTTTCAGCTCCGTACATGAGGTCCTAACATACAAAGATGACATCTTTTCATTGCTAGGTCTTGCAACGAGACTGTGGAAGTTTAGTCTCCCAGAACAAACATGAGATTGTTAAAAAGCACTAGGGATTCTCCTTTTGCATTTTCTTTTTCAGGGAAGTTGGTTGAAAGTGATGACAAGGAATCGAGGTTGCTTTGTATTGTTGAAATAGCGGTTTCTGGTTCGTTTATTTTGATGAAAGATACTTTGGGAATGCCTTGGTTTGTTTTCTCATTGTTTTTTTCCAATTTTTTCAACAAATCGGCAAAGATTTAAATCATTAGATGCATGGAAATAAAGGATGTTTTTCAAGATTTTTTTGTTTATTTTTGAAAAAGATGCAATGAATTTTTTGATCTATGTTGTTTTTCCGCATTGAGAAGGACCAATAAGAAATATGAAAAATAGGAAGCTCAATGGAATGCAAGAATTTTCATTGATGCTTTTATTCTGAAAAAAAAAAATTGACAAAAAAAAATCAAAATTGATAACCCCAAGGATACGTTTGGAAATCATTGTCATCAATTTGTCTCTTGTTGAAAGTGAATGCAAATTTTTTCGTGGTTTTCTCGTGTTTTATATCTAGTTTTTCTGTAATAGTTATGGTATTGTTTGTGATGCTAGTTTCGAAGTTCTTTTTTCTTAAATCCACACGTTGTAAATGTCATTTGATGTGACCTGTTTGTTTTCTTTGTAATTTTTCTGATTCATCATTTTGAAACCTTTTATGTGGGTTATGTCTTTTTGCAAGCTGGTCGTGTAAGTGTAACTTTTTGACCCTGATGAACAAAAGGACATGATGTGTTCATTTTCATTGAGTTCCGAAACCATTTTGCCAGTTTGTCCCTTCTTCGATTAAACTGTCGCCATTTTCGGAAAAATATATTATAGAATCGGTGTCAAAATACAATATAGACTTGTTTGGTAATGCACAGAGCTTTTCTAGCAATTCAAACCTTGCAAAACAAGTGATGTGACTGTGATTTGTGTAATACAGTTTTGTTTTGCAACTTAACCGAAGGGTGCCCAAGTTTATTTTGTTTGTGTACACTGATTTGTAGCATTTGTTGCACAATATTCCACAATTCCTCAGTGTCAGTGACGAAGAAAGTCCTTGTTTTGTTGTTTTGACAATTTTCCCCATAAGGAATTCAAAATCAATTTCATAACATATCTCATTCCTTCATTTTTTCTATGCTTATCTTGCTGGGATTAATTTTAATCCCGGAAACGTCAACGATACACTGGCATTTTTCAGTATTCCCAAATATTTTTGCTTCAGCACGTAAAATTTGTCAACAAATTGAGAAAATAGTCTTTCTCCTTCAGGATAAATCAACAATTCTGTTATGTGCTTAATTTTGTAACCGTCTGTAACCGCTAGACGAACTTTGCTTAAGCACCAGGTGCAGTGAATTATTCTTTCTTTGACTTTACGCTGAAAATTTTTTGGCAGGTGTTTTTCTTCTGCACATTTCTGGCAGAAAGGGAATAGTAATTTCCCTTTGATTTTGACTGGGTGAATGGGAATGAGCAATTTTTTTTGTGGCAAAACACTGCATTTTACAAATCCCATATTCTTGGATGATGTGTCCGTTATTTTTGATAATTTTTTCAAGCATTCTTTCTTTCCTATGATGACTTGGGGATGCTTCACTGGAAAACTGTATTTATGCTGAACGAATGGATATAATGAATTGAAATCAACGTAAAATATTTTGGCGTTTTTTGACTGATGGATGTCTGTGCAAACAAACGGGTGAAGTTCTTCCTCTGTAAAGAGCATCTTGCATATTTATTGCTACCGCTTGCCAAAAAATGGGATTACTTTGAATTTGTTTGTTAAAGTTGATGTTGTTTTCTTTCAATATTTTTGAAAATTGGCATTCTTTCATGATGACGAGTTATCGATACATGTTTTGCTCTTTGTTTTGATTCGGCTGACAAATTTAAAAAAGTTTTTCTGTAGACGGGATTGAAAGATTGAGGATGAAAACAACCATTGAATTTGAAGGCTGTTCTTGTTGTGGGATCGTAGCTGTCGACGTAATATTGACCCAATTTGATTTCTCCCTGGGGATGGTTTTTCCATCTGAAATTCACATTCATTTCTTTCAAATCTTTCAACCATAACAAGGCCATGCAGCTTTGTCTTTTGTTGCTTTTCAAGTTGTAGCAATAACCTTCCAAGGGTGTTACCGGAAAAACGTTTTTTTGAAACATTTTGAAAAATATGCTAAGCAATAGGGAAGATAGCGTGGTGATGTGATTGTCAAAAAGGAATTTGATACTGGTGATGTTTTTGACTGTGTTGTTAAATTTCAAAAGACATTTTCTCAAAACGTCAACATTATTAGAACAATATTTGAGCAATTCTTTTTTTTTTTCAGAATACCAACATTCCAACTTTTCTTGTTGACAGTCGTTTATATCTTGTGTTGAAAAAGTTTTTGCTTATCATATCTCCTACATAGTCGATGTCTGTGAATTTGTATAGGTGAAAACCTTTTGACACTTCATTTTGTAAACCTAACATGCCTATCGTTTTTTCCAGAGAACTTTTGAAAAACAACAAGCTGTCCAATGCTTGACAGTTTCCTAATCATATAGTGACTTTGTTTCTGTTGCTCAAACATTTGGGGTTTAGATTGCATTTGCAAACCAATCTTTTTAGTAAGAACAAACAATTGAATTTTCCTGCGTTGTGAGTAAACCATCTGCTTTTGAAATTTTGTTTTGATCTTTGGATGAAAAAGTTGGTGTATTGTTTCAGGGTGTTATCTCCTGAAAATTGAAAGCATCTTTTGCAGATTGTCAAAATTTTTGTGCAAACACAAGTTGCAAAATTTGTGAATGATAGTGTAATAAAGAATCAATATTCTTTTTTGTTCTTCATCAGTTTTGGTTTCAAAATTGTATATTTGGACTTCTCGTTTCACGTCTTTGTTGTTTTCAAAAACGTGGTCGTCATCTGGAATTGGAATGTAACAATTGTGACATCTCTGTCTGGATTTTTTGCAAGTGGAACAGTATATTTTTGACAACAATTAAACCTCTTTTTTCCTTTTGAGTTGATGTAATGAAATCATTTCACTATAGAATTGCACTCAAAGCAGTACTTGAAAAGTTGACAAGTTGATAATGTATTGCCTCATACCACGGGGTGCTTTTTGGAATAGTGTTGTGACAAACAAGTTTGGTCAAAAAAAATGTCATATAAAGGACATTTGGTGCTGTTTGACATGGTAGAATTATCCACATTGCAGTCACCATAACATTTTATGCCAATGTTTTCTGTCAAACAAACATGATTCAAAGCATTGCTGATGCATTTCATGCATTTTCTACAGAAATTAACATGTCTGCTGAACAAATACTTTCCTAAATCTTCTACTATGTTATAATCATTATTCAAATATCTCAAAACAATTACCTTGTCGTTAAGTCTTTTGTAAATCATGTTGTCTTTCATTCAGGAGTCATATCAATATTCGAGCTGTGTGTTTCTGGTTGGTCGTAACAAAAAACATCAATTTCCTTTGCTTTTAAATAATCTTCATAAAGTTTTTTTAAATTTTGAACCGTATTTCCATGCAGGTTGATTTCATCCGAAATTTTAGAAATGGTTGTCAATTCTTTATCGGCAAACTGATTGTGGAACCTGTTTTGATGGGCTTGGAAAATGTTCCATTCATGGCAACGTGTGACCATTTTGATTGCTGCTAAAACAGCAATGGTGAAACAATTGTTGGGTTCCACGACTACGATTCCCAAATTGCAGATTGTTTTTTTCAATGTTTTTCCACCGAAAGATTCAATCTTCTGATTCCAGAATAGGTTTTTTCTTTTGTATGTTTATAGTTGTCTCCAATTTTTATTGTTCTGTTTTCCATGGAGCTGATGGATTTTTTTGGCTGTTTTTGATGATTTTGGAATTACCCTGGAAACCACCATGGTTCCTTCCCACGTTCCATTGGTTGTTATGGAATCGTTACTTTGAAGATGATCGTTGAAAATTTCATATAATCTTTCGTTTGTCAAATCATCTTTCAATATGGTGGTGGTGGTGAATTATCTGGTTGGAAATTTATCAAAAAATATTCTCATGAAAGTAGATTTCTTCTTCAGTTACTTTAGAGGTTTTGACACATCTGTCTAAAAATCTTTTCAGCACGTCTTCCAACTTTACATTTTCTGGAATGCCTTCATATTCTTTCATTTTTTCAAAAGTATTTAAATGGAAATTAAATATTTCAGAAACAACTCCTAATCTATCCATCAGTTCTGTTCCCACATGCCAGATTTCTGCATCGTTAAGGCCATTTATAATCTGATTATCATTAGTTTTGATTGCTTTATGGTATGGAATGTAACTTATGATTTTTTCCAATTCATCTTTGGAAAATTGCATGGTGTGTTTTCCATAATTAATTTTGTTCTTTTCAGAATGAAGTATCTGCTCACTTGTCTTCCCAAACCGAAATCACAACCGCACTGAAATCTTGTTTCTTTTTCTTGTTGATTTTCTGGGTTGCAATTGAAAGGGGCTTCTGCAAATATGCCGTCTTCTTGGTCTTTATTATACAAGTCTGCTGGCCAAAGTTGTCACAACACACCAACAGGATGTTTTGTTATTTTGACAGACGACCATGGATTCAAGTAACGCCGTGATTGAAATCTTCAAAACAAATGAAAACAAGGAAGACATGTTAGCAGCAACTTTCCATGATGACAACAAATGTTGTCCCTTTGTTCACGTTCTATTTCAAGAAGCAATTTATGATTTCGTGATCACTAACAGTGATCCTCTTCATGTGTTTACTTATTCAGGGGGTGAATTGGAAAAACAGAAGAACTTGACGGTTTATAAAATGATCCCTCAGGAAGTGGAAATGTGCATAAACACTATTATTAATTACGTGGAAATGAGTAAATGTTGTTTAATGTAAATGTTCTAAATGTAAGTAAATATTCTAAATGTTGTTTAACATACGTTTCTGTCAAAGGAACTTTTGCAAGTTCATCTTCATCATAGTTGTCATCATATTCTTCAAAATTAACTCATTTTCTTTTTCTGCTTGATGAGTCAACACCACCTTCATTTTCCAAATGTTCTTGCTGCTTTCGACGTATTTCTTCGATATAATCATTTAAATTATGACATATAATATTGAATCTGTCAGCATTTTTGAAATTGAAATTTCATAATTTTTCAAATTCTCCCCATTGAACCGATTCTAATAAAGATCTCTTTTCAGTTGACACAGAAGGGTTATTGCTGAATTTCATAGGTTTCCATCTCACAGCAGCTGTTTTATGTTTCTGATAACCCAAAAATTATATTTTTGAAGGTATCATGAGATTCGATAAGAAAGTGTTCTTTGGATGTTTTTGATATTTCCATTACAATTTTGTCATCTTCATTTCATCTTATCAACTTATCAACACACTGACAAACTTTGGAAATATCCGATTTCGATATTTCCAAAAACATCTCTTATAAATTAATTTCCTTCTTCTGCATCAGGATATGCTCTGTATAAATTAAAAGTTTTCTTGATATTATCATAACAGATTTGAATTTGACTATAATCATCATAACTCAGCAATGTGTGAATACATATGGCATTAACTTTTTGATAAACAGTTGCCATTCTAAAAAAAATTAAATCCAATTTATTTCATAGCATATGTTTCTTTTGAATGAATTTAAATTAATAGATAAAGTATTCTCATTCTCAATTCCTATATCCTCCGTTTCACTTTCCTTGCTTTCATCGTAATAACCTTCACATCCACAGTTAGTTATTTTAAAGTTCACATTACTTCCAATTATTAATTTCTTTTCACTTATTTCCGATCTAACGTGAGAATGAAAATGATTGATATTTGTGGTATACTTCATACATCCCACATGTTTCAATTGAACAAATTTCATATGATCCACATCTCTCATCTGACCTGTTTTTCCAGCAAAATGGAGCATTCTATTATTCAAAACAACACCAACATCTTCAATATTTCCAGTATAATCCAACTTAACTTTTGCTTTATTGTAATTAAACAAATAATTCATAAAAGAATTGAAATATTGGTGACATTTATTGCATGTAAATATTTCCAATATATTTCTGCTTAAGAATTTATTATTCATTGCTCTCAAAATGTCAAACCATTCCAAATTTAATTCTTCAACCTTTTCTCTCAAACATGGAATACAATAAGAAGTAACAGAAGATAAAGTCATCCAGTTAGAATGATCAGCAAGTGGAATAGAATTTTTAATAAATAAATTATTAAAACATTTTCCATAACCCAAATGAAATATTGATTTGTGAATATATTCATTTTCATTAACAACTATTGAAGACTTAATATAATTTCTATAGTAGTATTCTGCAGGACAATAAAAATAAATACAAAAACCCAAGTTAATTTTGTATTTATATATAATAAACCAACATATTAGGAATGTCATACCAACTGTTGAAAATTTTAACTGATGATTTATATTAATTTCTTTTAACAATTAAACCCTCATATCTTCCATCAAAATCTTTACAGACATTTGAAGTTTTACTGGGTTCACCGATATACAACTTTCTATATTTTTCCAGCAAACGTTTAGGTTTTAATTTATATAAAGCAGAACAAACGTAATACAACATAAATAGATTTACATCAGAAGGATAGTGTTCCAACAAAACAGTCAAAGCAACTTTGACTCTAAATTCATCCATACCTTCCTTATCGAATCTCTTTCAATCTTCTATAAGCTTCACATATCATTTTGTAATAATATACCAATCTCAAGTACACCTCTTAAAATTTTATGCTAATTAAGTATCCTACTTAAATTATTTACTAATGAACTCTCAAAATGCACAAATTTTGAGTACCAATCATTTATATATTTATGAATTTTAATTAACATGCAATTCACTTCACAAACGTTGAAATCCAAAACTTATCACGTCTTTACTGTTTTTGCATAGTAAGTTTCTTCTTCTTCTTAATATATTTTATTTTTTTTCTTGTCTCACAATAACACAAGTCTTCTCTCTTTCTTCACAATTTTTCCTTCAATTTTTCACGTTTCACTTAATTTGTGATATTTATTACTAACGTAACAAAATTCTTCAAGTTTGCATCAGATTTTAAAATTCAAATCTTGAGAACTAGTGCAAAATTTCTAGATAAATTCTTTGTTTTCATTAGTATTTTGATAAAACACTTCTTTCGATGTCCAATTTATGTTTTGACATAATTTGCAATCACTATTTTTCTGTCTCAGTTTTGTATATTCTGCTTCTTATTCTTCTGTAATTTTTGATAATTCTTTATATTCTTTTAATATAACATCAATATTTTTTCCCATTTTTAGAACAATCTAAAATGAGTGAAAAACAATATGTAGCAAAATTATTTAAATACAAAATGAATCCGACTCAAAAAGACATCCAAAACTTAGTAGATTGGTTATACGATTCGGTTGAAAATATACACAATAAACTACTAAAGAATTTTCACGAACCAATCAAAATTGAAGAAGAATCTCTCTCTATAAGCAAAGGTAATTTATTCACAATTTAATTTCATATATATTTAGTTTATTAATTTACAATCATCTAGACATCAATACCCCTCTGCATATGTACATAAAATTTCCAATTTCAAATAAGGTTTATCAAAAAAACCACTCTATTAGCAGACACATACCCGTCTGTACAAAATCTTGAATTCAAATTCACATTTGGTATAATCAATATGTCATCTTTATATTTCAATTCATAATTCATATCTGTTATGGATAAAGTATCCCCATCAAATGAAGTAAGAGTACCCACATTAATTTTATAACTATTTTTTTTTCATATCTCCATGGGTAGTTGTATAGGAAAAATTTTCATAATTAACCCTATATAATTCCAATTCCACCCCTCCAAAAGGATTGGTTCGATTAAGTTCTTCCAATTTCAATCTCCCACCAACATTGGATCTCATTGTTATTTTCAAATCTTTGATAACACGATGCATTTCAGTATCGCGATGATGAAACAAAGAAAGGTAATGTTTTTGACCATCCAAAATCAAATAAAATGCAGCAATCACATCTGGATTGGTGAAAATTTTACTTCGAAATATATACCTGGTTCTTTTTGGTAACACATTGAATGCACGTCTAGCAGCAAACACAGTATCTCTAAAATTAATCTGTCTATCCACTCCCGTCACATAGGGAACATAAATTTTGTCAACATGTATCTCTGGATCTTCATTTCTTTCAGCATCTTTATGCCAAAATTTCACAGTTTTTGTAATCATTCCATCAACCATAATTGTCTTCATTTTTCCCAGTAAAAACACCAATAAAATAAAAAGAAAGATGAACCAGAACTTGTTAACAAAGGTCTGACACTTGGTGATGGTTTAGATACAATATGGATACCCCAAGAAAACAGATATGGAAGTTACGAAGCATACTTTGAAAAAAAAAAATTTGTTTAATCATTATGTAAGTTAATATGTTACAAACAAGTGTCATATTTAAAGTTCATTAAGATATTTTCATTTTAATCACATTTTTTTTAAACTTTTTTCCTTGTCCAACTTGCATTCCCTTTCCCATATAATTCCACCTTTTCTTACTCAAATGTTTCAATTGATGAGAATCAGCAATAATGTTTTCCATATTATTTATATATGCTTTAGCAAACATCTACAATAAAATTTTTATATTTTTCAGATTTTTTTCTCTTACAGAGAACAAGTCAGAAATCGTGGGTTTAAATCATTTATGATCACTGCCACCAGCATGGCTTGGAGATTTAGTGAATCAGAGAAGGTTACAAATGGATTCCAAATCCTTTTTCTCCTTTCGTCAGCATAATGGGACAAATCTCTTTCTTGTTAGTTCCTTAGATGAAAACACTCCTCTTTCCTCTCTGGTTATTCAACGGGTTTTGCAAAAGACCTGCACATCATTTGCAAAACATATTGAGTACCAGATCTACTTTCACGTTTTTTTTTTGAATTACTTTTCTCATTCAAATCTTGACAAGTCAAAACATGTCAAGACCTAACAATTTCTCTTGAACTTTGCAATGTTCCAATTTGTCTGCAACACAAACCACGACTATGCAAGTTCATTCTTCTCACTCCTACTTGTACCCTACTTCTTCAAATTCTTCGGTCTATTTTCCTCACTTTCCCCATTATGTTTGACTTCAATTTCACAATTAATTTCATTTTCTGTAAATAAGTTCAAATTTGTACAAGTTTGTTTTGGTTCCAAATATCTCTCATATGCCACTGCAACTTTGTCTGAATGTTTATTTTCTACAAAAAAATGTTAGCATTCATCTGTCATAGTTCAAACTGTTTGATACAAATGTCAATGGTTAGGATTTTGATTGAATCAGAAAATGTACTTCAACCACAGCGACAGAAAAATTATAGTTTCCAAACGGAGACAACTTTAACTTTTCTCCTTAACAACTAACACACCTTCTTCCCCCTTTTGATTTGCATTTGACACCCTTCCTCTCTCAAGAATATCTAACCTAGAGAAGAAAATTCACAGCCTAATATCAAAGCAGGAAATGTGTGTAATGATACTATCCCTATGCATGTGCCACTTTCAGACAAGCACTTCACATGAGGAAAATATCACATGCAAAATCTGCCTTTGAGTTCTGAAACAAGATCTCAAACAATCCAAAGTCCTTGTTTGGTACCTTGAATATAAAGAACAAAAGCCATAATCTAATTTCTTTGGTGATGTAAAGTATTCAAGAAATCAAAACAAAGACCAACAGAACAAATAATCCAAGTTAAAAAGAAAATCAAACATTTTCGAACTTGATGAACCAGCATAACTACACAACCAAAGAGGTCAAACATGTTGATCTATCTGCTGATCTTCCTCTACCTCGCCTGCAACATTCGGCCCTTTTATTACAACTAGAAACAGAAAAAAATGAAGACTACCTGGCAGAATACAGAATTGATGAGTCTGTTTCTAAGTCTCCACAAGAACTGTTGCCAAAGGGTGTGACTTCACATGAACAAAGAAACTTCTGAACAAAAATAGATCTGTCGGTGTCAGAATTACAAAGATCCAAATTATTCCATCAAAAAATGCAAAACAGTGAGCTCAAGAGAAGCTGGAATAATCAAACTAAATAAGTGAACATTTTTCTCATCAATGTGAAAATTAATTTTCACATTCATCTACGACAATCAAAGTGACTCTGAAAAGTAATTTGTTTTTGCTCAGAAGTTGCAGAATGATTTAAGGAAGAGGGCATAACTGTTATCCTCCTCATGGTCTGAGTGTTTTTCTTTTTTCTGTCACTGGAAAAAAAGGTCAACATCGATGTTATACTCCTGAAAATCTGAGGGGGTATGAAGATTGAGATGACATTCCACATCTTCCAGCTTCTTTTTTCCCAATTAAACTGTGGAAATAGAAAAAAACAAGCTGTTAGATCGATTGTTATAAAAACAGCACAGTGACCAAGACATAGCCAGATATCCCTTCCATCCAGGAAAACAAAATAACAATTTTAAATCCTTATAGACGTCCCTCAATTTTTTTATCCTCCTCCTTCAACGCATGGCTTTCCAAATCGTAACAATCCTTGTAATCAGTCAAAGTTTTGTAAAAAGTCTTGAACATGTACACGTCAGACAAAGTCTGTAAGAAGTGCTGTGTCTGACAAATCACTCTTGAACCAGTGACTAATTTTTCTCTATCCAAACAACTTTGGTATTTTCCAACCGGTGGATACTATTCCACCACCTAAATTCAGCTGGAAAATGACAACACAAGTTGAGCTTCTTCAATGACGTAGCTTCCTCTTCAAACAAGCTCCAGCCAGTCAAGTGGCAATCGCAGCAAACAAAAAAACAAGCTTGTCGTTCGAATATTGGAAAAAGAAAAGTTAGTCACAAGCATCAATAGCAAAGTGTATCTCTGTCCCAAGCCACAAAATTTTGTAATAATTGACAGCAGTGAAGTATATGTTGGGTACAGCAGTGAAATGGAACACAAGATTAGCATTGCAAGAGTGCAACTTCAAAACATAATTTAAGCCACCAAATAATTCTCAGTGAACTCTGATTGTCCAATCTCCACATTGATCCCATGATATTCATCATTCTCCTTCCAATCAATTTGTCATATTTGTATTACTTATATAGTTTTCTGAATATTAAAATATTTATAACAACTTACCTTTGTTTAGTCGATTAATGTTCGTTCTTGCTTCAAATTCAAATTCAATTACTTGTCACAAAGTTCATCAATCACTTAAAAATGCACAGATTTTAAGATAACCTCTTAAAATGCTGGCTTTCTAAGTGTTTCACTTCAAATTCCAATTTTTGAAGAGCCCAACAATCGTCAGCGAATGCATGACCACTTACACATGCTCACTTAACACCCAATTTGCATACAACAGCAAGCTTCGCTCAATTGCAAAACCAACTCCACAGAAATCTTTCCAACACTGAAATCAACAAGTTTACAAAAAATCATTCCAATCCGACTTCACTATCCGACACAAAATTAAAAAAAAAAAAATTTCGCTTATGCAAATCAACACAAACAGAACTTGACAACCTGTCAAAATATGATTGATATGTTCCAGATCAAATGCATAACCACTTAACAGTGCTTGGTTAACACCCAATTTGCATACAACAGCAAACTTCCCTTATCAGAACTCGCTTCACTCGCTCTCAAAAACTTCCAAACTGCAAAACAAACTCCACAGAACTCTTCCCAATGCTGAAAACAACAACTTTATGAAATTCGTCTCAATCTGACTTCTCTATCTCGCACAAAATTTGAAAAAAACAACCTCGCTTATGCAAATCATCTCAAGTACCACTTGAGATTATTCAAATTTTTACTGTTTACCTGTTGCTGTTCAAACAACCCATTTCTTATTCACACAAACAGTTTCTTCTAACTGCAGCTGCAAAAATAACTCAACAGAAGTCTCCCTAATGATGAAAAGGACAAGTGTATGAAAAGTTAACTCAAATGGACTTGACAATCGACCACAAGATCCGAAAAACCGTTTCTTTGAACTCTGACGAGAAGAAATCGGTCCGCTTGGTCTTAAAAACTTTCAAACTGCAAAACTAACTCCACAGAAGTCTTCCTGGCGATGAAAGGAACAAGTGTGTGAAAAATCAGCCAAAGCGCCATTTGCATTCGACCACAAGATCCAAAAAACCAGTCAAGAAGCTTTGAGAAATTCACCAACAGTCACTTTTTCACTTCGCAAACCTTCACCATTTCTCTTGGACCTCGCCAAAACTCCGCCATTTCTTTGTTTTCAGAGTGAGTCTGCTATCGCATGGAGTGGTCACCCACTCACCAGGCTTCCCATTAAAACGTCTTTTAAATATGTTAATAGAAAAATTAGAGGTCACTCCACCCCAACATGATCCTTAATACGCCCTTTCCATTAACGCATTCAAAAAATCTGGCTCTCTGATTGGTAGGTTTTTTGCATAGAGGCCAAATTACCCTTACCACTATAATTGATTAAATTTTGATCGGGGCTTTCCTCTTTCTCTTCACACTCGGAGAATCTTTATTAAGAGTTTTCACTTGTTTTTTCTCTTTTTTTTTTCAGTGCTTCTTCCGATTTGTTTTTTCTTCTTTTGTTTCTCAGAAGGCAACATTTTTGTGAAGCATTCATTTAATAAAATTAATGAAAATCATTGTGTCTTGGTTTTCATAAAAAAAGCCTTCAGGTAAGATCCATTATCCTTTGCAGTTTGAATTACGTTGATTGGATTTCTTTTGGTTTCTTTCTTCATTTTGAACTGATGTGTTTTGTTGAGACAGGCTGGATTTGTTACAAGTTTTCTTGTTTCTTGTACTTCATTGTTTTTCCCAGATTTGGATTATGCTTAAAAGACTAAAAAACAAACATGACAGTATAGAGGTATTTGGTTTATTTTTGATTGTGATGCATTGTTGCTCGACCAGTTAATGGTTTTATAATTTCTTGATCTAATTGTTTAATCTAGCTGGAGTGTAATGGTTTTGTCATTTCTTTTCAGCATTTGTTCCTTTTCTTTGTGGGTTATAACAATTCCTATCATTTACATTCACTTTTTGTTTATTCATAAAGCACATCATTTGAGTCTGCAAAAATTGATATATCATTCGGTTGTCAAGCTTCTTTCCAAATCTTTCCTTGGGAACGTTTTTCAAAAAAAAAAAATAAAAAGAATAAAATACAATAAAAAATAAAATACAAGTATTTTAGATTTTGTCATCTTCCTACTCAGTCGAGGTTAATTTCATTCATTGGTATTTTCTCTCTGCTTTGGGTATGATAAAGATGTCACATTCGTGGCTTGCTTTTGTCATTGAACTCTTTAGCATTTCCTTTTTCGATGTTTGATATTTGGACTTCTTCTTCCGTTCATGTCACAGTAGTTGATGCTTCAGTCAAGTTTGCAAATAGAACATTCATATATTTTCTTTTTTTTTTCTCTTGCTTCTAGTTGTAATGACTGCTTGTTCTTTTTTTTTGTCTTTTGCAATTACATCCTAAGTAAACTTTTCACCATTTATGAATGAATCACCTTTATTTGTCTCGCTGTTAAATGACAAAAGGATCTGAAAAATTCCATACATTCTTTTCATTTAATATTGTAACAATCTTTTGTGGATATGCTTCAAAATTTTTGACCAGCCAGTGCGATAGTTTGTCATGCAATTGTTATATATTTGTTGGTGACATGAAGCTTAAAAATTTCCGAAAAACTGCTATGAGATGAGCCGGCTATGTTTACTTCACAGACTTGATTAAATGGATGTGGAGAGATTGAAATGTGATGAATGTTTCCAACTTGTAGATTGATTCTAATTCTTCAAATAATAAACACAATCATCAAGATTTTCCACCATGGTGTTATTTGGTCCTTTTTTTCTGCCATTTTCTGACTGGATTATCTTTTTTTATGTTTGACCTTTTCACAATGGTGAGTTTGGAAGTTTGTTTCATGTTATTATCATTAGCAGATTTTCTTCTTGGTTATACTTTTTTTGTAGTGTAGCAAACATCCTGACAGCAAGCAAGTTCCTATTCATCTTTTTTTTGTAAATGCATATTGTTTTACTTTTTCAAAGATTGTAAAGAGTTTGGATAATTTAATGGTGTTATTTTCTCCCATCGGAGAGACATTTAATATTTCTTCCAATTTCTGATACGATCTTCTTTTTCTTGTTGAATTTGCATGTTTTTCAAGAAAAAATATTCAACCATTCCAGACATTCTCTAGCTTGAAAAAAAAATGTAATTAAACACTGACTAATGTAAATATAAAAAAAAGCTAATTAAAGAATGCTTTTGAATCTTTAAATTAGCAATTCATGATCTTCTCATTCTTTGAGTCTTGTTTTTGCAAATCAAATATCGTCAATATTGTAAAATATTTATAAAAAAAGAATAAATATGTTTGCAAACTTTGTCTGATTCTCTTCTTGTGTTCCAAAATAAAAACTGAAAGTTTGTGATTTTGAAAAGTCACTTGACTTGGGACGTAAAACAGACCTTGTTATGTTGAGACACCTAATTATTCAATTCATTCAGCTGTTACCATGTTGCTAAGAATATTTGTTTTCTTGCAGTCATGTTATGCAATGACGAGGACTAAAAGAAGAAGAAGAAGATTTGTCATGCCTTCAAAAAAATAAGAAAAAGATTACTAAATCAATGAGGAAATGGAATTTTTAGCAATACGGGAAATTTATTTGATAATATTTTTTGAAATCTCTTTTTCATATAAAAAAAATAAAGAACATCGCTGAAAGTTGTGTGTAATTGCAAAATATATATAAAAAATGTTTCCAAACTTTATTGTCTGATTTTTTTGTTCCAAAATAAAACTGGAAGGTTTCAAATTTCAATAAGTCACCTGACTTGTGATGTGGAAAAGACCTTGTCATGTTGAGACATCTGATTCAATTTATTTAACCTTCACCACCTTGCTTAAACAATATTTAAATGCTTCAACAATGTTTCGTCTTTGTAGGTAGCAAAAAAGTTGAGTATTTTGACTAAGAATTTTGTTTTCTTGCAGCCTTATTATGCAATGGCGAGGACTACAAGAAGAAGAAAAAGATTAATAAATCAACAAGACAGTGGAATCCTTCTTATTGGTGCTATAACAAAACCTCTCATTACTTCTTTGCTTGCAGACCTGTTTTGAAAAACAAAAGTAAAAAAACAGCACTGAAAGTTAAGTTTCCCTCTTAGGCACTCTTGTTTGGTCTCAGTCTCGGCTTCTCTCTCAAAATCCCCATGAATTCCATAGGTTAAGTCCCAAACCCTCCCAACTTAAATCTGATTGATTAAAACCTGTTAATCAGTTTGAAAATATCTCTCCCTCAAAAAAATGGCAATCCATCACTTTCATTGGTTGACATGTGTCACATGGGGTCAAATCCCAGAATGTGATTGGTAAGTCAAATTATATTTCCCTCACAAAGTATACTATTTAAACAGAGAGTATTATGAGAAACATAGGGCTGAGATTTCTTGCAACAAGGTTAGATAGAACAAAAATTGAGGTAAAGAAACATCATGAGGTTAGAATCGAAAATATAAGGCAAAATATTGAGTTTGTGAAAGGCCACTTGAACCTCATAAAGACATCAACATCGACGGTGAACACAGATCTTCTGGAAGAGCTTCTTGCGGTCTGGTTTGAGTATGCCAACAAAAATAGTCCAGCTTCTTTGCCAAAGAAAAGAACCATGAGACATGAGCACTCAATGTGGCATGATTCCATGATGGAGTCTTAGCAGTTCTGGGGTCCCCGAATCATTGCTCAGCCTGAGACTACAACTGCATACACTTGCCTCTGTTGATGATGCTATTTATCTTGAGTCATTTGGTTCTAAGACAATTGATAAATCATTTTGTTGTTGACAATGGCATGGTTTGTATGTGCAGAAGATTGGAACCAGCTAGTGTGGAACTGGAGAGAACATCAAAATACAGTCATGCTTGTAAGGCCACCTTCAAATGTAGCAACAAACACAGTGTTCAGTGGTTTTCTTCTCCTAGTTTGTCAGGAAAATACTATGTAAAGCTGAGGTAAGAAATATTAAAAATTTGCAAATGCATACAAGACATGTAGATATTGCTATGTTTTTGTGGTTGTCATTATGTATTTGATGTATAGGAGTATCTCTATTCAGAATGATACATGGATTCACATCATGTAGACTTTTTGAGAGCCAATACATCAGTTCTTGTAATGCTGCAAATATTGGTATAAATATTGGCAAACATAATATTTGATAATATATACTTATAATAATATAATATGATATAAAATAATATAATATAATATAATATAGTATATTGATCTATATATATGTAAGTATATACATTTATGTACAACACATGTTTGCATATTCTACCCATTTATATGTATATATGCATGTGATGTGGATATATGTATAGATGTGGATATACAGGTACATTTTGTTTTTTTAGTTTACACAGAGATATAATATTTTGAAGCTATCTGTTCAATGGCTGAATACAACATGAATGTTGAGATTGAGGATGCCAAGAGGAGTGAAGGTTACATGGATAATAGAATGGTAATAACTGCATATGAATTAAGTAGAAATGTAAACAATATACATATAAAGCAAATGAATATACATATGTTTATCATTATTGATATATTGTGATGAACAATACATATATATGGTTTTTTATTATTATTTACATGTATGTAGTTAGTCTGAATTTCTAATTATTGATTGATTAATTTTTTTTCTCTTTTTTTAATGTAGGTTTTATTTGTCGATGCATGTTAAGATTCCAGTAGAGGAGCATACCATACATCTGTTTCAGCTATGGTTATGGAGTATGAAGTCAATTTATTAATTTAAGTCAGTAGATATGTTTATCATTATTGATATGTTGTGATTAACAATACATATATACAGGGGATGGACAAAAAAAAGTGGCCATCCCCAAAAATATAGTCAATTTGGTTTAACTATTACTGGAAGAACAGAAATTAAGGAAAACCATATATTTTTAGGTTGCTTTCTTTGAGATCTGTTCAAAATACTTCTGAAGTGCTAATTTTAAGTGCTGACTTAGAACATATATCAATTTTGAATGCTTTTTATAATGTCTTATGCAAAACTTGCTCCATTTTCGGCCATTTCTTAGAAATTGGATGATATGAACTTGTCCGTAAAATCATCAAAATATCATTCATTCCACAGCAATAAGTTTATAACTTAAGTACAAAGCATTATTGGCAGAGAAGGCAGTTTCACACGCAGTTTACAACGTTTTTGTTGGGGTTTTTATGTGAAAGTTGTATGGCTAGTAAAGCACTTAAAAAAGTCGGCACCTAGAGGGCTGAGATGAAAATTGGAAGGAATCATGAGATTCTTCGCTTCCTTAAAGCTGGAGTTGGCACACACACAATTTAGAAAAAATTCAACATAAGCTATTTTGAAGAAAAAAAAACTTTGTATTAAGTTAAATCAAGTGGAGATTGCAGTCGTGTTCCTGATTCTGGATGGGGAAACTATTGATCGAAGTGACCGTTTTATTACCAGAAGTTCCAAATCAGGCATCCCAACCAAACAACAGATAGCTGATAAATTTTAAGCTCAGACGGGGGACAAAGATTCCGCCAAAACCATTCAGCGCTGCTTAAAAGAGAGAGACATCAAATGTATGGCGAAAAAATTCCAAGAAACCATTTGTGAGTGAGAAGAATCGTTTGTCCCGATTATCATTTGTTCGTGAACACATTAGTATTAGTATTGATGAATGGAAATGCATTATCCTAAATCCCATTGAAAATTTATAGACTGAGTTGAACTGTTTAACAAAAGACCGAAAGTCAAAAAATGAAGCGAACTTTTTGAAATACTCAAAAATGGATTGCAAGCAATCCCCGAAGAATTCTTGCATCAGCTTACTGAACGCATGCCTTGTCAATGCAAAGCTGTGATAAAATTGCAAGAAGTGCCATCTAAGTAGTGAATGGTAGCTACTGTAGGTGTGCATCGAAATTACTGTTGTTGTTGTAATAGTTTGTAAATAAACGTGATTGATGATTATGTAAACAAATTCACGAGAGTCGAAATGAAGAACGTCAAAGATATACCAGAAATTTGTAAACTATTATTTATAAAACTGTTCAACATTTGAGTATTTCAAAAAACAGTGATAAACATTAAGACTTGAGATATTTAATATTATTTTGATGCATAGATCCTAAAACAATCATTTCTTAACCTCTTCTGTTCTTCCTGTGATGATTATGTTACGTTAACAATAATTTCCAAGGATGGCCACTTTTTTTTGTCCACCCCCTGTATATATGGCAAAATATCTTGAGAAGCATGCAACGGTGGTCGTGCCTTTTGCTAGCAGTGTTATAACTAAGAAACTACCAGGAAATTTTGACACCTATGCCCATGTTGTGCCCACGTAACATTTCCTTCCTAGCTACACCACTGCAATCATTGAGTTAGAGAAGTTAATGAAAATACAAGTCTTAAATGGCGACTCTAGGCGTTTGTTGATCAAAAAAAAAAAAAAAAAAATTCTTTTGTCACATCCCACAGTTTTTTGGATCTTACTATTTCAACAGATCAGTGAGTTAAGAGAGATTATTTTTAAAGCGTGTTCAACAAATCGGGGAATAAGAACCAGGAAAGCTACACAGAAATAAATACAACATGATAACGATATACCATTGTTGTTAAAAAATTTAATCTAAATTACTTTTAAACTTAATACTTTGGGTTAAATGTTATTTTTTAAATAAAGTGTCAGGATGTTTCGATAAAAAAGTCTTAAAACAATATGAAAATAGCTTTCTTTGTACAGCTCTCTTCCCCTCCAGAGTCAATATTTATGTTACAAATTTCCAACAAAGCTACATTTAGCTAGCAATTGCAAACGAAACAAACTAATTATGTAAACACCATGTTTCATCATTGTACACAAAGAACCTCGATTTTATTCCTATGAATTCGATTCAGTTCCTTTCCATTGCCTTCTCTAAATAATATTCAAAAGGCATATGTAACATAACATTTTATGGTGTCTGTGGACTAGAAGATGAATACAAGCCTGTTATATCGAGAGACAAAGTGCTAGGGAAAAACTTTATGCCAAGAGTTGAGAGGGGAAGTTAAATCTTAGCATATACAGCAAGTTCAAATACTAGTCAGTCTGACTGGCACACCAATGTTGAATGTTGCAGTGCAAAAACAGCTCATGGGCAGGTTTAAACGAAATGGGTGTTGTTATATGGGCTGTTTTCACTGCATGTCTGCCTCACAAATGGTGCCTAGTTAATGTACATTTATTTTATATACATACAAAAATTAATCTGGGTGCCATGTCAAAAGTTTGCATTAATCGCAGTAATTTAGAACAATTTGTTATCTACGATGTTCAGAGCCAAACAGCAGACTATCAATGTCAGGCCATGTTGGAGGGAAAATTAAGAGTTTACCACTGCATGAATCAATGCAAATCATCAAGAATGAATCGAGTCTCAGTGTAGATCACATTAATTTCCACGGGTAAACGTGCCATAAATAACCATGATATTTGCCTGAAACGGCACTATATAAAAACCTTCCCTTGAAAACAAATAAAACTCCACATGCTACCTAACTTACAATTCTGATATTTGGTTTCTTTAGTCAATTTCTGTTCCAGGAATGTCTAAGTTGCCACATCTAGCTGATGTAATGTGTGAAAGAAAGCTGCATTCTAAGAAAACTATACGATTTTCCCTAGAATAGCTGTTAGAGGATCAAGGACAATCAGATACCATCCTAGCTCTAACCATAAGCAATGCGGACTAGGGATCAGCGGGTGTTATTGTATGAATCAGTTCGCACTTTATGGGAAACCAAAGTTTTTGGGTTCCGGGGAAGTATGGTTGCAAAGCTAAAACTTAAAGGAATTGATGGAAGGACACCACCAGGAGTGAAGCCTGCAGCTTAATTTGACTCAACACGGGAAAACTCACCAGGTCCAGACATAGTAAGGATTGACAGATTGAGAGCTCTTTGATTCTATGGGGGTTGTTCAAGGCCATTCTTAGTTGGTGGAGTGATCTGTCTGGTTAATTCCGTTAACAAATGAGACCTTGACCTGCTAAATAGTCAGGCGATTCGGGAATCATCCTCGACTTCTTAGAGGAACTGTTGGTGTTCAACCAAAGTCAGGAAGGCAATAACAGGTCTGTGATGCCCTTAGATGTCCAGGGCCGCATGCATGCTACACTGATGATGGCAGCAAGTTGCTCCTTCACCAAAAGATGTGGGTAATCTTGTGAATCATCATTGTGCTGGGGATAGATCATTGTAATTTTTTATCTTGAACGAGGAATTCCTGGTAAGCATGAGTCATCAGCTTGCATTTGATTATGTCCCTGCCCTTGGTACACACCACCCATCGCTACAACCAATTAAATGGTTTAGTGAGGCCTATGGATTGGCACTGTCGGATTTGCAAGACTCTGACGGAGGCCAAGAAGTTGGTCAAACTTGATCATTTAGAGCAAGTAAAAGTTGTAACAAGGTTTCCGTAAATAAAGTTAGCCATTCACCTCACCAGATTCAGTCTTTTATGCTCCACGACTTGTGCACACTTGATTTTCATGGACGAGTTGAGTATGGATGCAGGATGTAGGCGCACTTCTGGTAGGCAACCTTTGACGTCAGTTACCCTGTGAGCCAGAAGGTCATGAGAAAAGATGATCTTTTGGGATAAAGCCTCTCGATTGCATGTCTCGTGGATAACTGTGGCCTGTCGCAGCGTGTGCCTCCCCTTGGGGTAGGCTGGTGTCCTGTTTTGTTGGTCTAGTTGTTGACTGTGGCATACGGGATGCCTTTAGGCTCGAACCACAGCTGGTCAACAGGGCGGTGATCACACATGCACTGAGGATGTTGGCGTCCATACAGTTCTATCCGACTCATCTTGAAGCACGGACCAAGGAGTCTAACATGTGTGCGAGTCTCTGGGTGATCGAAACCCATGGGCGCAATGAAAGTAAAGGCAGATTTTGCTGCTGAGGTGAGAAGCCCTCCCCTCTTGGAGAGGCTGCATCATCGACCAACCTATTCTACTCTTAGAAAGGTTTGAGTAAAAGCATACCTGTTAGGACTCGAAAGATGGTGAACTATGCCTGAACAGGGTGAAGCTCATAGTGGCAAAAGACTAATTGAACCATCTAGTAGCTGGTTCCCTCTGAAGTTTCCCTTAGGATAGCTGGAGCTTGGATGCAGTTTTATCAGGTAAAACAAATGATTAGAGGTCTTAGGGTCGAAATGATCTTAACCTATTCTCTAACATTAAATTGGTAAAAAGTCTGACTTGCTTAACTGAAGCTCGACATTTGAATGCAAGCTCTTAGTGGGCCATTTTTGGTAAGCAGAACTGGCAATGTGGGATGAACCAAACACTGAGTTAAGGTGCCCAAGTTTATGCTCATCAGACCCCACAAAAGGTGTTGGTTGATATTGACAGAAGGACTGTGGCCATGGAAGTAGGAATCCGCTAAGCAGTGTGTAACTAATCACCTGCCCAATCAACTAGCCCTAAAAATGGATGCGCTCGAGTGTCACACCTATACTTGGCCGTCAGAACAAGTGCAAAGTTCCAAAGAGTAGAAGGATGTGGAGGTTGTGACACACCCTTTGGCACAAGCCAGGGTGAAACAGCCTCTGGTGCAGATCTTGGTGGTAGTAGCAAATATTCAAATGAGAACTTTGAAGACTGAAGTGGAGTAAGGTTCCATGTGAACAGCAGTTGGACAAGGGTTAGTCAATCCAAAGAGATAGGGAAATTGTGTTACAAAGTGCCCAATTTTGGTCCGCCTATCAAAAGGGCATTGGGTTAATATTCCCAAACCAGAACAGGGATACTGCCACCTAGTGGCACCAGTGGTAACGCAACCAAACTCAGAGACGTAGGTGAAGGCCCCGGGAAGAGTTCTCTTTTCTTTTTAACAGGCTGTAACCCTGAAATTGGTTTAGCCGGAGATAGGTTTTCATGTTCTGTAAAGCCCCACACTTCTTGTGGGGTGCAGTGCGCTTTTGAGGTCTCTTGAAAATCCGAAGGAGTTGTTCATTTTCTTGTCTGGTCCTACTCATAACCACAGCAGTTCTCAAAGGAGACGAGTCTCTAGTTGATAGAACAATGTGGGTAAGGGAAGTCAGCAAAATGGATCCGTAACTTTGGGAAAAGGATTGGCTCTAAGGGTTGGGTCTGTCGGGCTGGGACTTGAAGCAGGAGGACTCATCTCAGGCTGGCTGAGACCTCTCAGGGTCAAGGTCTGACTGTGAAGGGACTTCTCATGGCTGTGACCATCAGGTCGATTCAGCATACAGTTACCAACCAACTTAGAACTGGAATGTACAAGGGGAATTTGACTGTTTAATTAAAACAAATTATTGCAATGGCAGGTGATCGGTGTTGACACATTGTGATTTCTGCCCAGTGCTCTGAATGTCAAAGTGAAGTAATTCATCCAACCACAGGTAAACAGCGGGAGTAACTATGACTCTCTTGCACCCCTGCGCACTAATATTGGTTCACTCGGACCCTTTCACCTTGATGCATATTGTACTTCTAGAGTAAAACTCACACAGATAATCGAGAAATGGTGGTGGAATTCCCATTCTGTGAGCAACAATCAAAAGTGAGTTATGTGAAACCAAGTCAAAAGCCTTCGATATATCAAGGAGCACAATATTCAAGGGCTTGACTTCCTTCTTACACTGTGCTATAGTAGCTCGAAACAATAATACATTTTCTTCTAACCCATCTCGAGATCTAAAAGCCTTTTCCCTTTCAGAAAAGGGAAGCTGTTCACCCAGTCTTTTGGCCATGATCTCGTGGAAACTTCATATGACATAATCTGTCATAGTAATTGGGCAATGGTTAGGAGGAGTGACATTCGTTCGATCTTTTTCGATTAGTGCAGATACACCAATGCAGTACCTGCTAGAAGAATACCCATGCATTAGCCACAGGTTGTACCTTGCAGAAGCCGCTTCAGTTGACTCACCTGCATCCCATCAGGTCCAGGCACCTTATATTTCATTAGACACACCGTTTCCTCTAGTTCGTCATCAGAAATGGGCTCAACTATCCCTTACTGTATAGGACCAGCAGGCTGTGGAGTACGGTTATCCTCTACAGATGGTCTTTCAAAAATCTCGCACCAGAACGGTTCAAGTTCTGAGAGAGTCAGGCCCATTCCTGGCAGTACCCAACTCCCATCAAGAACTTCATGTGCACAACAGGATTTATCTTTCCTAAACAAGTCCTGCAGTTTAGCATAATGCACCCTCCGGCTTCGAACTTAAGTAGTACCTTTCCTGGCAGAGCTGCAAGACACACCAGAACAATGGCTAGCTTTGCCCTCCAGAAAAGGATCCATCCAAATACAAAAGTCTAAATCAACTGTTTCTTGTAAATCACAAGTGCATATGGCATGATGTTGTCGACATCAATGGGAATATCTTAGAAGTTACGAATTTCACTCCTTAGCTTGTAAAACCATCCATTTGTAAGCTCACATCATTCACTGGCCCATTGCTTGAGGAAAGTATGACAAGAGACACGGCTGGCACATCCCCATTAACAAGATCTTGAAACACTTTCCAATATTTAACAATTGCCTCATGCCGCACACCTTTTATGCTCTCAAGAGAATGGTGTGGAAACTTATTGGCAAGCTTATAATTAATATTTTTCTCACTAAGCAGAGTAAGGCAAAGTTCTTCTCTTGCAAGAAGGACCAGTTCTTTGCCATCCCAGCAAGGCTTCACACGGGGAATGGGAACATTCTCCATGTGATACTATTCCTCAAGCATATGCCTACGATGGACATTAAGGCCTCTTTCTGTTTGATAAGCTTTCACACAATTTTTACATACATACAAATCACCATCTGGTGCACCAATTGAAACAAAAGCAGAAGCCGCCTTGGCTGCTCGTTGTATATTCATATTCATTTAAATCTGCTCGAATGTAATATTAACTATGTACAGGTATGTTCGCAGGCACATATTAAAGACCCAACAGGGGACACAAATGTGAACGTCTACCTCCTTTATCCCCCATGCCTCGTCATCTAATTAGTGACACTCGTGAATGGATTAACGAGATTCCCACTGTCCCTATCTACTGTCTAGCAAAACCACAGCCAAGGGAACGGGCTTGGCAGCAACAGCAGGGAAAGAAGACCCTGTTGAGCTTGACTCTAGTCTGACTCTGTGAAAAAACATGAGAGGTGTAGAATAAGTGGGAGGAGCAATCCGCAAGTGAAATACCACTACTCTTATCGTTTTTTTACTTATTCGGTGAAGCGGAGCTGGACGTCATGTCCACATTTTAGTGTTAAGATCGCTTTTTTGCCGGTCGATACGAGCCAAAGACACTGTCAGGTTGGGAGTTTGGCTGGGGCGGCACGACTATCAAATGATAACGCAGGTGTCCTAAGGTGAGCTGAATGAGAACGGAAATCTCATGTAGAACAAAAGGGTAAAAGCTCACTTGATTTTGATTTTCAGTATGAATACAAACTGTGAAAGCATGGCCTATCGATTCCTTAGTCTTTATGAGTTTTAAGCTAGGGGTGTCAGAAAAGTTACCACAGGGATAACCAAATGATTTAAAGTATGCTCACGATTTCATCCCGCCCATCCCACCTGCTTTTGTTTTATCCACATCCTTGTGTCTTAGTTCTCTCATGTTCTTAAAATTGGAAGTATTGATGGCCTATGGCAATTATTGTGGATCAGGATCATATGGAGTTTTTAATGACAAATGGAATAGACAAATGGGTGTGGTGCTAATATATTTTAATAATGATTAATTAGATAATAAGGTCTGTGATTCACATGCTGAAGTCTATTCTTTTATATTGGCTAAAGCTTAGAGGTTTGATTGATACATCATTACATCAAAAATATGCTTGTGAATATTTAAGTTCTTAATGGCAATTTGACCTGGTCATGGTTTTAACAGAAAAGGAACAATATATTATACATATTTCTGGATTTTGTAACTAGACCTTTAAGAGAATTAATTTACTGAAGGACAGAACAATATTTAATGTATTTTTGGATTTTGTTTTCACTGTGATGACATTTGTGTTTGAAAATTTTTATAAAAATGTTCTTTAGGTAAATGTAAGATAAATATATTGCTGTAATTTATATTTCAAATGATTTACCAGATGGAAGGATTGATTCATACTATTTAACTCCTTGGGTGCAGACTTCCTCCTTTTCTTGTCCTTCTTTCAAAACTTAACTTTAGTAACTGTAATAGGGTTGTTAATTGTCGCAGTAAGTGTTTCGGTACCTCTTTTACTTTTTTTGTTGTTGGAAGGATGATCTGTGCTTTGGGTAGCAGCAGGTGTTGTGTCGACTGGACTTTCATTGTCACAAGAATCTAAAAGGTGCACTAAGCTCTTCTTTACTCTGGTGTAAGGTTCAGAGGCATGAACGTTTGATTCCAGGCAACAATGGCTGGTTAGAAACTTTTTCAGTCCAGCAACTATTGGGTCAGTTTTAAACTGTGACATTATCTTATTTGTGCCTACTGCCTTAGCAGCAAATTCATCTGCATTTGTCTTAAGTGTTTTCGCAACAGAATAATGGATTCCCATTTAAGACATAGCACTGCCGACTTTGAACATACTGTCAAAGGAGTCAACATCATCATCATCATCATCCTTTGAGATGGTTTTCATGACATGTTTCATATCTGCTGGATTGGGTTTTCCATGTTTCTTGTGTTAAGTCTGTGAAGACATTTAAGGAATCCACTGAGCATTTGTTGCATTTCTGAAAACTTTTCCATGTGAATTAATGCATTGTCAGCTGTTGGAAGAAACTCTATGTTCTCATCGATGGTTGCTGCAAATTTGCTGATTCCAAAGTAGTGTGGGGACTGCCACATTTTCCATCACATTTAAAAAATTACCAAAAATTTTTCAGTGTTGCAGGGAAATCCCCTAACACAGCAAGCTGATAAATTCCAAACATTCCAAACATGCTCAATCTCCCTAACAACCAGCCTCACTCGGTGTCAACAAAAAAACTATTTTTGGATTCGCCGGTTGTTAGGGATCTGGAATGTATGGAATGTGGGGAAATCCCTCAACATCAGGTTTGGGGAATCACCTTTTTCCTAATGACACCATTTCCAGCCACTTCCAGGAATTTCATAAAAATTTTTCAAAGTGTCACTGGGGAATACCCTCAACATTCCATACGTGCTCAATCTCCCTAACAACTTGAACAGCTTGATGTAAACAAAAAAACTATTTTCGGATTCGCCGGTTCTTAGGGATATCTGGAATGTATGGAATGTGGGGAAATCCTTCATAATTAGAAAAAGACTCTACTGACCATAAATATTTTTAACAACAACTTTAGCAACTTCATTGTCAGTCCAACTTATGGTTTAAATCCAAATATATTTTCATAAGTGTCAATCATTTCCAACCTGTAATGTCCATATACTAGTGTGTCTATTTTATTTTCAAGTATTATTCTTTTATCATCTTTTGCTGACAATGCAATTTTTTCTACACTTTCAGTATACAATTCATGATTTCGGTGTCTTATTAAATTCATTTTTCTAATTTGTTCTTCTTCACTAAATAAGCAATCTTTATAATTTTGAAATGTTATATTTTTTTCAATAACATTTTTTTTAACACCTTTGCATCTATTTTATAAGAATATAATTTTGCTCTGAGCCCTACAAATTCTTCTATTTGTTTACCACCACACTCATCTTTCATCATTCCAATTACTTATTTGTTTAAGCCGGTTTTAATTCCACTTTTACGATCTTTTCAGTAATTACTTGTGTCAAACATTTTTTCAACATCTGTGGATATATCTTTATAAAAATCTTCAGTTTTAATTTCATACATTAAACTGTCAGTATCTGTAAATAACAACCGTGAATTTTCACCATATTTTGGTTTAATATAATTATAATTAAAGTCTTATTCAGATCCAATATGCTCATTCCTAGATATAGGTTTATCAAGCTTAACTTTTTTCTTATGCATATGCACAGCAATTAAATTTTCAGAAAATATTGTTCTTTTGTCAAAATTGGTTTTTGAAAATAATTTTAATGCTTTTTCTTCTCTGTTAACTAATTGTATATCAACTCGGTTTCTAACATTCTCCATAGTTTTCTCAAATACAGAATTATTCATAAGTTTGAAAAAGTCTTTTTCAAATTCATTTTTTGCATCTGTTCTCAGTTTTGTATTTAAATCAATATATTTTTTCATAAAATCTTCTTCATAAAATTTAATACCTTTATAAATTCCACTAATTTTTAATTTCAAGTTTTCACTATGTAAAACATATTTTTCTTTATTATTCAAATTTGGAATTAATTTTTCAACACCTCCTGCTCCGCAGGTGTCAACTTTTAATCTTTCTGGCGCTAATGGGTATTCATTATGTAAATCATGCAGCTCTTCAGGGTATTCCAAGTCAACTTCTAATATACAAGGAAATTTTTCCCAATTTTGTAATTCTCTTTCATTCATCCATTTAAAATCTCTCACAGGAAGTTTCTTACTCATTGCCCATCCATAAAGATTATTTGCATCTAAATAAACAAGATATACATTCTCTTCTTCAGGATTATAATTTGTCATATATTTATTATTGCTTTTTGCATATCTTTTTGTGATAGTTGAAATTCACCCTCGAATTCTATTTTCAATCATAAGGTACATTTGTGGGTCAGATATTAATTCCAATTCAACTTTAGTCATTTTAAACATTGCATCCCATGCCAATCCAGGTGAAGTATAATACCAAGCTGGATCTACCCTATAATTTTTTTTACAAACTTTTCTAAAATTTTCAAAAACATCTGCCAAAAGTATCACATCAGTTTTCTAATATAAGTCGTGATATGATCGCATATCTTTAATATTAAATTTTTTCCAAACATTTTGTGCATGTTCATAATCTGCTTCGCTTATATTTTCATTATTTAATTTTGAATAAAATTCTTCAATATCAGGTAATTTTTCTCCATTTAATTTTTGAATATTATCAAACCAATCATATGGAAACACACCTTTTCTAGTTAATAATTCTCTTTCTTCAGCTTCACCATAAAATTTTTAACCAAGTTTCCTAAACGACTTTGCATAAATTTAAAACTGTCAATAAATCTAATTTGTTTTTTAACATTAATTATTTCTTTGATTTTATACTTTTCACTTCCATTTTCATGAATTTTTTCATATTCAATAATGTTTTCTTTACATCGACTTTTAAATTGTTTTTCTGTAATTATTTTTTTAGATTTAAATTTATCAACAATAATCTCTTTTGTAAATTAAATATATTTCTCCTCAGTGTTGGGGATACAATTAATTTCACCTTCTGAAACTCCAACATTTTTAATAAACAAATGACTATCATAATTTTGTAAATTATGAAATATAACTGGAACAAATTTAGGTTTTTTCATTTTTGAATTACAACTACAACAAGCAGCGCCTCGAAATTTTCCAGTGAAATGACAACGATCGGCAACTTTATCGTTTTCAAATTCTTTACTACATGCATAACATTTCTTAGCTGTTTCAAAATCTTTTTTATCCTTTTCTCTAAATATAATCTTTTTTTGAAATTTAAATTGTTCATGTATCTTTTTAATATTATTTTCTAAACTTTCTACAAATTTTGCAGACACAGAGCTTGTACCGTCTCCACCATCACCAGATATTTTTGTATATTTTACTAATTTTGGTTTAAATAAATTATCATCAAAACATTTTATCAAATAGCAATATCCAGACGGTTCATGTTTTTGAAATTGTTTTGTATTATCACCAATATTTTTATCCTCATATTTTAAATTGCATTCAAAATCTGCATAAATTACAAATGGAACATTGTGAATTTTTTCATAATTTTTAAACTTTAATTTTTCTCCTTTATTTGGATAAACAGTTTTTCCAAATGATTTTTAAGAGTTTTTTCATTACTGAAATTTTGTAAACAATAATTACAAATATGTAATTTTCCTTTATGTTTATTTACTTGACTTGAAAATAATCTGCTCATATTTTTAATTAAACAATAATGTTTATCACTGTTTTCATTGCTTATTAACAATATGTTCACATGTGTGTTCACATGTGTGTCCACTAGTGTGTTGCTCCGCTGCAGCTTCGCTGCTGAGACCTCTGGTTGATGAGAACTTCATTCAATAATTTGTTCTGATTTACTTACCCTCAAAGGAAAAATTTCATGCTTTTTATTTCCAAACCTTTCTTCTTCATTATATCCAAAGACATTAATTGAAATATTATTTATTTCAAATTTATCAATATCTGAAAATCCACATCGGAAATTAATTCCTTTAATATTAAAACTCTCAGCTTTCTTTTTTAAAATTTTTGTAATTCTACCAGGATTTCTCAAATTTGGATTGGTTTTCAAAAGTTCATTTATTACCACCCACCACAATAAACATTTTTGATCATCATTTTGTGGATTAATAATTGCATTTTTATTTTTTAAAAATTTTGGGGTTGAAATAAAAGATGAACCAATTAATTGTTGAATGTTATTAATATTAAGAATTACTTTTAAACTTTTATAAAATTTCCATAAACTAGAATTTTTTAAATATTCTTCAAAACTTAGAATAATTTTTTGAACCATTTTTTCATATATTTCATCAAAATTGCTTCCAGTAAAAATTTCTTCATAATAGCTATGAAAATGTGCTTTATCCACAGTTTCTTCTCCAGTTGCAGGATTTGTTTTTTTTCATTAAGCAAACAAAGGTTAATTGTTGTTTTGAACCAGTGGTTCTGAGAGCTTGAGCCTCTGGCTCTGAGCCCTTTGGGCGATCGCTCGATGTGCTTGGATATTTTTTAAAGTTTTTAATCACCAATGGTTTTATTTTTCCCAACACACTCAAAGGATCATATAAAGTCATTCCATATTTTTCCAAATCTAGTTCATAATGTTTTGTAACATTCAAAGCAGTAGTCTAAAAGAGGGGGATTCTGAGACATTTTATGAACTTTAACGATCTTTCAAAAATTGTATCAACTTCCAGTAATTGGTGATGACATCATCAAAGTGATTTCCACATGTCAATCATTCCCAAATCTGGGTCAAACTGGATTCTCAAATTTACCTAAATTTCTCACATTTGTCACATTCTCAAAATTAATCAATTTTGTCGCATTTTCGAAATTTTAGAAATTTCAAAAACGTGAAAATCATTAAATTAAATTTATGATTTTTTATGGTTTGAATCCAAATATTTTTTCATATTCTTCAACCATGTTATTCATGTAATGACCAAATGCAAGTGTGTCTATTTTGTTTTCAAGTATGTTTCGTTTGTAATCTTTTGCTGATAATGCTATTTTTTCAACACTTTCTGTATACAACTCATGGTTTCTGTGTCTTATTAAATTCATTTTTCTAACTTGTTCTTTTTCATTAAACAAGCAATCTTTATAATTTTGAAATGTTATTTCTTTTTTGATAATATTTTTCTTAACACCTTTACATTTTTTTTCTTCTTTTCCTTCGTTGTCTTCACCGTTTTCACCGTTTCCACACATTTTATAAGAATATAATTTTGCTCGTAGTCCTACAAATTCCTCAATTTGTTTTCCACCGCATTCATCTTTCATCATTCCAATTACTTTTTTGTTTAATCCAGTTTTTATTCCACTTTTATGATCTTTTGGATAGTTACTAGTATCAAACATTTTTTCAACATCTGGAGAAATATCTTTATAAAAATCATCAGTTTTAATTTCATACATTAAACTATCTGTATCGGTAAATAATAATGATGCATTTTCATCATATTTTTTCTTAATATAATTATAATGAAAATCGTACATTAAAGTCTTACTAAGGTCCAATATACTCATTCCCAAATATATTGGTTTATCTAGTTTAATTTTTGTTTTATACATATGAACCGCAATTAGGTTTTCAGAAAATATTGTTCTTTTGTTAAAATTACTTTTTGAAAATAATTTTAATGCTTTTTCTTTTCTATTTACTAATTGAATATTAACCCTGTTTCTTACATTTTCCATAGTTTTTCCAAATACAGAATTATTCATTAATTTGAAAAAATCTTTTTCAAAATCATTTTTTGCATTTGTTCTCAAATTTGTGTTCAAATCAATATATTTTTTCATAAAATCATCTTCAGTGAATTTTAAACCTTTGTGAATTTTAGTAATTTTTAATCCTAACTTTTCATATAATTTCAAGTTTTCACAATGTAAAACATATTTTTCTTTGTTATTTAAATTTGGAATTAATTTTTCAACTTGACCAACCTTTAATCTTTCTGGTGCAAGAGGGTACTCATTGTGTGAATCATGTAAACGTTCAGGATATTCCAAATCAACTTCCAAAATGCAACTACCGGACCGAACTTCGTTCGCCGCTCCGCGGTCAGCTCCGCTGTTTCTCCAATTTTCTAACTCATTTTTATTCATCCATTTGAAATCTCTAACAGGTAATTTTTTACTCATTGCCCAACCATATAAATTATTTGCATCTAAATATGGGAGATAAATACTATCTTCTTCAGAATTATATTTGTTTTCCATATATTTATTGTTTGCTTTTGCATGTCTTTTTACAATAGTTGAAATTCCACCTCTAATACCATTTTCAACCATTAGATACATTTGTGGGTCTAATAATAGTTCCAATTCTACTTTTGTAATTTTTAACATTGCATCCCATGCAAGACCAGGTGAAGTAAAATACCAAGCTGGGTCTAAATTATAATTTTCTTTACATACTTTTCTAAAATTCTCAAAAACATCAGCTAATAAAACTACATCGGTTTTCAAATACAAATCATGGTACTCTCTCATATTTTTAATATTAAATTTTTCCCAAACATTTTGTGCGTGTAAATAATCTTCTTCACTTATACTTTCATAATTTAAACTAGAATAAAATTTTTCAATATCAGGAAGTTTTTCTTCTTTTAATTTTTCAATGCTGTCAAACCATTCATATGGAAAAACACCTTTTCTAGTTAACAAGTTTCTTTGTTCTTCATTTTTAAAAAATTTTTTCGAAATATTCATTTCATTTTTATCTAAATTATTAACTAAATTTGCTAAACTAGTTTGCATAAATTTAAAACTATCAATAAATCTAATTTGTCTTTTTACCTCAATAATTTCTTTAATTTTATATCTTTTTTCGCCTGATTCACTTATTAAAGGAAATTCTTCACATTCAATAATATTTTCTTTACCACCGCGTGCGGCGCTGCTTCGCAGCGTTTGCATTTGTTTTTCAGTTACTATTTGTGATTTTTCAAATTTATCAACAATGAAATCTTTTGAAAAACTAATATATTTTTCTTCTGTGTTTGGAATACAATTTATTTCACCTTCTGAAACTCCAAGATTTTTAATAAACAAATGACTATCATAATTTTGAAGATTGTGAAATATAACTGGTATAAATTTTGATTTTTTCATTTTTGAATTACAACTAACACAAGCAGCTCCATGATATTTTCCTGTGTAATGACAATGGTCTCTAACTTTTTCAATATTAATACATTTATTTGTATTTTTGTTTTCTACTTTTTCAATTTTTCCAAACTTGATTCCACAAGCATAACAATTTTTAGATAATCTAAAATCAATTTTATCTGCTTCACTTAATATTATCTTTTTTGGATATTTAAATTTCTCATGTATTTTTTTAATATCATTTTCTAAACTTTTTACAAATTTTAACGAAATGTCAAAATCAGCTTTGCTGAACCTTCGGTTCTGAGGACTTTGTCTGATGTCACTTCGTGTACATTTTACCAATTTTGAGCTAAATAACTTGTCGTCAAAGCATTTTATAAGATAAGAATATCCAGATGGTTCATGTTTTTGAAATTGTTTTGTATGTTCACCAATATTTTCATTTATATTTTTAAGATTACATTCAAAATCTTCATAAATTACAAATGGTACGTCATGCATTCTTTCATAATTTTTAAACTTTAATTTTTCTCCTTTATTTGGATAAACAGTTTTTCCGCATTCGTATTTTGAACAATATTCCATATGATTTTTTAATGTTTTTTCATTTCTAAAATGTTGTAAACAATAATAACAAATATGAGGTTTTTCTTTATGTTTGTTAAGTTGACTTGAAAACAACCTACTCATATTTTTAATTAAACAATAATGTTTGCAGCTTTGCTGCTGAGGGCTTTGCCCGATGTCTCCATTTTCATTTGTTATTAACAATATATTTACACGTGTTTGTTTTTCCTGTTGTTCCAAATCAAATTTACTTACTCTTAAAGGGAAAATTTCATGATTTTTTTCTTCATTGTATCCAAATAAATTAATTGCAATGTTATTATTTTTTTCAAATTTATCAATATCAGAAAATCCACATGGAAAATTAATATCTTTCAAATTAAAACTTTCAGCTTTCTTTTTTAAAATTTTTGTAATTCTCTCCGGATGTTTTAAATCAGGTGTGGTTTTTAAAAGTTCATTTATTGTAACACACCATAATAAACATTTTTGGTCTTCATTTTTTGGATTGATAATTGCATTTTTGTTTTTTAAAAATTCTGGTAAAGGACTATAAGAAGATGCAAGTAACCTTCTAATTTCATTAATATTTAAAATTACTTTCAAACCTTTGTTAAATTTCCACAAACTTGAATTTTTTAAAAATTCTTCAAAACTCAAAATAATTTTTTGTGTCATTTTTTCATATATTTCATCAAAATTACTTCCATCAAAAATTTCTTCGTAGTAACTATGAAAATGAGCTTTATCTACGGTTGTTTCTCCTGTAGCTGGATTTGTTTTTGACATCAAACATTCAAGAGTTATTTGTTGTTTTGTGCTTGGATTTTTTTTGAATTTTTCAATCACCAATGGTTTTATTTTTTTTAACAAACTCAAAGGATCATATAAAGACAATTCAAATTTTTTCAAATCCATTTCATATTTTTTTGTTACTTTCAAAGCTTCTTTATCCAATTTAAATTTTGCAGTTGGGGTTGAAACTTTATTTTGTATTTTGTTAAATATATCCAAAAAATTATTTTTTAATTTATTATACCAATTTTTTATTTTTTCTGTTCCTTTGTTATTTAATGGGTTTTATTTATCAAATAAATTAAGTATTTCTTCTTTAGATTTATCTAACAAATTATTTGCTTTTTTCTTTGATTTTTCAACAAAAACAGCTTTGCTGAACCTTCGGTTCTGAAAGCTTTGCTCGATGTCACGCTTCGCGTTTTTTGGTAATAAAGGTGCTTGTAAATTTTCTTCTGTAATTGGTTTGTCTAAAATTGATGAAGAAATTTCTTGATTTTTTCTTGGTCTTCCTCTATTTCTAACAAAAATTCGTTCATTTTGTCTTTTTTCTGGAGGTAATGTTACTGGTCTTCCTCTATTTTCCCATCTTGGTCCTACAAAAGAACCAAAAGGATATTTTCTTGGTCTTCCACGACCACGTTTTGAATTATTTGAATGCTCATTTGTATTCATCTTTTATTATATATGTTTTTTTTTAAATCAAAAAAAAAAATAAAAAAAAAAAATTTTTTTTCATGTTTGGTCACGTGATTAAATTTAAAAAAATAACTGATTACTGAATTTTAGTAAATATAAAAATATTAAATGATGAATATAATTTTTTTAAACTTGGAACTAAAGTAATTTTGTAAGTTGTAGTATAAATTTTTTCTCCACCGGCTTCGCCACCCTTCGGGTTGTAATCAATTTCAAAATCATTGAAAATACAAAATTTTTCTTTATAATTTATCAAAAATTCATGATGTGGTAATAATTCGTCATCACCTGAAAGTTTAGCAATTTTTTCAGAAAAAACAAAATAGATAGTCTTCGTCATCGTAAAAGCTGAAATCTTTCAGATTACTTTGGTCTTCATATATAAATTTTTCAATAATCCTCTGGCCGCTTCGCGGTTTTTTTGATCGCTTTGCGCTAGCTTGGTTCATATTTTATTTATATATTTTTTTACTTTAAAAAAAAAAATCAAAACATCGAACCGAACCTTAGTTTCAACAGTCATAAAAAACCAAAAATGATTGATTATTAAATTTCAAATCTTTTTTCTTATTAATTCTATATTTTATACTTTCTGCATTCATATTAAAATTTTTTGCAGCAGATCCAAGACTTTTAAAATTTAAGATTTCACCTGTTTCACTGTTTATAAATATTACTGAGACTGGGTTTTTCATTTTTCCTCTACAATATTTTTCATATTTTTCATTAGGTTTACTAATTTCAAAACCCAAAATTCTTTCAAGTTGATTTTTGTTAAAAGTTTTATAATATTTTATTTTTCTTTCTCTTGCGATATTCCACAATTCATTAAATGTAGGATTAGTTTTGTTACTCATTTATTTAAGGTAAATTTTTTTTAAAAAAAATTTTAAAAAATTTTTACAAAACATAACCAGTTCCAAGACCTATAATTGAAAAACTTATCATTTTATATTCTTTCATTTCATCAGAAGGTTTATAATAATCTTCTAATTTTGGTTCTTTTTTATCTTCTTCATTTGCTTCTTCTTTTAAATATTTATAACGATTATTTATATCAGCAAGGTTTTTCAAAGACATGTTTGTCTTATTTATATCAGCATTTGCATCAGATAATTGTTGTCTTTTTACTTGCTCTTCGTACCATTTTTCTTTCGCTTCGCTCAATTTTTCCATTGCTTTATTATGTCTTTTTATTTCTTTTTCATATCCAGAATGATTTAATTTGGAAAATAAAAATCCAGCACCTGCAAAAGCAACTGCATTAAATAATCCACCAACTACTGTTTCCATTTATTTTTATATTTTCTATTTTTTATAACATTCATGACTTGTGCATATTTAACTGCAAGTGATGATAATCCAACAGCTGCTGCTAGTTTTAAAGTAGGAACTAAACTAGATGGAGTTGACAAACCATCACTAATTACTTTTCTTGATATCATTCCAACTCCAACAGCACCCAATGTAATTATTGTAGAATCATATAATTCATTCATAACTTCTTTTCTATTCATTTCACCCATTTATTTATACATATAAAAAATTTTTTGTAAAATTTTTTTGTAAAATTTTCACAGGTTTTCTATAGAACACTTTGTAGACGCCGCTAAGTGTGGTGGTTTACATTTAGTAATTTCAAAGTAATTTTTATTTATAGTCTTAACTTTTTCACTTAATCCACTTGCATTTTTGTTTAGTTCATTTTGTTCACTTTCACTTCGCTCAAATCGCTCACGGTTGCTTCGCTCACTTTCACTATGTTCAAGTCTTTTATCTTGTCTATACGCATAATACAATCCTCCAAGCACAGCAACAATTGTTACTCCTCCAACAATATATCTGAAAGGTATAAAGTCTACATAACCTGAAAGGTCCACTATGCGGTTTATTTCTTCTGCTAAGCTTTGGTTGTCGTGGTCTGCTTCACTTTTTTCACGAAGCGCTTCGTGGTGTCTTGCTTTTCTTTCTTTTGAAATTTTTGCTAATTTTTTTCCCAATTCAACTTTTCTTGGGTCTTTTGCTTTAACGTTATCAGATTTTTCAACTGCTGTTACTTTTTCATCAATTGATTGTTTACTCGTTTCACTCATTTATTTTTAATTTTATTTTTTATTTATTTTTTATTCAAAGTTATTTATGAATAAAACTAAATAAAAGTTAAATAAAACCTAAGTAAATTTTAAATAAAACAAATGTTATTCAAAGTTATTTAAAATTTATTCAAAATTTATTGAAGTGTATTCAAATGTTATTCAAAGTTATTTATGAATAAAACTAAATAAAAGTTAAATAAAACCTAAGTAAATTTTTAATAAAACAAATGTTATTCAAAGTTATTTAAAATTTATTCAAAGTTATTTAAACAGCGATTGCCCGAAGGGCTCAGCATCGAGCCGAAGGCTCTCACCGCTTCGCGGACCAAAGATGCAAGCTGAGCGCAAGCATTATTCAAAGTTATTTAAAATTTATTTAGTTATATATTTTAATATTTCATCTTCATCAAAATCAACACTATATTTTTTACAAAGAAGATAATGATTTAAAACAATTTCTGGATATTTCATTTTTCTTGTTGAAACATATACATATAATATTTCCCCATCCATTTTTCCGTGGTCTTTATTTGTTGATCCAAGATAAAATTTCATATTTGGAGTGTGATACTTTCTAGCATTTGTATTGAAAGAAAGAATTTCTTTTCCATTTACATAAAGATTTCCTTTTTTAACACCGTTGAGATTACCTTGATCCCAATGAACGGAAAGACATATTAATTTGTTTATTTGAGTTGCATTTGCTTTCAATTGCCATGCGTTATTTGAAACTGTAGACGGGTATGAATTTGTGATATCTAATGATGAATTACTATAAGAAACACCAAAATCAAAAGAAGTTGGTTGACTTGTTTCATTATCTGTTATTTTAAACAACAAAACCTCATTGTTAGATGAATTTAATGATTTTAAACCATATACAAAATAAAAATTCAAGTATTGATAACTTAAAATATTTTCTTCACAAGTTACATGTAAATTATTGCTGTTTGATCCAAGGTATTGAATACAATAAAAATTATTATTAATTGTGCATTTTTTGAAAAATGGTTGTTTATATCATCTTGTTTGAAAATCCAATCTTTTTTTCTTGACAAATTAAAAAGTTTTTCAACCTTTTTATCACTTCCAGTGTTGATACCACCGTTCCCGGTGTTACTCGTGTATTCAATATAATTAACATCATCTTTCACATCAAAAATTCCTTCATCATCCATTTGTAAATTATAAATATTTGCAACCGTATTTGGTGTCACATCATTTCTCAAAGCTTTAGCTTTGTCGTCGACGTATCTTTTATTTACAGAATGTTGATTGGAAGAAGGAGAATAATATAATGATTACCCATATCCGAATCCCCAGACATTGTTCCACCTGTTTTTGATAATTTTTTATCAAATTCATTTAAAATGAAATTTTTTTCACTTTGTGTTTTTGAACTAAAATCATCATCATTAAATATAACACTCATTTATTTTATGTATTTTATACATTTCATGTATTTATATATTTATTGGATCATGATCAACATTGTATAAATTACAAAGAACATAATGATAAAACAAAATTTCTTTTTCTGTAATTTTTTCATGTTTTAAAATTGAAAAGAAAGATATTGAACCATCAAAAGGTGAATTTGTGTTATTTTTTATATCTCCAATTGTTAAAGTTGTATCTCCTGAAACAGTTTTTGACGTAAAAGATAATTTTTTTCCATTACAATAAACACTACTTTCATTATTATTTGGTGTTGTATACATATCCCAATGAATGCTTAAACATATCCATTTATTTAGGGCTCCTGCATTTGCTTTTGATTGATAAGGAGCAATTGGACTTTTATGATTTGCATTATTTGAGTCAATACAGATAAAAAAATTTGATGAATCTCCAGAAATAACCAATTCTCTTGTAGTTGGATTTGCAAAACATACAAATTTATCATAACCTCCGTTGTCATGTCCAAAAATTCCTCCTCTTAACCAACTACTTCCAGATGAAGGAACAGAATTTAATTTATAAACAACAAAAACATTTATAATATCTTTTTTTCCCGATACCGGATTAATGTTGGAATCTGAAGTCATTCTTTTACTGCTTCGCGGTCCGTTGAATTTTAAAAAATATTTATTATTTTCTTTTTCACTTTCTAAACACAATGAAGGTTGAATACTTTTTGTTGTTTGTTTAAAATTGTTTCCTTCAATTCCATAATCAATTAATTCTTTCACTTTTCCACCGCTTCTTTCAAACAACAAATCATAAACTGAATTATATTCAACAAAATATAAATTATGAAATTTCAAAGAAAAATTATCTTTCAAAACTGAAAAACTAACATCCTTTTTGAGAATGTTTAAATTGTTATCAACGTATTTCTTCCTACAAAGGTCTTTATCATTTATAGGATTCACATTTGTTGTAATTTTATTATTTTCCATATTTATATTTCCAGTCATTGTCCCCCCTGTTTTTGATAGAAACAGCTTTGCTGCTGAAGTTGTTGTATGGTTTGTGACATGGTCGTCAACATATTTTTTTCTTGCTAAATGCGAATTTTCTGTTGGATCAGCTGATGTTATTATATGATTAGAACCCATGTTAATGTTTCCTGTCATATCCCCTCCTGTAGTAGATAGCTTTCCTGTTACATCAGATTTTAAAGATTCATGTTTGTTTTCATATCCATAAAATAAACTCATTTATTTTATAATAACAAAATTATTTAATTTTGACTTCCAATAAAACATTTCCAATTGAACTGTCGTTGTTTCCTTCCGCTTTGAATTTTATTTCATTATAAATTCCATTTGATAATTTAACCCCTCCCGTTCCTTTGTCTTCAGAAGGAGGATAAATTCTAGAAATACTACCTTTTAGTGTTTGTTGTGTTGTTATTGGAATTTGTATAAGAATGTCACTTTTTTTTCCATTTACAAAATTTTTACTTTTGTCAATCATGTTGCAACTTATGTTTACATATTCCAACTTATGTTTACATATTCCAAATTATTATTGATATTTACTTCATTGTCACTTTCAGTTAATGTATTTGGAGATATAACTTTATTAACAGGAAATCCTACTATGGGTGCAAATGTTTGTAAATTTAATGTTTTATTGGATTTTATTGTACATTTTCCTGAAAAATCAATTTGTTCCAGTTCTATTTTTCCAACATTTTCAAATTCTGTTTTTAAAATATTAAAGGTATAATACCCATCTTTGAATCCAATTTTTGTACCATCATAGGTATAATGATGAATATTTGCACCCAAATTATCATAATTCCAAAAAATACTTATAGATTTTACAAACATCTCTGAACAACTGTTTAATATGATTGGATCGTCTAATGCAATTGTTTTTTCACGACCGTCACCGGTTTCATTTTTTGGAATAAAAATTTTTAAAGATATTGTCATTTATTTTATAATATATATTTTGAAATTAAAACTCCTCCAACTATTGCAAAAGATAAAATCCATAAATTTTCACTTGACCCAATGGGTGTTTTTGCAGGACCTCTGGTCCTGAGAGCTTCGCTCGATATGTCTTTTAACATATTTTTGTTATCATTTTTATTTATTTCATTTTTGTTGTCATTTTTATTTATTTCATTTTTCTTTACTTTGTTTCCCTGTAATTTTGTTTTGTGGGTTTTTGACCCAGTGGAACCGTAACCGGAAAGGTCCGCTGGATCTGTAGTCCTGAGACCTTCGGTCGATACGCGGTTTAAATTTTCATTAATTCCAAAAACCATATTTTCATCAGAAACTTTTAATTTATTATTGTAACCTTCAATAGGATTTTTTAAAATAATTAAAGATGATGGAATCAACCATAAAGTTGGACTTATAGCAGTATTTAAAACTACATTTGTTGATGAAACTGCTGTATTCATATTATTTATCCATGTTGAAGTATCATAATTTAAAATAGAATCTTCAAAAATTTGTCTAAAAACTTTTTGTGTTTCCAATGCTGAAGCTCTATTTAAAACAATACTTTGTCTTGTTCTTGCTTGTGCTCCAAGGATTGCATAAAGATATGCTTCAATGGATTGATTTAATAATTCAGTTCCCTTATTTGTTAAACCATCTGAAATTGTTGGAACAAATTTTTTGTAATCATTTTGTGTATCTGTAATTTGACCCGGACCATGATTATATCTTTTCCATTTGTCAACACCTACGGTGTCTTGACCTAAATGTTCACCAGCTCCGCTGCCCACCGGTTTTATTTTCATAATTTCTTGATAAGTCCATTTTGGATAATGATCTTTTAAAAACTCTGCATTAAATTTATAAAAGATTTTGTCATCACCATTTTTCAATTGATGCATAATTCTTCTTGTTGTAAAATAAACATGAAATCTCATGAATGATGTAATTTGTTTTGGAACGTTAGCTGAAAATAATAAATGTTGGATTGAAATTCCACATCGATAAGTTGCAATCCATGTTCCAATTATGCTTTGAAAATATGGTTCATTAAGTGACCATTTTGCATTATCATTTGTATTAATTCTTAATCCAGGTAAATTACTTTGAAAATAATCTGTGTTGCTTACATAAATTCTAAACTGATTAATAGGATAACTTAAAACATATTGTGTAGGAAAATTATCCCAATAATATTTTTTTCCTGTATAATTAACATGTCTTTTTCCTTTTGGTAATTCTTGTATACTTCCGCTAGCTGTCCAAATTTTTGGAAAGTTTGGTTTTGGTTTATTTATTGTTAAATATTTTGTCATATTTGGATCATTTTTAAATGTGCCTGAATTTATGTCTGTTGAAACATAATTATTGTTTTTGAAATATGTTATTGTTTTTTCCCAACTTCCATCTTTATTAATATCATGTTCAAAATAAAATTTTGTCATGTCTGCATATGGGTATTTCTTCAAAAAACTTTCTTTAAATTTTTTATCCAAAGTTTTTATTTCATTCATCACAAAATCATAATTTTTTCCATAATATTTTCTTTCTGCTTTTTCAAGTGAATTCATTATTTATTTTAATAAAAATAAATGAACGACAGTGAGTGATAATGAATTTGTTATTGAGCAAGAGTTAAGAGACATTTATTACAATCCTAAAACAGGTTATCAATCTGCAGAAAGACTTTATCAAAAAGCAAAAGACAGGGGATTAAAAGTTAGTAGAAAAATTGTACAAGATTGGTTAAAATCACAAGATACTTTTACAAGATTTAAACCGCTTGTTAAAAGACATAAATTTCAAAAAACATTTGTTAAAGATTTAGCTGATCAAATACAAATGGATTTAATTGATATGAAAAAATATAAAAAAGATAATAAAGATTATTACTGGATTCTTGCAGCTGTTGAAATTTTGAGTCGATATGCGTTTGCTATTCCTGTCTACAGAAAATATACTTACAACATGACGTTAGCTGTTTCAAAATTACTTAGAAAATTCAAAAAAAGATTTGGTAAAGAGCCAAATGTAGCTCAATTTGATGAAGGAAAAGAATTTTATAATGTTGGAGTAAAGTGGTTATTGAAGGAACATAATGTTGAATATTTTTCCTCTAAATCTGTTAAAAAAGCAGCTATAGTTGAAAGATTTAATCGAACTTTAAAAACATCCATGTGGAAATATTTTTATAAAAATAAAACTTATAAATGGACCTCTGTTTTGAAAAAACTCGTAAATAATTATAATAATGCTAAACACAGTAGTATAATAATGAAACCTGTTGATGTAAATGAATCTAACAAAGACCAAGTGTGGAATACATTATATGGTCACCCATTGGGAGATTTACCTCTACCTAAATTCAGAATTGGTGATACTGTTAGGATTTCAAAATATAAGAATATCTTTAAAAAAGGTTATGAATCTAATTTTACAGAAGAAATTTTTAAAATTGTAAAAGTATTTAGAGGTGACCCAAACATGTATGAAGTGGAAGACCTTGAAGGAGAACCAATCATTGGAAAATTTTATGAACAGGAATTGTCAGCTGTTGATGATGTGAGTGATAAAGATCACTTGAGTGGTCTGTATAAAGTAGAGAAAATATTAAAAAGAAAAAAGTGAAAGGAAAAAATATGGTCTTGGTAAAGTGGGAAGGTTATGACAATAAACATAATTCTTGGATCGCAGCTTAGCTGCTGGACCTGTGGTCCTGAGGACTTTGCACGATTGCAGAAGAAAATATTCAAAATGTATAAAATGTATAAAATAAATGGATAATAAAGGTTTTGATGATATAGAATTAAATGATAGAAATATAAGAGACCGCGAGGCTGAAGCACGCATAGAAGAAGAAGAGGACGAAGGTGATGAAACATCGGACGAAGTCCTCAGAAGCAAAGCTTCAAGTGGAGGAAATTTTGCCGACACCAATTTAGACGCTGGAGAAACTACTATATTACACCCATACCAAAACACCAGAGTAACTAGAGTTAAAGAACCTGAGTCTGAAAATTTGTTTAAAAGATTCAAAAAAAATTTGGGAGGAATTAAAAGGTCAATGACTTTTGATAAAAAAAATACTTTCAAAAAAATATTTAAAATTCATCTTGAAAAGAAAAACGGACCAAATAATAGTATATTGTTAGATAAAACAGAATTTGTTTTTGATGAAAAAAAAAAATTATTCTATTATATTTAGAGGAAAAAAAATTGGTAATGTCAATGATAACAATGAACCAGAGTTATTTACCAAAAAAAATAAGAAATATGTTGATGAATTTAATGATTATATGAGAAAAGCAAAAAAAGAATATGAAAAAACACCAGATTCTATTATAGATGAAAAAATATACGATGAAAATATTGAAATGAAAGAGATTGAGAGAAAAAATATAGTTGAAAGCGCCATTTCACAAATTGATAATGAAGTTAATAGAATAATTGATGAAAATAACTTGATTAAATTAGTTAGAGATGTAAATGACCCAAGAAGATCATTATTTGATTCAGATGAATTGAGAGAATTTAGAGGTTTATTAAATTTTGAAGAAGCTGTCTCTCCGGTTGGTGGTGTTGATTATTTGGATTTATCAGAAAATGAAAGAAAAAATGTTTTACGTGAAAAAATTAAATCATTTGATAGAGAATATGAATATTGGAAAAATAAAGCTGATTTAGAATCAGCTGAACCACAAAAAAGTATATATGAAGGTTTTTCAAAAATTGCAAAATTATATACAGATAGAACGAGACTTGAAATTAATGAAAAACCAATTAGTGAAGAAGGAGCACAAATTTTAAATGAACAAGCAGAAGATAGTGACCTTGGAAGATTAGAAAGATTTAAAAAATGGACGAAAGAAAATCTCACAGGTTTATCAGCAGTAGCAATTTCTGTAGCAGGTATAATTACAGTAATAGTTATGGGAGCAAGAAACGCATTGAAAACAGGTGCAAGAGCAGTTGGAAAATTAGCAAAAGCAATTGCAAATATAGGTAAAAATTTTGGAGCAGTCATTTCAGCACTTTTAAATTTAATTTCAGAAATATTATCATGGGGAGCAAAAGGTATTAATTTTTTAGCTAAAAATTTATGGATATTAGTTATTGCAATCACTTACTTTTTATACGAACAATACAAAGAATACCGAAAGAAAAACCCGAAGGGCAGCGAAGCTGATAAAAAGGATAAAGAATAAAAAAAATTTTTTGTATTTCCTATATAATAAAAAATGAATAGAGAAAACAAATTATATCCAGGATATAAAAGATCAAAAATGAGTGAAATTAAAGGAACTAGAACAAGACATGTAACTTTAAATCGAAATTCAGCAAATCCAGAAGAAGACCTTTATATTGATATCCCAAAATTAAACCCTAATTTATGTCTTGTACCTGATTCAATAAGATTGTTATTTAATTTTAAAAATTCAAATACTAAATCTTGGTTTTTGAATAATTTATCAAAATTGTTAAAGAAAAGATTAGTTGTTAAATTTGCTGGAGAAATTGTTTATGATAATAGTGGAGAATTTATTTTGGAAATTTACAAAGATCTCTGGAAAACTAAATTCGAAAGAGAAGATATGGTTGAGTATGGTATTGGGAGAGAAAATCTTAGAAAATTAATTTCAAAAGACGACAATGGAGCAACAAGTGGAAATACCGAAAAAGTTTCTGATAAGTTAATGTTTGACATTTATGGAACAAAACAATGTTTAAAACTGGAAAAAATTCTTGTAGACCATGGATTATATGCTCCGTATGGTATGATTAATAATTTTCAATATATTTTAACTTTCCCAAAAGCAAGTGAAATTATGGTTGCACAAAGTGGAGAAAGTGTTGCAGGATACAAATTAGAAAATTTAGAATTGGAATATGAAACAATTGAAAACCAGGATTTAGCAAATGATGTTTTAACAAATTACTCAACAGGAAGATCATTGTCATATAATTATGTGACTTTGATGAAAACAGTAGAATGGAAAAAAGACTCTACTTTACAAAATGAAACAATAAATATTCCACGAAAAAGTATGAAAGCGGTTGTCTTGTTATTTAGAAATAAAACTGTTACAGACAGTGAACAATTTGTTTACCCAAATATAACAGATGTAAAAATTAGTGTTGAAGGAATTCCTAATAGTGTTTATTCCCAAGGATTTCCCAAACGCAGATTTTTTGAAGAAGCAAAAAGAATATTTCGATGTAATTATTTTGACTGTGATGCAGTTATATATATTGAAAAATTCTACAAAGACTCTTTCGCATTATGTATTGATTTGAGAACATTAGACGACAATTTTGTTTATGGAACTGGAAAAAAATTGGTAAACACACAATCTGGGTTAATGTTGGAAATTAAAAAGACTGCTACTACAGCAAATGTAATGTGTTATGTATTTGTAATAAGTGATGGGTTGTTAAATATTGTAAATAAAGATTTATCTTCAATTCAGTTTTAAATATAAAAATCAAAGATTTTTTCAAAAATAAAAAATGAACAACGAAGTTAATAACAAAGTTAAACCTTTTAATATGATAATTGTTGGAATGACTGCTTGTGGAAAAACAAAATATCTTTTGGATTTTATAGAATCAAAATATAAAAATTATTTTGATTATATTTTTTTAATTTGTCCGACATTTGAATGGAATAAAACTTATGAAAATTGGAAATATGATAAAGATGAAGACTTTATTGTTATTCCTTGTGACCAAGACAACGTTGAAGATTGGCTAAAATTTATAGTAAATTTTTCAAAAGGAAGTAAAAACTTAATTATTCTTGATGATTGTGCAAGTGGAAAAAATGTAAAAAATAGAACAAGTGAATTGGTTAAGTTAGGATTTAGCGCTAGACACTATAATCTTTCCGTTGTTGTAATTACACAACAACTCACATCAATTGCAAAACCATTTAGAGAAAATATTTCAAAATTGGTTACATTTTATAACCCAAATAAAAAAGATATGTCAACAATAATTCAAGAATATTTAGGACCGCAGGACCGCAATGAAATTGAAAAAATTTTAGAAACTTTGAAAACAAAAAAATATTCATGTTTAGAAATAAATTTAATTTTTCCATTTGGTTATAAAATAAATGAGTGAAAATAGTGATTATGTAAAAATTCCGCAAATGGATGAACCATCATTATCTTCATCCGCATCTGGTGAAACTGTAAATGCTAATAAAACAGAGTTGCAAGATGATAAAAAAGAAGTGAAACACGACGTGAAACACGATGGGGAAATTAGTCAATCTGTACAAAATTTGAAAAAAGCAAGTGATAAAGTTATATTAAAAATTTATTCTGAATATGAAATTAAACAAGCAGAAAAAGCAAATGTATTTTTAACAGATTTATTAATTAGTAAATTTGCAGATTTATTAGGTGGTTTAGAAGCAATTGAAAGTAGTGAAGAATTGGAAAAAAAACTGGTTAAAGATAAATTATTAAAAAGAGATGTAAAATCTGTGGTTGAAAAAATATCACCATATCTACCATATCTTGGAATATCTGGTGGTATTACTGTTGGAAAACATGTAATTAAAAAACACATCGAGCGAAGCTCTCAGGACCAGAGGTCCACACAACCAACCAAAAAAACAAATGAACGTGAACGAGGTGAACCTTCAACAAGTCAGTAAATAATTTTATAATATAAATTAAAAAATTAATTATTTTCATTTTCAGGTTTTACGTTTTGTGGTTTGTTAACATTGTCATTTTTTAAATTAATTAATGAAGCAATTATTTTATCTTTTTCTGTATCATTTTTACCTTCATTTTCAAAAGATTTTAGAAGCTTTAAATGATTATTATTTTCTGAAAAATTAATTTCTTGAATAGAATTTCTTCCAAAATTTGCTCCAGCTTCAAAATCTTTAAAACCAATATCAACACGAGCACCAATTCTAAAACCACTTTTTTTAACTTTTCTAAAATTTATTGGTGGATACCCGTGAAGATTTATATCAAGATTTGTACCATGATTTTCAATACTTGAATCGTGTGTATTATTTTTACTTTTTGTTTTTGAAATACATTTACCCATTTATTTATATTAATTTTGAAAATGTGACAAAATTGACCAATTTTGAGAATGCGATAAATTTGGTTAATTTCGAGAATGTAAATAATTTAGGTAAATTTGAGAATCCGGTTTGACCCAGATTTGGGAATGATTGACAGGTGACGAGAATGATTGACATGTGGAAATCACTTTGATGACGTCATCACCAATTACCGGAAGTTGATACAATTTTTGAAAGATCGTTAAAGTTCATAAAATGTCTCAGAATCCCCCTCTTTTAGACTACTCAAAGCTTCTCTATCCAGCTCAAACTTTGGATCAGACATTTGTGATTTTTCCTGTATTTTGTTAAATATATTTAAAACATTTTCTTGTAAATGATTATACCAATTTGTTATTTTTTCTGTTCCTTTGTTTATCAAATAAATTAAGTACTTCTTCTTTAGACTTGTTAAATAAATTATTTGCTTTTTCTTTAGACCTTTCAATCAAACTTTTAATTTTTGAAACATATTTTGTTGGTTGTAATATATTTTTAAAATCATAACCAGGATTTGGTGTATCAAGTAAATTTCCTCTTTTAAAAACATTTTTTGGTTTTAATAAAGTTGTATTAATATTAGGGACATCTGTGTCCAATAAATTTTTTGTTGTATTCATTCTTTATTTTTTCTTTAAATGCAATATGATGTAAAAAAAAAGAATAAAAATCATCTGATTTTTATTCTTAACCACACACCAAAGGTCTTCAATAATTAAATATAAAAATATTAATAAATAAATTTAATCTTTTTGGTCTTGGCTTCAAAATAATTTTATAATTTGTATAAATTTTTTCTTCGGCTTCATAATCAATATCAAAATCACTAAAAATACAAAGTTTTTCATCATAATTTATTGTAAATTCATGATGTGGTAATAATTCTCCTTCACCTGAAAGTTTAGAAATTTCATTAGTAAAAATATAATATAAATGGTCTTTATCATAATCTTCTTGTTTTAAAAATATTTCAACAACTTTTTCTGAGACTACTTGATTCATTGTTTTTTATTATATACAAATTTTTCCTTAAAAGCAAAATGTTTATTCAACAAAAACCAAAAATGTTTGACCATTAATTTTCAAATCTTTTTTTGCTTTAATTCTGTACTTGATGCTTTCTGCATTTAGGTTAAAATTTTTTGCGGCAGAATAAAGACTTTTAAAATTGAAAATTTCTCCTGTTTCTTTGTTTATAATAATTATTGGTGTTGGTTTTTTCATTTTTTCTCTGCAACATTTTTCAAACTTTTCATTAGGTTTACTAATTTCCAAGCTCATTTTTTTTGTAAGTTTTATAATATTTTATTTTTTTTTCTTTTGCAATATCTCTCAATTGTTTAATAGTATAATGACTTTGTTTGTTCATTTATTATATATAATTTTTTATTTAAGAACAAATTTTTTTTTCTTAAAAAACAAAAATAAATAAGTTAAAAGTTGGTATTTTTCTTTTCTGAATCTTGTAAATCTTGTATAATTTAATCTCCAAATTTATTAAATTTTTAAAGTTTTCCATACAATTACAATTAAAACCATTTAAATTTAAATAATCAAATAGAAAATTATAATATTTAATGGAAATTTTAAATAAATTATAAACATTTTCATCTTTTAACCAATTATTATATTTTTTATCAATTTTTCCGTTTTTAAAGTAATCTAAAATAAATTCAAAAATGTTCATTTATTTTATTTATACCGTTATATAAATTTGTAAACTATGTAGCCTGAGATTCCAACCAGAAAAAAAGCAACATTTTGATATTCTTTCATTTGATCTGATGGTTTATAATAATCTTCCAATTTTAGCTCATTTCTCGCAGCTTCATTGTATTCTTGCTCTAAACTTTTCACACGCACAAGAGTTTTTAATGCTGTGTTTGTTCGATTTATATCTGCATTTGCATCTGATAATTGCTGTTATAATCTTTCAATTTCTTCTTTTCCTTTCACTTGCTCTTCATACCATTTTTCCTTTGTTTCGCTCAGTTTTTCCATTGCTTCATTATGTCTTTTTATCTCTTTTTCGTATCCAGTATGATTAAGTTTACTAAATCAAAATCCAGCACCTGCAAAAGCAACAGCATTAAATAATCTACCAACTACTGTTTCCATTTATTTTATTTTTTTTTTTATTTTGTTCACACACTTTGCTGTCTTGCTCAAACATGTCTGGCTTCGCCGTTCATTCAGTTTCTAAGATTTGAAAGGATCCGTAGGAATCCACTTTTTGTCTTGTGCATATTTAATTCCAAGTGTTGATAATCCTACAGCTGCTCTAAGTTTTAAAGTAGGCACTAAACTAGCCGGAGTTGACAAACCATCACTAAATACCCTTCTTGTTATCATTCCAATTCCCACAGCACCCAATGTAATTAGTGTAGAATCGTATAATTCATCCATAGCTTCTTTTCTATTCATATACATAAAAAAACTTTTATTAAAAACCTGTAAGGTCCGTTTCACGGTTTGCTTCCTTACAGGTTTTCAATAGAACACCTTGATGGACCACACTGCAATTGCACACTTTTATTAATTTTGTTCTCATTCTTTCTTACTATTTCTTTTTCTTCTCTTTGTTGCTGTGCTGAGACCTTCGATCGATCACTTTGCTTGCTTTGCCTTTTGTCTTTTTTATATGCAAAGTATAATCCACCCAGTGCAGCAACAACCCCTACCCCTCCAATCAAATACCGTAAAGCGGAAGGTCCAAAATCAATGTAATTATTTATTTCTTCATTTTCTTCCCTAGCAATTTCTACTTCACTTCTTTGTCTTGCCTTTCTTTCTTTTGCTTCTCTTGAAATTTTCGCCAATCTTTTTCCCAATTCCACTTTTCTTGGGTCTTTTGCTTTAATTGTTTTTTTCAACTGCTGTTACTTTATCAACCTTTGGTTGTTTATCAGAAGTGTTCACTTTGTCCAGCTTCACCATTTGTTTACTTTAGTCACTCTGTTCACTCATTTATTTATCTTTTTATAATTTTATTAAAAATTTATTCAAAGTTATTACAAGTTGTCACAAGTGTATTTAAAATTAACTTACAATCTACTTCAAACAAATTTTAAACAAATTCAAGTAAAATTTATAAATCATTAATAATAGATTCATCAAAATCTACATTAAATTTTTGACAATACAATATGATTCATTAAAATTTCTTTATCTGTTATTTTTTTATGTAATTGTATAGCAATAAATGCAATTTTTCCTTTGAAACAATTTGTCACTTTACCATTTTTTACAGTTTTATTACTTCCTCCAAAAACCAACGAAGTTAAACCACTTGTAACTTGTGCAGATGCAAATGTTTTAATTAATTTTCTGTTGCAAAAAATTCTTGAATCAGCAATTTTAAAGGGATATGATTCCCTATCATAATGAACAGAAATGCATTTGGATTTATATCTAAATAATTGTTTCCTACACCATAAACAATCTTTTTGTAGAAGCATTGTCAAGATTTTGGAATCCTATCATTCTGTAAATTCTATTGCTACTACCTTTATTTCCAAAAATTGCAGTAAAATCATTTGTTCTTTTAATATTTTGTCTTTCCATTTCATAAACTACAAAAATATGAACACGGTCTTTTAAATTTGAAGAAGCAGTCGGGGTGTTTATATTAACTGGAACTTCAAAAAAATTACTTTCATCCTTAAAATACATTTTATTTGGAGTTTCATAAAATGGCCTATTTAATTGTCCTTCCGTAAACAAATTTACATCCAAATTTTCTGTTTCTGTTATCAGCATTTTTATAAATTATATATGAAGTATCATCTTTAATTTCATAAACTGCAGTATAAAATTTAAAAAATTGAAACCAAAATATATTAAATTTTACATCTACATATTTTCTTGTGATAATATGTGTTTCATGTGTTGGTTGGTGATAAGTAGAAATTATTTTATGATTTCCCATATTAATGTCTCCTGCCAAAGACAATTGTTTATTATTTTGGTCATCTACATATTTTTTTCGAGCCAAATGTTTATCATCTATAGGACCAATTGTTGAAATTATTTTATTTGTGTTTATAGTTAAATTGCCAGTCATCGTACCGCCTGTTAAAGATAATTTTTTATCAAATTCATTTAAAATTAAATTTTTTCTTTTTGAACTAACATCATCATCATTAAATATAACACTCACTTATTTCATATATTTATAGGATTATGATCGACATTGTATAAATTACAAAGAATATAAAACAAAATTTCTTTTTCAGTCATTTTTTCGTGTTTTAAAATTGAAAAGAAAGATATTGATCCATCAAAAGGTGAATTTGTGTTGTTTTTTATATCACCAATTGTTAAAGTTGTATCTCCTAAAACAGTCTTGGCCGTAAAAGATGTTAACTTTTTTCCATTACAATAAACACTACTTTTATCATTATTTGCTGTTGTATACACATCCCAATGAATACTCAAACATATCCATTTATTCAAAACTCCAGCATTGGCTTTTGATTGAAAAGCAGCAATTGGTGTCTTATGATTTACAGGATTTGAACCAATATAGATAAAATTAGCACTATCTCCAGCAATAACTAATTCTTTTGTAGTTGGATTTGCAAAACAAACAAATCTGTCAAAACCCCCATTATCATGTCCAAAAATTCCTCCTTTTAACCAATCACTTCGAGATGAAGGAACAGAATTCAATTTATAAACAACAAAAACATTTACAATATCTTTTTTTCCTGATTTTGGATTAATGTTGGAATCTGAAATCATTCTATTGTTATTAAATTTTAAAAAATATTTATTATCTTCCTTTTCACATTCTAAACACAAGGAAGGTTGAAGACTTTTTGTTGTTTGTTTAAAATTGTTTCCTTCAATTCCATAATCAATTATTTCTTTTACTTTTCCACCATTTCTTTAAAACAACAAATCATAAATTATGAAATTTCAAAGAAAAATTATCTTTCAACACTGAAAAATTGACATCCTTTTTGAGAATGTTTAAATTATCATCAATATATTTCATCCTCGCTAAATGTGTTTCAAGTGTAGGATTTGTTGAAGAAATAATTTTATTACTTCCAATTGTAACATCACCTGTCAATGTTCCACCAGTTAGGGATAATTTTTTAGAATCTTGATTATCTACGTATTTTTTTCTGGCTAAATGTTTTTCGCCCATAGGATCTGAAGTTGTTATAATTTTATGATTTCCCATGCTAATATTTCCTGACATTGTTCCACCAGTTAAGGATAATTTTCTAGAATCTTGGTCATCTACATATTTCTTCCTTGCTAAATCTTTATCACTTATAGGATTCACAGTTGTTGAAATTTTATTAGTGCCCATGATAATATTTCCCGTCATTGTTCCTCCTGTTTTTGATAAAAAAGTTCCTGAGCTGCCCAATGTACTCACTTTGTCATCTACATATTTCTTCCTTGCTAAATGTGCATTTTCTGTTGGGTCAACTGGTGTTATATGGTTTGAGCCCATGTTAATATTTTCAGTCATTGTACCCCCTGTTGTTATATTATCACTAACTTTTTCATATCCGTAAAATAAACTCATTTATTTTATAATAATTTCCAATAAAACATTTCCTATTGACGATGAATTATTTCCTTCTACTTTGAATTTTAATTAATTATAAATTCCATTTGATAATTTTATTCCTCCTGTTTCTTCAGGTGGATAAATTTTTGAGACACTTCCTTTTAGTGTTTGTTCTGTTGTTATTGGAACTTGAATAAGTACATTACTTCTTTTACCATTTACAAAATTTTTACTTTTATCAATCATATTACAGCTTATGTTTACATATTCCAAGTTATTAATATTTACTACATTATCGCTTTCTGTTGAAGTATTTGCTTGTATTACTTTATTCTCGGGAAATCCTATGATTGGTCCAAATGTTTTTAAATTTAATCTTTTATCCGATTTTATTGTGCATTTTCCAGAAAAATCAATTTGTTCCAGTTCAATTGCGCCGACATTTTCTAATTCAGTTTTTAAAATATTAAAGATATAATATCCGTCTTTGAACTCAATTTTTCTATTAGCACCTTGTGTATCATAACTAAAATGATGAATATTTTTATATAAATTATTAAAATTCCAAAATATACTTACTGATTTTACAAACATTTTATTGCAATTAGTTAATATAAGTGGCTCGTCTAATGGAATTATTTTTTATGAGTTTTCATCTTTTGTGATGAAGATTTTTAAAGATATTGTCATTTATTTTATAATATATATTTTGATTCGAAACTTTGTTTCTCAGAGCATGTACCATGTGATTAAAATTCCACCAATTATTGATAAAGATAAAACAATTAAATTATCACCCATGGGGCCTGTGGCCATTGGTGTAGTTGTATTAAAGTTTTTTGTTTTTTGAAGCCATGACGACTTTGTCGACATGTTTACTTTTTCATCTTTTTCTCCTACTTTAGCTGTCTCCGACAGTTTTTCCAATTTTTTCAATTCTATGTTGTGTTGTTTTTTCACAGGTTGTTGTTTAACTCCATAATAATTTAAATTTTCGTTAATTCCAAAAACCATATTTATTATTATATCCTTCAATAGGATTTTTTAAAATAATTAAACTGCTCGGAATTAGCCATAAAGTTGGACTTATAGCAGTATTTAAAACTACATTAGTTGATGAAATTGCTTGATTCATATTATTAATCCATGTTGTATCATAATTTATTATAGAATCTTCAACAATTTGTCTAAAAACTTTTTGTGTTTCTAATGCTGAAGCTCTTGGCCCAAAAATACTTTGTCTAGTTCTAGCTTGTGCTCCGAGGATTGAATAAATATATGCTTCAATGATGTGATTTAGCAATTCTGTGCCACTTTTTGTAAGCCCATTTGATATTTTTGGCACAAATTTTTTATAATCATTTTGTGTGTCTCTAATTTGTCCTGGACCGTGTTTATATCTTTCCCATGGTCTTACTCCAACAACGTCTTGTCCTAAATGTTCATTTTTATATTTTAAAATTTCTTGCCATGTCCATTTTGGATAGTGATCTTTTAAAAAACCAGCATTAAATTTATAAAAGGTTTTATCATCACCATTTCTCAATTGCCACATAATTCTTCTAACTGTAAAATATAGATGAAATCTCATAAATGATGTAATTTGTTTTGGCACATCTGAACTAAATAATAAATTTTGTATTGAAATTCCACATCCATAAGTTGCAATCCATGTTCCTATAATGCTTTGAAAATATGGCTCATTAAGTGACCATTTTGCATTATCATCTGTAGTTATACCACATGGCGAATTTAATATGGGCAAATTGCTTTGAAAATAATCTGTATTGTTTACATAAATCCTAAACTGATTTATATGATAATTTAAGACATATTCTATTGGAAAATTATCCCAATAATATGATTTTCCAGTAAAATCAACATGTCTTTTACCTTTTGGTAATTCTTGCTCAGTTCCTCCGATTTTCCAAATTTTTGGAAAGTGGGCAGAACGCCCGCTGTCGCTGTGTTCAATAGGTTTATTAATATATAGATATTTGGTTGCATTTGGATCGCTTTTAAATGCATCACTTTCAACATCAATTTAAATATATTTATTATTTATAAAATAAATTTTTGCACCATTAAAACTTCCGTCTTTTGTATAATCTTGTACAAATTAAAATTTTGATAAATCTGCATAAGGATATTTTTTTAAAAAATTTTCTTTTAATTTTTTATCTACAATTGCTTGTTCTTTCATAACAAAATCATAATATTCTCCATAAAATTTTTTTGAAGCTTCTTCCTCCATTTTTTGATTCATTGTTTATTTTTACAATATTAAAAAATAAATGAACAAAGTTAGCAACAAAGAAGTTGTTATTGAACAAGAATTGAGAGACATTTACTACAACCCAGAAACAGGTTATCAATCTGCGGAAAGACTTTATCAAAAAGCAAAAGAAAAGGGATTAAACGTTAGTAGAAAAATTGTGCAAGACTGGTTAAAAACACAAGATACTTTTACAAGATACAAACCAATTGTTAGAAGGCATAAATTCCAAAGAACATTTGTCACAGATTTAGCTGATCAAATACAAATGGATTTGGTTGATATGGGAAAATATAAAAACCAGAACAAAGGATATTATTGGATACTGACAGCTGTTGAAATTTTAAGTAGATATGCATTTGCTATTCCTGTTTACAGAAAAGATACTAAAAACATGACAAAAGTTGTGGATGAATTATTAAAACAATTTAAAGAAAGATTTGGTAAATACCCAAAAGTCGCTCAATTTGATGAAGGAAAAGAATTTTACAATGCAGGGGTAAAAGAACTATTGAAAAAACATAATGTTCAATATTTTTCCACAAACTCTGATAGAAAAGCAGCTATAGTTGAAAGATTTAACAGAACTCTAAAAACATCCATGTGGAAATATTTCTACAGTAAAGGAACTTATAATTGGATTGACCACGTAGATGAACTTGTAGATAATTATAACCATACTAAACACAGTAGTATATTAATGAAACCTGCTGATGTGAACAAGTCTAACAAAGACCAAGTGTGGATTACACTATATGGTTACCAATTAGGAGATTTACCTTTACCTAAATTCAGAATTGGTGATACTGTTAGGATTTCTAAATATAAGAATATCTTTACTAAAGGTTATGAAGCTAATTTTACAGAAGAAGTTTTTAAAATTGTAAAAGTATTTAGAGGTGAAATGGAAGATCATGAGGGAGAACCAATTATTGGAAAATTTTATGAACAGGAATTATCTGCTGTGGATAAAAAAGATGATATATATAGAGTTGAGAAAATATTAAAAAAGAAAAAAGTCAAAGGAAAAAATATGGTTTTGGTAAAGTGGTTAGGCTATGACAATAAACATAATTCTTGGTTACCAGAAGAAAATATTCAAAACATCGAAGTGTAGCATCAGCAAAGCAGTCGTGATAAATTAAATAAAATAAATAAATAAATAAATGTCTGAAGGTTTTGATAATACTGAAATAAGAAATAGAAACATGGAAGAAGAAGAAGAAGGGGAAACAAGTTTTGGTGGGGATGATCTTAAAAACAACTCTGAGGGTCATAATAGAAGTATAAACATAATAAACACAGAAAATCCAAAAAGAAAATTTAATAGGGTTGACCATGGAGGCGGCAAGCAAAGCTCTTTTTCAAGAGAAACACCTGTGAATATATCAAGAAGAGTGAGAAATGTAAAATCGATAATAACTAATGATAGAAAACTAAGTTTTAAAAAAATATTTAAAATTCGACTTGAAAAGAAAAATGGACCAAATAATAGTATATTGTTGGATAAAACAACATTTGTAAGAGACCAAAAAGGAAATGTTTCAATTATTTTCAAAGGTGAAAAAATTGGTAATGTCAATACCAACAATGAACCAGAGTTATTTACCAGAAAAAATAAGAAATATGTTGATGAATTTAATGATTATATGAAAAAAGCAAAAAAAGAATATGAAAAAACTCCAAGTGCGGTAATAGAACAAAGAATCGGAGTAGCCGTCGCGGAGCGTGGAGACAATCTATCAGGAAAGCTGTTTGCTGAACGTGATGATGGTTATTTTGAAAGTGAAGTTGTCAATTCTATCACTAATGATTCTATTTTAGAAATTCCAACTAAAATTGATAATTGGTGAAAATAACTTTAAAAAGTTCATTGATAATGAACAGGATCCAAGACGAACATTATTTGAAAGAAATCAATTAAGAGAATTTAGAGGACTAGTATATTTGGAGGGTATTGACTCCAATCTATCAGAAAATGAAAAAAAAAGAAGTTATACGTGGAAAAATTGATGGATTTGATAGAGAGCAACATTGGAAAAATAAATCTGATTTAGAAACAGGTGAACCCCAAAAAAGTATATATAAAAGTTTTTCAGAAATTGCAAAACTTCAAGCAGATAAAATGAGACTTGAAAAATATGAAAGACCAATTAGTGAAGAAGGAATACAGATTTTAAATGAAAATGCTGAAGAATCTGACCTTGGAAGATAAGAAAGATTTAAAAAATGGGCAAAAGAAAATTTATTAGGTTTTATCAGCAGTTGCTATTTCTGTACCAGGTATAATTACAACAATTGTTATAGGAGCAAGAAATGCATTAAAACAAGGTGCAAAAGTGGTTGGAAATTTTGGTGCAGTCATTTCAGCAGTTTTAAATTTAATTTCTCAAATATTATCATAGGGTGCAAAAGGTATTGCCTTTCTTGCTAAAAATATATGGATATTAGCTATTGCAATTACTTACTTTTTATATGCACGTGTGTATGAAGAATATAAGTGATCGACCGAAGGTCTCAGCACACCAGCAAAGCGAGCTCGAACAAACGGTGAAGCGAGCGAACAGCGAAGCTGATAAATGAAATAAAATTTTTTTATATATAATAAAAAATGAATAGAATAAACGAATTATATCCAGGATATAAAAGATCAAAAATGAGTGAAATTAAAGGAAACAGAACAAGGCATGTTGTAACTTTGAATTCGAATAAATTAAATCCTAATTTGTGTCTTGTTCCTGATTCATTAAAATTGTTATTTAATTTTAAAAATGCAAATACTAAATCGTGGTTTTTAAATAATTTATCAAAATTGTTAAAGAAAAGATTGGTTGTTAAATTTGCTGGAGAAATTGTTTACGATAATAGTGGAGAATCTTTACTAGAAATTTACACAGATCTCTGGAAGCCTGAATTTGAAAGAGCAGATATGGTTGAATACAGCATCGCCCGAGAAAACCTCAGAAAATTAATTTCAAAAGATGACTCTGGAGCAACAAGTGGCAATGCAGAAAAAGCTTCTGATAAATTAATGTATGATATTTATGGAACAAAACAGTGTTTAAAATTAGAAAAAATACTTTCAGATCATGGATTATATGTCCCTTATGGAATGATTAATAATTTTCAATACATTTTAACTTTTCAAAAAGCTAGTGAAATTATGGTAGCACAAAGAAGACAAAGTGTTGGGGGATATACATTGGAAAATTTAGAAGTAGAGTATGAAACAATTGAAAATCAAGACTTGGCAATTGATGTTTTATCAAATTACACCACAGGAAGATCATTATCATATAATTATGTAACTTTGATGAAAACAGTAGAATGGAATAAAGATGCAACTTTACATAATGAAACCATAAATATTCCACGGAAGAGTATGAAAGCAGTTGTGCTGTTATTTAGAAATAAAACTATCACAGATAGTGAACAATTTGTTTATCCAAATATAACAGACGTCAAAATTAGTGTTGAAGGAGTGCCAAATAGTACACATTCTCAAGGTATGCCAAAAAGAAGATTTTTTGAAGAGGCACTTAGAATATTTCACGGAGGATATGACAGCAGAGCTGGCGCAAGCTATAGTGATGCAGTTATGAGTATTGAAAAATTTTAAAGATTCATTTGCATTATGTGTGGATTTAAGAACATTAGAGGATAACTTTGTTTATGGAACTGGTAAAAAATTAGTAAACACACAGTCTGGATTATTGTTAGAAATTAAAAAAACTGCCATTTCTGCAAATGTAATGTGCCATATATTTGTGATAAGTGATGGATTGTTAAACATTGTAAATAAAGATTTGTCATCAATTCAATTTTAAAAACAAAAATCAAGGATTTTTGAAAAATAAAAAATGAATGACAGCAAAGTTAAAGGTAAAAAACCATTTAATATGATAATTGTTGGAATGACTGCTTGTGGAAAAACAAAATATAAAAATTATTTTGATTATATTTTTTTAATTTGTCCGACATTTGAATGGAATAAAACATATGAAAATTGGAAATATGATAAAGATGAAGATTTTATTGCTATTCCTTGTGATCAAGATAATGTTGAAAATTGTTTAAAATTTATAGTTGAATTTTCAAAAGGAACTAAAAGTCTTATTATTCTTGATGATTGTGCAAGTGGAAAAAATGTTAAAAATAGAACAAGTGAATTGGTTAAATTAGGATTTTCTGCAAGGCATTATAATCTTTCTGTTGTTGTTATCACTCAACAACTCACGTCAATTGCTAAACCATTTAGAGAAAATATTTCAAAATTAGTCACATTTTATAACCCAAATAAAAAAGATATGACAACAATAATTCAAGAATATTTAGATGTAGACCGCATGACGGATAGTAAAAAACAACTGGATAAAATTTTAGAAACATTAAAAACAAAAAATATTCAAGATTAGAAATTAATTTGATTTTTCCATTTGGTTATAAAATAAATGAGTGAAAATAGTGAACATGTAGAAGTTCCTCTAATATCTTCAACACCCGCATAAAAAAGAAGAAATAATGAAAAATAGTGAAGAATTGATAAGATTGTTTGAAGATGGTGATATTAGTCAATCGGTGCAAAATTTGAAAAAAGCAAGTGATAAAGTTATATTAAAAATTCATGCTGAATATGAAGTAAAACAAGCGGGAAAAAAAATGCATTTTTAACAGATTTACTAATTAGTAAATTTGCAGATTTATTAGGTGGATTAGACACAATTGAAAGCAGTGAAGAATTGGAAAAAGAACTTATTAAAGATAAATTACTTAAATGTGATGTAAAATCTGTAGTTGAAGAACTAAGTCCATATTTACCATATCTTGGAATATTATCTGGCGGAGTTACAGTTGGAAAACATGTTATTAAAAAACAGAGCATAGCGATGACATGTGAAAAAGATAAAAACGACGATAATGAAGCATCAACAAGCCAAACATGAATAATTTTATAAAATAATTTATCACTCAAGGGTTGATTTTACAAACTTGTTTACTTCTTTAATTTCATCTGTCATTTCTTTATCATCTTTGTCGTTTGTACCCAAAGATTTGTTTAAAATTTCAGGGACTTGTTTAACAAGATTTGATTCCTTTTCTTTTGCTTTTTGTTGAATACTTTTTATAACATTTCTACCAACTAATTTTAAATTTTCATCCATATTATCAAAAATAAATTGTTTTGCTGAAGCGGTTCCAAATTGAATATTACATTCAATATCATATGCTTGCCCTGCTCCTACTGAAAAACCAAACTTGAATGCTTTTTTGTTAAATATTTTATGATTTTTTTCAATAATTTTTTCAGGTTTTAAAGTTGATTGTTTGTTCCCCATTTATTTATATTTTTATTGAATTTATTTTATTTTCAAAATATGTAAATTTCCAAACAAAATGTTGAGGGACTTTAGCAGCAACGCTGTCCCCCACATTCCATATGTTCCGGATATCCCTAACAACCGGCGAATCCGAAAATAGTTTTTTTGTTTACATCGAGCTGTTCAAGTTGTTAGGGAGATTGAGCATGTATGGAATGTTGAGGGTATTCCCCTGTGACGCTTTGAAAAATTTTGATGAAATTCCCAGTAACGTTATCAAATTCCTGGAAGTGGCTGGAAATGGCGTCATTAGGAAAAAGGTGATTCCCAAACCTGATGTTGAGGGATTTCCCCACATTCCATACCTTCCAGATATCCCTAACAACCGGCGAATCCAAAAATAGTTTTTTTGTTGACATCCAGTTAGGCTGGTTGTTAGGGAAATTGAGCATGTTTGGAATGTTTGGAATTTATCAGCCTGCTGTGTTAGGGGATTTCCCTGCGACACTGAAAAATTTTTGGTAATTTTTGAAATGTGATGGAAAATGTGACAGTCCCCGCACTTTACAGACTACTTTCCAACTTGTGGACAGATGAGTCACTTGCAGTTCTTTGGGTTGCCTCTCTTCAAAATGGTTTTGTCATGAGGCTGGCTGTCAGCAACTCCATATGGTCTCAGGAAATTCGAGGGAAAGTGGTTGTAAAAATGCACACCACTTGGTGTGTCTGATGGAGTTGGTGACTGTTTAGTGTTATACATCTAAGGATGATAGACTGAAATTAGAATACTATACTTGAAGAAGGTAAACAACTATTTTCAGCTAGTGGCTATTGACTAACTGCAAAAATACTCTTGTTTAAAAAATGCTGTCGACAGTAAGTTCACCTGGTTTGCATATTGAAATATGTGTGTCGAGTACAGAAAGTTTGTAATTTATGCTTTAGGAAATAGGATACTCGAAGATATACTGAATAGAAATTAGCAATAGTAGACATGTAATTCTAATAGTTCATATTTATACAATTATTTCAGTTCAGACAGTTGTTTGACAGGTGTAAAAAAATGTGTTTTCAAGTAGTTGAGGAAGTAAATGTCATTAAGACATCTTACTCTTGAAAGTGCAACATATGCAGTTCCCGGAGGTATGTTATTTATTTATGTCAAACCATAGCACAACTTTGCCCAATGTTTGGCCTTGGGCTTTACACATAGTAGTTGCATATGCAGGGCAGAATGGATATACGGTTTTTTTGTTCACCTGACGTTGTCATTGTAACTGGATATACAGGAACCAGTTGGTCATTTGGCAAACTGAGGACAACAGTTTGATTTTGGACAGTGTAAATAATAGCTAGTTGGCCATTGACAACATTGTTAGCTTTGTCCCTGTTTTGAGTAACAACAACCCTCATGCCAACATATATGCATGAAGGTGGAAAGTCACCATCTAGTTGAAGTGTAGCAGCTGGGGAGACTTGCTTGAAAAGTGTCTCAGTCATTAACTGATTAACATGATTTGCTGTTTATGTTAATATCATGGTTTCTGGATGCTTTTTGAATGCTTCATTGATATCATTGTCAGTGACACAGTCTTGTTTGGAGATTACACATCCTCTTTGAATTTCATTTAGTAAACATTGATTTGGAATCCAGTCTCTTATGTGGTCTGAAAATTGGATGTAACGTTCATCGCCAACTCTGTGTTGTCCTTTCAAGTTATAATGGTAAGTCATTTGTATGAAATTAATGTTGTCTAAGGCACTAGGTAACTGCATGATTTTTTGACTTTGTTTGCAAAATGGTTGTTGCTGTGCTGGATCACAACATTTAGAGTTTTTAGTACATGATTGAAAATATGTTCAGGAATCATAGACAATTCATCAATAATAATTATGCCATATCGTGTAATGTCCCAATTAATGGAAGGACTCTCATCACAGTCGACAGGATAATGAAATGAGGCATGAACTGTATCACAAATAACGCCATCTGGCAACTGTGACCAATAAACCAAAGCAAGAAAACCAGTGGGAGCAACAATCAAGATGGTAGCATCCCTCTTTGATAGTTCTTGTACAGTAGATAATATCGTGTGACTTTTTCCTGATCCCCGTTTCCCTGTCACAAGTATTAGTCTGCTCCAGACATTTTCTTTACAGCCTGGTTGGATTTCATTGTCATGTGAATGTGGTGTAGGTTGGTAAAACTCTTCAACATCTTTAGGGAAATCTGAATAAGCATCATTATTATTGATTTCTGTTGGTGTATACAGATTCTATTCTGTGTTCCTAGAATGCACTGATGTTAATATGTGTTTCTGGACTGTAAGCTGCTGTGGATCTAAATTGAAAATGTGTCTCCACAGGCTGATGAGCATTCAGCTGCATGGATGAGATAATTTGAGTTTGCCAGAGGTAAAACATGTCAGAAAGGCTTTCAATGTATGAGATTGCAGTTGTTATATAATAGTCACAATGTCCTTGATTGTGTAAGAAGGTAGACAGATTACTTTTATTCTTCCAAAGCTGTGGAAAGTGATGAACAGCTGCGGCATACCACTGCAAGCACTGTGGTATATGATCGTAATGTGGATGACATAACTGTATTAGGTTGTCATGCACCAGGTTTATTAAAAGTATTGAAAAAGATATTCTTTGTTGAAGAATGAGAGCACTTTGAAACCGACTTATGTATTGCCAAATTTATATGTTGTGGGGATTGCTTTATTGTGATTAAATGTCCACAACCATTACAAGAAAGTGTAATGTTGAAATTGCTGTGGTCTACATCTGTAGGCCATTGCAATTTTGTCATCTATGGCAGTATCACTGCATGTGACAATGTAGCACTTTGTTCTGCTACTCGACCATGCTGTTTTTCTAGATGATAGTGCAAGCCACATTTCGGGTTCAGCTGGTTTCATTTGCATTACATATCTTATTGCAGTTTGTACACCACTAACATGGTAAGAATATGAGTCAGGAGTAATGTCATCATCGCACTTATTCACGTATGAACTGACATATCTGAGGAGCATAGTTCTTCTGTCTGTTGTCTGGAAGTCCATGGAACATTTAAGTGCAGGAAGTAAAGTAGACACATAAGCCCTTAAATTTAATGCAAATTCTTCAGCAGGATGTTCTAAGTGAAAGACTTTTTTGTCATGTCCTGTCTCGATATAGCTGTCTTTGTCCTTCAATTGTAGTGAGTGAGAGGGTTTGTCAGATGTTTGATATTTTTGAACATAAATACTGAGATCAGGTAAATCGTCAGGGATATCAGCTCATAAAAAGTGGTGTTGAATTTTACTGATGTCTTTTAGCCAAACCAACAAATGCAAATGAACTGTGCCTTGTTGTTGAAATTCAAATTGATAAAAGTAAGTGAGAATATTAGGCTGGGTAGAAATTCGGTTGTAACTGAAAATGTGTTTTGTCCATTTATTGCTATTGCTTCCACAAAGATATCCTTGAACCGTTTGTTCTTGAACATGAGCAATATGCATGGTTTCAAAAGCCTGCTAGTTATGTTGGTCCTCTGCCAGTTTTGGCTCTAATGTTGGTAATCCAAATAGGGAATGGAAAAGACCATTTGAAGGGACTGATAGTGATGAAGATGTCTGGCAACCCAAACTGGCTAACTGCATCATGAAGGTATCGGTGCTGCCATTGCCAATAGGTAACAGAAAAGATTTTTCAGTCAAGAGCTTGAGCAGGTGAACAGTTCAATGCCCTGGTGGTATTGATGGTTCCATTAACAATTTCATATAGCCACCTGTCATAATGAAATTATAACAACTCATAATGTAATGAATAATCTAAAATTTCTGAGAATAGTTTAATCACAAACGAAACCTTGTTGCTCAATCTAGTAGAGCTTCAACTCATCAAACTTTCACACAAATTTTCAATTGGATATAAATTAGGCTACTATGCACATCCAATGCCCTCAGTTTCTTTCATATTAAATATATTTAAGGCCTTATCCTCAGAGAGAAGCTGTTCTCACAATCGCATGAAATGCAAATAACGTGACTGAGGTGAAGATATCAGGTGCAAGTTCAAACCCACTTGAGTCAACATTATTTCAGTTGACTTCAACAGTGTAGGTCAATTGTGAAGTTACCATTTCATAACATGCAGTTTGACATCGACTTTTTTGTGCAGCATTGACAATATGTGAGATCTTCTCCTCCACTGATTTCTCAGAAATAGCTAACTTGATCATTGATGTTTTGGTGTGATAGCCCTTTGGATGCTTGACATAGTCACCACACACGAGGTAACAGGGTCTAAGTATCTCAATGTCTTTTGCATGCAAAGACAGAAGAGCAGATGGTATGTTCTCACGTCATGGTACTGCATATCTATTACTCAAACATGTACAGGATTTTGTCTATGCATTCTTTTTTCTCTTAGCAAATGTATAAGTAATATGTTGCTTGAAAGGCTGTTTCATCTCGAACAGTATAACGAAGAATTATATTTGGCCCAAATTCAATGTTAGGGGAGTTGCTTGTAACCCCATTACTAATAAATGAACTATGAGAATTTGGAACAAACTGTCTTGATTGAAAATATGCCATTTTTTCTGCATCTTCCCTGTTGTTTCTTTCCATCTGGTCTCTTTGACAAAGCAAGACTTTTTCAGAAAGTGTGGGGTAGTTAAAAATGAGGAAGGTTTTTCTATTGGCCCAATAATATTGCCTATCTTCTTCATTTGATGAATAATGGCATAGTGAACAAGACAACAATCAAATTGTAGTGTATAGAGAAGTGGTAGTTTAATATATCTATTATGTGAATACTATGACATATAGAGGTGAACTTCAAAAAATAGATATGGTTGAGTAAGGGAGACACAATTTCAGAAAAGCTATATCGTTTCACAAGACTACTGTTTGGTCAAATAGATGGTAATAAAAGAACTACTCAACAACCAACTTCGGATAATAAGGTAAGAAATCTATTATAAGGTGTGATATTATATTGTAATCATAGAAACAGGTATTACATAACTTATAATAGGTGAAATGATGACAATATTTCTTTAGCAATGGTAAATGATAATAGCACAATCTAAAATATTGCACAATTCACCTGGTAACCATAGGTGTAATAGAACCACAGTTAGATAAACTCTTAAGGGTCACACAGTCAATGAGAAAACTCACAATGACAAGCTGCAAGGGGAGACAAAATGTCGCTAACAAGGAGTGTACCAGAAAAAAGTGAGAAAGTTATAGAACAGTGGTAGTTACACAAAAAATAATGTACTACTAGAGCCATCAAGTTGACCGAAAGGTGAATTGAAGTCTTCAGAAGACTACTTGTCAAAGATGAATTTAGATTGAAAACAATGGTCAAGTGAGAAGCAACAGAAAAAAAACTTAGCAAATTGAGATATATTCGATTTATTCAAATGAATTATGAGATAAAGAGACTCCCCTAGCAATAAGACTTCTATTAATTGAGAGATAAGTGAAGAAGTAAATATATCACTTACTATGAGATGTTACTATGTGATATTCGAGGTGTAGATTTTCAGGGAAGAGGCCTGAAGAAGGCCTGAAAAAGACATTGCCGGGGGCAAAGGAACAAAACGGCGGCCGATTGTACTCACAACATAGGTTCCAGGGTGGATTCCATGTAGTAAATCCCAAAGATCTTCAGTGTGAGATTAGGTCGATTCTTGGTGTAGTGCATATGGTTTGGTTCCTTGGCATACTGGCACAACCTTATTTTGCCTTAAGTGGCATATATGGCGGCACGGTGATGGCAGCTCTCAGTCGGCGTATTGACAGTATTGAACAAAGTTAGTTTTCAAATGTCAATTCATCAGTTATTGGCAATTGTAATTGCCATCAAAGCTATTAAGGTTTTTGTTTTATTTTTAGAACAGTAATACTTTGTTAGTTGTAAATTCAACAAACTATGGTTCAGAAATATTAAAACTTGTAAGCTTTAGAAGTTGTTGATAGTTGAAAATGCTACATATTTTTTAATGCCGACTTTTTTGTCCAGCGATTTTTACCTGTAAATTATTCACACGTGCTGACCTTTTTTGGCATGCATCGGTGCATGGCAGCTTTTTCACTCAAGGAACTTTTAAAGAAATATACTAAAGATGCCAGGACTTCAAGAGGGCTGAAAGAGGTGCAGTATTACAGTATATTCTTTTATCAGTAGACTGACACACTTAATAAACTGTTTCACTGTTTGATTTGATAATAAATCAGTAATTGTTGGTTTGCCGATAGTAAACATACTGAAAAGTTGAAACTAGTTTATTTTTCACATTAGGCATACTTAGCGTTACTTTTCTTTTAGTTGGAAATTTTAGAATGGACGATCATCAATATGTATGTCATATATGTTCAAAAAAGTTGACAGGAGGGCACAGATTTCAGTCGTACAACAAATTGGTGCATTTATTTTGTGGTAAGCCGGTAGGAGAAGAAGGTTATGGGCAGAAAGTAATTTGCTCCAAGTGCAAAAATACAAGTAAAATATATTTATAATCAACTTTTCCTTAAACTCGAAAAGATTAACATGTTTTTTAATTGTGACTTAAATAACAAAACATTTTGGCAAGTACAATAAACATTCCGTGTATTTTTATATTAGCAAAACCCTGTAAAAAGGATGATCAGGTTTCCAAGAAACGGCAACTTATATGACACTGGACAAAAGGTTGCTCCAGCAAGGAAAAACTTCTAGTTCCAGAAAAGAAGAATAAAACCATGGGGTGCACTACCAAAAAGAGTGAGAAGCACGTTTGCCTTCAATGTATGGATTTGCATTCACAAGGAAAAAGATACAAAAGATTTATAAGTATATGCTGTATAGATTCATCAAGCATAAAGCATCATAAAGAGAGATGGCACAACTTACCAGACAACAAGCTGTGTTGCTTTGTACCTTCGACGGTACCAGAGGTTGCCTTACTTGCAGACAAGTATGCAAAGATGAAAGTAAGGAAAGATGGCAAAGGAAATAAACTCTACCTCAGTTGTCATGCCAAATCGCTTCCGAGTACTCAGTCTTTACCCCTCGATGACAACCTTATTAATGAAAATGATTAAGTTTCAAAATTTACAGGGGCTGGAGAAAACAAATGAACATCCCGATCCAAACAAGCCAAAAGTGAATCCCTGGGACTCTCTTGATGACAATTTATCTGAAAATTCCCTTTCCCGAAAACCGTATCTGTCAGCAAAGAATCAGAAAATGCTACTTGAGTTTACAAAGTTGGATACAACTGTTTTGGAAAAAGACACATCCCTTAAGCAAGTAATTGATGCTGTTGCCGAACTGAGTTTGAAAGTTCACAGCATTGGAAAGCAGCATACAACCTTTCTGCAACTAGCCTTTGAAGACAACGATGTTCAAAAATCAGTATCAGCAATGCGTAAGGCAGAAAACATCCTGGAACTAACAGAATCTTCCCAGTTGCTTGAATGGTTTTATGATGAAGCCACTGAATGTGCTGTCCTACAATGTTTGCCTTGTTTTCAACTTCAACTAGCAGGCAAGCCCACTCTAGTCCAGCTTACACCATTAAAAGCTCAGCACCTGTTAAACCCAAAAAGTAGTGGAACCCTTTTGTCTGGCATTTTTGTAAAGAAGGAAAGTACCAGACTTTTAATCAAAGGGCAGAACCAAACGTGGTACCGCCAAAACAGTCTGCATCGACCACATGTGTCTGATTGCTGGTGGATCACTAACACACAAGAAGGCAATGGTGGAATACAATAAGAAACTACAAGAAAACCAAAGGATAACAGTGACAGCTGGAAATATCTTTCGAGCAACTATAGTCGACCTCAAACTTGGAGCGGCTGAAATGCAATTTGAAACTCTAATCTCCTTTTTAGCATGTTGTGCTGTTGATGTGGGGTCCAATGGACATTCTTGCAACAACTTTAACCACATCCTCTGTGTGGAAAAAACAGTGGACAACAGAATAAATGCATGGTTAAATACACCCCTTCCATCTAGGCTTCTTCCTCCTCATTTTTGGGTGACTGTCGATAAGGCAACACCATCACGTACAACTAATCAAGCAGTCATGATTGTAGCCAGAGAAAAGAGTGGCGTACCATGTCCTATTCCCATAGCAGTGCCCCCAGTGTACTCAGATTTTACAGAAGCAATGTACGACGACCTTGCAAAGCAGTTTCTGAACACTTCTCCATAGAAGTTCTTTCACATCTTTGTGGCATTGCAGCTGATGGCCCTTACCAAGCCACTGGTTTTGCAGCACAGCTTAGAGAAAGTCTATGTATCAAAAATTATGATAAAGAGCTCGCTATGCCTGTTGCTAAGGATACTGCACATGCTCTAAATTTGGCTTTCACAGACGTCCGAGATGCCAAAACCAAAAATGGAAGCCATTTCCGACTGTTTGTCAAGAGATGCAATGTTTTCAACCATATCTTGTCAAATGAAAAAGGATTTGCATCCCTGCAGATGGTCGATAAAACTGCGAGAAGACCAGTTACTTATGCAACCTAATGCTTTTCAAGTTCCTTGTATGAACAGTGGGTGAAAATAGAAAAGAGCTATGAATCGTTGTGGAAACCATTCAATTTGTTACATCCCAGACGTTCTCAAGAGGAGGAATGGCTATACATGATTGCAGGATCCGATTTTGTTGCAGACCTCGGAATACTTGACATCATGAATCCAGTTATCAGCCTGATGCTTTGAGCACAAGCGCTGGATATGCCAATTTGGAAGTGAAAGCAAAGCTTAAGAAGGCTGGATGTGGAGAATCGGAAGCTTTTCCAAGGCTACATAAATCAAAGTCTACCCTCAAGCTAGGAGGATCATTCAAGGCTGTCATAATGTTAGAAGGCTGGCTTGTCGTAAAGGACAATGGAACCGATGCTGGAGAAAGTCGTTTTGAATGGAAAATGCAAGTAGATATTGCAAAGGTGTTTGCATCAAAACCGTGAATTAAAACATCAATAAATGATGAAATGAAATAAATTAAAATTAGCTATCCATAGTTATCACTCTTCAAAGTATAACAGTCAACATAAGACACAACTGGGCAATATAAAAGACTTGAAACTTCAGCTGAAAGACGAGATTAGAAAATGTCCACCTAAGGGGAGAACCATTAAGAACAAACAGAAAGAAGACGTAAAAAGTAAGTCAATAGCACTATATAACTTTCGGTATGAAAGATCATGCACCACAGAACCCAAGGGCTAGGGAGGGCTTTATCCCCCCACTTTATTGCTGATCTGTTAAACTACTAATTTAAACTAGTACTCAACATATAATGATTGATCCAATTCATATAACATTATATAAATGTAAATGTTCGAGAGCCCCACAATAACAGAAGCCTCTGCATGCACAAGAGAGTGATCAAATGATCTATTATTGTATAAAAAATCAAAGGAAAAGATGCTAACTTTGCGGAGTTATGTGTAATATATTATTTCAGGCGAATATGAAGTACAGCACAAATGAGATCACAGCCACTATTAGGTTTATTGTTCCTGCCAGTGTCTTGTGGAGTCAACCAGGAACATTTTTTATGAATCGTGTACGGTCACACTACAATGAAATTGATATTGTATTTGTGCTTCCTGAATCTGGTGGTAACGGCCTTCAATCTTGTGACTAAAATTTCAGAACTTGAAAGCTCAAAAGAGAAATCTTTGCAAAGAAACTATGCCTATGGATCTCCTTTCTCGACTGAGGTTGTTTTGATTAAGTTTTAATGCATTCGACGTAAAAAGTTTTTGAGACGTTTTTTTATCCCTCTGGAAATGGGTCATTGTTCAATCCAAATTTGATCACGAACCAAGAGGTGCCCATGATAAATGGTAACATGGAAAATAGTGAAGCAACAACTAGCAATAACACAAGCATGGCTAAAACTAAAAGAAAGGTTACCATGACAAACTATTTCAACAAAATAGCCTTGACTGCAGGTAAATACCCATTTTAATTTTAATTTTATTCCACAAAACATGTTTACTGCTCATCCCGGTATAAATAATAAGAAAAATGAAAATACTTAATTAAATTCTGTACTAAAAATTTTTCAAAGATTTACGTCCCACTGCAAAAGTGGCTAGAACAACGACGTCAACATTGGCATCTACCACCTCCACAATTAGCACATCAATGTGTCAGCAACATACAGAGCTCTTCGTCTCCAGTGAACATTCCATCCTCTCCATTTCATCCGCCACCTAGTTTTGTTTTCAAAGCAAGATTGCAAGGTAAGCAAAGACAATACTGTTAGGCCAAGTGGTTACATTACAATCAGGACAATGATGCTGTTTTCTGCTACACCTGTATGAAACAAAATTCGCTTGGAACACTAGAAACGGCCAAAAACAAAGACAATGCCTTCATAGTAACAGGATATTGTAACTGAAAATATGCTCTGGAATGCTTCAAAGCATATGAAGCCAGCAAATGCCACTCTATAAGTACAACTTATTAATACATTCTTCCAAAATATGGAAACATCCGTGAGATGACTGACACATCAATATGAGCGTCAAGAAAGAAAACAGATGTTTTATTAAGATTATTGAGTCACTGCAGTTTCTTGCTCGCCAGGGTATAGCAATGCAAGGGCATATAGATTTCCAGTCAAACTTTTTGCAGCTCTTAAGTATGTGCTCCAAAGATGTTAAGCATCTAAAAGAATGGCTAAGGCAAAAAACTAACACCTATATTAGCCACGATATTCAAAATGAAATTTTGGGACTTCTGGCAAACAGTGTCCTTTGTGAACTGGTAAATGATATTTGAGATGGTCATTGTAAGTTTTTCTCCCTTACTGCAGACGAATACAAGGACATTTCCAACAAAGAGCAACTCTCAGTTTGTTTCAGATGGATTGATGATGACTTCCATTCACATGAGGACTTTGTCGGCTTTTACCAGTTGCCAAGTATAGGTGCAGAAACAATTTACTCAGTTTTAATTGATGTCATTTTCTGGCTGCAACTTTCACTCGATGACTGTCAGGGTTAATGTTATGACAGCGCTAACAACATGCTTGAAAAAAAAGTCAGGAGTTGCAAAACGAATCCAGGATAAGCAACCAAAAGCACATGTGACACACTGCCACAGTCATTCGTTAAGCCTTGGAGTCAAAGATACAACTAAAAACTCAAAAATATTAAATGATGCAATGGATACATCAAGAGAGATTGTTAAATTAATCAAACTCTCACCAAAACGTAAAAATATTCTTGGTGATATCAGATATAATATTGAGGGTGATACAGAAGACCATGCACCAGGTATTGCTCAGTTTAGTGCCACACGCTGGACTGTGCATGCCACATGTTTCAAAAGAATTTTTGAAAACTACCAAGCTCTTCAAGATACTTGGTGCAGTCTTGGAGCAGGGCAAGCTGAGTGCTGAAATAAAAGCATGTGTCACAGGTTGTCAAACACAGATGAAGACGTTTGACTATTTTTTTGGTATTCTTTTTGGGGAACGCCTTTTTGCACACACCGATAATTAGTCAAAGACCCTTCAAGAAATTAATGTGTCGGCAGCCATAAGTATGCACTTGGCTAAGCAAACAGTAGAAACCTCAAGACGTATTCACGATACAAATTCATTCGATGCCTTTTTTGAAACCGTTCTAGCCAAGAAAAAACAAATACCACAAATAGGACAGCCACTTTTAAAAAGGAAACAGCAAGTTCCTCCAAGCTTTGCAGTTGGAAATGCCCCAGCAGAACATCCATCCACTACAAGGGATCGCTATCGTTCAATATATTTTGAAGCTGTGGATCTATTAATATCTCATATCAAAGACAGATTTAACCAACCGAGCTTTAAGATATATGAATGCTTGGAATCACTGCTTCTTACCACATTGAATGAAAATATTAATAAAGTAGAACAATTAATATCAGGGAATCAGATCGATAAAGACTATCATGATGACATCAACATCCATTGTTTATCTAGACAACTCAGTCTTTTTAGAACTATGATGCAAAAGGAAAATGTTGCATGCTTCTATGACATTCTGAAAGCAATCCAGAAACCAACAGCTCCAGAACGATTAGTAATTGGGGAAGTGCTAGCTCTTCTAAACCTTGCTCATGTGAGTCCTGCTACAAGCGCCAATAGTGAGCAATCATTTTCTCCTGCACGACACTTGAAGACATGGCAATGCTTAACAATGACACAGAAACAATTTAACAACATTTCAATCTTGAATAACTATCAGGAGCGCACTGACCACATCGATATAATTGCGATTGCAAACGATTTTGTCTGCAATGACAACAGTAAGAGGCAATTCCGAACATTTACAGAGAATGACTTACAATGATAAGCAATTTGTTCTTTTGTTTATTATTTTGGACTGAAGTTTAATTATAAACAGTACAGTATTACATAAATACTGAGTGTTTTGTTTTTGTTGTTCTCTATTTCATGTTTAACTTGAACATTATAATATTTAATGCAACCTACGTCAATGTTGCAATCATTAAGTTTAATAAAAAATTAAATTCTTTATAAACCTTGCTTGTGAGTAGTTGTGATAATAACATGCTCCATATCTAAGCGATAACACTAAATTGAATTGTGAAACATCATGCCTTGATATTTAAAAAAATTATGGAGTTTTGCCCTCCAAAATGCTGGAAATCGCTTTTCTGAGACTTTAACTTTCAAAATTTTCTTGAGGGGGCATGCCCCTGAACCCCCCTGCCAATGAAAAATGTCACTTCTGATAACTTGCCATGGATATGATGCGATTGGATGTGTTCTAAGTGGTTCTTTCGGATTGGCGTTCCTCAATTCTTGACAATAAGGGCATTTTGATACCACACCTTTGATGGCTTCATTGATTCGTGGCCAAAACACTGTTTGTCTCACATGCTGCTTTGTCTTTTTTATTCCTAGGTGGCCCTGATGTAACTTCTCGAGTATCTTGCTTCTCATTGCAGTTGAAATCACAATTCTTTGATCTTTAAGAATTCCTTCACTCACACTAAGTTCAGCTTTGTGTTTCCAGTATTCTTTTAGATCATCGGGCAAGGCTTTCTTTGACAGTGGCCATCTTTTTTGCAACATCTGGATGACTTTCTGTGAGACAGGATTTCAGGCTGTTTCTTGGCATACTTCTTCCTGAACGTCATTGGAACACGGAAGGCTTGTATCTATTAGGTGAACTTGAGATCTCATTTCTTCCTCGCCGATTTTTCCCGCCGTTTCCGCCAACTGTGCTCTTGACAAGGTGTCTGCGATTTTGAGAAGCTTTCCTTGTTTGTAGATTAGGTTAATGTCATATTTCTGCAGGCAAAGAAGCATTCTCTGTAATCAAGCAGGGGCAGTAGCTAAAGGTCTTCTCAATATATTCTCGAGAGGCTTATGATCTGAGTGAACTTTGATTGTCTTGCCATAAATGTACTGATGGAATCGTTTGCATGCGAATACCACAGCCAAAAGTTCTTTTTCGATCTGTGCATATCTGGCCTGAGTTTCAGTCATCATTCTGGATGCATACACAACAGGAGATCCATCTTGTAATAGTACTGTGCCCAGTCCTTTGCTTGAAGCATCTGTTTGCAATACCACTGGTTCCGTGACTTCGTAATATCTCAGAACAAAATTGGTAGAGAGGACCTCTTTTATTTTCTCAAATGCAAGTTGATGTTTTTCAGTTCAATGTCAAGGAATGTTTTTCTTTAAAAGACCTCTCAGGGGTGCTAAGATCTCTGACATTCCTGGGATGAACTTTGCTAGGTAATTTACAATTCTAAGTAGCCTTTGTACACCTGGTTTATTTTGCGGTGCTGGCATGTTCAGGATTGCCTCAACTGATCAGACTTTAGACTGATCAGGTAGAACTCCTCTTTCGGTTAGCTTGTGACCAAGGTAGGTAACTTCTGTAACCTGAAGCTGGCATTTGTCTGGGTTGAGGGTCATTCTGATCATCTTAGTTCAGTCTAGGGTCGCTTGCAATCTCTGATTGTGTTCTTTGATGGTTTCAATATATCTTCCCCAAACCAATATATCATCAATATCAGTCTCTACTCCTTCCAGATCTTCAAATAGGTGATTGACTCTCTTGTGGAATATTTCTTGTGCTGAATGGATACCAAAGAGCATTCATAGAAAACGGTAGCACCCAAATGGGGTGTTGAAGGTTGTCAATAATGAACTTTCGTTGTCTAGAGGTATCTGCCAATACCCCTTGATTAGCATCCAAAATGCTAAAATATTTTGCACCATGTAACTGACTTGCAATTTCTTCCCATGTTGGTAATTTGTACTGCTCTCTCTTTAGATACTTGTTCAGCTCTCTAGGGTCTAAACACACTCTGAGTTTTCTGTTTGGTTTTTAAATGATAACATGATTGTGCACCCAATCTGTAGACTCTTCCACTTTAACAATAACTTCTTCCTTTTCCATATCATCGAGCTCTTCCTTTAGCTTTGTTTGTAGCATAGCTGGAATCTTTTATGGGCTCACCCAATATGAACTGCTCGTGGATCCATTTCCATATGATAACACCAGTCGAGTTTTCCAAGACCATGAAAAATCTCTGAAATTTTCTTTAATCTGCTCTGTTGAACAATCACTGACTTTACTACTAGACATTAGACTGTGCATGACTTTAATAAGATTCAATTCCTTGCAAGTTTCCAAACTGAGGACTGCTCTATTATTAGTTTCATCAACATAGAACTCCGTCTCAATTTCTTGCTCTTTATACAAACACGGTAGTGTACATCTCCCCTTGACTGGTATTTCTGTTCCACCATACCCCGTCAGTTTTGTGTTGGTTTTGATCTCGGCATCTTTGGAAACGTTCTCGTTTGTCACCAATTTTTGATACACCTGATCTGGCATTACATTGACCTCTGTGCTGGTATCTAACTTCACGCGAAGTTTCTCCTCTAAAATGTTGACAATTGCCAGGGCTTCATTTTTATTCACTGCCCAAGCTTCCAAAATGTTAAACATCTCGATTAAAAAGTCATCGTTTGAATCTGCTATAATCTCTCTAACTTCTTTGTTTGGTGCATGACTTTGTTTTAACCCAGCTGTTCGACACATTTTCCCGAAGTGATTTTTCTTCTGACAATTGTGACACTCTGCCATATGTCATGGTTTCTAACACAGTTTTGAAATGACATGACATTTGCTTTATCTGTTTTCCCATCCTGAACTTGTTTACCACAATGTCTCGCTGTCTGCTTCTTTTATGTTGGTCTGACTGACTTTTGTGTGATGCATCTACTTCTAATTCCCCATTGAATAACTCCATGAGACCGCCAAATGTCTATCGTTTTTTTGTAGCATTAACTCTGATCCTTCTCTTAAGAGTCTATCTCTTACTTTATCTGACTGTATTCCTGCTACCAACTGACTTGTGATTAGATTGTCTGTAAGATTGCCATACTCGCACAAGGCTGCCAAAGTTTTCAACTCTGTAATGTAATCGTCGACTGATTTGCCTGGATTTTGCCATCATATGTTAAACTTGTGTCTTTCTACAATCAGGTTTCGTTTAGGATTGCAATAATCTTCGAATTTCTTGAATAAAGCGGCCACAGTTATTTCGTCTTCATCTGTAGGCTCACCCTCTTCATCTAAGACTTTTGGCCAGACCCAACTATTAAATATTTCTCATCCTGCTTCACAAATCATGAATAAGAAAAATGAATACTTTTCCTTCTTGTTTTTTTTTGCCAATGTCGCATTTATATAGAATTGAATGCTTTGTTTCCATTTTTGCCAAGCTTCTGCCACATTTGTTGCAGCGAAATTAATTTCTCCGGGACCTCTTCCTGAGAAACTAAACTCCATGTTGAAGCTACACACCTGACATCACATAAAATCTTGATGTTTACACCCAGAACTCCAGGCAACAACTGACCTCAATTATTTCTGCTGAGTAGAATAAAATCAATTATGCTAATACTGCATGCCTAATTTGAATACTAAATAACATATGTTATAGATATGTAGGTACTTACGTTTAACCTTTCTTATCAATAACATCACCTGTGTAACAATTGTGGTATCAAACAAACAACCATATCATATTTTCATGATTATTTTCTGAATAAACTTTCATATGCATTTGCTCCTGGAATACAACATTGTCTTACAGTGTTATTCTGAATAGTTCTGCTCCACAGCAGTTATATTTTGCTCAATATTATGTCTCAACCATACCAGGACATTGAGTTATTTTTTCCAAATGTATGTCAAACATTTCATTTTCTTGCACTGCATAACTAGACAAAATGATGTCATTTGCTTTCTACTTAAAGATATTCTCTAAGCCAAGTGAGGAAAGAAGTTCAGAAAGTCTGCACATAGTTAAGGACACCCTTTCTTATTATTAAAGGAATGTCTTAAACAAGTTTGGTGTCCAAACAACCACTAGATAATATTTTCAAGATTAATTTCTGAATAAACTTTCCCTATACCTGACACCAAAATATAACATATGACTTAAGTGTTGCTCTCACAAGGTTAATCAGATTAAAGACATACTTTGGTCAATAATTTCTCTAAGCCATAGAAAGCTTTCCACAAATTTTTAAAACTGTAAGACAAATACTTGATATAGTTCCCCTGGATAGTTTGACAAAATTATTTCATTTGTTTTCTACATAATTTATCAACCTTTCTTCAAGCTAACACCTGAAAAGCATTAACAAAATATGTAGATACCTAACTTTAAGATTTCTTACCAGCAACTTTATCTGTATAACAATTTTGGTATCAAACAAACCACCATGTCATGTTTTCATGATTATTTTCTGAATAAACTTTGATGTGCATTTGACCCTGGAATATAACATTGTCTTAAAGTGTTATTCTGAATAGTTCTGCTCCATAGCAGCTGTGTTTTCCTCAATGTTATGTCTCAACCATAGCAAGACATTGAGCTATTTTGAAAAAATGTATGACAAATATTTAATTTTCTTCCACTGTATAACTTGACAAAATTAGGTCATTTGCTTTCTCCCTAAAGATATGCTTCAGGGCAAGTAATCAAAGATGTCCAGAAAATCTCCACATAGTTAACCATACTTTCTTATTTTTATAGGGGTGTTTCAAACAAGTTTGGTGTCCAACAGACAGTTAGATAATATTTTCATAAATAATTTCTGAGTAAACTTTACCTATACCTGACACCAAAATATAACATTGGTTTCCACTCTTGCTTTCACAGGATTTACCACACTGAAACCATATTTTGCTCATTGTTTTCTCAAAACAATTGAACGATTTTGAGAAATTTTCAAGGCAGTGAGACAAATATTTCATATAGCTCCACTGAAAAGCTTGACAAAACTATTTCATCTGTTTCCTACATAACTTATTCATGTTTGTTTAAAACAACTACTGAAAATCATTCACAAAATGACTAGATACTTAAGTTTGAACTTTCTTATCACTAACCTTACCTGCATAACAATTTTGGCATCGAACAAAGCACAATGTCATATTTTTATGATTATTTTCTGAATAAACTTTCATCTGTATTTGACAGTGACATACAACATGATGTAATAGTGTTACTCAGAACAGATCAGCTGAACAACAGTCATATCTTGCTGAATGTTATGTCTTAACCATACCAGGACATTGAGTGATTTTGCCAAAACTTTCACTAATAATTTCATTTTGTTGCTTTCTGTAACTTGACAAAATTATATCATCAGCTTTCCCTTCATAGATATTCTTTAAGCCTAGTAATAAAAAGCATTGAAAAAATATACACACAGTTAACAATGTTCTTTCTCATTATAAAAGGAATGTCTCAAACAATTTTGGTATGCAACAGATGACTAGCTTGTATTTTTATAAATATTTACTCAATAAACTTTACCTATACTTGATACCAAAATATAACATTGGTCTCCACTGTTGCTTTTACAGGTTTAATCAGATTGAAACCATATTTTGCTCACTGTTTTCTCTAACAAATTGAACGATTTTGAGAAATTTTCAAAGTAGTAAGACAAATATTTCATATAGTTCCACTTTTTAGCTTGACAAAACTATTTCATGTGTTTCCTATCTAACTTATTCACATTTAGCGAAGACAACTGCTGAAAGTCATTCACAAAATGTGTAAATACTTAAATTTCACCTTTCTTCTCGCCAACCTTAGCTGTACAACAATTTTGCTATCCAACAAACCACCATATCATATTTTCATGATTATGCTCTAAATAAACTTTCATCTGTATTTGACACTAATAATACAACATTCTCTTGTTGTTTAATTCTCAGCACATTAGCTGGACACCAGGATCATTTTGCTCAATGTAATGACTAAACCATACGATCACATCGTATGGTTTTGCAGCAATAACATGAGTGAAAACAGAGATGAACTCTGTCAGTTAAAACAACAGCTAACCACTAACAACCAACGGTATGAATACAATTTCTCTTGATTAATTTTGAGACACATTTTCTGACTAAATTTATTAAATATACAACCTGGCTGTGCAATCTCCATACAATTTCTCTTCTCTGCTTTTTATCAAGAATATTTTTGTCCCTCATCAACACTACAAATTTAATACCATTGAAAAGTACTTGCTTTTGCGATTACAATGATACAAATTTCTTCAAAATCCTTGCCGTCTGAACAAAAATATCCTGTTTGCCCTTTGCTTTCTTCCTCATGACCAGTTGTTCTTCACACCTGTCAATAACAAGAAAACTTTTGGCTTTCCAGAAGAACTCTTCGTTTTAAGGACTACAAATTTAATAGTCTGACTTTCCGACTACACTCATATAAATTTCTTAAAAATCCATCAAGCATGAACAAATATATCGCATTTGCTATCTCATTTGCTTGTCATGGCAGTAAGTCCTTAATACCTCTCAATAACAACAAAATGTCTCCCCTACCGAAAAACTTTTCACTCCTCAACTTTACAAATTTAGCACGATTTGAATGTACTTACCTTGCCAATCACAGTGATGTAAATTTCTTCAGAATCCATTGCATATTACCAAAGATATTGCATTTGATAACTGCGTGTGCTCATCGTGGAGGTGTGCCTTTAAAACACCTGTCAACAACAAGAAAACTTTTGCCCCTAGCAGAAAACTTTACACTCCTCAGCTTTAGAAATTTAATACCATTCGAAAGTACTCACCTTGCTGATTACCATGATATAAATTTATTCAGAATCCGTTGCATATTACAAAAGATATCACATTTGTTCTGGAATGTTTTCAATTATTAATTCAATTTACTCCATTAGGAAAGGACATGGGGGATTGAGACATGTAATGTGATCAGGACAGGGAGGTTTTTTTTTTTTGTGTGTGTGTGAATAAAGAGAAGAAATTGTTTTGGTTTTCCTCTTGGGATCGTGTTTGATTATTTAGTCCATTCTATTCAAGAACAAAAGTGGTCCTTCGAGCCAGATCCTTTGAGAGTTGCCAAGACAATTTGATGGAGAGATTACTCTCTTGGACAATAATATGGCCACAAACGAAAAGTTAGAGGTCGCTAAAGACTATTGCACTGATGAAACGACCGGTAGAAAAGATGAGAGTGACAGCACAAACAGCAAACATGTCCTAACACTATGAAATAGGAAAAAGTCGGGAAAGACTAGACTTACCAGAGCCAGGAACAACTTATATGAACTTATCGCGACTAATGACCCGAAGAAGACACTATCAAGTAAGACTACGATTCGACGAGCAATCAATAAAGTAAACTCAGAGCTTTCAGTTCTCAAGAAAATAATCGCCTGTCTAAAAGAAACAATCGCAGTTAGTGATGACGAGAATCATGATGCTGCCATAGACCAGTTGGATAAAGAGCTAGACAAAATAATGGCACTGAGTGACAAGATAACTAAAGCAGCAGATCAACACCTATGAAACAGATTACATGCCGGGGAAGCCGAGTCCTCCATCGCCAGCTCCTGTGATGTAAACAAGGACGGACAATCGGTACTAAACAAAACAACCGCATCTATGATAAGAGAAGACCGAGAAGCTAATGAAGCAAGAGAACGATTGTCTGCCCTAGAAGAAGAAAAGCGCCAAGAAGCGGAACTTGAGAAACACTTGGTGCAGTTACAACTGATGAAACAACAAACCGAAGAAGCGTGCAAAATAGGCAGTCTCAAAGAGATAGAAGCAACAACAAGTAAGACAAAAATTCAACACACAGATGCCAAAAATGTGGAATATTCCCTGTCCGATCACTGTTCCCTTAACACTTTGCAAGTTCATCTAAAAGGGGTGGAACTTCCTGTGTTTTCTGGTGAAAACAAAACCGACTACAAACCATGGAAAGCAGCATTTACGGCAACTATAGACAAGGCCACAATGCCAGTAAACAAGAAAATGTTGCGCCTCCAAAGTTGTTTGAAAGGTAAAGCCCTGGAAATGGTGAAAGACCTCGGCTATTCCTCGAATGCCTATGAGAGAGCCAAAGAAAAGCTAGAAAAGAAATACAGAGGCAAAAGACGAATCCAAATTAAACACCGAACCACTCTTCAGGGGTGGCCCAGACTTTGACCGAATAACTTAGAAGACTTGGAAGAATTTTTAACAATTTTAGACCGAGTCTTAGTCGTGCTTCGAGACAGCACGTCTAGTGGAGATCTAAATGGACATAGTCTAAATTTGACAGCAAAGGAAAAGCTAACAGAAAAGGCTGTGTGAGATTACAAATTTTGGTTAATTGAATGCCATGAAAAGGACAACCTCGAGAATTTAGTCGAATGGATGGAGATGCGAGTTCAGATAATGGATGAAGCAAGAGAGGAGACCGGGGAGTTTGCAAAACGTCGTGACGAGAAAAGAGAGAAACAAAACCTAAGGGGATTTAACACTTCAAAAAGAAAATGCACCGTTGACACTTGCCAATACGACCACCCCTTGTGGGTTTGTACAGCCTTTAAAAAGTTGAACGTAACTCAGAAAGGAACTTATCGCTCAAAATAGATGATGTTTTCAATGTTTGGCTGCTGGCCATCGTGCAAAAGAATGCCGAAAGATGAGAGAGTGCGGATTGGATGGATGCACAAGTAAGACGCACGGTGGCTATCTGCATGAACATGGTCAATGTACAGGGGAAGCTGTCATCCCTCAACAAATCGAGAGAAAAACAAGAAAATGACAGCCACAGCCATCTCACAGAAACCGCAGATGAGGACGATACGTCAAGAACCTATACAACGAGACGACCCGAACATGTTTCTTTGATGATTTTGCCAGCGCTTCTTTGTAATAGTAAAAAGAAACTAAAAGTAAACGTGATGCTAGACCCATGCTCAACAGGATCTTATGTTACCGAAAATGCGGCAGAAGAACTGGTCCTGACAATCTCTGGAACAGGCAGTTCAGAAGTGAGGAAAAATTCCCATTGAGTAGAACTTTCTGTGGAAAGTTGCCAAGTAACGTTCATGGCCAAAATTCAAGCTAATGTCCTAGACAACATCACAGGCGACACTCCTGCCTTTCCATGGGCCGAGCTAAAAGATCATTGGCCACATCTTCAATCAGTCCCCTTCAAGAAAGTAGCGAACAGACGCTGAATCAACTTGCTGATAGGGAGTGATCAACCAGTGTTTCATCACATTCTTCATGTAATACGAAGCCATAAAGATACAGACCCCATTGCCAGAAAAATGCCTTTAGGATGGGTTTGTTTTTGACTGACCATGACCAAAGAGTTCGAAACAATGAATTCATGAACACATACAACACAAACGTACGGAAGTAACCACATGCATGTACCAGAAAGTTCTGGGACCTAGAAACTTTGGGTATACGAGATGAAAAAGAAAGACCACCCACCTCAGACGAGAACAGACCCATAGCCCAAGCAAAAAAGACCTTAAGGTCAGCAGATGGTAGATACGAGATTGGTATTCCTTGGAGAACGGACAAACCTAAGCTGGAGAACAATTATGACATGGCCTTATCAAGGCTGATGAACCTTGAGAAGTCATTACAACGCAAGAGCGCCAAAGTAGGACAAGCATATAACGCCATTATCGAAGATTACGAAAGAAAACACTACATTAGAAGTCCCTGGCTGACAACTGAATGCAGACCAATTGTTGATACCACATTTTCCACTTGTTCATGAAGACAAGACTAGTACCAAAGTTAGAATTGTATTCGATGCCGCAGGAAAAGTCAACAGAACAAATTTGAACGATACAGTGTTACCCGGACCTAAACTCCAGAGAGAAGTTACGGACATTTTGGTGCATTTTCGTCGCACTCCTGTCACCCTTACAGCCTACGTTTCAGAGATGTTTTTGCAAGTTGGCCTCAAGCCAGAGGATTGTCTTTATCATTGATTCCTATGGCGCAATTTCGATACCTCAAGCAAGCCAGATGTATACGAATTTCAACACCTGCCATTTGGGAACACTGCCTTGCTGTTTTGTGCCCATGTCCTTCACGCCCATGTGCAATCTAATGCCAACGACTATCCAGAAGCCACAGATACAGTGGATAACTCCATGTATGTAGACAACGTTCTAGATTTGTGTGAGACAATACCAGCAGTGAAAGAAGTTAGAAGACAACTTTCAACGCTCCTAGACAAGGCTGGATTCAAATTGCAAAAATGGCTGTCCAATGAAAGATCTGTGGTAGAAGTCCCTGAAACAGAGCAAACACCCGGCTTGACAATTCATGATGGTGCACTTCCATCATTGAAGACTCTTGGTGTCTGGTGGAATGCTGAATTAGACGTGTTTGAATTTCATGTTGATCTTCTGAAAATTATGCCAAAGTACAGCAAACGAGATGTCTTGAGCGCCATTGCAACTTTGTTTGATCCACTGCAATTCTTGGCTCCATTCTCAGTGAGAGCAAAAGTTCTGATGCAGGAAATTTGGATGGCTGGCCTTGGTTGGGATGACGCGTTGCCTGATCCTCCTCACCAAATGGCACAAATGGGTAACCCAGTTGAAAGATTTACATACAGTCTGAGTTCCACGCTGTATCTGACTTCAAGAACTGACGACCTTAGAGATACATGTTTTCACAGACACCTCCAAAGATACCTACACAGCCGTAGCCTACTTAGTCTGTCGTTATGAGACTAATTCCAGCACCTCTAGACTCAGCATCCAAGAGTCGCATAGCACCTTTGAAAACCTTAACCACACCCAGACTACAGCTAATGGGTGCAGTCCTCTTCACAAGATTAGCAAACAACCTCCTAAAGATGTTGCAAATTGAGAACACGACTTTCTGGACAGATTCCATAAATGTCTTTCACTGGGTTAGAAGCCAAAGTAAGAACTACAAGCCGTTCATAGCCAACCACATTGGAGAAATTCAAAGAACAACTAGTCAAAACCAATGGCATCACGTTCCAGGGAAATTGAACCCCGGCGATTTACCAACAAGAGGCATTTCAGCATCCGAATTGGCCGAAAATAAGTATGGTGGCAAGGACTGAAATTCCTAACAGAGGATGTTCTTCTTGGCCTGGCAAGGTGCCTAACAGTTGCCTAATCAGAAGAAAAAAAAGTGTTCAGACACATGTGACAAAAAACCTGAAGCCATCAGACATCCGACTGAACCCCCATCACTATGCTAGCCTCAGATGTCTTGTTCGAGTAACTGCATGCATAAAGAGATTCTTGGTCAACTGTAAGAAAGGCAAAGAAAACAGACGAGTAAATGCCCACCTCCAACCTAGTGAGCTCACCGAAGCTGAGATATTCTGGTTACGTCGTGCACAACAAGAAGGCTTTCCAGACAGGAACAAAGACCGTTGTCTTCTAACATTAAATCCACAAAAAGACATAGACGGTATCATTAGAGCAAACGGATGCTTAGCACAATCAGACGACCTTCTGTAAGATGTTAAGCACCCCATATTGTTGCCCAAAGATCACAAAATGACGAAGCTAGTCATCGTAAACGCCCACAAAAAATCTAGGACACGGAACTGGCGTAGAAAGTTCATTGACTGAGCTACGAACACTCTTCTGGACCACAAAAGGCTGAAGAGCTGTGCAAAATGTAGTAGAGAACTGTCACCAATGCCACTGAAGATTTTGGGCTCGACCTGGGGAACAGATGATGGCCCCACTTCCCAAGCCAAGAGTAACTCTTCCACTTCGAACCTTTGACTGCATTGGAGTTGACTACGGTGGACCCTTCATTACCAAACAAGGACGAGGAAAAAACAAAGCAAAACGCTATCTGTGCTTGTTTATGTGTCTTGCGACCAGAGCCGTGCATCTTGAGATTGCTTTTGCTCTGGACACCAGCTCGTTCTTTAACGCCTTTACTCGTATGACAGCAAGGGGATGCCAAGTTACGTCGTTTCAGACAACGGAACGAATTTTGTGGGTACGGAAAAAGAGCTCTGAAAGTAGGTCCAAACTGTGCACAGCATTCGTTAACTCCATTTGGTTGTAATGACGGAGGGTCTTTACAACACCTGTCAACATAAAAATTCTTGTCTCCCTGAAGAAACTCACATCATTAGAAAGTATGTGCCTTTCAGATTACAATGATATAAATCTCGTCGAAATCCATTGAGAATAACCAAAGATTTCGCCTTCCATCTTCCGTGAACTCGTGATGGGGGTCCGTCGAACTTCCAACTTTAAACGTCTATATCTCGTAAAATTGGTCCTGCAATCAAACAATTTTTGGCATGTAAACTTCGCTGATAACACTAAAGATTGAACGAATTTTTTTCATTTTCGTCAAAAAAGGTATAATAACTATAATAGTTATAAAAGGCTTAGAGTTACTATAGTTATTTTGTATACCCAGGATGCGTATATACCCATACGGGTATTGGCGAATAACAAATGACTTATAGCAAGCTGACGTTTTCATGCCCAACACTTCTCACCCTGCTTCTCTTTCAAATTCTTAAGCCATGTGTTAAATTGACACGTCAAATTTATGATTAATGGAGAACCATTAAAGGAAATTGTAAGTATATTTAGATGTTTCTTTGGTGATTTTTTTTCTATTTTTAAAAGTATTTACAATATTTATAACAACAAACATAAATGTAACAATATGAACAATTTTTTGGTTGTTTTTATATTTTACAAAGAATTTTTTTAATTGTCATCAGGTATAATAGTATTGTGAAATATTTTTTTTTGGTTAATTTTGATAGCATTTTTGAGTGGAACAGTAGCTTTTAAGATTAATTAATTAATGTTTGCAAAACATTCATAAAGTCAATATTGTAGTTTATGCAATAAATAGATAATTAAGTAAAATTAGTTATCCTTTTGCATTGGTTTTCTTGGAATTTTTCTTTTTGGATTTTTTTTGTGTTCTTTTCAGATTTACTTTCCACTAGGCTCTCTGTTTCTATTCCTTTGAATCCTGTGCTTTTTTTCTTTTTGTTTGGATGCTCTTGCATGTTGAGTTGGTTTTCTGGGGCATCTGGAACTTCCGTTGCATTCTCTTTAGACCATTTTGGTTTCTTGTTTTGTGTAGTAACTGGTAATGTTGTGTCCTTTAAAGGCATGTTGTCAACTGTGTCTATGTGACATTGTTCTGTCGAGTTGCGTTTTTTCTTATCTGTAGTTGTTGTAAATATTGTGTGCTCTCTTTTTCCTGTTGTACATATGTGGTCATCAGTTGTTTGTGGTAGTTTTATGGTTCTTTTAGTTGTAATGTTTGTTTGTAGTTGTGTTGATGTTGAAGAGTGGGAAGATGTGCTACTGTTGTCAGAGCTGTCTTCAGTTATGTTGTCTCTAGGTAAAGTTCCCTCAGGAGTTGACATGTGTTGAGTTGTAGTTCGTTGGTATGTAGAGTATAGCTCAGCCAGTAGATTGCGTGTCACAGATTTATTCAAACCTGGTAACTGCTACCTGTTTGTACATGTAGTGTTTAGGAACTGGGACAAAGCCCTGATGTTCCTATCCAGCTTGATTGCCGTTGTAGCCTTGTCCACACCTACCATCTTGCCTGTGTATTCTGCAAGATGGCTAATCAAATCCATGGCCATCATGTAGTGGATGCTCATAATGTACATGGCCCCAACAATTTTGTAGAAATCATTCATTAATAAATGGACAGAGAGGCTTGGGTCATAAAATGTTTCCAAAACAGTCCTGATACGAGCAGAATCAGGAGTAGCATTAACATTCCTAGTGTCGAGATGAACAAAGGCATTGATGAATGCTTGGAGTTCTTCTTTAGCTTGCTCTACATAAGCACTGTTGAGAACTGGGTTTTCCAAGCTGGCCAGCCAATTCATGTTCTCAACAATAGTTGTGGCAAATTCGCTCACGGCCACTTTTGGTCTCTTCAGCCATTCACACGATTTCAGATTGATCCATTTCATTAGGGTCATGTGGTCCAGAGCTGCACTGGACTGCCCATAGGGTTTCAGGAAGTTGGATTGAAAATGGTTAAAATACGAAGTACCTAAATGGTGAAACTGGTGAGGCATTTGGCTTTCTGCTTTGGGAGTACATCTGCAATTGAGAAATAATGGAGAAATGTCTGTTAAAATGTCACATATCTCATATATGCATGTTGCAATGCACCATGAATTGCAAAAGTTAATAGTTTATAAGTACTAATTTTGAGCAACAGAAGATGAAGTATTGTGACGTTATCTAATTATATGTTCCTGTGATTGTTTGAAATGAATTTTGTTTCATTTTACAAAGATTATTAACGATTGTAAGGACAGGATAGCATGAAATAATTGTTTCCATATGAGTAGTCTGTAAACGGTGGATTCCGACACACCATTTCAACACATTTTCAAAATGGGTCAAAATCTTTCAAAGCTTCATAGGGGAATTCCCTTTTTATCCTGATGACAATGCGTTTTGTTTGTTTATGTGATTTCCAGTCGCTTCCAGGAATTTGATAACGTTACCGAGAATTTCAACACATTTTAAAAACAGATCAAAATTTTTTAAAGTGTCACAAGGAAATCCCCCAACAAAAAAATTCAGGACATTTTTCAAATTTTAAACATTCCAAATCTCCCTAGCAACTTGAACAGCTTGATGTCAACATAAAAACTATTTTCAGTTTGGTCGGTTGTTAGGGATATCTGGAATGTATGAAATGTAGGGGAAATCCCTCAACATTACGCTTGCAACAGGTGGGGAATTACCTTTTTTTTTACACAATTTTAAGCAAACAACTTCACTGATAAATTTGTGGAAAAATTATTTATACATATGTGTATAATCAGGAATAAAAAAAATAATAAATAAAAAATGGGAAATTCAAAATAAAGAAACAACAAAGCAGATAATCAAAGTGACAATTACAACAAGACTTCAGACAAGGATACAAAATTAGATTTAAATCTTCATGGGTATCCACCAACAAATTTTAGAAAAATGAAAAAAAGTGGTTTTAGAATTGGAGCACATGTTGATATTGGAATGAAAGATTTTGAAGCCGGCATGATGTTTGGAAAAAATAATATACATGAAATTCAGTTTACAGAAAATAATAATCATTTAAAATTGTTAAAATCTTTAGAAAATGAAGAACCAACAAACAGCAACTCAAAGGAAAAAGATAAAATAATAAATACACTTATGAGCAAATTAACTATAAAAGACACAAAAAGTGAAGCACAAAGTCAAAGCATGGGTGCACCTTTGGTGCTGAGACCTTCGATTGATGAAACCCCAGATACTCCACAATAATTTTGTAATAAAAATATATCATTACAAAATTAATTTTATTATTAATCTTTCTCATCTTTTCTGCTGGTTTTTGATTGATGAACTTGTTCGCTTTGCTCACTTGTTGTCGCTGTGCTCTGTTTTTTAATAACATGTTTTCCGACTGTAACTCCACCTGATAATATTCCAAGATATGGTAAATATGGACTTAATTTTTCAACTACAGATTTTAAATCTCTTTTTAATAATTTATCATTTACCAGTTCTTTTTCCAATTCATCACTACTTTCTATTGCATCTAATCCGCCTAATAAATCTACAAATTTACTAACTAGTAAATCCGTTAAAAATGCATTCGCTTTTTCTGCTTGTTTTACTTCATATTCAGCATGAATTTTTAATATAACTTTATCACTTGCTTTTTTCAAATTTTGTACCGATTGACTAATTTCACCATCTTCAGACAATCTTATCAATTCTTCATGTTTTTTCATTACTTCTTTTTTTTTACAGTTCACGATTTGCACCAGCTTTGCTGTTTGTGGTTGTTGAAGATATTAAAGGAACTTCTACATGTTCACTACTTTCACTCATTTATTTCATAGCCAAATGGAAAAATTAAATTAATTTCCAATCTTGAATATTTTTTTGTTTTTAACGTTTCTAAACTTTTATTCAATTCTTTGTGGTCACCTACACCGCTTGTGGACTGTAGGTCTAAATATTCTTGAATTATTGTTGCCATATCTTTTTTATTTGGGTTATAAAATGTAACCAATTTTGAAATATTTTCTCTAAATGGTTTTGCAATAGATGTCAATTGTTGAGTGATAACAACAACAGAAAGATTATAATGTCTTGCAGAAAATACTAATTTAACCAACTCACTTGTTCTATTTTTAACATTTTTTCCACTTGCACAATCATCCAATATGATTAAACTTTTATTTCCTTTTGAAAAGTAAACTATAAATTTTAGCCAATCTTCAACATTATCTTCATCACAAGGAATAGCAATAAAATCTTCATCTTTATCATATTTCCAATTTTCATAAGTTTTATTCCATTCAAATGTTGGACAAATTAAAAAAATATAATCAAAATAATTCTTATATTCATTTTCTATAAAATCTAAAAGATATTTTGTTATTCCACATGCTGTCATTCCAACAATTATCATATTAAATGGTTTTTTTACAAACTTGTTGCTTTGCTGAGATGGTGCTTGCGCCGGCTTTGCCATTCAGTCAATTGTTTCACTCACTTCGTTGTCATTCATTTTTTATTTTTTAAAATTGAATTGATGACAAATCTTTATTTACAATGTTTAACAATCCATCACTTATCACAAATATATAACACATTACCTTTGTAGAAATAGCAGTTTTTTTAACTTCTAACAATAATCCAGACTGTGTGTTTACTAATTTTTTAATAAACAAAGTTATCATCTAATGTTCTCAAATCAATACATAATGCAAACGAATCTTTATAAAATTTTTCAATACTCATTACTGAATCACTGCTGTCATATCCTCCGTGAAATATTCTAAAAGCCTCTTCAAAAAAATCTTCTTTTTGGCATATCCTGAGAATATATACTATTTGGTACTCCTTCAACAGAGATTTTGACGTCTGTTATATTTGGATAAACAAATCGTTCACTATCTGTAACAGTTTTATTTCTAAATAACAACACAATTGCTGTATTACTCTTTTTTGGAATATTTATGCTTTCATGTAATGTTGCATCTTTGTTCCATGATTATATGACAATGATCTTCCTGAGGTGTAATTTGATAAAACATCAATTGCCAAATCTTGATTTTCAATTGTTTCATACTCCAATTCTAAATTTTCCAAAGTATATCCTCCAACATTTTGTCCACTTTGTGCCACCATAATTTCACTAGGTTTTGGAAAAGTTAAAACATATTGAAAATTGTTAATCATTCCATAAGGAGAATATAGTCCATGATCTGAAAGTATTTTTTCTAATTTTAAACACTGTTTTGTCCCATAAATATCATACATTAATTTATCAGCAACTTTTTCAGCATCACCACTTGTTGCTCCAGAGTCATCCTTTGAAATTAATTTTCTGAGGTTTTCTTGGGCGATGCCATATTCAACCATATCATTTCTTTCAAACTCAGGTTTCCACAAATCTTTGTAAACTTCTAATAAAGATTCTCCTGAATTATCATAAACAATTTTTCCAGGAAATTTAACAACTAATCTTTTCTTTAACAATTTTAATAAATTATTTAAAAACCAAGATTTAGTATTTGCATTTTTAAAATTGAACAACAATTTTAAACTGTCTGTTACCAGACACAAATTTGGGTTTAATTTAGGAATATCTATGTAAAGTTCTTCTTCAGGATTTATTTTATTTGGATTCAAAGTTACAACATGTCTTGTTCTGTTTCCTTTAATTTCACTCATTTTTGATCTTTTATATCCTGGGTATAATTCATTTACTCTATTCATTTTTTATTATATAAAAAAATTTCAATTTATTTTCTTATATTCTTCATATAAAAAGTAAGTAATTGCAATAACTAATATCCATAGATTTTTAGCAAGAAAAGCAATACCTTTTGCACCCCATGATAACACCTGTGAAATTCAATTTAAAACTGCTGAAATGACTGTGCCAAAATTTTTGATGATATTTGTAATTGCTTTTCCTAAATTTCCCACTGCTTTTGTGCCTTGTTTTAATGCACTTCTTGCACTCAAAGTAATTGCTGTAATTATACCTGCTACAGAAATAGCTACTGCTGATAGTCCTAATAAATTTTCTTTTGCCCATTTTTTAAATCTTTCTAATCTACCAAGATCACTTTCTTCAGCATTTTCATTTGAAATCTGTATTCCTTCTTCACTAATTGGTCTTTCATTATTTTCAAGTCTCATTTTATCTGCTTGAAGTTGTGCAATTTCTGAAAAATTTTTATATATACTTTTTTGGCGTTCAGCTGTTTCTAAATCATATTTATTTCCCCAATGTTGATGCTCTCTATCAAATCCATTAATTTTACCGCATATAACTTCTTTTTTTTTTATTTTCAGATAAATTGGAGTCAATATTTTCCAAATATACTAGACCTCTGAATTCTCTTAATTCATTTCTTTCAAATAATGTTCATCCTGGATCCTGTTCATTATCGATTAATTTTTTTAAGTTATTTTCATCAATTATATTATCAATTTTAGTTTGAATTTCTAAAATAGAATCATCAGTGATAGTCTCAATAAAATCACTTGTAGTAGTTTCAATACCTTCACTAATTCTTTCTTCTATTGCTGCTCTTGGAGTTTTTTCATATAATCATTAAATTCATCAACATATTTCTTATTTTTTCTGGTAAATAACTCAGGTTCATTGTTATGATTGACATTACCGATCTTTTTACCTTTGAATACAATGGAAACATTTCCTTTCGGGTCTCTAACAAATACAGTGTTGTCTAACAATATGCTATTATTTGGTCTGTTTTTCTTTTCAATGTTAAAATTAAATATCTTTTTAAAAGAATTTTTTCTATCTTGAGTAATTGTGATTTTACATTTCTCATTCTTTTTGATATATTAACAGGTGTTTCTCTTGAAAGGTCAACCCTATTAAATTTTCTTTTTGGATTTTCTGTGTTTATTATATTAATACTTCTATTATGACCTTTTTGATCATCTCTGCCAAAACTTATTTCCCTTTCTTCTTCTTCTTCCATATTTCTATTTTTCATTTCAATATCATCAAAATCTTCAGACATTTATTTAATTTTCCAATAATTGGTTCTCCATCAAGATCTTTCATTTTATACATGTTTGGATCACCTCTAAATACTTTTACAATTTTAAAAATCTCTTCTGTGAAATTTGCTTCATAACCTTTTTTAAAAATATTCTTGTATTTGAATATTCTTACTGTATCACCAATTCTGAACTTAGGTAAAGGTAAATCTCCTAATGGATAACCATATAGTGTAATCCATACTTGGTCTTTGTTAGACTTGTTTACATCAGCAGGTCTCATTAATATGCTACTGTGTTTAGTTTGATTATAATTATTTACAAGTTTACTCAAAATGTCAACCCACTTGTAAGTTCCCTTACCATTAAAAATATTTCCACATGGGATGTTTTTAGAGTTCTGTTAAATCTTTCAACTATAGCTGCTTTTCTATCAGAGTTTGTGGAAAAATATTCAACACTATGTTCTTTCAAGAGTTCTTTAACACCAACATTGTAAAACTCTTTTCCTTTATCAAATTGAGCAACATTTGCATATTTCCCAAATCTTTCTTTAAATTGTTCCAACAACTCTCCCACAGCTTTTGTCATGTTTTTAGTATCTTTTCTATAAACAGGAATGGCGAATGCAAATCTACTCAAAATTTCAACAGCTGTTTGTATCCAATAATATCCTTTGTTCTGGTTTTTATATTTTCCCATATCAACCAAGTCCATTTGTATTTGATCAGCTAAATCCTTTACAAATGTTCTTTGAAATTTATGCCTTCCAACAATCGGTTTGTATCTTGTAAAAGTATCTTGTGTTTTTGACCAGTCTTGCACAATTTTTCTACTAACGTTTAATCCCTTTTCTTTTGCTTTTTGCAGATTGATAACCTGTTTCTGGGTTGTAGTAAATATCTCTCAATTCTTGTTCAATAACAACTTCTTTATCATTCACTTTGTTCACCCGCTTCGCTTTCATTTATTTTTATTAAAATAAACAGTGAATTCAAATGAACAAAAAATTGAAGAGTTTGAAAGAAAATATTATGAGAAAAATTATGATTATGTTATTAAAGATGTTGTGGAGATGAAAAAGCAATTTAAAAAGAAATATCCTTATGCAGACATTTCTAAATTTGATTTTGAAGCTGATTTTGATAAAAATGGAATTTTCAAGGGTCATATATTTATTTCAAAAATAATTCATTATATTCAACAGATATTACATCAGATACATTTAAAAATGATCCAAATATGACAAAATATTTAACAATAAATAAACTTGTTGATCACTTTCCAAAAATTTAGAAAATCGGAGGAACTGTGCAAGAATTACCAAAAGGAAAAAGACATGTTGATTGTACTGGAAAATCTTATTGGGATAACTTTCTGACAGATTATGTTTTAAGTTATCCTATTAATCAGTTTGGAATTTATGTAAATGATACAGATTATTTTCAAAGCAGTTTACCTGGATTAAATATTACTACAAATGATAATGCAAAATGGTCTCTAAAAGAACCATATTTTCAAAGCATTGTAGGAGCTTGGATAGCATCATATGCAAGTGGAATATCAATACAGCATTTATTATTTAGTTCAGATGTTCCAAAACAAATTACTTCATTTATTAGATTTCATTTATATTTTACAGTTAGAAGAATTATGAGACAACTTCAAACTGGAGACTTTTCAATTTTGAATACATTTAATGCAAATTTTTTAAAAGATCATTATCCAAAATGGACATGGAAAGAAATTTTACATTATAAAAATGAACATTTGGGACAAGATGTTGTTGGAACAGATCCACACACAACATATCAACACAGTCCAGGACAAATTAGAGATTTACACAATGATTATAAAAAATTTATACCTAGAATGTCAAATGGATTAACTATCAAGGGAACAGAATTAATAAATCAAAGCATAGAAGCATATCTTTATGCAATCCTTGGAGCACAAGCTAGAACTAGACAAAGTATTATCATAGACAAAGTATTATCATTTATAAAGTATTATCAAATCATGCTTCAGCATTAGAAACACAAAAAGTTTTTAGACAAATTGTTGAAGATGGGGTGGTTAATTATGACACATCAACATGGATTAATAATATGAATGAAGCAATTTCATCAACTAATGTAGTTTTAAATACTGCTATAAATCCAACTTTATAGTTAATTCCAAGCAGTTTAATTATTCTAAAAAATCCAATTGATGGTTACAATAAACTAAAAGTTTTATCAGAAAATATGGTTTTTAGAATTAATAAAAATTTAAATTGTTACAGGACAAAATCTCCTGTTATGACGCAAAGCACTCAGAGCAGTGAAGTGAGCGAAGTGAACGCTTCTGCAAAGAAACGACACAATACAGAATTGAAAAAATTAGAAAAATTAGTACAAAAACAAAGCAAAAAACAAAGACAAATCAATGATTTGATAAATAAAGAAGAAAATACAAATAATAACAATACAGAAAATTTTATAATTTTATCTTTGTCATTAATTGGAGGAATATTAATTTCAAAATATATTTTATAAATAAAAAAATCAAAGATTTTTGTTAAAATAAATAAGCACATCAATAAAAGTTTTTATAAATAATAATATAGAAAATGAAGAATATGAAAAAAATATAAAAAATTTTATAATTTTATCTTTAACATTAATTGGTGGAATATTAATGCAAAAATATATTATAAAATAAATTACAATATCTTTAAAAATGTTTATTTCAAAAGATGAAAATTCACAAAAAATAATTCCATTAGATGAACCAATTATATTAAGTAATTGTCATGACAGCAAAGCTGCTAAAGTGTTTGTAAAATCAGTAAGTGTTTTTTGGAATTATAACAACCTCCATGAAAATATACATTATTATACTTATGATAATACAAAAATCAATTTCAAGGATGGATATTATACCTTTAATATTTTAAAAACTGAATTAGAAAATGTTGGTGCAATTGAACTGGAACAAATTGATTTTTCTGGAAAATGTACAATAAAATCAGATAAAACATTAAATTTGCAAACATTTGGTCTAATCATAGGATTTTCAGAGAATAAAGTTATACAAGCAAATACTTCAACAGAAAGTGACAATGTTGTGAACATAAGCTGTAATATGATTGATAAAAATAAAAATTTTGTAAATGGTAAAAGAAGTAATGTACTTATTCAAGTTCCAATAGAATCTGAACAAACATTAAAAGGTAGTGTTAGTAAAATTTATCCACCCAAAGAAACGGGAGGAATTAAATTATCAAATGGAATTTATAATGAATTAATATTCAAAGTAGAAGGAAATAATTCATCATCAATAGGAAATGTTTTATTAGAAATTATTATAAAATAAATGAGTTTATTCTATGGATATGAAAGTAAACATGAATCTTTAAAAACTGATGTAACAGGAAAACTTTCCACCACAGGAAGGGATATGACAGGAGATATTAACATGGGCTCACACCACATAATAACATCAGTTGATCCAACAGAAGACACACATTTGGCAAGAAAAAATTATGTAGATGACAAAGTTTCAAGCAGTGCGGGAGGAAGAGATTTTCTATCAAAAACAGGAGGTACCATGTTAGGAAATATCACCATGGGTAATAATAAGATTACTTCAACTGCAGACCCTACAGGTGATAAAGATTTGAGTCGGAAAAAATATGTAGATGATCAAGATGCTAAAAAATTATCAAGAACAGGAGAAACAATGTCAGGAAATATTATCATGGGAAATAATAAAATTACAACAACTGTGGATCCTACAAGTGATAAAGATTTGTGCCGAAAAAAATATGTTGATGGAAAATTGAATAACAAACTTGACAAAAGTGGGGGGGTTTTATCTGGTGACATTTCAACTGGTCAATATCAAATTTCAACATCAAGAGATCCGGCTTTTAATAATAATTTATGTAGAAAATTATATGTTGACAATCAAGATAATTTATAAGTTTTGAAAGCCGGTGATACAATGACAGGCGGTTTGAACATGCAAAATAATAATGTTTTATCTGTTTCAAATCCAACAAATGACAATCATCTGACAAGACAAACTTGGGTTTCAGATGAATTGAATAATTAATTAGGATTATCTGGTGGAAATATGCCGGAAGATAATAATATGGGTAATCATAAAATTATTAAAAATTCAGATCCAACAGATGATACACATTTAACTAGGAAAAAATATATTGATGATAAAATTAAAAATACTGCTTACCATTTAAACCTTATTGAAAGTTACATATTAAATTCGGATTTTAATTTTTATGGTGAAATTTATGATCTAACAAGTTATTTAAAATATGACATAACAGATAATAGAATAGAAATTTGGTATAATCAATAAAAAATTTCAGATGAAAATTTTACAGAAACCAGCAAATTGCACCAGCCTATTTTAAAAAATTCTAGTGTTGTTTCAAGTAAAAAAATTTTATACATTGACGGAATTCACGACAGAATGAGTTTAAATTTAAACATCAATACTCAATCAGGAAAAAACGATTATTTAAATTTCTTCCTTGTTTATTTACTTTTGGATTATTTTTACAATTCTGATAATTTGACAATATTAATGGGGAATAAAAATACAGATCAAAATGATTGGAGAGGATTTGGATATAAAAATTTAGATAAATTTGTTATATATGCTGGAGGAACAACAGACTACCATGAGATAAATGTGTTTTTCCAATTAAATATTTTTGAAAAATCCAAAGTCCATTGCATAAGTATTCATATTGACATAGAAAGTAATCCAAAAACAAATAAATCAAGTTCTTGGGCAAATGGAAAATTAATTAAAAATTTTACATCTTGAGCAATAACAAGTGGAACAAATGATTTAATTTTAGGATCTGAAAGTTTAACAAATTCTTATATATTTGAAGGAGAGATTTTTTTTACTTCTATATTAACTGAAAGAAAAATGAAAGAAAAAGAAATTTTAATAAATCATGTTGCATTGTGTCAAAAATTTAGTGTAGATTTTGATGAATCTATTATCAATAATTTGTAAAACAAAAACAGCTTTGCTGATCTTTGATTGAAAAAATAATTTTGCTTGAATTTGTTTAAAATTTGTTTGTAGCAGAATGCAGGTAGATTGTAAGTTAATTTTAAATAACTTTAAATAAATTTTAAATAGACTTGTAACGCGTTTTTAGCAAGTCGTAGTTAATTTTAAATAAAATTATAAAAACAAATCAAGGTATAAATAAATGAGTGAACAGAGTACTAAAATAACAGCAGTTGAAAAAAATACTAAAGTAAAAGATCCAAGAGAAGCAGAATTAGGAAAAAGATTGGCAAAAATTTCAAGAGAAGCAAAAGAAAGAAAAGCAAGACAGCAAAGCAAAGCAGAAAAAGAAGCAGTTAACCAGAGAGAAATAACTGATTACATAGATTTTAGATATTTTATTGGAGGTGTGAAGCTTGTTGCTACAATTGGGGGATTATATTTTCATATAAAAAGACAAAAGGGAAGAAAAAGAAATAGTAAACAATGTAAAAGAAGAAAATAGCAGAGCGAGTGATCGAACGGAGTTCTCAGTGAAGCAAGCGAGTGCTTCTGATAAATTTTAAAAATGTGCTGCTCAAGGTTTTGAAAATTTTGATTAAATTAAAAAAAAAAAATTTATGTATATAAATAAATGAATAGAAAAGAAGTGATGAATGAACTACTTGATTCTATGTTAATTACATTTGGATCTGTAGGTGCTGGAATGATAACAAGAAAAGTATTTAATGAAGGTCTGTCAACTCCTACTAGTTTAATACTAACTTTAAAACTTGCAGTGGCTGTAGGATTATCAACACTTGGAATTAAATGTGCACAAGACAAAAAATGGATTCCCACGGACCCTTTCAAACAAAACTGAAAGTTTTGAAAGTCATAAAAAAATACAAGATTTTTGAAGATTAAAAAATTAATGGAAACAGTAATTGGTGGATTATTTAATGCAGTCACTTTTATGGGTGCTGGATTCTTATTTTCAAAATTAAATCATACTGGATATGAAAGAGATAAAAAGACATAATGAAGCAATGGAAAAATTAGCAAAAGATAAAGAAAAATGATATGAAGGACAAGTGGAAAAAAAAAGAAGAGATTGAAAAATTAAGACAGCAATTATCTGATGCAAATGCGGATATAAATAGAACAAACACATCTTTGAAAACTTTAGCAGAAATGAATAATCGTGTGAAAAGTTTAGAGCAAGAATATAACAATACACCAGAACCAAAATTGGAGGATTATTATAAACCTTCAGATGAGATGAAAGAATATCAAAATGTTGCTTTTTTTCTGATTGGAATTTCAGGAGGCTTTATAGTTTATAAATTTATATAACAGTATAAATAAAATAAATGGATCCTGTTGTAATGTTTGGAATTATAATTATTTCTTCAATATTGCTTTTTGGTTTAACGATAAAAATTTTTCAGTGTTTTAAATGTTAAAAAATAAATGAATGATGACATTAAAGAATTTGAAAAAATTATTCAAACTTATCATAAAAAAAATTTCTGAATGTAAAAGAGAAATTTTTTTGATATATAAAATAAAAAAAGTTTCAAAAAATAGAAAAAATTTTAACTATATCAAGTTTTTAAACTATTTAATAGAGACAAAAAAAATTTAATATTGAAAAATTGGAAGAAAATCTTACTGTATTTGTTAAAAATTTTGATGCATTTTGTATGTTATTAAAAGATATATAAATTTTTTCTTAAATAAAAAATCATATAAAATAAAATGAGTGAGCAAAGCAAGCATTGTGAAAGTTATACACTGCAAGCAGGCCATACTTATAGACAATTGACAAAAATGGCAAAAGAAAAAATATAAAATATTATGGAAAATATAACAAAAATGAGTTAGAAAAAATTTTAGGTTTGGAATTTTCCAATAATAATGAAAAATTTAAAAAACCAACAGCAGTATTTATTATAAACAACAAAATGGATGAAATTTTCAATTTTAAAAGTCTTTATACGGCTGCAAAAAAAGTTTGGTGTAAATCCACAAATTCTTAAAGATAAAATTAGAGGAAAAAAGATTTTAAAATTAAAGAAGACACATTTTTAATAATCACAGAATAAATATCAATTCATTTTTTTGCTGACTAAGCAATTTGCTCTTAAGAAAAAATTTTTATATAATAAAAACAATGAATCAAGAAACACAAATTATTGAAATATTTTTAAATTATGAACATTATAACAAAGTCAATTTAAAATATATTTTTAGAAAAAACATTGGTAAACATTCTGGAGAAGGACTTTTGTGGCATCATGAATATTCAATTAATTACAAAGAAAAATTTTGTATTTTTAATGATTTTGATATTGATTGCTGAACTGGAGAAAAAATTTATACACATTATAAAATTATTTTAAAACCAAAACCAAAATATTTTAATTTAGCTGTTAATATTTTCAAATTTAATTAAATAAAAACGTGGTGAAGAATAAAAATTAAATTAATTTTTATTATTTTTTTTTCCTGACAAAGCAATTTGCTCTTAAGAAAAAAAAATACATATAAATAAAGAACACTATGACCTCAAATGAAAACAAAAATATATTGGACACAGATGTCCCTAATATTAGTGTTCCTTTATTAAAACCAAAAAAATGTTTTTAACTGGAATTTGCTTGATACACCTAATCCTTATTTTGAAGGTAATTTATTAAAACCAACAAAATATGTTTCAAAAATTAAGTTTGATTAAAAGGTCTAAAGAAGAAGTAACTAATTTATTTAACAAGAATAAAAAAGAAGTTATTAATTTATTTGATAAATATAGAAATAAAGTTAAAAAAGGAACAGAAAAGACAATAAATTGGTTTAATTATTTAAAGAACAATGTTTTGGATATTTTTAACAAGTTTCAGAAAAAAGCTGTAATGAGTGAACCAAAGTTTAAATTGGATAAAGAAGCTTTGAATGTTACAAAAAGATATATGTTGGATTTGGAAAAAGCTGGATTATCTTTATATGATCCTTTGAGTTTGCTTTTAAAAATAAAACCATTGGTAATTAAAAAGTTTAAAAAATGTCCAAGTACTAAACAACAATTAACTCTTGAATGTTTAATGAAAAAAACAAATCCTGCAACTGGAGAGGAAACTATAGATAAGGCACATTTTCACAGTTATTATAAAGAAATTTTTGCTGGAAACAATTTTGATAAAATATATGAAAAAATTAAAGATAAAATTATTCAAAGTTTTGAAGAATATTTAAGATATTCAAGTTAATGGAAATTTTATAAAAGTTTAAAAATAATTCTTAATATTAATAAAATTCAACGATTACTTGCATCATCTTATATTCCTACCCTAAAATTTTTAAAAGATAAAAATGCAATTATTAATACTATGAATGATGCCCAAAAATGCTTATTGTGGTGTGTAACAATAAATGAACTTTTGAAAACCAATCCAAATTTGAGAAATCCTGGCAGAATTACAAAAATTTTTAAAAAGAATGCTGAGAGTTTTAATATTTATGGGATTAATTTCCCATATGGAATTTCAGATATTGATAAATTTGAAAAAAACTGCTGTGCAGAAGGTAATAACATTGCAATTAATGTGTTTGGATATAAAGAAGAGAGTAAATTTGGAAATGACAAGATAAAATGTGAAATTTTTCCTTTGAGAGTGAGCAATACAAATGCTTCTGATAAAGTTAACACACATGAACATATTGTTAATAAGTAATGAAAATGGTGATAAACATTGTTTAATTAAAAACATGAATAGATTATTTTCAAGTCAAGTAAATAAACATAAAGAAAAATTACATATTTGTAATTATTGTTTACAAAATTTCAGAAATGAAAAAACTTTTAAAAATCATTTGGAATATTGTTCAAAATATAAATGTGGAAAAACTGTTTATCCTGATAAAGGAGAAAAATTAAAGTTTAAAAATTAGGAAAAAATGCACAATTTTCCATTTGTAATTTATGTAGATTTTGAATGTAATTTAAAATATGAGGATAAAAATATTGGTGATAATACAAAACAATTTCAAAAACATGAACCATCTGGATATTGCTATTTGATAAAATGTTTTGATGATAATTTATTTAAAGCAAAATTAGTAAAATACACTAAAAAATCTGACAGCAGAGCTGACATGTGTGAAAAAATCTCAACTAAATTTGTAGAAAGTTTAGAAAATAATATTAAGAAAATACATAAACAATTTAAATTCCCAAAAAAGATAATATTTATAGGAAAGGATAAAGAAGAGTTTAAAGATGCATGTGCTAAAGAATTTGAAAATGATGAAGTTGCTGATCATTGTCATTATACTGGAAAATATCATGGAGCTGCTTGTATTAGTTGTAATTCAAAAATGAAAAAACCTGAATTTATTCTGGTTATATTTCATAATTTACAAAATTATGACAGTCATTTGTTTATTAAAAATCTTGGAGTTTCAGAGGGTGAAATTAATTGTATCCCCAACACTGAAGAAAAATATATCAGCTTTACAAAAGAAATTATTGTTGATAAATTTGAATCTAAAAAAATAATTACAGAAAAACAATTTAAAAGTAGATGTAAAGAAAACATTATTGAATGTGAGGAATTTAATAATGAAAAAGGTGAAACAGAGCATAAAATCAAAGAAATGATTAATGTTAAAAAACAAATTAGATTTATCAATAGTTTTAAATTTATACAAAGTAGTTTAGGAAACTTAGTTAAAAATTTAGATGAAAATGAAAAAGAAAGAGAATTATTAACTAGAAAAGGTGTGTTTTCATATGATTGGTTTGATTCCATTGAAAAATTAAATAAAGAAAGATTACCTGGCATTAAAGAATTTTATTCAAAATTAAATGATGAAAATATAACAGAGGAGGATTATGAGCATGCACAAAATGTTTGGAAAAAATTTAATATTAAAAATATGAAAGAATATCATGACTTGTATTTGAAAACTGATGTAATACTTTTGGCAGATGTTTTTGAAAATTTTAGAAAAGTTTGTAAAGAAAATTATAAATTAGATCCAGCTTGGTATTATACTTCTCCAGGGCTTGCTTGGGATGCAATGTTAAAAAATGACTGGAGTTGAATTAGAATTATTATCTGATCCACAAATGTACCTTATGATTGAAAATGGAATTACAGGGGGAATTTCCACTATTACAAAGAGATATTCAAAAGCTAATAATAAATATATGGGTTCAAAGTATAATCCTGAAGATTACATATATCTTGCTTATTTAGACGCAAATAATCTTTATGGGTGGGCTATGAGTAAAAAACTTCCTGTGAGAGATTTTAAATGGATGAACGAGGAAGAATTACAAAATTGGGAAAAATTTCCTTGTTTATTGGAAGTTGACTTGGAATATCCTGAAGAGTTACATGATTTACATAGCGAATATTCGTTAGCTCCAGAAAGATTGAAAGTTGGTACCTGCGGAGCAGGAGGTGTTGAAAAATTAATTCCAAATTTGAATAATAAAGAAGAATATGTTTTACATAGTGAAAACTTGAAATTATATGAAAAATTAGGATTAAAAATTACAAAAATTCATAAAAGTATTATATTTTGTGAAGAAGATTTTACTAAAAAAATATATTGATTTAAACACAAAACTGAGAACAGAAGCAAAAAATTAATTTGAAAAAGACTTTTTCAACCTTATGAATAATTCTGTATTTGGAAAAACTATGGAGAATGTTAGAAACAGAGTTGATATACAATTAGTTAACAGAGAAGAAAAAGCATTAAAATTATTTTCAAAAACTAATTTCAACAAAAGAACAATACTTTCTGAAAATTTAATTGCTGTACATATGCATAAGAAAAAAATTAAGCTAGATAAACCCATATGTTTGGGAATGAGTATATTGGATTTATCAAAGACTCTTATGTATGATTTTCATTATAATTATATTAAACCAAATAATGGAGAAAATGCACGGTTGTTATTTACAGATACTGACAGTTTAATGTATGAAATTCAAACTGGAGATTTTTATGAGGATATATCCCCAGATGTTGAAAAAATGTTTGACACAAGTAAATATCCAAAAGATCATGAAAGTGGAATTCCAACAGGAAAGAATAAAAAAGTAATTGGAATGATAAAAGATGAGTGCAGGGACAAACAAATAGAAGAATTTGTAGGACTCAGAGCAAACTTATATTCTTATAAAATAGATAAAAAAGAATCAAAAACATGCAAAGGAGTGTTATTGAAAAAAATATAACATTTCAAAATTATAAAGATTATTTAGTGGAGAAGAACAAATTAGAAAATGAATTTAATAAAACAACGTAATCACAAATTATATACTGAAAGTGTTGAAAAAATTGCATTATCCTCCAAAGATGATAAAAGAATAATACTTGAAAATAAAATAGATACATTAGCATATGGACATTATATGAATGAAATGATTAACACTTATGAGAATACATTTGGATTTAAACCATAAAATACTTTATCAATGAAGTTGTTTGCTTAAAATTGTGTAAAAATATGGGAATTCTACAAAACAAATGATTGGGGATTTCCCGCCATTCCAGACATTCCAGATATCCCTAACAACCAACCAAACTGAAAATAGTTTTTATGTTGACATCGAGCTGTTCAAGTTGCTAGGGAGATTTGGAATGTTTAAAATTTGAAAAATGTTCTGAAATTTTTTGTTGGGGGATTTTCCTGTGACACTTTAAAAAATTTTGACCCATTTTTCAAATGTGTTGAAATTCTCATCAACGTTATCAAATTCCAAAGCGACCAGAAATGATGTAAGCGAAGAAACGCATCGTCATCAGGATAAAAGGGAATTCCTCTGTGACACTGAAAAATTTTGACCCATTTTGGAAATGTGTTGAAATGGTGTGTCGGAATCCTGTGACCGAAAGTGACGTCATCAAAAATGTTTGAATATTTAATGACGTGACGTCATCAGGATAAAAAGGGTATTCCCCTATGACACTTGGAAAAATTTTGCTAAAATTTCAAAAATTCTAAAATGTGCTGAAATGGTTTTGGTATCCCCCTTTTACAAACTACTCATATGTGATACCACTGTACAGGATTGAACGAAGGACAGATAGATGGTGGGGAATTAACGGTGGAATAGAGGACAATGGACAGTGTTTTTAACTTAATTGAGAATCAAACTCCATTTTATCCAAAATGTTAAACAAAGTTTTAAAGTCAAAATTTTGTAAGTAAAAACAACAATGATTTAACAAATTCATAAATACCTTATGGTCATGTTTTGGCACAGTGTCTTTGTCATGAATTATGAATGACTTTTTTAAATGTACATTAGTGGAAGAGCACTGGCTAAACATATTATCATGCTGTGGGAAATGAAAAGTCAATCACATATAGAGTATTTGACTATACATGAGAAGGTTATCCATGTCGACAGATAGCAAGTATATTGATATACATTTGAAAATGTTGTATTACATTAGTGTTGAGTAATAGATTTTCGAACCTTATATGCACGTATTGTGCGTTTTCCAAGTTTTTTAAGATAGAAAATAATCATGAATATGTAAATATAAGAAACATGAGTTTTTTGCAAATTTTTTTGAACATTGTGTTTGATCACAGAAGAAATACATTCTTTGATATAAAATAGAATTTGAGTAGTGTGATGAGGTTAATTGAAAGGAGCAGCAGAGAAGTAAACTGACTTCAAAGGGGTAAGGAAATACACATGTGTTAACTTTTTTACCCTGGACAATGCAACATAAGCTGTACCAGGGGATATGTTATCTACATCAAACCATATAGCTACCTTGCCTAATGTTTGACCTTGTGCTTTGCATATAGTACTTGCATATGCTGGACGTACGTGATACAGAGTAATTGTGTGACCATTTCGGCTTATAGTAACAGGATAAATTGCAACTATATTATTTTGTAATTTTAGAATCATAGTATTATTTTGGAGTGTATTGTCGCGATTTGACCATTGACAACATTGTTTTCTTTGTCTCAGTTCTGCATAATCATTACTCTCATACCTTGATATACATTACTAGGTTGCCTTTTGCTGTCCATTTCAATGTTAGTGAGAGCTTCACATTGTCTGAAGAGATGTTGTATGAGCAAGTCATTAATGTGATTTGATCTGTTGTTTGTAAAAGTTAGGACAGAAATGTTAGGGTGGTTTATAAATAGGCAGGTGACATCATCTGGTTTGATTTCAGCAGTTGGACAGAGAATGCATCCCTCTTGAAGATTATCAAAAGTGTTTTGGTCTGGTATCCAGTACCTAACGTTATCCAAAAAGTTGACATATTCGACATCTCCAAATTGGTGTTGTCCAGTTAGGTTGTAGTGGTAAGTAGTAGACACAAATTGCCGGTTTGCAAGTGCATTAGTAACTGGCACAAGTCAATTCTGGTCTTTTTCAAATGGTTGTTGTTGAGCAGCATCACCATATAACACTAATATGGGTCTAAAAAGTATTTGTAAAGTTGATAATATGATATTGAATATGAATATCACATATCATAGACAGTTCATGTATAACCTAGTCAAAATGTGAAAGAGACCAGTTTGTTGTTGGTGGCTCATTGGAATTCACAGGAATACGAAAAGCAGCATGAACAGTATCACATGTGACATGATCAGATACTTTAGCCCTGAAAACACTGGACAGGAATCCTGTAGGACTCGCAATTAAAATGTTGACATCCCTGTCAATCAACTCATGAACACAGGCTAAAATTGTGTGGAATTTGCTGGAATTGGGTTTGCCAGTTATCAAGATTGGCTTTTGCCATTGTATATGCAAATTGAAGTGATCAATGTCTGGCTGAGTTAGATTATGCTCATTAATATCCTCAATGTCTGAATCACTATACTTGTCATCAGAGCACAGTGAAAAGTTAATTATTGCATTCACAATATGTTTCAACAGCAGCTTACTGATGATTGAGTTTGTAGGTCGGTTCACTACATGGTTGAAGGGTTTGTAGTTGACTGGCATTGATTATCTCCATTTGTGTAAGGTAAAATAAATCAGGCAAACATTGAATTGAAATGATGGTAGTCCCGTTTGTATCATTATGTCCCTCTAAGGTGAAGTGGTACTTAAGCCTTTCACTACTTGTCCAGAGATCTGGAAAATTGTGTATCACTTGTGTGTACCATTGCACCCTGACAGGAATTCTGCTGTGTTTTGGATGAAATGTCTCTTCAATTCTGCAACAGGGAAGATGTAAAAGCATGTATTGAAAGAAATACTGTGGATTAAATATCGAGTACATCTTGGTTCTGACTAATGTAATACCCTGGCACATTATTGCACTTTGTTCTACTGGAAGACCATGCAACTTTTTTGGATGACAGAGAAAGCCACATCTCAGGTTCAGCTGCTTTATTGCTTATAAGGTATTGTTTTGCAGTCTGGCATCCTTGTAGTTTGTAAGACTATAAACTGTCTATGCTAGTTCCATCTTGCCACTTAGTAACATATAAACTAACATATCTTAGCAACATTCCCACTCCATCCGTAGTTTGGTAGTCCACAGAACATTTTAAGGAGGGTGTTAGTGTACTGATGTACGCTCGTAAATTTAATGGAAACTTGGCAGCTGGATGTTTTAGGTGATGGATGTGGTGTCCATCCTTTATTTCAAAAAAGGAGTCTTCTGCTTGGAGGTTTAAACAAGGAGAACATCAATCCAAACTCTGTAGTTTGTGAACAAGGTAAGCAAGTTGGGGGTTCAATCTGGGTATATCTGCTCGAATAAATTGGTGTAGTGCCTTAGTCAGGTCATGGAGCCAAATTAATAAATGAAGGTGGACAGTTCCCCTTTGCTGAAATTCGAAGCTGTAGAAGTATGTCTTAACGATTTTATGTCCTGGAATTCTGTTGTATAATATATGGTTGGTCCATCTCTTGTTATTGCTGCCACAGAGATAACATCGTACTATTTTTCCAAAGTATGTGCGATGTGTTGTGTTTCAAAGGCTGCAAGTTCCGTTGGTCCAGGTCCTCTTCTGTTCCTAATATCATCCAACCATTCAGGGAATGGAAAGCTCCATTCAAATGGACTAATAGTAATGAAAACGTCAGGGAAGCCGAATTGTGCTACAGCATTAAGTAAGCAACGGTGTTGCCAGTGCCAATAAGTTGAAAAGAAAGGTTTGGTATCCAAAGCTTGTGCAGGTGAGCAATTTAAAAGTCGACTGGTGTTGATTGCACCACTGATGACTTTGTACATACAATGGTCATAATGAAATTGCAAAAGGTCGCAGTGAAGTGTATAGTCCGAATTTTGCTGTAAACTTTTGCATAGAAAGAGATTTTGGCACTTTACCTTGTTGTTGCACCAGAGATCATACTCTCACACCAGTCTGTGTATGGTGAAAGATTGGGCCACAGGGGATATTCAATACCTTTCATTTTATCCAAATCAAACGGATTTAACAGAGTGGAATTTTGAAGTAGTTGTTCACGTAATAATACAAAATGAGAATAACAGAAATCTTCTGAATTCATGAGGTACTGATATGCATGTAAACATTTTTGGCAATCAGAATCATTCACTATTGATTCAATTTTTTGTTCAATAGGTATATTGCAAGCCTTTAAAGCGATCATTACAGTTTTGACACAGTAACCATGTGACTCACATTCATAAACACCACGATCCAAGTCAAATGGACGTAGCGCTCGTATATTCTCCTTTGTTAACTGTCTTAATGCTTCAGGTATTGAATTAAAACCAGGCACAACATAACAATTACTGCTGCATACACGATCTCGTGTAGATTTGACAGGGTTTTTTTCCATAAAATTAGGTGGTAATATCTGATAAACTATTGAATTACATTTGGCACAATTTATTGAGGAATTCTTGCACCTGAAGTTAAAAGCATCACAATTATCATTTACAGCATTATATCCTACTGCAGTTCTCACAGAAGGTTTAATGTTCCACTCACAAGTAAAAGTTTGTAGACGTTTCTCTTCTCTGTCAAATCTAAGAGTCCATTCATTTTGATATTCTAAAATTTTCCCAGGAGAATCTGGATATTCAAAAACTAAATGTGTAGTTCTAAGTCTGTTGTTATAATGGTGTTGCAAAGAACAACTTGCCGACATGTCACAAATGTGAGTACTAAAGGAAGTACTGCAATAACGTAATGAAATCAAAACTATGTCAAAGCTAGAACAAAATGTATAGAAATAACAGTGTTTACTGAAGCGTGTAAGGGGACTTGTCCTTACAGAGACAATGGAAATGCAATAAGTGATGTTTTTCTGAAAAGTATGAGAAATTTCAGTGTAAAATAAGTGACTTTCTGATTGTGCAAATTATAACCAATGATAATGAGCAATTGAAGTTACCGGAATAGGATGTATAAAAGAAGATAATTGATTTGGTATTAGGACAAAAGATGCCCACAGGATATTGCTATAAATTATTGTATCCGTAGAGTAGTAAGAACTTTAGGAAACAGTACTATGAAGAGTTATACAACAAGTTTGTTTTTATGAAAACTGTTCAATTGATCACAACTTTTATAACTGCAATACGATTTATTTAACGGCAATGGCAACACTGTTAAATAAGAGAAAAATTATAGAAATGTCACAGTTATAGGATGTTTCTCCAGTTCAAAGAAAACCCTAAGAGACAAATTTAAAACGTATATCAGACAGAAAAAAGGCTTCAAAGAAAATGAAGCCTGTACATAACATTGCTTAATTGGTTATCTGTTATTTATTGGTAACCTATATCGGTTCTCTATCTCTGTAAATATTGTTCACGTTCAAGTTCTTAGAGTTCAAGTTCTTTCAACTGCATGTTCTTGTGTCTGTCTCCATGTGTCTCTGCGTCAGTGTCACAACAGAAAGCCAAAATAGGATTTGAATTGTATGGTGGGAAAGTGATACCTATCCAACTAGAAGGACATACTATATGTCACTACATTCATCTCACTGGGACGAATCTTTTGGTACATAGCATGTCACTCTACTATGTCTACTTCTCTTAGAAATTGGGAAAATGTATCTTAATATTCCCATTCTCTTATGGTTCAAAACACAACAGTTTTCACAATCGTTTTAGAGAAATATACATTGTACAGTGACATACTTTATACCAACACATTCCTCCTAGAAAGAGGAGTCAAATGATACATAGCATGTCTCTGTAGGATGTATAATTCTCTTACAAATTGTGAAAATGTATGAAAATTTTGCCTTTCTGTTATAGGTCAATATACAACACTTTTCAAAATATTTCAAGAGAAATGTACATTGTACAGAGACATGCTATATACGAAAACATTTGTCTCAGTAAGACAAGTCAAATGACATATAGTATGTTTCTGTACAAAGTATATTTTGCTTACAAATTGGGAAAATGTATGATAATGTTGCCTTTTTGGATAAGGGCCTTGTTGTCATAGATCAAAACACCCCACTTTTCACAAAATTTTAAGCGAACTATATGTCCTGGAGAAACATGCTATATACCAAACGATTCCTCTCACATAGACAAATCATTTCGTACAAAGCATGTCTCTGTACCTGGAATATTTCGCTTAGAAATTTCGAAAATGTATGACAATGTTGCCTTTCCCATAATGCCCTTATGGCCATAATGGCCATAATTGCCATAACACTTTTCACAAAATTTTAAGCGAACTATACATCCTAGAGAAACATGCTATATACCAAACGATTCCTCTCACGTAGACAAATCATTTCGTACAAAGCATGTCTCTGCACCTGGAATATTTCGCTTAGAAATTTCGAAAATGTATGACAACATTGCCTTTCCCATAATGCCCTTATGGCCATAATTGCCATAACACACTTTTCACAAAATTTTAAGTGAACTATATGTCCTACAGGAACATGCCATATACCAAACGATTCATCTCACTTAGACAAATCTATTGGTAAAAAGCATGCCTCTGTTTGATGTATATTTTGCTTACAAATTGCGACACAGCTATGATAATGCTGCCTTTCCGATAATTGCTTTGTTGTCATGGATCAAACACAACAGTTTTCACAAAATTTTAAGCCAGCTATACGTCCTATAGAAACGTGCTATGTACCAAATGATTTGTCTCACAAAGACGAATCTTTTGGTACAAAGTATGTCTTTCTACGTGGAATATTTCACTTACAAATTGCAACAATGTATGATAATGTTGCCTTTTTGGATAATGGCCTTGTTTGTCATGGATCAAAACACCACACTTTTCACTAAAGTTTAAGCGAACTGTACGTCCTACAGAAACATGCTTTATATCAGACGATTCGTCTCACTTAGGTGAATCTTTTGGTACAAAGCATGTCTCTGTACAATGTTAAAATGATAGAAATAATCAGTAATTTAAAAACACATTTACAATGATCCAACTTAAGTCTACAATATAAATTGTGCTGTAAAAGGTTATCAAATTTATAAGAACACATTAAAGTAAAGAATAAAAGTTGGGAGGTATTCAGAACATAATTGCTTACATTACAGTAAACTGTTTTTGTAAAATGGCAGAAATAATTGCATTAAATTATGAAGATAGCAAACATATATACTTGAATGTATCCATGTAAAAGCCGTAATGGCTTGTTGCCGTGTTATAACTTTGTTAGTGCAATAAACTTTGGGAGAAATTGACATACGGATATTCGTAATTTATTCAAAATGGCGACGATGTCAACAAGCCGAAGTATAGCGCTCTGAAAGCAGTATTTTGAAGGCTTAAGGAAGTAGATGAAGAGAAAAAAATTTCAGAGCATTGAAAATAATCCTTCTACTTGATATTTTGATAAGGATTACATGTAAGCAATGGACGTAAAATCCATGTAATTCGATCTAGAACCAAGACATTTAAAGATGTCCGCCATAGTGTAATTACTAGTAAATTTCGATCTTCAACTTCAAATATCTGGAAAACTGCTTGTTACAATTTTATAATATTCGTACAGAATATTCTCCTAAAGGTTTTATATGAAAAACATGAATGAAAATAGGGGGTTAGAAAAATGCAGAAAAGTTACAATAACATTGTGACATAATACATCATAGTGTCTCTTCTAGAGAGGACATATTTAGTCATGATTTTAAAACTTACAATCAAAGTTAATGATAAACCCTAACAGTGATGATGTAATAACTGGCTTGTGGCAGTCAAGCATTCATAGCGACATTGCTTTTCAATCCTTCCATTGCAAAGCAGAATTTGCCAAGCATTAGATTGTTCACCCGCCAATAGGGAACGCAAGCTGGGTTTAGACCGTCGTGAGACAGGTTAGTTTTACCGTACTGTTCAAGTGTTGTTGCAATAGTAATTCTGCTCAGTAGGAGAGGAACCGCAGATTCAGACAATTGGCATTTGCACTTTGCTGAAAAGCCACCATCTTTTGGATTATGACTGAATGCCTCTGAGTCAGAATCCATGCTAGAAAGCAACAATTAATTCCTCTGGATAATCTTAGGTGAACAAGAATAGAAGCTTCTGCTTCCTGTGTCACAATGTGCTAAGGAGCAGACTTGAAGCCATGGCCAGCTGACTGTTGGGAAAAGGTTTAGCAAGAAACAAAGCTTCGGCTTGCTGTGTCACATTGTGCTAAGGAGCAGGCTATGCTCTGAAGCACTACCTTGACCCAAATCTAAATTTTCCAGAACTAAATCTTTTGCAGACGACTTAAATAAAGAATGGGGTATTGTAAGCAGTAGAGTAGCCTTGTTGCTACGATCTGCTGAGATTAAGCCCTTGTTCTAAGATTTGTTCCTTTTTTTTTAAAGCATAATCACATCCTCCGTAATGGTTGGCCAGTGGTTTTGCTTGCAAAGGGGCATGCAACTGAAGCCATCGCCAGCTGACTGTTGGGAAAAGGTGTAGCAGGAAACAAACTGCAAGTATCGGGGAAAAAAGCAAGAAGATAAAACATGATGGTGATATTTTGACTTGATAGTGAAAAGCAGGCTTTCTGATCTTGAATTAACAAGTTGCTCCCACTTGGAATTTGTCTCCTGTTATGGGTAAGGCACCTGAAGGTTTGGGTTCATGTCCACTGTATATATGTTGATGATATTCTGAAACTGTGAAAATCAACTGAAAAAATGTTGTTGATTTGAGTGGGATTTGAACTTGCACCTTCAGGATACCAATCTGCCACTGTTCCTGTTGAGCTACTGAGTCCACAGGAATTCGAGGTGAGGTTTATCCAGGGCTTCCAGAAAGCTAGCGTTGATCACATTGTGTTTGCAATTTCTCAAGTTGCCCAAGATATCTTTGGCAGTAGCAAGTGGTGTTCAAGTAGTGTTAGGATGGTAAAAATTATTGGAGGATGTTTTGGACTTTAAAAAATGAACCATCTCCTTGTCAATTATTAGAATGGAAAAATTTAGGCTAGTAATCGTAGGAGACTGTGTTGCTGAGTGCTGAGTGAGCAGCTGATGGCTTCTGGGTTGGTGAAGTTGCACCGTTGAAGTGAGTGTGTTTGCTAGTGCTATGATGTGCTAAGCGATCATGTTTGTATCAAAATGCAGCTTGATCAAGTCCAAGCCTGTCCCGATGGGTGCAGTTGCAAGGCCGTGATGCCTTGGCCGCACAGGCCTCTCCTCGGTTTTCATGGTATGTGGCCTGCTCGACTGTGTTGGGAGAGGGGTGCTTTGCTTGTTATTCATTCCACAGTCCTTTGTCTTGCCATTTAGTCGATTTTTGGCAGGTGTGCACAAAGTGTCGGTTGCAGTTCTGCATCTGAAAGTGTTGCGAATGTTGTGTGACTGTTCGTTGAACAACGTTTAATCACGAGCGTTTTGAAGCTATATGCTTACCTTTCAGGCGGAGGTAGGTGACTGGGCCATTTGCTGTGCATTGGCTTTCCATGGTCACCTAGGTCTTGCCAAGTGGAATGTCTAAAAGCAGAGACACACTATTGCTGTTGCCACGTCACTGGAGCTCAGTGACCCATTTGCGTGGTTACCAAGGCTTGTCACTGTGTCGCTGTTGCCCAGTGAGCCATTTGCATGGTTACCAAGGCTTGTCACTGTGTTGCTGGGAGCCTGTCACTTAATTTGCTGGAGCGCATGAAATCGCTGAGTCCCTGGGAGCAGTGGCTGGGAAATTTTTAAATATGGCATCGTTCAAGGAGGCTCTTATAAATTGCAACAGAATGTATCCAATCCTTTACGATTTGTCCCTGAAAGAATATAAAAATGAAAAACTAAAGTTGAATGTGTGGGAGAAGATCTCTGAAGAACTGCATGCTATGGGTTATAATGTTCAAGGTAAGTGAATATAGATTTACCAATATTTTGTGTCACTGGTGGAAACGTTTGAGTGCAAAATATTTGTTTCATTCATCAGTCAATGAGGTAAAGTCAAAGATGAAGAATCTACGAGATACATATGGCAGATGTAAAAAGAACAATGCAGCAATCAAATCCGGCACACCAGCATCATCCATGCCAAAATGGGAATTCTGGAGCCTCGTGACATGGCTTGATGATTTTAGAAAGAGAAGAAAGTGAGTCATGTTTATTCTGTTTTCCAAACTTTTGTCCCCTCCTTTACTTCCATAGTTTAACTCTACCCGACAAATTGTTTTGAAATGAATGTGAAAATTTAGTGCTTTAGTTAGATATTTTACTACTGCATTTCCTGTGGTGAGCCTAGCCTCCATAATCCGCTGACAAAAATAGAGGCTAACCTAGAGAATGTGGGGAATGATTGTTTGTTTTTTTTTGCCTGGTCATTGAACTATCAAGTATTTAAAAATTTCATTTATAATAATGCTCTTTAGCTTTTGAAAAGAATGCAATTCATATTCATATCATCTTATAATGCAGTATATCCCAAGTGCTTATGCTAAATTTCACTCCTATTAGTGAAGTTATTTTCAAAATTATATTTATAGTTCAGCAACTCTATATTGAGTAATGTGCACTGTCAGTGCAAATTTAAAAATATTAAAAGTTAATCCCGTTAAATATAAACAACTTTATATTGATAGTACCAAGACACAAAATGTGACTCCGAAAGAGAATTGGATCAAATTGAGCTCATATGTAGATGGAGTTAATAAAAGTTTGATTGGCACATTTTTTAATTGTTTTAGTACAGTGAGCAATGTAGCAATCAGTTCGGCTCCTGTAGGAGAAGAGTACAACTCCTCATGCTCTGAAGTCATCAGTGTTGATGAATCAATGCAGTGCAATGAGCTAGATGGTGACAGAGCAAATGTCAAAAAAGTGACAGCAGCTCAAGCTCAGCATCAGTTGCATCATTGTCCCCACTTCCTCCCCCAACAAAGAAAAACAAAGTTGAAATCTCACCGTATCAGTCTAAACTGATTGGTTGCTTAGAGGCATTGCAAAAGACTGGAAGTAAAAAGCCTCAAGAACAAGAAATACATGACGAATGTCATTATTTTGAAAAAAGTATGGCAGAACAAATTAGAAAACGTCCAACTGCATTTCTTAGGTCCAAAGCAAAAAAAGAGATTCAAGAAATTCTTTTTAACCTTGAATTTAATGGCATTCAAGATAGTTAATAATTCAGTCATGAAGGAAAAAACTCTTGCTCTTGTTGTCACCTACATTACAATACTTACAACATTAAAATTATTTACATTTTTTCTTGCACAAATAAACATATGAACAGCTTAACGTATGATGATATAAAGTAATTATGTATATTTAAATAAACTATGTACAAACGATTAATTAGAAGCTAAACTATATCATCTTGTATGCAGCACATAATCAGTTTGCCAGGGTAATTCACCCCCACTTGAATTAAAATAGCTTGCAAATTTGTCCCTAACTTTGAAGGCTGCTTGTGTATGGTTTCTTGAAAGTGACTCAAGTGACTGTAGAGTGTCCTGGCCTGTCTCACTTCTCCAAGACCCACTGGTGACATTACCACTTGAGTCCACAAAGTCAGTAAACCCTGGTGGTGTATATGTTGCTGCATCAGTTTCTTTCAAGTAATTGTGGAGAACACAGATTGCCTTTGTCATTTTGATGACATTATTTGGCTTAGCTACTATTGGTGCTTTTAAAATTCTCCATTTTGACACTATTATACCTAAATTTCAAAAGAAAGAATGTTAAAATAAATTCAAACTATTTTCGCTATTTTAAAGATAAAAATATTAATTTGGGCATTACCAAATGTATTTTCTATAGTTCATCTGGCCCTAGACAGCCTGTAATTGAATATTTTCTTGGATAAGGAATCCAGTGACTTTCCAGGATATGGCCTTATTATCCATGTTTTTAATGGGAATGCTTCATCTGCAACAATGGAATAAAGCATATTTTCTCCACCATTAATCAGTGGTTTTGCTGGAGGAAGAGGTACTTTGCCTGTAAAAAAAATAAAATCCTTTGTTACTCTATCTTTTAAAACAGCTGGAATAAATTTTTGATTTTTATGCATAATCTAAAATGTCCTTACTTTTCAAAAAGGCTGATCCAAATTCTGTATTTTCAAACACTGTGGAATCACTACACCTGCCAGCTTCTCAAATGTCAACATAAAGATATTGATAATGGGCATTGCACATAGACATAAGTACAATTGAATGAAAATGTAATTAAAAAAGGAAGAGCCAGAATTTCTTGGTGCTTGTACAGCCACATGTTTCCCATCTAAAGCACCAATGCAGTTTGGGAAGTTCCAGACAGATGAAAATCTACAAAAAAAAAAGAAATATTACACTTATGATATTTAGTGAATTTTTGGAGCTACACAATACTGGTGTAGTGTTATGTTTAAAAAAAAAATGAGCAGACAAGAGCAGAAAATCTACCACCTGAAGTTCATCATCACCCATATAATACATGGAACAGCAGTTAACTTACCCTTGTTTGACTTGTTGCCAATCGCACACATCACTTGGGGGTTTCAGAAACATTGGCATAAGAACCTTTCACAAAATTTCGCATGTGTTATAAACAGTTTCACGGGTGGTGCTGACTTCATGACGATAAGCAAAAGCAATTGACTGTGGCGAGTCTCCAGTTGCCAATCGTTTGAGTGTAATAGCCAGTCTTTCCCCTGGTCCCACTGATTTTCTTAAGTGGGTGTCTTGTTGCCTCAAAAAAGTACCAACTAGACCAAGGAGACGATCAAATGTGTTGCAATTCATTCTAAAATATACAAAGAATTGCTCCTCGTCATTTTGCAATTCCTGTACAAGATTTGTAAAATGACCCTGCTCTCTTTGCCTTTGATTTATATCTCAGATCCAAAAATGCTGCTTATGTGCTCTTCTTGTTTTCCTTTGGTTATCTTCTTCATCCAATTTGTTCAATATTACAGCAACTAAAGCAATACCAATCTCTTCCAAAGACACCATCTTCGAATTTAGCGTGCTTTCATAGGATTCAGGTGTTTTTGCTAATAATTTGTGCAGGAAATACCTGGAACGACTGCAAAATTTGATCGTACATTTATCGCTTAGTTGCCATGGAATTTCCATAGTGTCTCATCATTCATCACTTTGTCGCCGAGCTGGAGCAACGCAACGATGCGACAGTGTGTATCCAGCTTAAACATGTGGTCAATGCCTGACTAAGAGGAAACTGCATTTTCTCCTGCAAAAACAGCTCAGCTGGTCATCCAAAAGCACAAGAGGCTCTTCACAGCCTTTCTGCTCGTTTGTTCGACAGTTAACTGGTTGATCCTGCCAGTAACATATGCTTCTCTCAAAGATTAAGCCATGCATGTCTAAGTATAAGCACATGTACTGTAAAATTGGGAATGGCTCATTAAATGAGTTATTGTTTATTTGATTGTACCCTCACTACTTGGATAACCGTAGTAATTCTAGAGCTAATACATGCGAAAAGTCCCGACTTCTGGGAGGGATGTATTTATTAGATTAAAAATCAATGCAGGTTCACGCCCAGGTTTTTGGTGATTCATAATAACTTTTCGAATTGCTTGGCCTTACGTGCCTGAGATGTTTCATTCAAATTTCTGCCCTATCAACTGTCGATGGTAAGGTAGTGGCCTTACCATGGTTGCAATGAGTGATGGAGAATTAGGGTTTGATTCCAGAGAGAGCCTGAGAAACGGCTACCACACCCAAGGAAGGCAGCAGGCATGCAAATTACCCAATCCTGGCACATGGAGGTAGTGACAAAAAATAACAATACAGGACTTTTCAAGTCTTGTAATTGGAATGAGTACAATTTAAATCTCTTATTGAGGAACAATTGGAGGGCATGTCTGGCACCAGCAGCCGCGGTAATTCCAGTTCCAATAGCATATACTAAAGTTGTTGCAGTTAAAAAGCTCATAGTTGGATTTCAGTGGCGCAGTTGGTCAGCTGCAAAGTATGTTACTGGCCACGCTGTTCTTCTTTGCCAAGACTATGTGTGCTCTTAATCGGGTGTAGGTAGGATTTGCAACGTTTACTTTAAAAGCAGGCTTGTGCTTGAATATGTAAGCATGGAATGATGGAATAGGACCTTGGTTCTCTTTTGTTAGTTTCTAGACCCGAAGTAATGATTAATAGGGACATTTGGGGCATTCGTATTTCATTGTCAGAGGGGAAATTCTTGGATTTATGAAAGACGAACTAATGCGAAAGCATTTGCCAAGAATGTTTTCATTAATCAAGAACGAAAGTTAGAGGATCAAAGACTATCAGATACCGCCCTAGTTCTAACCATAAACAATGCCGACTAGGGATCAGCGGGTGTTATTGTATGACCCCATTAGCACCTTATGGGAAACCAAAGTTTTTGGGTTCCAGGGGAAGTATGGTTGCAAAGCTGAAACTTAAAGGAATTGACTCAACATGGAAAACTCACCAGGTCCAGACAGTAAGGATTGACAGATTGAGAGCTGTTTCTTGATTCTATGGGTGGTGCTGTATGGCCGTTCTTAGTTGGAGTGATTTGTCTGGTTAATTCTGATAATGAACGAGACCTTGACCTGCTAAAAGTCAGGTGATTCATGAATAGTCCACGACTTCTTAGAGGGACTGTTGGTGTTTAACCAAAGCCAAGAAGGCAATAACAGGTCTGTGATGCCCTTAAATGTCCTGGACCACACATGTGCTACACTGAAGATGGCAGTGAGTCATTCCTTCACCAAAAGGTGTGGGTAATCTTGTGAATCATCGTCATGCTAGGGATAGATCATTGTAATTTTTTATTTTGAACAAGGAATTCCTAGTAAGCACAAGTCATCAGCTCACATTCATTATGTCCCTGCCCTTTGTACACACTGCCCGTCACTACTATCGATTGAATGGTTTAGTGAGGCCTCCGAATTGGCACTGTTGGATTTGTGAGACTCTGACAGGGGCCAAGAAGTTGGTCAAACTTGATCATTTAGAGGAAGTAAAAGTCGTAACAAGGTTTCTGTAGGTAAACCTGGGGAAGGATCATCACCGATCTTCATACAAAAAGAAGTGCGAGAATTACCTCGCTGCTTACTCTGAACCTGTACAAGAGTGTGGGGGTTGAAGTCTGGCCTTCATTAAATGGGTGGATGTTTTGTGCATTGCCCAGCCCTCCATTTGCTTTTGTTTTTTATCTTGTCGGAATGTTGAAAATGAGAAGACAACTTTTAACCGTGGATCTCCAGGCTCATGCATCGACGAAGAATGCAGCCAGCTGCAATAAGTAGTGTGAATTGCAGAATTCAGTGAATCATCAAATCTTTGAACACACATGGTGCTCTTGGTCTACCAGGAGCATGTCTGTCTGAGTGTTGGTTTCAAAAGCAAAAAATCGTGCTTGTTTCACACAGCATTGAGACTTCACAGCCTTGCAGCTGTGTTTCTCGAAATGCAGTGGGAATCAATAGTCACAAGCGATTCATTAAGCCAAAATATTTTATGACTTTGTTGTCGCTGCCGACCTCGCCACTTCCCACCCTGTTGCTCTCTGTCAACTCCTTGTCCTCAGATCAGACAAGATTACCTGCTGAATTTAAGCATATTACTAACCAGAGGAAAAGAAACTAACAAGGATTCCCCCAGTAATGGTGAATGAAGAGGGAGCAGCTCAAATTTGAAATCTCCGTTGTTTTCAACAGCAAATTGTAGTTTCGAGAAGTAGTTTCTGGATGAATTGACCTTGCCTAAGTTGCTTGGAACAGCACTTCATAGAGGGTGACAACCCTGTACGTGGCAAGGTTGCTTCCAGGAGTTGGGTTGCTTGGGATTGCAGCCCAAAACTGGTGGTAAACTCCATCTGAAGCTAAATACAGGTATGAGAACAATAGCAAACAACTACCATGAGGGAAAGATGAAAAGGACTTTGAAAAGAGAGTTAAAGAGTACATGAAACCATTGGAAGGGAAGCAAATGGAGTTAGCAATTTGCCTCACCAGATTCAGTCTTTTGCGCTGCATGATGTATGTGCACTTGATCTTCGTAGACAAGTTGAATATGGATGCTGGATGTATGTGGCACACTTCTGGTAAGTGAGCATCAACATCAGTTACCCTGTGAGCCAGAAGGCCATGAGAAAAGTAGGTCTTTTGGGATTAAACCTCATGATCGCATGTCTCATGTGTAACTGTGGCCAGTCACAGCATGTGCCTCCGCTTGGGGTGGGCTGGTGTCCTGTTTTGTTGATCTGGTTGTTGACTGGCGGAGGCATGCCTGTGCACTTGAACTGCTGCCGGACAACAGGGTGGTGATCACACACTAAGTGCTGAGGACGTTGGTGTTTATATGGCTCTATCGGACCAAAGAGTCTAACATGTGCACGAGTCTCTGGGTGATCGAAACCCGTGGGTGCAATGAAAGTAAAGGCAGCTTTGGCTGCTGAGGTGAGAAGCCCTTCCTTCTTGGAGAGGCCGCATCATCGACTGACCTATTCTACTCTTAGAAAGGTTTGAGTAAGAGCATACCTGTTGGGACCTGAAAGATGGTGAACTATGCTTGAATAGGGTGAATCCAGCAGAAACACAGGTTAAAGCTTGTAGCGATTCTGATGTGCACATCGATCGTTGAATTCGGGTATAGCGGCAAAAGACTAATCGAACCATCTAGTAGCTGGTTCCCTCCCAAGCTTCCCTTAGGATAGCTGGAGCTTGGATGCAGTTTTATCAGGTAAAGTGAATGATTAGAGGTTGAAGTGACCTTAAACTATTCTCAAGCTTTAAGTTGGTAAGAAGTCTGACTTGCTTAACCAAAAGCCACACATTCAGTCGGACAATGGCCCACTAAGAGCTCGTGCTCTTAGTGGGCCATTTTTGGTAAGCAGAACTGGCAATGTGGGATGAACTAAACACTGAGTTAAGGTTCCCAAGTTGATGCTCATCAGACCCCACAAAAGCCGTTGGTTGATATTGAGAGCAGGATGGTGGCCATGGAATTCAGAATCCACTAAGGAGTGTGTAACAACTCACCTGCCGAATCAACTAGCTCTGAAAATGGATGGCACTCAAGTGTTGCACCTATACTTGGCCATTGGAACAAGTGCAAAGTTCCAACAAGTAGGAGGCCATGGAGGTTGTGATGCAGCCTCTAGCGCAAGCCAGAGTGAAACGGCCTCTGGTGCAGATCTTGGTGGTAGTAGCAAATATTCAAATGAGAACTTTGATGACTAAAGTGGAGAAAGGCTCCATGTGAACAGCAGTTGGACATGGGTTAGTCGATCCTAAGAGAGGGAAATTTCGTTACAAAGTGCAGAATTTTGGGCCGCATATCGATAAGGAATCGAGTTAATATTCCCAAACCAGAACAGGGATACTGCCACATAGTTGCACCAGTGGTAACACAACTGAACTCGCAGATGTCAGCGAGAGCCCCGGAAAGAGTTCTCTTCTTTTTAACAGGCTGTAACCCTGAAATTGGTTTAGCCGGAGATAGGGTTTCACGTCCGGTAAAGCCCCACACTTCTTGTAGGGTCTGGTGCACTTTCAACAGCCCTTCAAAATCCGAGGGAGTCGTTCATTTTCTTGTCTGGTCATACTCATAACTGCAGCAGATCTCCAAGGTGAGCAGCCTCTAGTTGATAGAACAATGTAGGTAAGGGAAGTCAGCAAAATGGATCTATAACTTCAGGAAAAGGATTGGCTCTAAGGGTTGGGTCTGTCAGGCTGGGACTTGAAGCAGGAGGACTCATCTTGGGCTAGCTGAGATCTCTTGGGGTTGAGGTCAGACCGGGAAGGGACTTCTCGTGGATTGGCTCAGCTGTGATTGGCAGGTCCATTTGGCATACAGTTAACAACCAACTTAGAACTGGAACAGACAAGTGGAATCTGTTTAATTAAAACAAAGCATTGCCATGGCTGGTGAGTGGTGTTGAGGCAATGTGATTTCTACCCAGTGCTCTGAATGTCAAAGTGAAGTAATTCATCCAAGCTTAGGTAAATGGCGGGAGTAACTATGACTCTCTTAAAGTTCATGTTTGTGTCCCCTGTCGGGTCTTTAATAAAGTGCCAGCAAACATATCTGCAGGTAGTTAATATTACATTCGAGCAGATTTAAATGAGTATAAATATACAAGGAGCAGTCAAGGCGACTTCTTCTGCTTTTGTTTCAATTGGTGCACCAGATGGTGATTTGTATGTACATAAAAATTATGCAAAAGCTTATCGACCAGAAAGAGGCCTTAATGTCCATCGTAGGCGTATGCATGAAGAAGAGTATCACACGGAGAATGTTCCTGTTCCCCATGTTAAATCATGCTGGGATGATGAAGAGGTGGTCCTTCTTGCAAGGGAAGAGCTTCGGATTATTCGGCTTGGTGAGAAAAATATTAATCGTAAGCTTGCCGATAAATTTTTACACCATTCTTTTGAGAGCATAAAAGGTATACAACATAGAAGTACAACATGCATTAAGGTGAAAGGATCTATGAGTGAGCCAATATCTGTGTGTAAGGGCATAAAGCAGGGTGATCCTATGTCAGTTCATTTATTTAATGCTGTCATTGATTGGGCTTTGTTGTCCCTGGATAATAGGCTTTGAATTAACCTGGCCGATGGGGCATACATAAACTATCTAGCCTTTGCTGACGACATAGGACTCCTGTCTAGGACACCAGCTGGTCTTGAGAGTCAAATTAACACGCTTAGAGAGCATCTCACTAAACGTGGGCTGTACATTAGTGCAGGACAAAATGGCAAGTTGGCATCTTTGGGAATTGACTTGGATGGGAAGAGGAAGAAGTGGGTCATCAATCCCACTGATTATTTACGCAAGGACGGAAATGTTATTCCAGCAAAGGGTGTTACTCAAACTTATAGGTACTTGGGTCTACCATTTTCTGCTAAAGGGGTGGTCCCTAAGGTGACAGAGAAATTGCAGGAATATTTGAATAATGTTACAAAGGCCCCTTTGAAGCGCAAGTAACTATTGTATATCTTAAAGCAGCATATTATACCGGCAATGTACCATCAAAGCTTCTTTGTTTTCTGGACACTAAAATCAGAGGTGCTGTGCAAAGGTGGCTTAAATTGCCTAAACATACCACCAACTTTTTTATTCATGCACCTGTTAAGGATGGAGGCCTTGGGGTGGCAGTTTTGAAAAATGCCATTATTTTAATGAAGAAAGTGAGGCTTGAGAAACTGTTAGCATCATCTGATCCCACTATTGCTGCTGTTGCTGGGTCTTCATTTGTCTTGGATGCTTTCAGAAGGTCTCGGTTCCTCAGACAGTAGCAGGCATTACCATCTCTAATAAGCAGGTCCTCAAGCAGGCCCTTGCTTATGGCCTGCATAACTCTATTGACAGGCACGGGCTTGAGAGTTGCAGTCATTGTCCCCTTAAATATAGTTGGCTAACATCTCCCAGATGCTTTGTCTTGTGCCAACTATATTGGGGCAGTTAAAATCTGAGGCAATTTAATGCCCACTGCTGCTTGGATGGCCCATGGCTGTCCAGAGCACTCACAGAATTGCAATGTACGTCTTGGAGTGGAGACCTTGGGCCACATTGCGCAGCAATATCTGAGGAAGCATCCAGCTAGAGTAGATCAACATGACAAGGTTGTTGGGAAGATTGTTAAGGCGTTGATGCAGAACCAGTGGCATGTCCTGGTTGAACCAACAATTAATAAACCAGAAGGTGTTAGGTGCCTGTACATTGTTGTTGAGGCAAGATGACTCTGCCTGCCACATTGTTGATGTGACTATTGTGGCAGACAATGCCAACCCTAATGTGGCTCATGGGAATAAGGTAGCTTATTACTGAACTTGGAGTATCCAAGATTGGGCCTGTAGGATAAGTGGGGTGGCAAATGTCTCTTTTTCCTCTATTTATTTTAATTGGAGGGGGCTATCACCAAACCATCTTATGATCTTCTGAGGTTGGACTTTGGACTATTGCATCAATTCACCGAGTCCTTGTCATTGGGGGTGGTAGAAGGAACATTTAAGGAATATATGGATTATAAGAGATCGACCCATTGTGAGAGATTTAGGAGATGAGTCAACAAACATTTGAAGAATGGCATAATTTAAATTGCATCTTTTGGTTTATTGTTTGTATTATATATAGTTATTGTTAAAGTGAGGGCTGCTTTAATAGGTCGAATGTGTTTATATATTTTATTAAACATTTCAATAGCCAAATGCCTTGTCATCTAATTAATGACATGCATGAATGGATTAATGAGATTCCCATTGTCCGTACCTACTATCTAGCAAAACCACAGCCAAGGGAATGGGCTTGGCAGCAACAGCGGGGAAAGAAGACCCTGTTGAGCTTGACTCTAGTCTGACTCAGTGAAAATACATGAGAAGTGTACAATAAGTCGGAGGAGCAATCCGCAAGTGAAATACCACTACTCTCATTGTTTTTTTACTTACTCTGTGAAGCGGAGCTGGATGACATGTCCACATTTTAGTGTTAAGATAGCTTTTTTGCCGGTCGATCGGAGCCAAAGACACTGTCAGGTTGCGAGTTTGGCTGGGGTGGCACGACTGTCAAATGATAATGCAGGTGTCCTAAGGTGAGCTCAATGAGAACAAAATCTCATGTAGAACAAAAGGGTAAAAGCTCACTTGATTTTGATTTCCAGTATGAATACAAACTGTGAAAGCATGGCCTATTGATCCCTTAGTCTTTGAGTTTTAAACTAGGGGTGTCAGAAAACTTACCACAGGGTCAAGCGGTGACTTTAAAAAAGATTTAAAGCATATCACCAACCCATCCCACCCTAGCCAAATTTATATAAAGACTTTGCTGTCGAGTACAAAGCTACTGGGTTTAAAGTGTCTTGTTTTGTTTGTTATTATTTCATAATACCCTGAGGATGATTCTGAAATAGAATTGAAACACTGCACATCCAATCTCATGGATACCATTAAGTTGTTGCGAGAATATTTCATGCACTTAAATCTGATAACAACTAGCCTCCAATCCCTATGGACTTGATAGCTCAACAGGTAGAGCAGTGGACCGATATCCTGAAGGTGCGAGTTCAAATCCCGCTCGAGTCAACATTTTTCAGTTGACTTCAACAGTGTAGGTTAATTGTGAAGTTATCATTTCATAATACCCTGAGGATGATTCTGAAATAGAATTGAAACACTGCAAATCCAATCTCATGGATAGCATTAAGTTGTCGCAAGAATATTTTGTGCACTTAATATGATAAAAACTCGCCTCCAATCCCTGTGGACTCAATAGCTCAACAGGTACAGTGGTGGACTGGTATCCCAAAAGTGTGAGTTCAAATCCCGCTAAAGTCAACATTTTTTAGTTGACTTCAACAGTGTAGGTTAATTGTGAAGTTATCATTTTGTAATACCTTGTTAGTTACTTCTAGGTGACTCTTCAGCCTGATTGGTTTGATGTGCAAGTGGAGACGTGTTAAAAATTGACATTAAAACAGTAAAATATAGTATGGTTGTATGTTTATGTTGGAACAATATTTTTAATATTTTCTTTAAGGAATAGAAATACTTTGACTAATGTTTCAAAGAGTTATGCAAATATTTCATTTTGTAGCACTTGAAAACTTGACAAAACCATCTCATGTGCTTCCTTTATGATATATCAATATTTTTTGAAGGAAAGTGATATAAAGAATTTACAAAATGTATTGATAAGTTTAAGCTTTCCCATTGCTAAGACAACATGTGTAACAATTTTGGTATCTATGAACCCACATGTAATATTTTCATGATTATCTTCTGAATAAACCATTGAGGAAATGTATACATACTTAAGTATATTCTTTGTTACCTTCAAAGGAATGTTTTTAACAATTTTGGTAGCCAGCAGACCCCTATGTACTATTTTCATACTCATTTAGCTATACTTGTAAGAGAAAATAACATTTTCTTAAAGTGTTGCTCTCACAAGATTAATCAGATTGAAGCCATATTGTACTCAATATTTTCTGTAAGGCATAGAAATATTTTGACCAACTTCTCGAACAGTGGTAGTAATATTTCATTTTTTTCCACTGGAGAACTAGTCCAAATCATCTCATGTGCTTCCTCTATAATTTATCAATGTTTTCTAAAGGAAACTCATAAAAAATTTACAGAATTTATATATCCCTAAGTTTAAGCTTTCCCATTGCTAAGACTACATGTGTAACAATTTTGGTATCTATGAACCCACATGTAATCTTTTCATGATTACTTTCTGAATAAACTGTAATGCATAATTTACACTGAAAAATTACATTGCCTTCTAGAAGTATTCAGAAAACATTACCTGCTCATAAGCCATATCTTGCTCAATGTTATTTTTAAACCATAGAGTGCAAGTGAGGAATTTTGCAAACGCTGTGGCCAATAGTTCATTTTCTTGCACCGCATAAATTGACAAAATTATGTCATGTGTTTTCTCCTTAAAATATTTTTAATACCAACTGATAAAAACCATTGGGAAAAGGTAAACATGCTTAAGTATATTCTTTGTTACTTTTAAAGGAATGTTTTCAGCAATTTTGGTAGGCAACAGACCACTATATAGTATTTTTCATGATTATTTTCTGAATAAGCTTTTACCTATACTGGTAACAGAAAATAACATTTGCTTGCAGTGTTGCTCTCACAAGATTAAACAGTTTGAAACTATATTGTGCTCAATATTTTCTGTAAGCCATAGAAATATTTTGACCAACTTTCCAAACAGTGGCATAAATCTTTCATTTTATTCCACTGGAGAACTTGTCAAAATCATCTCATGTGGTTCCTCTATAATTTATCAATGTATTGTCAAGGAAATTCACATAAAAAATTTACAAAATGTATAGTACTTAAGTTTACGTTTTCTCATTGCTAAAACTATATGTGTAACAATTTTGGTATTTAGGAACCCATCATGCAATGTTTTCATGATTATTTTCTGAATAAACTGTAATGCATAATTTACACTGAAAAATTACATTGTCTTCTAGAAGTATTCAGAAAACATTACCTGCTCACAAGCCATATCTTGCTCGATGTCATTTTTAAACCATAGAGTGCAAGTGAGGAATTTTGCAAAAGCTATGGCCAGTAGTTCATTTTCTTGCGCTGCATAAATTGACAAAATTATGTCATAAAAACCATTGGGAAAAGGTATACATGCTTAAGTATATTCTTTGTTACTTTTAAAGGAATGCTTTCAGCAATTTTGGAAGGCAACAGACCACTATACAGTATTTTTCATAATACACTTTTACCTATACTTGTAACAGAAAATAACATTTGCTTGCAGTGTTGCTCTCACAAAATTAACCAGTTTGAAACTATATTGTGCTCAATATTTTCTGTAAGCCATAGAAATATTTTGACCAACTTCTTGAACAGTGTTAGTAATATTTCATTTTTTTCCACTGGAGAAGTAGTCCAGATCATCTCATGTGCTTCCTGTATAATTTATCAATACGTTTAAGCTTTCTCATTGCTAGGACTACATGTGTAGCAATTTTGGTGTTTAGGAAAACCCATCATGTAATAATTTCTAATGCATAATTGATACTGAAACATAACATTGCCTTGTAGTGTTATTCTGGAAACAGCTGCTCACCAGGTCTATCTTTCTCAATGTTATGTGACAGTTGTCATGCGCTAAGAACCTTCTACAACATTCGAACTTCTCTTAGTTTTGATTAGTTATATTCCTTACTCACACTGATGTAAGAACTTTTTAGGTTACTTGAGTCATGAGCATTGTCACGATTGTTAGAAAAATAGTATATTAGGTAATTTTAGAAATGATGTAAATGACGTCATAGTTTATGGACAGGCTATATAAGCACAACTCACTTCAACCCTCGGTGTGTGTTGTTTGGTGTTGTTTTATGTGCTCAAGATCATCTCCTGTATTCAAGAAGTTAACAATTGTGGTTGAACCGCTTTGCTGCTGGAACCTTTTATCACCTGTCACTGCTGGGTTGTCAGATTCGCCTTGAACATTTTTAGTTATTGTCTTAACTCTTCAGTTTCTTTTCTCGTTTGTAAATAAATCTTTTCCTTTCTTGTTACACGTCAGTAACAATTGGGGGCTCAGGTGAGAGACCTTACTTTTGTTGTATTTAGTTAAGCTCGGTAGTAACATGTCTCAGTTTAAACCAGAACAGTTTCCATCGGAACCCATTAAGGAAGGATGACCTCATCTCCTTAGGTGAATATTTAGAATTGGAAGTTAAGAGTCATATGCGGAAAAACTAAATTCAAGATGTCATAATAAGCCATTTAGTTAGTGCTAAGGTATTTAAGGAATCTGATGTGAAAAGAAATGAAATAACAGACATGGAAATTATGAAATTTAAGTTGTAGTTAGAATTTAGGGAAAGAGAAAGAGAGAGAGAGAAAGGAAATGTGAAGAAAGGGATCATGAGTGAGAGATGAAAGAGAGATTAGAAAAACAAAAATTAGAATAGGAGTTGCAATTGAAGAAATTAGAATTAGAACAATTGAGTTCTGGTCATCCAGGATCCAATCTAAATGTCAGTTTTGATGTTACTAAGCTCATTAGATTGGTTCCTCCTTTCCAGGAACAGGATGTTGATAAATATTTCTTACACTTTGAAAAGGTCGTGGAAAATTTGAAGTGGCCGAAAGAGAATTGGCCATTGTTATTACAGAGCATTTTGATCAGTAAAGCTCGCGAAATTTACCCTCAGTTGTCGGTGGAACAGGCTTTGAATTATGACTCCATTAAGGAATTGATTCTTCAGGAGCATGAGTTGGTCCTGGAAGCATACTGTCAGAAATTTCACACATGTGAAAAAGAAAGTAATAAGATGTATGTCGAATTTTCTCAAACTAAAGAACAACTATTTGATCGTTGATGTGCTGCAGAAAAAATTGGCAAAACCCATGAAAAACTATGACAACTTATTTTAATCAAAGAATTCAAGAGGTGCATTCATAGTGACATCCGGTCATTCATTAATGAACAAAAAGCAGAAATTTTAGCTGCTGCGGCTTGTTTAGCTGACAACTATTCCCTCACACACAAATTCTCGTTCGTAGATAAGTCAAACCAGTCTTTTACTGTAAAACAAAAAAGTTCATCATTTATGCCTGACAATAAACTTTTTGGTGGTCCACCTAGGAACTCATTTAAGATATCTTTTTATAAACCATCAAACCCACCATTTTTTAAATCAACCTTCAATAATAGCCACACAAAGACACCAACATTCAAGACAGTACAACAACAAACACCATCGAATACAGGACAGAACACACCAGCAAAACTGTTTAACCCCATTGTTTGTAGTTATTGTAAAAAATCAGGTCATTTGTTAAGCAATTGTTGGAAAATTAAAAGGAAAGAGAGTGGCCAAAATGAAACAAAGCCTATTAGCTTTGTGACACATTTTCTGATGTCAGATCTGAGTGATAGTTCTAAGGTTTGTGTTGAATCCCCTTCTGATCCCATTATGGAGATTTTTGAACCATTTGTTCATGATGGTTTTGTTTCACTTGAAAGTGATTTAAATAATGCTACTCCTGTTAAAATATTAAGAAATACTGGATGTTCACAGTCTCTTTTGTTGGCAGATACTTTGCCGTTTTCTGATAAGTCTTACTCTGGTACAAATGTACTTATTGAAGGAGTAGACTCTTTAAGATATTCATCTGTTCCGCTCCATAATGTTTACTTGTCTTCTAATTTGGTTTCTGGACCGGTAGTTTTAGGAATTAAGCCTTCGTTACCTTTTCAAGGAATTCACCTTGCTGGGGACAAGGTGGTAGGTGGCCCTGTTGTGATCAAACTGCTGATCCTATTGAGCAGGAGATTCCTGGTTTGTATCATTCTTGTGCTGTTACTCAAGCTATGAGTACGAAATGAACTATTGAAGACGTCGATGCAGATGTTGATTAGTCTAACACTTTTCTAGGAAAAGTTTTTGAAAGTGATCGATTTAATTACACTTATGAATCCAATTCTTCTAAAGAAAGTTTTTCAAATCAGGGCCAACCTGTTTCAAAGTCACCTCTTATTGTAGAGCAAAAAAGAGATCCCGAGATCTCACCCCAATTTCTAAAAGCTGTAGATGACAAAGATATTTCTAGTAATTCGGTTTGTTATTTTATAAAAAACGGTGTGTTAATGTGAAAATGGAGACCTCTGGATATTTCTGCCGAGGATGAGTGGGCAGTAAAGTACCAAGTTGTTATTCCTAAAATTTATTGTTCTCGAGTATTAAGTTTGGCACATGAGACCCCTATGTCTGGTCATTTAGGTGTCGATAAGAGGTATGCCAAGGTATCAAGTAATTTCTACTGGCCTGGTCTCAGGAAAGATGTCTCAGGAAAGATAAGAAAACCCAAAAATCAATGAAAACTAGGTATGATAACAAGATTATAAGTCGGAAATTTGAGCCTACTGATAAGGTTTTAGTCTTGCTTCCCATTCCTGGAAAACCCTTTCAGGTTAGGCACTTGTCGGTCTCTCAAAGTCGATTCAGTAGACCAAGGTTCCAATTTCATATCAAGTATTTTTCGACAGGTCATGTACGAGTTAGGGATTAAACAAGTTTGATTGTCTGCTTATCACCCAGAAAGTCAAGGTGCTCTTCAGAGATTTCATCAGACCTTAAAAAACACGATTAAGGCTTATTCTTTTGACACAGAAAAAGACTGAGATGAATTTATTTACTTGCTTTTATTTGAGGCTAGAGAGTCGGTACAAGAGTCTTTAGGTTTTAGTCCATTTGAACTTGTTTTTGGACATACGGTGCAGGGACCACTCAAACTCTTGAAGGAAAAGATTTTGTGTAGCAAGGACAACTCTTTGAACCTTTTACAATATGTTTCGGATTTTTGCACCAGGCTTACAAAAGCATGTGAGTTAGCTAGGGATAACCTTAAGAAAACCCAAAAATCAATGAAAACTAGGTATGATAACAAGATCATAAGTCGGAAATTTGAGCCTACTGATAAGGTTTTAGTCTTGCTTCCCATTCCTGGAAAACCCTTTCAGGTTAGGCACTTTGGGCCTTATGTAGTTAAAGAGAAAAAGAGTGAAAATAATTACGTGGTAATCACCCCAGACAGATGCAAAGATAAACAGTTGTATCATGTAATTATGTTAAAACCCTACTTTGAAAGAAATAGTCAAGAAAAAGCACATCTTGTAAATGCAGTTAGTCTGCATCCTAGGGAAGAAAATTACTTATCAGAACATTCTAGTTTGTCTGACATGAGCAAGCTAAAGAACTCTGTCATCCTCAAGAACCTGGATTTAAAACTAACTTATCTTTTGCCATCCCAACGTCAAGACTTAAAAAGGCTTACTTACGACTTTCAACATTTATTTCTGGATGTTCCTACAAGAACTAATTTGATCTTCAACGATGACAATGTTGGCAACCCTACACCTGTGAAACAACATCCTTATTGACTTAATTCCATGAAACAAAAAGCCTTGCAAGACGGGATTGACTATCTTCTTAAGAATGACTTTATCAAACGAAATCAGAGTAATTGGAGTTCACCATGTATCCTCGTCCCAGAGGCTGATGGAACCTATCGTATGTGTACAGACTACCGGAAAGTTAACATTACAAAGTCCGATACCTTCCCTATTCCCTGCATGAATGACTGCATGGATAGAATTGGTAGCATAAAGTACGTCACCTAGTTTGATTTACTGAAAGGATTTTGGCAAGTTCCTCTCACTGATTGTGCTAAGGAAGTTTCAGCCTTTGTTATGCTAAACAGTCTTTATCAATATAAGGTCATGCCTTTTGGAACGAAGAATTTTCCTGTGACGTTCCAACATCTTGTCAATAGTATTGTCTCAGACCTTGAAAATTGTGAGGCATACATTGATGACATCATTACATACCAGAAGTATATAATGGTTATTTTGATGGTTATTTTCTGACTAAAGTTTAGCAATACTTGACATGGAAATGTAATATTGAGTTGCAGTTTTCCTCTCATTAGGTTAGTCAGACTTGAAGTCATACTTTTTGATTATTTTTTCTAAGCCATAGAAATAATTTGAGGAATATTCAAAACTGTAAGAGAGATATTTCATTTAGTTCTACTGGATTATTTAGCGAAAATATCTCATGTGCTTCCATTAAAAATGACATTATGTTATTCTGAACACACCAGCGGGACACCATCTGTATTTTTTTCAATTTTATTCCTAAACCATAGGAAATTGAGTGATTTTGCATAGAGAGTGAGAAATAATTTGTTGCCTTAGACAATCTGACAAAGTTATTTAATTGTTTGATGTAAGTGAGATTGAAATGCGAGAAACGTTACAGTGCCGGGTGAGAGTTGACTGCTCATCATAAGCTTGGGAGTGCTATGTTTTGCTTGGGAAGAAATTCGGATACCTTCGGCAAAAGCTATACTATAGACGTTTTATTCCTTCAGGAAAGAATTGCTTTAGCAGGAGTAATAGATGTGTTCTATACTGTTGATCATATATTTGGCATAGAGATAGTTCTCCGTATGACCAACTGAAAGGAAAATAGAGCACGATATGTTTGTCTATGTTCAAAGTTTGTTCATGAAATCAGAAGACTAATTCTAGGGTTAAATTATGATTGTGCTTCACCAATGACGAAAACTAGTATACACGATACAACTCTTTAGGATTTTTCAACTTATTTTCGAGCACAAATACTTTCAAAGAAATGCCAAGTTGTGCATTCTTGGGTCTTGCATCAACTCTGATAGTTTGTTTTTTCAGAGTTGCATACTAAAGGATCACAATTGTTATTTGTTGCCAGGTTACAAAGAATTTTGTAACTTACATGGTACATACCAAGAGGTGATAATTATTGGTTGCCAAGAGATGAAATGGTTTGCTGAATGTCTTATGCCGAGTTACCAAGGGTTGCTGTGCTGTTCTGAAGCTCTAGCTTTAAAAGTAGTGCATTAACGTCGTTTTTATTTTATGTCAGGAAACAGATAATGCTGGAAGGTTGTTTACACAGTTGGATAAGTAAATTGTTAGACCAAGTGTCTAAATTACTTGCTTAGAAAGCAATATGTAGTGTTTTTGTTGTATATGTTCGACTGATGATTTGAAGCTACAGATGTTGGGCATTGGTGTATTCAAAAGAAGTTTTGATTTTAAATTCAGTCTGCAAAATCCGCATATGTGATACAGAATTCATGAGAAAAAAAAAACTTTATGGAATCCATGATCATGTGCAATTTAGCGGTTGAATAGAAATAATAGTTTGTCAGAGTAAGACCATTAGTGGTTAAGAAGTGTTTGATTTGGAATTTTCAAATCTGCCGAAATCACATTCAATCCTTTAAAAACTGACAAATTGCTGCAGATGGTATTACTAAAGTCACTTTGCTGCTCTAGTAACATTAGTAGCCGTGAGAAACACAGAATTGTGAATGTGCAGTGATGTTTGTTTACATCAGAAGCTTGTACACAGTAGTGATAGGTTTTCTTTTTATTAGTATTCAAAATGCTTAAGTATTCAAGATTAACACAAGAGATACACTACTTTAACATTATTTGTCAATGCTTAACGATATTTTTAGTAGTTTATTTGAAATATATTGGAATAGACCAAGAACAATGCTGTTGAGGAAAAAAAGTGTCCAGTTTTTCTGAATTTAAAGCAACAGTTCAATGTGGCATGTTGCAGAATACATTATTTTAGTATTTCTTTGATCGAAGAAAAGGACGGTTAATTGGCCTAAAATTCAACAGATGTTAGTCGGAATAAAATTATTACACAGTATGGTGCAGTGTCAAATCACAGTTTAAAATGTCGTTTTGTACCTTGGAATTGTCATCCTCGTGTATGTAATTAAAAGACAATAGTTTGGACAGGAAGAACTGCCTTTACGATTTGCTGGTGTTATGCTCGAAGGTCTTGGCAGTTTAACACACACACAAGATGTTAATACCGAGGCACAAAATGACAAGAATGAACAGGTATTAAACTCTCATATACTCTGTGCCTGTTTATGTCAGAATAAGTTCTTGGATAAATGTAATTGAGGAGCAACATCATAAAACGTAAAGTTAACTATATAACAAAGTTTATGCTAGACTAATTTTTTACTGTTTGGTGTATCTCAAAAAACGGAGAGACAATTTATAGTTTACTGTTCAAATAGTCATGGCATGTACTTCAGACTTGTGGTTTGTAACACCAAGGAGTAAGGTAGATGAACGATCTTCAAGCTCGATTTTCAGAAAATGATTTCTGAGCCCCAGACAGGGATCAAACCCACAACCTTCTGATGACCAGTTAGATGCTCTAACCATTAAGCTACCGAGACTCAAATGGTGAGCTAAGGTGGGCTCAGAAATCATTTTCTGAGAATCAAGCTTAAAGATCATTCATCTACCTTAATATATCCAAGCTCTCATGTTTCTCAAAAATCAAACTGCTTCATTCATTATTAATATATAGTGGCTTCTGCTTAGGTTGCACATATATATTGAATTTGCACCTTAGCTCACCATCTGAGTCTCAGTAGCTCAATGGTTAGAGCATCTAACCAGTCATCAGAAGGGTTGCGGGTTCGATCCCCGTCTGGGGCTCAGAAATCAGTTTTCTGAGTACTGAGCTTGAAGATCATTCATCTACCTCAATATATCCAAAGCTCACATGTTTCTCAGACATCAAACTGCTTCAGTTAAAACAACGGCCAACAGTATCAATACAATTTCTATTCTATGCTTTTTATCAACAACTTTCACTCGTCAATACAAAAACTTTAGTACCACTGAATAGTACTTCCCTTGCAATTACAATTATATAAATTTCTTCAAAATCCATGCAGTCAGAGCAAACATATCATATTTGTCCTTTGCTTTCTTCTCCATACCTGTCAAAAACAAGAAAACTTTTGGCTTTAAAGAAAAACTCTTTGGTTGTAAGGGTTACAATTTTAATACCGTTTAAAAGTACTGAGCTTTGTGACTACACTCCTATATTTTTCTTAAATATCCATCAAGCATGAACAAAGATATCACGTTCGCTATCTCATTTGCTCCTCATGACGGCACGACCTTAATATCTGTCAATAACAAGAAAACATTTGCTCCTCACCTTTACAAATTTAGTACCATTCAAAAGTACTTACCTTGCTAATTACATTGATATCAATTTCTTCACAATTTATTCAGTATTACCAAAGATATCTCATTCGTTAACTATGTATGCTCGTCATGGCAGTGCACCTTTAAAATACCTGTCAACAACAAGAAAACTTTTGCCCATAGCAAAAAACTTTTCACTCCTCAGCTTTACAAATTTAATACCATTGGAAAGTACTTACCTTTCCAATTACCATGATATAAATTTCTTCAGAATCCATTCTGTATTACAAAAGATATCGCATTCGTTAACTCCATTTGCTTGTAATGGCAGACCATCTTTACAACGCCTGTCAACAAGAAAACTCTTGTCTCTCTGAAGAAACTCTTGCCTTTAAGAAGTACAAAATTAACATCATTAAAACGTTCGTGCCTTTCCCATTAGAATGATATAAATTTCGTCTAAATCCATCGAGTATAACCAAAGATTTTGCCCAGGGATTATTTTAAGGAAATTTTATTACTGCACAAAAGTGCAAAAAGGATAAAATTTGTATCATTTCACCGACATTATAGAAAAACTTCTGACTGCCCTACTTGTTCTGATTCTGCAACCCATGCCTTACACTATATACATGGTGGCAAATGAGTCAAAATCACAGCTGAGCCCATATCACCATACTCTATTTTTATAAAAATATTAAATATACACTTTTTCACATATTTTTTTCAAAATGTCAATGCATCTATATTACTTAGCACTCATTTTTAAAGAATTTTCTAACAAGCAACTATGAAATGTATACTTCTAAAAATATAATAATAGTAAGAGTAAAACTAAATACCATATACATAAAATATGACAAAAGTGTATTTTGCTGAATTTAATAATTGACTAAATTGAGTTAGTTCTTGCCAATATTACATGTATACTCTCAAGTCAATGTTCACTTTTAGAAGGTATTAAAATGGATCGGGGCTACTTAATTAGGGCTTAATTACAATAATGTAATTTCATACATCCACGGACTGATATAAAAATTAATAGTGTATTTAATATAGCACGCTGAGTGCCTTTACACATGCAGACGTGCTTGTGTGATTGAGAAATAAATTTGCACATATATCGGTTAATACCGGCAGAAAATAACTCAAAAAAACCTTAGGATAACTTTGTAACATTCTTTGATAATTTTGAACATGTTTTGACACTCCTGACTACTTCTCAACACAATAATACCCACCCAGTGTTTATTTAATTACAATAATTAGGCAGTAGGCATAGTTATTTAATATTATCATCGATACTTTAACCAAAATTGTAGCTGATTGGTCAACTGTACTTCCTTAGCAACGGGGTAGCAACTGAATCGGCTGTCAAAAATAGATTGGGAAAGATGGCTACGAAGCAGTCAACACTTTATTTCTTTATAAGAAATGGTAATGAAGCAATCAAACCAGTTGCAGCAAAGATGGCGAATGACAGCTTAAATTCACAAGATCAGCAAGCTGGTGCTCATGTAAACATTTTTAATGGCCAGGAACTATGCAGCGAAAAGTCTGATCAATCGAACGAAGCCAATAACACTGAAATTAGTTCTTCAACTTTGAGCTCAGCAGTTACAGGAGACAGTGATTCTGAGACTGAACATGAACTTACTTCTCAAAGTGACTCTGATGATCGTAAAACTGCAGCCAAAGACATAGAGGTGGTACCTAAATCCGGCGGGAGAAAAATACGATGCAAAGCATGCAATGAAAACTCAGATGTTGTTAAAAGGTTTTGCTACAGAGGTCGAATCCCCCCATATGCACACCAACAGGAACAGAAGCCTGTAAAGAAACAATAGCAAAACATCTCAGCAGTGAAGCTCATAAAGAGTCTTAAGTTGAATAGAATTAAGGGGTTATCTTCGTCTGAAAAAATACAAGCAGTACCTTTACTCAAGATAGCAAATGCACAAACACACCTTCTTGCTAACCGAATTGGTAAATTGATAATTCAGGTGTACAACGATGCCAAAAATTTAGCAATTTCTGCCCTTACCTGGCCATCAAGAGTAGTAGCTAGTGAAATTGCTCACACTTTCGATTATAATAGTCCTTTTAAAGAGTATGACGCATCAGTGTTTGATTTACAATACGTGACACCAACAAGCCATCAGGAACTTTTGAAAATTATCGTGCAGACTGACCTACCAAGATTTAAACAAGAAATCGATGATTGTCTCACAGCCTCTTTCCGGTGCAATGCTTTGATGGATCGTACTCAAAAGGACAACGAGTTCATGTTGTTGAATGTTATTAACAAAAATGGAAACAAACTACTTCGGTACGTTGGCCTTGGCCATGTTAAAAATAGGGGTGCCAAGGGTCATTTAGAAGCATTGAAGGAAGGTGCAACTGATACAATTGGCTTCAATAAAGTGTTGACCATTGCAAACCATATAACAATGGATGGGGAAAACAAAAATGTCGGTGAACATAATGGACTGTGGAAATTGATTGATGATGAAAGAGCCAAAGATGAGGCAGAATTCCCAATGTTGAAGTCAGTTTGTGCGGTTCACTCTTCTGCATTAGCATACCATGACCTGTGTAAGGAAGTTTTAGATTTTGTGGATGCCCTGATACGAAAAGTTTCTGCTATCTCTTCATTTTTCCATGTGTCAGCAGCACGTACAGCAGAGCTTGAAAAGTATGCAAAAGAGCAGGGTCTCAATGTGTGGCGCTTTCCAAAGTATTATGAAGTTAGGTGGACGGAATTTACAGCAGGATTGATTGATGCCGTACTCACCTCTTGGAGGGCACTTATGGTGTTTTGTGAAAGATCAGAAGAGGAGCAAGCAAAGGGTTTCGGGAGACTGTTGTCAAACAAAGACAACTTAATGCTGATGTGCTTACTCGGAGACATTCTTTTCCTGCTGAAGGTGTTCCAGAAGAAGTTGCAAGGAGACGACATAACAATTGTTGATATTGTCCCAGAAACAAAGAAACTCATTGCAAAACTCGACAAATTACATCGACGCCCAATCATAGGTGGTTGGGAAGATAAGTTTTCTCAAAGCTACAATGAGGAAGATGGAAAATTTTTTGGGACACTTTTGTGGCAGAAGGAACGACGTACGACACGAAGAAATCTCTGTTTCTGAAACAAGGGTGTTCTCTGCAATAAAGGTTGAGATATTACAGGCACTGCATAATTTTATGGAAAGAAGGCTCGACATAGATTATCACGCAAAATAAAATTTCTCTTCATTTGTAAAATTTACTGCAAATGAAGAAGATATCAGAGAAGTTCATGCTTCAGTGGCACCGAATCTTGATCTGTGATATCTGGCACAAGAGTACGAGGATGTGCAGGAAAGCAATATGAACAAAAGCAACCCGAAAGCTTTGCTGCTAAACCTGTGCGCAAATTCCAATGAGACCAAAACACTAACAGAGGTACTGGCCCGGATACTTGTATGCAAACCACACTCAACTGATTGTGAAAGATTAGTCTCGGGATACAACAACGTAAAGACAAGTTCAAGGAATCGTCTTCAATGTGAAACAATAAGCCATTATCTTTATGTCAACATCAACATCCCAGTCTTGGCAAAATTCGACCAAGGCCAGCCGTTCATCATTTTATTAACGAAAGAAAAGGGCGCCTGAGAGATACACCAAAGGCTGATGAGCAGGCATGGTTTCAGAAAGTTTTTGAACGTGGTGGTACTGATGAAAGCAAGGTTGACGATGCAGACATTGTGACAAAACAGAAAACATTGAATCGTGGATTTTAGTCTCATTTAGCTTATTAGCTTAGTTAAAGTAGTTGTATTCAATAAGAAAATAACGTAGTTGATACTTTACCAGTTTATGTTGACATTTACCAGACATTCCGAAGATAAACTGTAGCGAATTAATCACAGTATAGCACTTTCAAAGTAAGATCTATTTGCGTGTTTAGCTTTTTGCTTAACAATAGGGAAAAAGAACTGTTATTGTTGGTGTACTTTTGAACATTATTTATGAAAAATTATTGGTAATTTGCCGAATAACACCACATTTTATCACTGCACACTAAAATAATCCCTGATTTCACTTTCCATCTTCTGTGAACCCGTCAAACTTCCAACTTTAAACATTTATATCTCGTAAAATTGCTTGTGCAATCGAACAATTTCCGGCCTGTAAAGTTCACTATAATATTACTACCGATTGCACCAATTTATTCCAATTTTCATTCTGATCAAAAAAGTTTTAATACAATAAGTATACATATGAAAATGTCTTAATGTACAAGGGGTAAGCAAAAAAAAGTGGCTATCTTAAATAATTATGGTTAACATAACGTAATCATCACAAGATGAACAGACGTGCTTAAGAATGATTGTTTTTGGATGTTTGCTTATAAGTAATTTCAAATATCATTTAAAATCTTAATTTTAATAACTGATTTTTGAAATTCACAAACGTTATGCAGTTTTTAATTATATTATGGTTTACAAATTCCTGGTACATCTCTGATGTCCTTCATTTTGACTCTAATGAATTTGTTCGCACAATCGGCAATAAAGTTTATTTACAAACTACTACAGGCAACAACAGTAACTCAAATACATGCCTAGTGTATGTACCATTCAATACCTAGCCGGCACTCTTCAATTTGATCACAGCTTTGCATAAACGAGGCATGCTCTCAATAAGCTGATGCAAGTATTTTTTGGTGATTGTTTGTAATCCATTTTTGATTACTGCAAAAAGTTTGTTTTCATTTTCCAACTTTTGGTCTTTTGTTAATCAGTCCAACTCAGTCCGTAAATTCTCAATGGCTTTTAGGAGAACCCATCTCCATTCATCAATATTCCCATTAATGTGCTCATGAGCAGATGATAATCGGAGTAAACAATTCTTCTCACTCCCAAATGGTTTCTCAGATTTTTTTCTCCATTTGAATTCTCTCTTTCGAGAGGTGATTTGTGGTTTTGGAGGAAAATTTGACCCCTGTCTGAGCTTCTAGTTTATCAGCTAGCTAATGTTTGGTTGGGGTGCCTGATTTCGACATTTTAATAATTAAACAGTCACTTAGATCGGTAGTTTCCATCCAGAACCAGGATCATGACTGCAATCTCTACTCAATTTACATTAATGCAAAGTTATTTTTAGTTTTTTTTTCCCAGAACAGGTTGATGTGAATTTTTTTTTGAAATTGGACATGTGGTAACTCCAACTTAATGCAATCCAAGAATTTCATAATTCCTTCTAATTTTCATCTCATTTGGGGTGCCTGATTTCGACATTTTAATAATTAAATGGTCACTTCGATTGGATAAGTCAGAATCCGTGCTAGAAAACAACGATTCATTCCTCTGGACAATCTTAGGCGAACAAGAATAGAAGGTTGTGCTTCCGGTGTCACAATGTGCTAAGGAGCAGACTATACTGTAAAGCACTACCTTGACCAAAATCTAAATTCTCCAGCGCTAAATCCTTTGCAGACGACTTAAATAAAGAATAGGGTAATGTAAGCAGTAGAGAGCAGCCTTGTTGCTATGATCTGCTGAGATTAATCCCTTCTAAGATTCATTCCTTTTTTTTTAAAGTATAATCACATCCTCTGTTATGGTTGGGGAGTGATTTTTCTTGCAAAGGGGTATGCAACTGAAGCCATCACCAGCTGACTGTTGGAAAAAGGTGTAGCAAGAAACAAAGCTTTGGCTTTCTGTGTCACATTCTGCTAATGAGCAGCCTATTCTCTGAAGCACTACCTTGACAAAAATCTAAATTTTCCAGAGCTAAATCCTTTGCAGATAACTGAAATAAAGAACGGGGTATTGTAAGCAGTAGAGAGTAGCCTTGTTGCTACGATCTGCTGAGATTATGCCCTTGTTCTAAGATTTTATTTTTTTTTAAAAAGCATAATCACATCCTCCGTTATGGTTGGGAAGTGATTTAGCTTGCAAAGGGGCACGCACCGGAAGCCATAGCCAGCTGACTGTTGGGAAAAGGTGTACCAGGAAACAAACTGCAAGGGTCGGGGAAAAAAGCAAGATGATAAAACATGATGGTGAAATTTTGACTTAATAGCGAAAAGCAGGCTTTCCGATCTTGAATTAACAAGTTGCCCCCTCTTGGAATTTGTCTCCTGTTATGGGATCATGTCCACTGTATATATGCTGATGATATTCTGACACTGTGGAAATCAACTGAAAAATGTTGACTTGAGTGGGATTTGCACTTGCATCTTCTGGATACTGGTCCACCAATGTACCTGTTGAGCTATCGAGTCTACCAGAATGCAAGGCAAGCTTTATCCAGTGCATTCTAAAAAGCTAGCATTCATCATATTGTGATTACAATTTCTCAAGTTGCCCAAGATACCTGTGGCAGCAGCAAGTGGTGTTGGGGTATTGTAAGGGCGGCACAAGTTGTTGGACAATGTTTAGGACTTGTTAAAAATTAACCATCTCTTGTCAATTATTACAATGGAAAAATTGTTCAGGAACTGGAGGTGGGGTTTATCCAGTACATTTGAGAAAGCTAGCATTGATCATATTGTGTTTGCAATTTCTCAACTTGCCCAAGATATCCGTGGCAGCAGCAATTGGTGTTGGGGTAGTGTTAGGGTGGCACAAATTGTCAAAGGATGTTTTTGACTTGTTAAACATTAACCATCTCCTTGTCAATTATTACAATGGAAAAATTTAGCCTAGTAATCGTAGGAGACTGTGTTGCTGCTCGTTTGTTTGACAGTTAACTGGTTGATCCTGCCAGTAACATATGCTTGTCTCAAAGATTGAGCCATGCATATCTAAGTATAAGCACTTGTACTGTGAAACTGCAAACGCCTCATTAAATCAGTTATAGTTTATTTGATTGTACTCAGACTATGTGGATATCCATAGTAATTCTAGATGCTAATACATGCAAAAAGTTCCAACTTCTGGAAGGGATGTATTATTAGATTAAAAACCAATGTGGGTTCACACCCAGATTTTTGGTGATTCATAACTTTTCAAATCACATGGCCTTATGTGCGGGCAATGTTTCATTCAAATTTCTTCCCTTTCAACTGTCGATGGTAAGGTAGTGGCTTACCATGGTTGCAATGGGTGACAGAGAATTAGGGTTCGATTCTGGAGAGGGTGGCTGAGAAATGGCTACCACATCCAAGGAAGGCAGCTGGCATGCAAATTACCCAATCCTGACACAGGGAGGTAGTGACAAAAAATAATGATACAGGGCTTTAAGTCTTGTAATTGGAATGAGTACAATTTAAATCTCTTAACGAGGAAGAATTGGAGGGCAAGTCTGGTGCCAGCAGCCACAGTAATTCCAGCTCCAATAGCATAGTTGGATTTCATTGCGGCCTGGTTGGTCAGCTGCAAGGTATGTTACTGGCCACGCTGTTCTTCTTTGCCAAGACTGTGTGCTCTTAGTTGAGTGTGGGTAGGAATTGTGACTTTTCCTCTGAAAAAATTAGTGTTCAAAGCAGGCTTGTCCTTGAATACATATACATGAAATAATGGAATAGAATTTTGGTTCTGTTTTGTTGGTTTCTAGGACCAAAGTAATGATGAATAGGGACAGTTGGGGGCATTCATATTTCATCGTCAGAGGTGAAATTCTTGGATTTACAAAATCTTGGATTTCATTAATCAAGAACAAAAGTTAGAAGATTGAAGACAATGAGATACCTTCCTAGTTATAACCATAAACAATGCTGACTAGGGATCAGCTGGTGTTATTGCATGACCCCATTGGCACCTTATGGGAAACCAAAATTTTTGGGTTCCTGGGAAAGTATGGTTGCAAAGCTGAAACTTAAAGGATTTGATGGAAGGGCGCCACCAGGAGTGGAGCCTGCGGCTTAATTTGACTCTAACATGGGGAAACTCACCAGGTCCAGATGTAGGATTGACAGATTGAGAGCTCTTTCTTGATTCTATGGGTGGTGGTGCATGGCCGTTCTCAGTTGGTGGAGTGATTTGTCTGGTTAATTCCATTAATGAACGAGACATTGACCTGCTAAATAGTCAGGCGATTTGTGAATCATCCTCGACTTCTTACAGGGACTGTTGGTGGTCAACCAAAGTCAGAAAGGTAATAACAGGTCTGTGATGCCCTTAGATGTCCTGAGGTGCACGCGCACTACACTGACGATGGCAGCGACTCACTCCTTCACCTAAAGGTGTGGGTAATCTTGTGAATCATCGTCATGCTGGGGATAGATCATTGTAATTTTTGATCTTGAACGAGGAATTCCTAGTAAGCATGAGTCATCAGCTCGCATTATGTCCCTGCCCTTTGTACACACCACCCGTGTGTACACTTTTGGATTGGTCCATTTCATTAGGGTCACGTGGCCTGGAGGTGCACTGGACTGGCCATAGGGTTTCAGGAAGTTGGATGGAAAATGGTTAAAATATGAAGTACCTAATGGTCAAACTGCATACAAGCAGTGTTGAGAACTGGGTTTTCCAACCTGGCCATCCAATTCATGTTCTGAACAATAGTTGTGGGAAATTCGCTCATGGTCACTTTTGGTCTCTTCAGCCATTTGCACGATTTTGGATTGGTCCGTTTCATTAGGGTCATGTGGTCTGGAGCTGTGCTGGACTGGCCATAGGGTTTCAGGAAGTTGGATGGAAAATGGTTAAAATATGAAGTACTTAATGGTCAAACTGCATACAAGCAGTGTTGAGAACTGGGTTTTCCAAGCTGGTCATCCAATTCATGTTCTGAACAATAGTTGCTGGAAATTCGCTCATGGCCACTTTTGGTCTCTTCAGCCATTTGCACAATTTTGGATTGGTTCGTTTCATTAGGGTCATGTGGTCTGGAGCTGCACTGGACTGGCCATAGGGTTTCAGGAAGTTGGATGGAAAATGGTTAAAATATGAAGTACTTAATGGTCAAACTGCATACAAGCAGTGTTGAGAACTGGGTTTTCCAAGCTGGCCATCCAATTCATGTTCTGAACAATAGTTGTGGGAAATTCGCTCATAGCCACTTTTGGATTGGTCTGTTTCATTAGGGTCATGTGGTCTGGAGCTGCGCTGGACTGGCCATAGGGTTTCAGGAAGTTGGATGGAAAATGGTTAAAATATGAAGTACTTAATGGTCAAACTGGTGAGGCATTTGGTTTTCTGCTTTGGGAGTACATCTGCAATTGAGGAATAATGGAGAAATGTCTGTTAAAATATGTCACATATCTCATATATGCACGTTGCAATGTGCCATAAATTGATATAGTTAATAGTTTATAAGTACTAATTTTGAGCAACTGAAGATGAAGTGTTGTGATGTTATCTAATTATATGTTCCTGTGATTGTTTGAAATTAATTTTGTTTCATTTTACAAAAATTATTAACAATTGAAAGGGCAGGAGAGCATGAAATAATTGTTTGCATACATGATACAACTGTACAGGATTGAAAGAAGGACAGATAGACGGTGGGGAATTAATGGTGGAATAGAGAACAATGGACGGTGTTTTTAACTTAATTGAGAATCAAACTCCATTTTATGCAAAAATATTAACTTTCAAAGTCAAAATATTTTAAGTAAAAATAACAACAATTTAACAAATTAATTAATACCTTACAGTCATGTTTTGGCACAGTGTCTTTGTCATGAATTATTGACTTTTTTGAATGTACATTAGTGGAATAGCACTGGTTAAACATGTTATCACAGCATGGGAAATGAAAAGTCAATCACATATAGAGTATTTGACTATACATGAGAACATTATCCATGTTGACAGATAGCAAGTATATTGATATACATTTGAAAATGTTGTATTACATTAGTGTTGAGTAATAAATTTTTGAATGTTATATGCATGTATTCTGCATTTTTGAAGTTTTTTAAGATAGAAAATAATTTTGAATATGTAAATATAAGAAAAGTGATTTTTTTGCACATATAAGTTGTTGAACATTGTGCTTGATCACAGAAGAAATACATTGTTCAATATAAAATAGAATTTAAGTAGTGTGATGAGGTTAATTGAAAGTGGCAGCAGAGAAGTAAACTGACTTCAAAGGGGTAAGGAAATATACATCTGTTACCTTTTTTACCCTAGACAATGCAACGTGTAAGCTGTACCAAGGGGTATTATCCACATCAAACCATACAGCTACCTTGTCTAATGTTTGATCTTGTGCTTTGCACAGAGTAATTGCATGACCATTTTGGCTTATAGTAACAGGATAAATTGCAACTATATTATCATTTGGTAGTTTTATGATTATGGTATTATTTTGAAAGGAGTGTATTGTCTCCATTTGACCATTGACAACATTGTCTTCTTTGTCTCGGTTATGCGTAATCGTTACTCTCATTCCTTGATACACATTACTAGGTTGCCTTTCGTTGTCCATTTGAATGTTAGTGAGAGCTTCACATTGTCTGAAGAGATGTTGTATGACCAAGTCGTTAATGTGATTTGATGCATTGCTTGCAAAAGTTAGAACAGTAATGTTAGGGTGATTTATAAATAGGCAGGTGACATCATCTGGTTTGAGTCCATTAGTTGGACAGAGAATGCATCCCTCTTGAAGATTATCCAAAGTGTTTTGGTCTGGTATCCAGTACCTAACGTGATCCAAAAAGTTGACATATTCGACATGTCCAACTCGGTGTTGTCCTGTTAGGTTGTAGTGATAAGCAGTAGACACAAATTGCCGGTTTCCAAGTGCATTAGTAACTGGCACAAGTCGATTTTGGTCTTTTTCAAATGGTTGTTGTTGAGCGGCATCACCACAAAACACTAATACAATTCTAAAAAGTATTCTTTGTAAAGTTAATAATATGATGTTGAATATGGATATCACATATCATAGACACTTCATCTATGATAACAAAGTCAAAATGTGAAATAGACCAGTTTGTTGATGGTGGCTCACTGGAATTCACAGTAATATGAAAAGCAGTATGAACTGTATCACATGTGACGTGATCAGATACTTTAGCCCAGAAAACACTGGACAGGAATCCTGTAGGATTCGCTATTAAAATGTTAATGTCCCTGTCAATCAACTCATGAACACAGGCTAAAATGGTGTGCAATTTGCCAGAACCGGGTTTGCCAGTTATCAAGATTGGCTTTTGCCATTGTATATGCGAATTGAAGTGATCAAGGACTGGCTGATTTACATTACGCTCATTAATATCCTCATTGTAGTGCAGTGAAAACTTAATATTCTGCCAGTAATAACAGGCGTGTAGTGCAATTATTGCATTCACAATATGTGTTTTAACAGCAATTTCCTCATGATTGACTTCGTAGGTCGGTTCACTACGTGATTGAAGGGTTTGTAGTTGACTGGCATTGATTATCTCCATTTGTGTAAGGTAAAATAATTCAGCCAAGCTTTGAATGTAAGAAATGATGGTAGTCACATATGTATCCTTATGTCCCTCTAATGTGAAGTGGTACTTAAGCCTTTCACTACTTGTCCAGAGATCTGGAAAATTGTGGATCGCTTGTGTATACCATTGCAGCCTGACAGGAATTCTGCTGTGGTTTGGATGAAATGTCTCTTCAAGTCTGTGATGGGGAAGATGTAATAGCATGTATTGAAAATAATACTGTGGATTAATAATTGAGCACATCTTGGTTCTGACTAATGTAGTGCCCTGGGTATAAGGTTTTGGAGTAGCTTTAGTGTGGTCAAAAGCACAAAGCCACTCAAGAAAATTTAAATCATCATACTCTGGCTTTCTTTGCTAGTAATTTTTTTCAATTTTGTCTTGTGCTAATTTTTCTTTGGTAGACACATTATAGCACTTTCGTCTACTGTAAGAATATGCAACTTTTTTGATGACATGAAAAGCCACATCTCAGGTTCAGCTGCTTTATTGCTTATAAGGTATCGTATTGCAGCCTGGTGTCCTTATAGTTTGTAAAAGTATAGACTGTCTATGCTAGTTCCATCTTGCCACTTAGTAACATATGAACTAACGTATCTTAGCAACATCGCCACCCCATCTGCAGTTTTGTAGTCAGTAGTAAGAGGGAAAAGACCTCTATGCAAAAAACTTACCAATAAGAAGGCTGGATTTTTTCAATGGACCAATGGGAAGTGCGGATTAGGGATTAACATTGGGGCAGGTGACCTCTAATTTTTCTATTGAGATATCTAATAAGAATTTGAATGAGAAGCCTGATGAGTGGGTGACCACTCCATGCAATGGCAGGCTCGCTCGGTAAGCAAATAAATGGTCAAAGTTTGGCAAAGTGAAAAGTGACCATTGGTGAATTTCTCGAAGCTTCCCAACCAGTTTTTTCGGATTTTGTGGTCAATAGTGAAGTCGGTTTGGGCTGATTTTTTTCACATACTTGTTCCTTTCATTGCCAGGAAGACTTTTGTGCAGTTAGTTTTGCAGTTTGAAGCTTTTTGAGAGCAACCAAAGCGAATTCACGTAGTCTGAGTTCGAAGAAATGGTTTTTCAGACCTTGTGGTCGATTGCAAAGTCCATTCGGGATGATTCTCCACACACTTGTTCCTTTTATTGTTAGGAAGACTTCTGTGGAGTTAATTTTGCTGTTTGAATTTTTTTGATAGCAAGCAAAGCGAGTTTTTGCAGCCATAGTTCAAATAAGCAGTTTGTTTGAATAGCAACAGCTAAACAGTAAAAATTTTAATAATCTGGAACATCTCAATTGTCCTTTGACAGGTTGTCAAGTGGTACTTCAGTTGATTTGCATAGCCTTGAATGTTTTTTTCGCATTTTTTGCAGGATAGCAAAGTTGGATTGGAATGATTTTTCGTAGACTTGTTCTTTTTATTGCTATGAAGACTTTTCTGGTGTTAGTTTTGCAGTTTGGAAGTTTTTGAGAGCAAGCGAAGTGAGTTCTCATAACCAAAGTTTGCTGTTGTATGCAAATCAAGCGTTAAGTAAGGACATGTAAGCAGTCATGTGTTTGTAGGCATTTGATGGTTGGTGGTCTCTTGAAAAGTTTGAATTTGAAGTGAAACACTTAGAAAGCCGTGATTTTTGAAGTGGATATTTTAACATATGCACGTTTTTAGGTGATTAACGAACTTTGTGAGAAGCAATTCAACTTGAATTAGAAGCAAGAACGAATATTAATTGACAAAAGAAAGGTGAGTTGTTATAAGTGTTTTAATATTCAGAAAAGTAAATAAGTAACACAAATATAACAAAGTAGTTGGAGCAAAAATGATGATTACATTGGGATCAATTGGAGATTAGAGTTCACTGATAATTATTTTGTGATTTAAATTATGTTTTGGAGTATATGTTGTTTCTGAAGGCCTTGCAATATGAATTGTGTCTGACAGAGATTCACCTCACCAATGCCAGTGACTAACTTTTCTTTTCCAATATTCAAACGATGAGCTTGCTTTCTCTACTGTGACACCACTTGACTGGCTGGAGCTTGTTTGGAAAAGAGGATACGTCATTGAAGAAGCTCAACTTGTGTTGTTCGTTTTCCACCTGAATTCAAGTGGTGGAATAATACCTGCCTGTTTTTACAAGGGAGTTGGAAAATGCCATGTTGTTTGCAAGGGAAAAGAAGTCATTGGTATGTTGAGCGATTTGAAGGACTTTTTGCAAACTTTGACTAAATATTTTGAGGATGAGGAGGATTTCTATAAGGATTTAAAAATTTCTATTTTTGTTTTCCTGGATGGAAGGGATTCTTTATTTCTATGGATCATATACTGTCTTCGTCAGAGCCATCCTGTGTTCCTGTCAAGAACTGGAACTTGACTTTTCAGAGTTTCATTGGGAAAAAAGCTGAAAGATGTGGTAGTTTAACTAGACGTTCTTCCTTGCCCCTGATTTTCAGGAGTATAAGAAGTCGATGTTGACCCTTTTAGTAATAGAGAAGGAAAACAAGTCGTGTTCATAAGGAAGAGGATTTCTGAACAAAAAGAAAAAACAAGTTGTAACAAAGATGACTTTTCAAATTAATAAGTCAAATTCGAAAAAGGATAACTTGCCGACTTTGTTTTTTTTCCCAGCCTCTCCAAGCCTTGGAGTGGTTAAAATCCCTGCAAAAATCACCATTTGGATGATCACAGGCATAACAACTGAGTTTGTCAAAAGTTGGAGTTGCAGAAGTTTGTCAAGTTTTTTGGTTTGTTGATGTGAAGTCACTGCCTTTGCAATAGTTCTTGTGGTGATATGAGGAGAAATTTCTTTCTGTCTGGTTTCTGTTTTTTAAATTTTCTGTTTCAAATTTTGACTGGGGGTCGGATGTAGTGGGTGGAGAAAGAGGAAGATAAACGGATAGATCAACATGTCCGACCTCTTTGGTTGTTTCATGTTCAAAATTCGAAAATATTGAATATCTAACTTTCTCTTGTACTTTGGCATATGCAAGATGAATTAGAGTGGTTTCTTTTAGATTACAAAGAGGTTGATTGTGGACTTCTTCCAATATTCAAGGTACCAACCAAGGACTCTGGATTGAAATATTGGGACCCTGTTTCTGAACTCAAACTTTGTTCTTCCCTGCTCCACTTCTTTTATGAAGAAATGTCAAGTGAAAGTCAAGATAAGATAAGAGGGAGAAAGAAAATAAGCAGTAAGGCAGATTTGCTTGTGTGATATTTTCCTCGCATTTAATTATCATTGGAAGTCCATACCAAAAACATCGTCGGAAAGTGGCACTTCCACAGGGATAGTATTAAACACATTTCCTCGTTTGATCTTGATCCTGCTTATTTTCTTCTCCAGGTTGGATATTCTCTGCTGTCACTAACCAGAAGTGGCATTTTCTGATTCAATCAAAATCCTAACCATCAACAGACTGACTTAACAATTTAACTATGATGAACATAAGAAAATATATTGGAGGACAGACGAACATAAATGTTTGGAAGACACTCAGAGGAAGTTGCAGTGGCAAATGAGAGATGAGATGAAACTTATTTACAGAAGATGAAGAAAGATGATATAAATTGAAATCAAAAAAAAAAATTTGAACTGAAGAATTTGAAGAATGAACTTGCATAGTCCTGGATTTGTGTGAAGGCAATTCAGAACAATGTAGATTTCAAGAAGAAGATGTAGAGAAATTGTGCAGTCCTGACACATGGGGAAGACATGTCAAGACAGTACAAGCAATACAAATTGGTAGCTGACATGTTTTGCGATGGATGTGGACATTTCAAACCATGTCGAATAATCAAAGAGAGTTTCAGTTGTTGAAAAAATCTTATAGCTCTGAATTGTTTACATCAAAAAAACTATCTAAATTTGTCCCATTATAAATCTACATGGGATGCTGACAGAGATTCTGACACAACTCTGACCTTCTCGAAATGTCTCCTGATGTGAATGTGGTCGTATTATCTTGTGATTGCATAACTCACTAAATCTCCAAGCAGCAGTGGTCCATTCGATGATTCTGACTCACTCTCAGTAAGAAAAAAGCTAAAAAATAAATTTTATTGCAGATGTTTGATAAAGCATATATAAATATGATGAAAAATGCTATTGCTGATTCTCACCAATTGAGACATTTGAGTAAGAGAAGGTGGAATTACCTGGGAAATTGAGTTAATAGATGGGAAAAGGAATGCAAGTCGAAAAGAAATATGATTAAAATGAAAATATTTTAATTCAGTTTGAATATAACACAATTGTTTGTAACATACTAACTTACATAATGATTAAACAAGTTATTTGTTTTCAAAATTTGCTGCATAATTTCCATATCTTCTTTGGTTGGGTAACAATATTTTGTCCAAACCGTCACCAAGTGTTTGGCCATCCTCAACAAATTCTGGTTCATCTTTATTTTTTTTATTATTTTTAGTTGTTTTTTCTGGAAAAAAAGAGAATGTATATGAAACAACATGTGGACAAAATTATCACAAAAACTGTAAAGTTTTATCATAAAAATGCTGTTTATGGATTAAAAGTGAACCTGAGAAATGCTGAAATATACCAGTATAATGATAGAGCTGATAAGCATGTTATAATGCCAAGTTTGTCTGATTCAACTTCAAATCTAACATTAAAAACTGATAGGGTGCCACTCTGAGTTCAGAGAGAGATCCAATTGTGCATTATATTCTGAAAGAATGTATTTTGGGAGATAATGAAGATGTATCTGTTTTGTATATTACAATAAATGGAGTGGAACAAAAATTTACATTGTTCTATAATGATTGGTTAAAGATTTGACTATAAGAATATGATCTCATATTAGAGGAATGGTTAAAGAAAAAGAACCTGATAGAACTAATCCTTGCAGTTTGGTTGGAATTGAATTGTTTAGAATTGATTATGAGACTTATGGTAAAAATAATGGAACTAAGATGAGAGATGTTAGAACAAAACATGAAAAAATAATGGTAGAAGGTCGGTTCAGTGGTGATGTTTTGGAGTTAAGAAATGTTAATTATGAATTAAAATATAAGGATTACATATTGATTGTACGCAGTGTTCAATTTATAGACACTCGTTCTAGTGAAAGGTATTTTCAAAGGAAAATGATAGCATTTGCAGATTGTGGATATTGCAAGTTTGAAATTCTGGCCACTTTTGTTAAGGGATTGTAATGAGTATCGAGAAAATAATTACAAAAAGTGTGAAATTTTGTCACAAGAATTCTGAAAGTGTTTATGAACCTTGTTTGAGATCAAAATTGCTTAAACATATCAGATGGAGTAAAGATAAAGATACGGTGTGGTCGGGTTCTCCTTATGAAAGTCATGTTACAGGATGTGGAATTTTGCCATTCCTTTTTTATTTTATTGGAGAGAAGATTTTGGGAGATGAAGATATTTCTAATTTATATGAAAGAATAAATGGAGTTGTACAATGATTGACCTTGATCAAAATTATGATATAAATTTACAATGTGTGGTGAAAGATTTGCGGATAATGATACAATCGAATAATGGTGGAGAAGTTGAAAAAAGGGAACCTAATAGGACAAATCCTTGTGGTTTGGTTGGAATTGAATTGTTTAAAATGAATTATTCATCTTATAGAAGAATGTTTATGGAAATAATGTGAGAAGTCCATATGAGAATATGTTTATCAGTGTGTTTGATGGGATGTTTTGCAATTGCCAGATATAAACTATGAATTAAAATTTCAGGAAGATATTTTGATTTTACCATGTGTGGTTATGAAAGATGGACATGCTGCTGAGGGGTATTATATGGATAAAAAATTTCAAAACGAGGATATGTAAATTTTGACATTGTTTGTAACTTTAGTGTAGGCTTTGATTGATTTCAGACAATTTGTATGATATAAATGGATATGTAATAATTGTAAATGAAAAACTTGATATATATATGGAATTAAAATATGAATAAATTACCTTTGCTTATAGAGAGATGTTCTTCTTCAGTTTTAATTGGTTCGTGAAAATTTAGCAGTTCTTGGTGTATATTTTGAACCAAATTGTATAACCAACTCACTAAGTCTTTGATGTCTTCTTGAGTTTGATTTGGTTTGTATTCAAATAATAATTTTGCATCATTTTGTCTTTGATTCATTTTAGATTTTATTCTAAAAAAATGGGAAAAATATTGATGTTATATTAAAAGAATTTAAAGAATTATCCAAGATAACAGAAGAACAAGAAGCAGAATATACAAAATTGAGAGAAAAAAGTAATTGCAAATTATGTCAAAACATAAATTGGATGTATAAAAAAAAGTATTATCAAAATACTAATGGAAACAAAGAATTTCTTGGTGAATTTTGTACAAGTTCTCAAGAAGATGTGAATTTTAAAATCCGATACAAACTTGAAGAATTTTGCTACCTTTGTAATATCACAAGTTAAGTGAAACGTGAAAAATTGAAGGAAGAATTGCAAAGAGTGAATAGTTACCTGTTATTGTAAGACAAGAAAAAAAAATTATTAAATATATTAAGAAGAAGAAACTTACTATGCAAAAACACCAAAGATGTGACAAGTTTAAGATTTCAACGTTTGTGAAGTGAACTGCATGTTTATTAAAATTCATGAATATATAAATGATATGTACTCAAAATTAGTGACCTTTGAGAGGTTATTAATAAATAATTTAAGTAGAATACTTAAAAAGCATGAAATTTTAAGAGGTGTACTTATAATAAGATTAGTATATAATTACAAACTGTTATGTAAAGCTTATAGAGGTTGAAAGAGATTCGATAAGGAAGGTATGGATGAATTTGAAGTTAAATTGTATTTTTTCCATTTTGTTAGAAAATGATCCTTATAATATAAATTTATGTAAGTTGTATTATGTTTGTTCTACTTCATATAAATTGAAACCCAAAAGTTTTCTAGAAAAGTATAGAAAGTTGTATATCGGTGAACCCAATAGAACTTCAAATGTCACTAAAGATTTCCATGAAAGATATGAAGGTTTAATTGTTAAAAGAAATGAATATAAATGCTCAGTTAAAGTTTTCAACTGTTGGTATGTTGGTTCCTTATATATATTACAAAATGAACATTGGTTTTTGTATTTATGATTTTTGTTGTCATTCAAATATAAATTGTCCTGCAGAATACTATGACAGAAAGTGTATTAAGTCTTCTATAGCTGTTAATGAAAATGATTAGATTCACAAATAATCATTTCATTTGGGTTATGGAAATTGTTTTAATAATTTATCTATCAAAAATATGATTGCGCTTACTGATCATTCCCAGTGGATGAGTATATCTGCTGTTTCTGTGTTTGAGAAAAAAGGTTAAAGAATTAAACTTGGAATGGTTTGATGTTTTGAGAGCAATGAATAATAAATTCTTAAGAAGAACTATATTGGAAATATTTACATGTGATAAATGTTACCAATATTTCGATTCTTTTATGAATTATTTGTTTAATTATGATAAAGCAAAAGTTAAGTTGGATTATAGTGGAAATATTGAAGATGTTGGTATTGTTTTGCATAATAAAATTCTTAATTATGTTGGAATAATGCATGAGATGAAAGTAGATCATATGAAATATATTCAATTACAAAATGTAGGATATATGAAGTATACCACAATCATTTACATATTAAATTAAAAATGAATGAAAATAATTTGATTAAAAAGAAATTAATAATTGTAAATAATGTGGCTTTTAAAATGACCAGATGAGGACGTGAAGGTTATTTTGATGAAGAAATCGAAGAAAATGAAATGGAAGGCATGGGAATTGAGGAAGTGAATATTGCATCCGTTAGTTTAAATTCATCCAAAAGAAACATATTTTATGAAATAAATTGGATTTAATTTTTTTTTAGAATGGCATCCGTTTATCAAAAAGTTAATGCTACATGTGTGCATACATTGCTGAGTTATGACAATTATAGTCAAATTCAAATCTGTTACGATAATACTGGAAAAAGTTTTAATCTCTACACAGCATATCCTGATGTGGAAGAAGGATCTCAATTTATAAGAGATATGTTTTTGGAAATATCAAAATCTGATATTTCTAAACTCTCTCAATGTATTAAAAAAGTGATATGACGTAATGAAGATGACAAAATCATGATGGAAGTATCAAAAACAACCAAACAACGCCTTGTTATTGAATCTCATCATACTTTTGAAAATTTGATTTTGGGTTATCAAAAATGTAGAACAACTCCTCTGAGATAAAAACTGATTAAATTTAATGAGAATTCTTCTGTATCAAGCAAATGAAGATCTACTTCATCAGAATCAGTTCAATGGGGAGAATTTGAAAGATTTAGAAATGTTAATTTCAGAAAAGTGTACAGATTCGATATCATATATTGCAATCTTAACGATTACGTTGAAGAAATACATCGAATGGAGCAGAAAAATTTGGAAAATCAAGCTTCTTAATCGAATGATGTTGACTCTTCAAGTGGACAAAGGAAACAAGTTACAAGTATCGAAGAATATAATGACGATTATGATTAACTTGCAAAAGTCGATTTGAGGGAAAAGTATGTTAAACAACATTTAGAATGTTCTATTTGTCAAGATTATATATTAGTTTTATTGATGAATTTATTGATAATGATAATAATTGTATTCAATTTATTGAAGACCATTGTAAAATTTTAGGTTTAATCGACGATTGTATAGATATTGATATTATAATTAATAATAAGAATAAAGTTCTTCAGTATGTGAAAGATATTCATAAATGTTTTTAGAGAATGAGAAATCATGCGAATAATATTTCTTTGTTTATTTTCAAGGTGCATTTAAAATATTTCAATGTGAATTAAGCAACAACTATTTTATCTCTTCTTGGTATAGAAGATGCAATGTTAGATTATTATATATGAAAACTAAAATGAAAAAAGACGAGAAAAGATTTGCAAGATTATCAAAAGGAGAACAAGCTTTGAAGGAAGAACAGCAATTACGTTATGGATTATTATCTCCTGCAAGCGAAGGTATGGTAAAACATTATGTACAGACGCTAGCCTTGACAACAAAAGTTCATTTCCACAAGGGGCATCCAAGAATATAAAATTACATAAAGAGAAGAAGTTAAGGCTATATAAAAAATGAATTACTATTTACAAAATCCATATAAGTAAATCAATATGTAAGGTGTGACCCCAACATTAACAGTTATCTTATTGAGTGCATAGGTACTTAAGTGTGGGTACCAAATGTATAATTCTGTTTCAACAAATTTTTGAATGAGTAAATTGATTCAGCTTGTTTAATATCCGAAGGAAGACTATTCCAGAGTTTAGCCCCGCTATAATTGACACTTTTTTTAAGAAATTCTCTTTTTGGTTTTGTGAGTGCTATATCAGTATGACCATTCATGAGCTCATAATTAGTTTGCACATTATTTCTCCTTATTAGTGCCTCCCTCAAGTTTGGTCCAGTATAATTATTGAATACTTTGTACATCAATGTTAATTTACTGGCATATCGTCTTGAATCTAAGTTTTCCCAAGCAAGGGAACAAAGAACATCAGCAGATCTTGCTTCGTAACAGGTGCCAGTTATTACTCTCACTGTGCGATTTTGAAATTTTTGAAGTATATCTTTAAGTTGCTTATTGCAAATTCCCCATAAGGGAGAGCAATAGTCAAAGTACAGTAGTATCAATGCTTGATAAATTGTTTTAAGGGTGTTAGAAGGAACATAGGGCTTGATGCATATAATCACACCCATGCCAGCAAAGATTTTCATTTAGCTCAACACCAAGGCATTTAAATGAGCGAACTTGAGGGATTGGTCGATTATTCAACATCACAGGAGGTTCATGACTCACAGTATTAATGTTATAATTCGAACCTATACGCATTATTTTAGTTTTGGTCGGATGATACTGCAATTTATTTGTAAGGAGCCATTCACTGACTTTATTTAAGTCATTATTTAGATTTTTGGTAAGTTCCGCTAAATCGTTAGTGGTAGAGGAAATTTGAGTATCATCAGCATATAAGTAGGGAGTCGTTCTGTCGAGACATTTAGGAAAATCGTTAATATAAAGTAAGAATAGTAAGGGTCCGAGGATAGATCCCTGTGGAACACCACAAAGAAGAAATTGTTCCATTGACAATGCAAACTTGTTCCCTATTTGTTAGGTAAGATTGAAACCGATCCAATTCAGTGTTTATTATTCCAAATTGATTTTTTCTTGCATAATAAAATTTTGTGATTAATTGAATCGAAAGCTCAACAAATGTCAAGAAAAACAACACTACTCAACTGACCATTATCCATCTTTTTGTATAATGAATCGCACATCTGAATAAGTACAATGAGGGTTGAGTGCTTAGGTCGGAAACCTGATTGATATTTGGACAGTAAGGAATTATAGTTTAGAAATCTATATAACTGATTAAAAACTGATCTCTCCAATATTTTACCAATAATTGGTAGTATAGATATTGGGCAGTAATTTTCACATTTGTAAATGGGTAGTACCCAAGCCTTTTCCCAATCATCCACATAAACTCCTGTTTTGATCGACAGATTAAATATCCAGGTTAATGAGGGGCCAATAACAAATGCAGATAATTTAAGAGTTCTTGTAGGAATATTGTCAATTCCTGTCGATTTGGAGATTTTAAGGTTACATAACTGGCAAATTACTTCATCCCTGTTAATTTCGGAAAACTGAAAGTTCATATTATGATAAACACTTGGCCGGAAATTTTCCCTGTCAGGTGAACCCATATTCCGAGGGTTTTCATAAGCTTCAGTGGCCAGTTTTGCCCCGATGTTGACAAAGAAATTATTAAAACACTCAGCCATTGCATTATTTTCCAAAACAATAACATTGTCAATTTTAATTTGAGAGATATTGCTTGATTTTTGATTTTTTTCCCAAAAGATTATTAATTACTTTCCAACTTTTTCTGGTATCTTTAGACTGAACACAATCCTCAATTTTACTACAAAAAAAGCTTGTTTTTGCCTTCCTCATTTCTAAATTAACTTTGTTACATAAATATTTATAATTTTCCCAGTGATTTTGAGGGTTGTGCTTAATAGCCGGTTTAATCATCAGATTTTTAATGTCCAGTGAGATCCAAGGAAGAGTGTTTCCTCTAACCCTTTTACATCTGAGTGGTGCATGTTGGTCAAGGACCTGAAGGTAATACGACTTCCATACCTGCCAACAGACATTAGGGTTATCATGCTGGGCTACACTCTCCCATGGCATAAATGCAAGATCAGTAAGGAAGTCTCTGGAATTAAAATTTTTAAAGTTACAGATGTATCTTGTGTTTTGTCGAGATTTTGGACTACAATATTTTCTGACAGTCCAAGATGGATAACTCCAGATTTTGAAATATTTTCTTCTTAATTCGTGAGCATAATATCAATCAGAGTTACTGATGTTTTCGTTACCCTTGTGGGTTCATTAATAAGCTGGTCAAACTGATAAAGTGAGGACAAAAATTGGAACTTTCATGTGTGGGCCTCAAGGGGAGATTTTGAGATATCACAGTTTAAATCTCCCATTATTATTACTTCTTTATTTTCTAAGTCACTTTTCCTTAGAAAAGTCTCACATTCATCAAATAAATGCCCTTCAGAGTTTGGTGGCCTATAGCATGCACTTATTAGAAGTGACTTGCTGTAAGGTAAAGTAATTTCAATACGTATCATTTCTAATAGATTTGGAACTAAGTCATTTTGTTCAGATAATGGTATAGTTTCGCTGATGTACAAAAGAACACCACCACCGTATCTACTTTGATCTTTACATATGAGATAATAGCCAGAAGTATTTATTTCATTATCAGACACTGACTCATTGATGGCAAAAACATCAACAGGCATAGTTTGCATAATCATTCTCAACTGATCAATATGCTTTAAAAGGCTATTCATATTTAAACTTTCAATATGTAAACCTTTTGTAGTCACTAACTCATGAAGTATATTATTATTTGTTAGTAATTCATCTATTTTACCTGAGCTAGGGTCACATCTCTTACTTGTTAATATTTCCTCTGTGGGGTTGTGATTCACCTCTGAAGGTCCTCTAGAAGATGTATCATGGAGGTTGTAAAATTCCGAAAATCCCCCCATTGTCTTTGGCCATCATGACAAGGTTGTCTAGATCCATTTTTCCCCCGTAGAAACTTGATAAAATTGGTGGCTAAAAAAGCTGATCCTTTAGCATTAAGGTGAAGACTACTACCATTCAAACATGTTCTATCCATGTTATTGTTATTAATATAATCAAAGTCATTCTTTGTGCAAAACTTTTGTATTTGTTCATTAACTGTCGTAGCTTGGTCCAAGCCATGCAAATCATATCTTGCTGTGATGCTTGATAAGCTGATTCTTGATCCAGTGAACTTTGCTTTGATACTCAATGGTAAGTTCTTGATGTTCTTAATGCAATTGTTTGGCATATCCACTGGGAGGTCATTTGTCCTGGCATATACTATTATCTGCGACGGGAGTGATTTGACTTTGATGGCTTACTTCAGCTTTCATTTCTACTGCTGTTTTACCAGGGAACATATGCTTTGTGACTTTTCTTCAGGAAATTTTTCTGGGGTCAACATGTTTAATCATAGAGTCACCTACAATTAAGATTGAACTATCTCTGTCAGGATCAGTAATCGATTCCTTAGTTGAGGAACTCAAGGATGAATTATCAAGGCAGATATTGTTTTGAGAACTAGTCGCGTCCACTTTGGGATCATTAGCATTGCTCATTTCAGATGCATGGAATGTATTGTGTTGAAGAATTTCATGGTTTGGTTTTTGCAAGTTATTAAATATTCCTTTGGTATCATTGTTGATATTTTCGCATTTGTTATCGTTGTCCTCTTGATTTTGGGACAAAACATCAGTAATGCGAGCAATTGATTCTGATAGACACTGAATTGCCATTCTGTTAGGATCTTGGCCAAACTTAAGAGCTTCGATCTCTGAGTGCATCTCCTTACATTTGCAAAACTGGGATTCAAAGTTCACAGTCTTCGCTAAAAGTGAGCTTACCATTTTCATGACCCCAGATTTGATTGCATCCATATTTCCACCGATTTTAGTACACAAAAGTTGAGTGATAGCTTTCAGTTCCTTGCTTCTATGTGCAGGACACTTTTACTTGGGCACCAAGAGATTGTAGTATCATTGACTTTAAGTACTTTCTTGTCGTTGCCAGGTTGATCCCAAGTTCTGGGTAGCTGTAATTCTTTGGCAAAGAATTGCTTGAGTGAATCATTGTCCCCTGTCCATGCCAGGTGTAGGTTATTAGATCGTGAAGTGATAGCATCATGAGGCAATCAAGTATACTTTTGTAAGATTTTATTTAGTAAATTTAAACGGAGCTCCGAATTGCACGTCTTCACTCTTGGCTATGGTATAGAAGATTGCAAACAGAACTTGTGGAAAATAATTATCAATGGCAAATGGACTTGGCTGATTTAAAGAAATTAAGAGGATACAATCATATGTATAGATATTTGTTAGTCATTCTAGATGTTTACAGTAGATTCGCATGGGCAAAACCCATGAAAAGCAAATCTGCCAACAATACTTAGCTGAAATTTGTTAGTGTCTTATGAGAAGAAAGTACAATAAAAACAATGTTGTCCCCAAATTAATCCAAACCAGTATGGGAACCAAATTTCAGAAAATTAGAGAATGAAACGAATTTGAAGGGAAATGTTACAGAACATTTTCGATTGGTAACAGAGATTTGAAAGCCACCATAGTTGAAAGATTGATCGGTCAATTGAAATCAATGATATCTAGAGTGCTTAATTTTTTGAACAATTCTGATTTGGGAACTTATGTGATGTTTTTGGATGCAATACTGGAAAGCTACAATGAAAGTCATCATTCACAATTGGGAGGCTGTAGAATGCCTTTTGACATTTACAGGAAGGGAGTTGTGGTTCCAAAAAAATTCCTGTATAAAAGATTTTTCCATTTCCGTTTTTTACGAGAAAAATTTTGTGTCAGAGTCAGTCTTATGAAAAATTTGTTTCAGAAAAGAAGCACTCCTCAATGGTCTGAAGAAGTGTTCGTGATTGCGAAAGTTTATATAACGTATCCTATCACTTACACATTGGAAGATTCTTGTGGAGAACCATTGGAAGGAACATTTTGTTTGAAAGAATTAAAAACAGTATAAATTATCAATTTACTAGCAATCAGAATTTGGAGTACAGAACCAATACAACTAATGACTTCATGGTCAAAATCCAACCTCTGATTGATGCAACAGATGGTAATACTTATATTTTGGTAAATGAAATGTTCAACCCTATGACCTTATATAATGTAAATAAAATAAACAAAAATGATTTTTATTTTCAAATAACTTTTGAAGTGGAAAATTTTGTAGAAGATGAGAGTAATATGTTACTTCCAAGTGTTGTTAATTTCGAATTCAACAAGGTGATGATTCCGTGAGGATTTTATGATGTGAAAAATATTTCCCATTTCTTAAATAAACATGTGTCTCAATTCAGTCTGATATTTTTTTGTGGAAGATTCCAGAACCATGTTGGTGAGTTTCAATATGTTTTTTGAATATTGGTTTTTACCAACAAAAATCTTGCAGATGGGCATACCATCGATCACAAACCGTTGAATCAATTTAGAAAATCAACTCAAAGCATCTGTGCCGAATATCCCACTTACTCTATCAAAGTGAAATTAACTATAGGTCAAACAGTTGTTTATTTCCTAGGTTTTGACAATATGGAATTTGTGTTTCAACAACAAACTAGGGGAATGATCAAAGCCAAAGAAATAAAAACAATTAAAGGTTTACATGTGGTTGACAAAAGTGCAGGTTTAAATTTAGCTTCTCGAATGCGATAAAATTGAAAACGTTATAGTAGGCTTCAAACAACGACGAACGATGTTAATTGCACCATTGAAATTGTATGATCCTCGTGATGATCATGTGATAGAATCTTATTCGCCAATCAATCATAAAAGAAAACTCATATCCAGAATAATTTACAACTTACATTTTAAAGTATTAGATATGGACAAAAACAAAATCATATTTGATACCAGAAAGATTCTTTTAAATGCAATGGTTTACAAAGGAGCAAATAAATTGAAAACAGGAAAAAAAAATTTATTTTGTGATGCCTGTTAGAAGAAGGAAATATTCGACTGAACAAGGAAGAGGAATTTGGGGAAATACATTTAATCAAATTGGATTGGGAAAAAAGAGGAAAAGATAAATAATTTATCAACAAGGTGGACATCTGTTTAACCCAAAAACCAAAGCGATTGTGAAAGCTCTGGCAAAACAACCAGGATGTTGAATTATTCAGTGAGCTGCAAACAAATTTGTTTATAAATTTTTAACTTATTTATATTATCACAGAACAGTATTTTTAATGTATGCTTGGAGAAAAAAGCAAAAGATTTCATTTCAACGAGGAAGAACTGCAATTTCTACTGGCAGACATGATTGGAGGAGATTTTTGGGATCGTATCAACTTGAATCTAGTAAGAGAAAAAGAAAAAAGTCCAAATATATAAAATATCAACGTGGTGGTGCTCGTCCTTTACTTGGAATGGTTGGTAAACTTGCAGGAAAAGCATTGCTAAATCTGCTGGCAAATAAAATTTCAAATTGAAAAATGATGATATCCATCAAACGTCAAGCAGAAAAAGGAAGACTGAGATGTAAACGTTTTGAAATTTCTGCCAGTATTTTAAACAGTACCATGCAAACATTACAGGAACACATGCAAAAAATAAGACTCGAAGACTTAAAATCTTCTTATGTTTAAGGTTCATTCAAGTTGTATTGTAGACGAAAATTGGATTTTTCAAGAAATTTAGAAAAAAATACGAAAATAAAAGTAAGTGGTAATTATGGGAATTTTCCACAAGATCCTAATTGCAAACAAGTATTTATATTTCAAAGAAACTTAATGTTAGTCGTCGACAAGAAAGATTCATTAACATTTACAAACAAAGACGTCATATACCAACTACCAAGTTATTTACTTAACATACCATTGGATGTTTATAAAACAGTTCATTTTGAGTTGGAGTATGTAAATGGAGGATGTTGACTGGAAAAGAAGAACTGGATCTAATGTACATATTATTATAAAATGAGTGATATTTGTGAAAAAGCTTTGAAAGGTTATTACAAATGGTTTATTGTCAACAGAAGAAATTATCCATCGGGTCACGGTATTATATTGACAGCGGGCAAACCGAAACCACAAAGATGATAACATTACAAAATACTCCTTATGAAGCAATGTATAAATACGACGGAGTTCCTGACAACAGATTGCAAGTTATATACAATAAGATAAAAGAAAAATTTCAGAAACAGATTTTGAAACAGCAGTGGAAAATCTGACAAAATAGAAGAAATATTCTCCTGACGAAAATATTTTATTGAAATTGAAAAAACAATTCAGATAAATTACCAAAATGTTTACCACAGGACAAAAATTTATTGGAAACAATGCTCATTCTATGGAAATAACAAGAATATTATATGGTGATGGAAATGAAAGTCCTGTTCCACTGAAGAAAGCAAATATTTTAAAAGAAAGAAATCAAGAACTGATAGCAGGACAACCCGAATTATTCCCAGATCCCATGACTATGTTCTCTCAACTTCCATATAATGATTTAACTGTGGAAAAAACTCTCGTTCACATAAAAGCATAAGAAGATTCTGATTCTGACACTTTCAAGTTTACCAGACAGTTACATGTCAGCAAAAATTTCCTTTAGGGTGGGCAATAACAATAATAAATTGTCTGCTGGAACCATAGTGGATTACCTACCTCAACCACTAAATTGCTGGGCGAAATCATTAGAATTAAGTCAAAACAGCATTGCCATGGCTGTTGCTCATTCCAACAGTATGGAAGTTACAAATGCAATCAATCTTTTGATGGAAACAAAGCCATGCATACTAACATGGCTGGAGTTACAACAGGGTGGTTGGACACTCCAGGCAAAATTACTTACTTATTGGAAGTTACTGCAGACAACCATGGAAATAACACTAGAAAACCAATCACTGACAACGTAGGTGCTAGCAAGCAACAATTAAGTGTGGTGAATGCCAACCAATAACATGTGGCAGATAAATTATTGTCTCGTTTTTTTATGATGGAGATCAATACTTGACATCAAGCACAGATGTTTCTTTCAAATGGAATAAAGATAGCAATCATAGATTACTAACAATGTCGGAACATAACTATAGCGGGACAGTATCTACATTCCACCACGGAACGAATAATCCATCCGGCAACAATACAGGTGCCAGTCAATTAGGTGCGAATTTGGAAAAATTAGATGAAGTGAAAATAAAATAGGAAGAATTTTATTTATTTACACTTAAAATACATAACACCTAAAGCACAGATACAAGCTAGTTTAAACAAAATGCTAGAAATGCATGGAGAAGTTTCGTAAATATTTTTAAACGAAGTAAGAGTTACCACTCATCCTCACAATAGAGGAAAGAGTTCTCTAAGCATTTCCAATGTTTTCAACGATCATATACCGTATTTATTCAATATTTTGCAATTAAACAAGATTATTCCAATGGGGATCCATTTGTTCCCCCAACCTGCCATAACTGGGAAGGAATCACCGATTTTCGTATTACGGTAAATGGACAGCAAAGAGTTCCTACTATCACAAATTTGCAGGAAGGTTATTTTCATTTAAAAAAAAGCATTACATTTACATAATGATCAAGAATTACCATCTAATTATGACGATTATGCAAAAGAATATGCATACATAGCATATGAGATTCTTCCTACTGAAGATAGCAATTTAAAAGTTTTGCCTTTAAATAGCAAAACTCCTATGTCTGTTAAGATCAGTTACAAGGAGCTGACAAATCAAAAAATCATAACTGATCACATGGGCTTTTTCCATCAAGGTGCAAACTTTTGATTCACAACAATGCCTTACAAAGACGTAATGTACTGAAAATATGTTGAATTCATCAAAATGTATGAATACATTGATATATTTAAACAGACCAACTTTTGTGAAATATTCATTTCAATTTAAATTACGTCAACCGAAAGTGATCAAAAGATATCAACCATTTCAAAAAAACATTCCATTGCAAACACGTGTTATTAAGAAAGTTCAAAGATAAATTGTAAGTATTACTTAATTTTTTTTCTTGTAAATATCGATAAAATACATCTTTTTATTCTTCAATCATTGTAGATCATATTTATTTTACCCAACAATGCAAACAAGAAGTTCTTGACATCACGGAATTTTGGAGAATAAATTCACAACTAAACATATCAAAAAAAAAATTAATGAAATCAAAAAAGCAAGGAAGCATCAGTCAAATCCGAAAAGAAATAAAGAATTAGAAATTTCACATTCGGAAAATTGTTGCGACAAACAACCAGAAGAAGAAGAAGACCATAATCAAACTTCTAAAAGATCACCACCTCATGAAATTCAAAATTACCTGTACAATTATGTTGATTTAAGTAATTCTGAAAATGATAACAGTAGAAGTGATGCAGATCAAGCTGGCGAAACAGATGCTTTGGCAAATTTGTGGTTGAAAATCTTTAATTCAGCAGCAAAATCACCTCATATTTTGCCTTCAAATTTTCAAAAGCAAAATGATTTTCCAAATATATTATCCCTATCTTTGAAAGTTAATCCTGACAAACGGGTTTTAATATTAACAGACTTGTTCAGAAATAAATTGAGAAAATTATGCAAGTCAATTTTGAACAAAGAAATACCTGTAGATATAAATGATATATAACGTATGCTATTGTCCAAATTATCAAAAAGAAAAATGAAAAAACAAAACGAGAAACTGTTATGTTGAAAATTTTATTTTACACGATTTATTGCATAAGGGTCTTAAATTTTTAAATAAATATGTTTTCGATAATCAAATTCATTTTTTTCAGCCAAACAAAAAAAATGTCAGAAAATATCAACAAATTACAACTAGTCGATCCTACAATTTGAACAAATTTATTAAAGACCCTACAAGAAAACGCAACCATACAAAGATTAAAATCAAAACTAACTGATCAAGAACTTCATCTGATTAATAAAGATATAAATAAAATGAATAAATGATCCAATGAGAAACATATATCAAGAAGCAGCAAGAAGCAAGAGCAAAAACATATTTAAACAAACAACAACGAAGTTCAGGAAATTCTGAATAAAACGTTGAAGAACCACAAGGTCAAGACAGAGCACAACCAAAAAAGAAAAAGAAAGATATGTCACAAGATAAAAACAATTATTAAAAGGAATAAAACCCATGAGAGACTGGGAGAATTCAAGTTTCCAAACGGAAGAAAATATGATGTAAATCACGAAGATTTTGTTAACGACTTTGGCAAAGATTTAAAGAAAAAATTTTCTTATGTTTTACTGCAATATAAGATAAGAGATTTGCTAATTATTCTTAAAGAAAATAAATTTCCAACAAGTTACATTCAGAATAAAGAACTCAGAAAACAGTTGGGATCTATTCAATCATCTTCATCAGAAACAGAAGATACTGCAGTACCATCAACCTCATCATGACATGTGTGTACTTCTTTCAGTGGAAGCAACAAAGAAACAAGAAGACAATGATTACTTCCATATTCTCAATTAAAAAGATACAAAAAGTATTTATAACAATGCAATCGTCATTACAAGAAATATTATCTTCACAAAGGAAATTTAAACAAACAGCATTAAGCACCAAAAATTAGAAATATTAGCAAAAATTTTGAAAATTCCCGATTTTGTGTGTGTTTATTCAGCAGCCCACTTGGATATGGAATACCAATCTGTCAACACAAGAAGGAGCTAATTGGATATGAGTAAAACATTTTAATAGAGAAAATGAACATATTTATATAGGTTAATGGATTCATTTGGAAAACCCATAACAGATTATCCAGAAATACTAAAACCAATTAGTGCAATGACTTTTAAAAATTTCTTAGTAACTCATAGGATGCAACAACGAAATTCATATACATGCGGTTGGTGGTCTTTATACTTTTTATTAGCCTCAAATAATTTCAATTCGGTTTTACCAGAACTTTTTTACTTTAATATGCCAGAAATAAACGAAACTTTTCTTTATAATTTTTTTAAACATTGTGCTATTGATTAGAATTGTCAAAATGTAAATGTTGTAACTAAGTTTTATTTTTTTAAGAATTATTTTATACAAATAAAGGTTCATCTTTAAATACACCTGTTCCTATACTAGCATTAGGAGGACAAGGCAAAACGTTATCCAAAACTATATATCTACTGCTATTATGGAAAACATAATCAGTTGTTTTCTTTAGTTTTCTACATAATTTATGCATTTGGCAACATGTGATACAGATTTCATTCATCTCCAACATTTTGAAAAATAATAACATAATTACTATTACTCTATCATTCAAAATTTTTCGGCCTTATACATAAGATCTTGACAAACAAATATCAAACTAACATTGGAGTGATGGCAATCTTTCATGACATAATTATGCTATTTATTCCAATTGTCTTTAACATCAGAAAGAAACATAAGATCATCAAACAGGAATGAACATGGAATTCATTCTTTAATTCCATATTTTGCTAGAACATCGTGAATACCAGGAAATTTAGCACTACAATTAATAAAAGTCAACTTAAAATAATTTTTTCCTTCCAAACTTTGCATGTTGTTAAATAATTTAATTTTTTGATAAATATCTTGAAAACAACCATTATAAAAATTAAATACAAACAAGGGTAACGGTCTTATTAATTTCTTAGCTTCTTCCAACAACTTTTGTATCCAATAAGTTTTTCCCGATTGAGATGGTTGAACAACATTCATGACAAATGGGTGGCAAAAGGGTATAGTAATATCATTCAACTGCGATTTCTGTAAATAAATAGAAATTCCCCTTGGTCATGTAGAATGATTTCTATAAAATAAACAGAAATCATTACACATAACCAATGGGAACACTAGAGAAATCATCACGAATGGCTTATTTATCAAATGTATAACCAAATCTCTTCTTTACTTTTTTGGGAAACACACATAACTTATCATTTTTCACAAAAATATCAGAATCATTAACAACATTCATAAACTCATGAGTCAGTAATTTCTTAACATCTATATTGCTGAACTTAAATCCCTTCACATGATCAATTTCTCGGTCTTCATTGGTAAGATAGGAATAACATTTTGGTCCGGCACTACAAAATTCCGTTATATATTCACCATGACTTAATTCCTTTTTAAGTTGTCCTACAAACGATCTACATTTGATTAATTCTTCTCTGTTTTCAGAATAATAGAATCAGTATCAAAATACAATACAGAATCTTGAGGTAAAGAAATCAAAGCATTATATAATCTCAATCTAGCAAAACAAGTAATGAAACAAGCAATAGTAATGTTGGGATTACTTTCATAAGCAATATGACTCGCTTTTTTCCTAGCAGCAACTCTAATAACATTATGATCAAAATAATTGAAGTGAATATCTTCATAAATAGGATTTTCCGGAAGAGTACTTAATTCTTCATACGTTTTAACAAAATATTTTCACTCTATCTTCATTTTGAGCAAATTTACCCCACAAAGCATTTAAAATCAATTTCACAATACCATGCAAACCTACTCAAATTTCTTGCATTTCAAATCTATCCGAACATGTGCCCTCACAGTCCAAATTATCAGAAATAAACTTATCAATTAATTAATTTTTCAAATTTCCATTTTGATCAAGACAACAAGCTGGAAATCCAGAAGATTCTTGTTTTAACTTAGTTTTAACTTTCACCTTATGTTGTTCGTGTGTATTAAATACACAAGAACAACATAAATTAAATGTTAAACTTACAAGGAAGTACAGGAGAATGAGTTTTTTGATGGTAATATATCACATTTCACCAATCCACAAAACTGATTGAAATCAACATCATCACATTCATTCCCAACCAAAATAGAAGGATGACCAATAGGAAAAGAAAAATCTTTCTGAACACTGGGATAGAGCAAGGTAAAATAAACAATGAATCTTTGCATTATCGATACATGTTCTCTTTAACCATATTGGAGATGTCCTTCAACCATACAAAGCTTGACGCGGATGTAAGGGCAAATACTTATCATATTTCAAAGACAGTGTTATTTTGTTTCTTATAATCGCATTCCCACATTTCAACAACCTCAAAACCACATTGTGTCAAATAATGTGTAACAGAATTCGTGTCTCCTCTAAAACGTCTAAATGACATATTCAAAACATTATTATAATCATCAGAAGAATAACATTTCATACAGCCTGTAAAAAAAAAAAAAACACCTGTGAAATTGATAAATAACTCTGTTTTCCACCTAATGTTTCCCTATTCGAATCTCCCCATCAGCACTTAATTTCCATCTAAATTTTTCAATCTTTTTGTTCAGTTGTTCAAAACCACATCATTCCAATAACACTGATTAACATCATTCCTATAACCAGCTTTGGGTATAACTCCAATAGTATTTTGTTTCAGAAATAAAGATCAAAAAATTCTCATAGCCATACTGGCTATTGTAATCAAGGAAGCATCGAAAAACAGTTCAACATGACAGATTGTTTTGCAATGGTTGTAAAATTCAAGACAGCAAAATCTAAGAATTTTGACATCATTACAACAAGTTTGCAATGGTTTGCAACTTCATTCTCAAAATTGTATTCTTTATCGCTTTTCAATTCATGCCATTCTTCAAATTTTATTCTTTCATTATTATCTATTCATGAAATGTCAAAATATTTCTTATCAATGATAGGACCCATGTAATTCAAATCAAAAAAGAAATAAGGATAAAATCCTTTCTCACATTCCACATCAATATTCAATATTTTAGGTAATTTCTTCAAAGAATTACTGTCCAAAACAGAAATATTTAATATTTTGTTGCCATTCATCACCACTCGTGGAGTAATATTAAATTTACTCAACATCCATCTCATTATAATGTGTCAAAACATGCACTGTTATGAGCAATCCAAATACTCTTACATTTCTTATCCATTTCAATCATATATTTACAAAACTGATTAATGCATTCGTCTCCAGAAAATATTTCCACTCTACAACCACGACAACTTTGCACATCAACTATCAGAATCAAAAGGCACATCCTTACACTTCTTACAAACAACATTAACAACAATAATACATATCAAAACATAAACCATTACCGTCACTTTGTGGTTCAAAATCAAAAAAAAAAATTAATCGCAAACAGATTCAGTTTGCACAACATGAAAACATTTTATGTAACATTAATGAGGTTTTTTCTGCAATTTACAACCATAAGAACATATTTGACAACAATCATATCTCCATTTCCCACCAGAGTATTCATATCGCTTAACTCTTTCACCGCCATGTTTCTATAGAGCGACCGCTGTGCAGCGCCAAGTTATTTTCGAAAAATACCGTGAAAATTATGCTTTTATTTAATTTTATAATTGTGCCAAAAGTATTAATCATAGTTAGATGGAACTTTGCATGATGTTAGATGGATGCTTCATGCTTATTATGGTACAAAATTTTCTTCAATAAAGTATGTCACGTGACCAGCAGAGGAGCCAATAACATTTGCAAATTGGTTAAAACCATTTCTCTCCTCTGTTTTGAAGACAACAATGGGTTAAGTCGTCTTATTTGACATTTTTGATTTGGAAGTAAGGTTCTGTATTCAATGCATAAAAATTGACAAAAAAAACCTGGATCACTACAACAGAAATGAGAATTATCGAGGTTTGATTTTGACATAAAAACAATAGGTATGGACATCTTTGTTACTATACTTTACTCTACAATATAAGTTTAATCAACAATTGTATAGTGGTTTGAGGAATTATCTTACATTAATTAATAAAATTTCATGGTTTCTACAATATATTTTTGAAAGATCTGATTATTACTTGTAATTTACTAATGAGTGATACCTTTCAAAACATGGCACAACACATAATGGGACATTACACTGCTTACAGAAATAACTTGTTTGACATCTTTTCTTATTTTTTCTGTCTGAACACACTGTACAATCGGGCTTATATTTAGAATTTTCAAATTTAGCAATAAAATGGCGTCCTAGCAAGCGTAGCTGGGTATTACTGCTAGCTGACCTTGGTCGACCTTGCCTTACACCATTATATTCCCAGCCATCCAACAGACCGTCAATCACTTGTTGCCGAAATGCTACTGGAGTTAGCTTGTTGTTGGTGTTAGTCTTCTTATAAATGATGTAACCATTTACCAGGGCCACCTCTATCACTCTGTGATAAATTGTATGGTACCATTTCATGCACTTGTGTGGATATTGATAAGTACCAACCATTTGGTCAAATCGATCAACACCGGCCATGCATTGGTTGTACCGTTCAACCATCACAGGTTTGGACACAAGTCGACAACCTCCTGGTGAACCCTTGCTCCTGATTTTCTTGTCAATTGTCAGGTTTGTGTCAACAGTGCTAAGCATGGTTACGCGCTTTGTATCCTGCCAAGCACAAGCAACAAGATTCCCACAGCGCATGAAGACTGGTTCATCACCTTTCTTCAATTTCAGGTCATCTCTTTTTAACTGGGAAGGCATGCCTACTCTGTTGCCTGCTACTGTGCTACATGCCCCAATGTTTTTTTCTTCCAACATACGGTACAAGCCTGGTGAAGAATAGAAGTTATCCATGAAGACAATATGACCTTTACCTTCATAACCATCCAACAAAGTCAGAACAACTTGGTCTGTCAGGTTGACTCCAGGATCCCTGGTAAATGATGTCTTACCAGTGTAGATTATGGATTTCAGGGCATATCCACTCTCAGCTTCACTAAGCATGAACTCCTTTATACCCCACTTTGTTGGCTTTTTGGGTAAATACTGGCGGAAGAAAATACGGCCTTTAAATTTTACCATGCTCTCATCAATGGAAAGGTTTCTCTTTGGTTGATAGACTTTCTCATAAGTAGGGTCAGTCAAGTCAAGAAGTGGCTGAATTTTGAATAATGGGTTGTAACCTTCATTACCCCTTTCAACTTGATCATTCAGGTTACAGAAGTGAATGAACGATTGAAGCAGTTCATATCTGTTTCTTGGCATAACCTTCTGAAAGTCTGTGAATGTCAACCAGTATTTGCTCCAATAATCCTCCACTGTAGGCTTCTCACAAAGTCCCATCGCAATCTGAAGTGCAACAAAAGCTTGCATTTCATCAGGAGATGTTACTCGCCAAGCCAAAAACCGGGAATTTTGTGGAAGATTTGGATGGCTATCTAGGTACTGAGCGGCATACCTGTTTGTCTCATTAGCAATGAGATTGAATGCTTCACTGGGAAAGAAGAGCTTGAAGTAATCGACAGGCTTGAAGTCCGATGTGTCAACTAGTATGCCTGGCCTTTCGGAATAGTCTACAAGCCAGTCGGAAGCAAAAGGATCAATATCCTCATACATCTCCCAGTTAAATTCATGAGAATTGCCTTTTCTTGTTTGGCTGCGTCTCATGTTACCACCACCACACTTACCAGATTGATAAATCTCGGCTGTTTCACCTTCTCTCGAAGCGCTCGCGTTCTTTTCAATAGACATGTCGAACTCGTCAACATCGTCGTCGTTTGCCGCACTAAAATCTTCAATCTCCGACCCTTCATCTTGAAATATAACTCCAATAACATCTTCCGACGAATAAGTGGTTCCAGACGCCATTTTTAAAGGTCCAAGAATCAAAACAAACCAAATACAAATGACAACAACTAGACTAAAGCAAACTTTTTTACAATCGGAAGTGAATTTCCTAAGAAAGAAATATCAAAACTTCCGTTTCCTTACGTAAAAGACTGTGATTGGCCAAAACCAGAGGACAAATCATTGGTCAAATCTTTTCCTTTATTAATTCATGATTTTGTCGACTTTAGTCGACATTGGCGGTCTGCCTACTTGACCCGGAAGTCGACTAAAGTCGACATTGGCAGTGAAAGAGTTAAAGTGTTTATAAAACCAACTTTTATGTTTTCATTTTTTGTTTTAAATATGCAGTATAAACCATTCTTTGTAGTGGAAAATTGCATCCCTAAGAAGGCATTGTCCTCGTACAATCGTCAGCCATTTTGTGTGTGGCCAAATGGGCATGTGACGTCACTGGTTGTGTACTTGTTTAGTTCTGTGTTCACTTATGTATTTATTTCTATATGTGTGAGCAATGGAGCACAAAGGTGTCACGCAAATGCAAATGAAAAAAAAAGAGTCTCAGGTAAATATTGTGTAGCTGGAGGCCCTCAAAATGTCAGCTGTAACAACAGTTCAAAAACTCAGGGAATATCGATGCATAAATTTCCTCAGAACAAGAGTTCTCAAGAGCAATGGATGTGCTTTGTTCAATGACATCAAGCTAATTGGAAACCATCAGCGACATCTGTGCTTTGTTCAACGACATCAAGCTAATTGGAAACCATCAGCGACATCTGTGCTTTGTTCAGCTCATTTCAAACCCTCCTGTTTCGAGCAGTGACTTGACTTGAATTTAGGGCAAACAAAATGCTTCCCAATTTAAGTCAAGAAGATGGTTGAAACCATCGTACCGACGATTGATTGTGCAGGTGCTTTGACACAGAACATTGGTTTGTCATTGCGTGAGCACCATATGGTGAGTAAAATACTTATGAATGTGAATGATAAAAAAAGCATATAGATATTAAGCCCTGACATGTCAAATAGACCAGGAAGTTCGCATTATAATTTCACGGCTTCCTCTCGAATTCATTTGAAATAATCAGTATTGTTTTGGGTTTGTACACTGTCACGCAATTCTGGATTAGAATTCTGTGAATTTATTTACATTTCGTCGTAGATAATGCAGGATTCAAATAAAGCAATACCCTATCCAACAGCAGCACTGGAATCTATGGAAAATTTGGAAGAGTTTGGAGAAACTAACGTTTCTGTGATGGTATGTAGCGACGAAAACAATGACACCATTGAATACACTATATCACCATTGTCACGCATACCGGATGAAACTCCTGTCAAGCCATGTAAGAAATGCGACGAGTATTCAGACAGACTGGAAAAGCTGCAAGACTTGCACCACAAAATAAAACAAAGACAGGCTATTTTGGAAACAGAAGTTCATCATTTGAGAAAACTAAATAAACAGTTACAGTGGGTATGCATGCTTAGACTGTACAATTGTACAATGTTAATTTAAAAAAATCTGAAACATATTTGTATCACTACTGTTTTACAGCAATTGACAGAGCTCAATAATGCGTGCACAGCAGAAGACAGTTTGTTCTCTGATAGTGAGAGAAGTGGTGAAGAAAAAGATGAGCCTAACTTAGAATTTGCTGGTGAGGAGGGTGAGAAAAAGAGGGAAGAAAAGGATGAGGATCCAGATTGGAATGTGTTGAAGAAAACAGCAGCATCCCAAAATAATATTAGGTAAATAGTTTTTTGACTTTTTGAACTGGTAGAGAAGTTGAGAGAGCTGTTATTCAGACAGAACTGCTGTTATTTTACATTTTTGTGGTTAGAAACTAATCTGCCTCCCTATATTTTAGAATGACCTTTATTACAAATTGGCCTTTTAGACCTTTGCATAGTAATGCTTACAATTCTTTTTTTCATTTTCAGTGTGGAATCTGATGCCCTGCCTCAAGATGAGCCAACATTTATTTTTTTTTACAGTTGCCTGATAATGCTCTTCTCCCTCTTCTGTTATAATTGTAAAGCTGAGAAGCCAGGAGTAACTATGTAAAATAATGGCACCATGGTTACTGTAAACCAGCATTGCTCATCTTGTAAATCTGGTTTTACTTGGAAAAGTCAGCCATATCTATTTGGAAGGTACCCTGCTGGAAACATTCTCCTCAGCTTTTCAACTCTCATGGCCGGTGCTTCCATTAGTAAGGTTCTTCTGGTTTTCAGGTACATGAACTTGTGTGCATACAATATAAGGACATACTTTTACCACCAAAACAGGTTCCTTTTCCCAGCTATTTTAGAACATTGGGAACAATACCAGTCATCACTACTGAGCAAAATTAAAAATATGGATAAAGTAGCTTTTGCTGGAGATGGGCGGTTTGACTCAATGGGACATTCTGCAAAGTATGGAGCATATACAATGTTTACTTTTCCAGAAATGAAAATTGCACACTTCGAACTTTTACAGGTGAATATTTTTCTTGCTGGCTTTTAGGAATGTTTTTTGTTAAACCCTGAATGTTAAAATTAGAATCGAATATATAAAGTCTTAAGCTTGATTTATAATTTACATTGCTTCAAAATAATCAACAGTTTAGATTCAAATGTTAAACCGAGTTCTTATTTGATTAAATTATGTCAAAAAATGAAAAATAAATTTGTAAAAATAACCAAATATAAATTATATGTTTACTTTTGCAAGCTATATTCAGTGTGCTGATGTTGTTATAGCACAAGTGCATTGAAACCAGTATTTAGCCTGTTTACTTTTTCAGGTTAAAGTATATCTGTTCAAAAGTATAAAAATGAAAATTTATTGTTATTTTACACTAATTTAAATATTTTTAGGCTAATCAAACCGGAAATAGCAATGCTATGGAGTTGAAAGGGGCTCGGTTGTGTTTTTCTCACTTGAAGGAGAGACACATCATGATAAAGGTGTTTGTGTCTGATCAGCATAAGAGGATTGCCAAATGGATAAGAGAATGGAACCCCTCTACAATTCATTATTTTGACCAATGGCACATAGCAAAAAATGTTTGCTGCCAGTAGACAAAAGGGATGTGAATTGATTGCAGACTGAATTCAGGCAGTTAAGAACCATGTATACTGGTGTTTCACCTCCACTAAAGAAGGTTCCAGTCAATGATACTGGCAAAATGTAAATCTTTGATCCACCACATCTCTGATTGCCACAGTGATCATCCTGATGGTTTGTTTACCGAGTGTGCACATGGTGATATCGAGCCACGGGAGTGGATAAAAAAAGGTGAACCAGCAACAGTTATTGACAAAAGGCACTTTCAATATCATATCTCAGCTTACATAATTACATTTGGTGTAGCTTTCTAGGTACAATAGCATATGAGAAGATGCATGACATTTTGATGAAGAAGACCCTGCTAAATGCAGAAACCAGCTGCTTGGAGGGGTTTCACTCCACATTAAACCAGTGGCACCCCAAAATGTTATGCTTCTCATGGCTTGGAACATACTGCAGGTAAGCAGGCCATAATATTTCGAGATGTCTCTTAATGTCATTATCAAGTTTTTATGATTTATCTAACAACTATTGTTACACCCAATCCAGTATTTTATTTGCACATTAATTATGATAATACAGGCACATATTGGCTAGCCTTCACTTCAATGAAAACCTGCAAAGAAAAATCAGGAAAAGCAGAGATGGCACCAATTATGTGAATGTAGTGTATCCTTAGTTCAAATTGGGAGATGAAGTTGTGAGGGAGGTTGCTGAGCCACCAACCTATGGTAATTATTGATTACTGTTCATTTTGATGGTCCTGACTACAGTTGGAAAGGCCTTAAACTTGTTCTTGAAAGGGGAAACAATACCTCTGCTAAAAGTCTTTAAATTTTCTTTTAAGGTTATGTTTCAGATATCAAAATGGTAATGTTCAGCATTTCAAAAGCACAGAGAGAAGCAGTGGGAGAGCAATACAGTGCCAAGGTCCCTGAACCTCTGACTCACCAATTTCCTCAAAGGTGCTGCAAAGATGAAGCCATTAAATGCCATCATGAGAGAAACCAAAGAACAGAACTTTTTCCACCAGGTAATGCTAACAAAGTACACTCCTAAATAATAAAGATAATAATAATAATGAATTTTTCAGTAAAACGATGACTGATTTTTTTTTATATAGCTGCTGAACAAATGCATTTGGAGGAAATTCAGCAAGAAGCTTCCACCAGCAGTGAGCAAAGCCAAAAGAAAAAAGCAAGGCAATGCAGAAAATGTTTTAAAACAATGTGAGGCCATCCAAAAATGCATTGCCCTTGATAAAATTTGTATATATTTATAAAATATTTGTCTCTATTTACAATTTAAAACTGTGTGAAAAAATTTCTACCCTTAGCATTTCAGTCGTCTGCTTTGGCACATTCTTTTCCAGACTCATAGCCTTTTGATTCTGAAGTTGTGAATGTTTTTATTATGTGGTCATACATGCAAGCTGGCAGAGGTTGTGTATTCTCCCATCCCATTTGACCGAATAACCAACATGCCAACCAATGATATGAAACTGCCCTCAGGAATCTAGATATTTTGGGTGCATAGTTATATACTCGCCTGATTTGCCCGGTGATAAAGAAAGCAAAAAGTTCAAGTTGATGAAGAAAGTCTTTGATTTTCAAGCACACTCATTTGTTTTTGGCATTATCCGATCTTTCCTTCTGCTTGTAATACCTGCCATTTTTGTCTCGTAACAATGGCCCAGCCTGCAGAAGTATGGTACCATGTGTTAAAGGACTGAAATCATCATGGTTTAAAATACAGTCTCCATCTTTGCCAATGAATGTAAACTTTCCTGTCACTTCTAACACCTTGAAGCAACACCAAAATTCACGAACATTTATCAAATGTTCCACCTGGCAATTCCCACAAGAGCACCTGTATTCTCGATAAAAATACAAGATCAAATACATAAATTAAAAAAATGTAGATGTTGATGTAAATTCTTACCAGCTTTCCACAGATAACTCCCTGCTAAATCGTTGCTCTAAGTCATATGGCAACAAGCCATCTTTGTCCTTTTCTCCCTCGTCACTATTGCCATTGTCTCTTCTTTGGTGCTTAGCTAATGGCTCACCAGAATAAGGTGTGTACATTCCTCCGGTAACAAAACTCAGATTTTCTTCAGAATCACTTTCCCGGCTAAAATTACTTTTTTCAAAGGAATCACTCGACGAATTCTCGCTATCAGACATGTTTTGATTTGTACAATTTGTACTACGTGTTCACAAACGATCTATGCGGTACACAACCACCAATGTCATCATCTTCTGCAACTTGGGTTCAGGCCCCGGACATGTTTGGAAGAATTCTTTTGCAGTAAAACCAACTTTAGAGGAAGATATTTTCGGATTTATAGCATTTACAAAAAAACTAAAATGACCATCGGACTCAGCTCATTTTAAATTTTGGAAACTTTTTCTTTCACATCATAAAAATTTAATTTATTAGAATAATGTTTTATCAAACATAATTCACTATAAAATATGACATCACAACAAGGACATTTTGAAAAGTTATATAAATTTTTTTCAACTTCATGAAAAGAATAACATTTAATACACATATTTGGTAATAAACAAATATGAGTAAACTTAGAATGAAACTGTTTCTTACATTTAACACAAAAATTAACTGAACATCCAAAATACAATCATAATGACCATCATGCATCCACAAAAAAATTACTTTATCATTCAACTTAATTAAATTAGTTCCATCACTTTGAGAATCATAAATATAAACATTATGCTCTTCTGAATACAAAACAATCAAGTCATACTCTAAATTTGCCACCTTATTTTCATAAATATACTGAAAATCATCATTAGAAATATTTTGAAATTTTTCAAATCCTAATTTTTAATACAAATCAGAAATTTTAGCACCGCATTCCAAACGTCTATATAACTGGTTGTTATTGTAATAACTTTTGAATATTAAAACGCTTAAGAAAAAACAATCAGTATATGGTTGATAATCAGCTTCAACCATATAAACACCGTATCGCATTTGAAGATCATATTTCACAGGTAAACTCTTTCCATTTCCAGAAAGACTTATTCAAAGTAACACACCTCACACGATTTCTATTTCCATTCAAAACAGAAACATCAGATTGCCTCGTACAAGATAGATAACTTATAACCACATTGGTTTCCCACCCACCATTTAATTCAATGGAATCATCCCCTTGCCCACTGTGCAAAGCATGGTGCGAGGGCCAAAGGTCTGAGCAGGCAAAGGTACTAATCTTGACAAGTGTGGAGTCCTGTTACATGCGTGGTTACTAGGGAGAAAAATTTTCACTTTGTGTATGTATCTGTATATACATATATATATATACATGGATTCCGGTCACTTAAAAATGCCATGTGCCAGCTTGGGGACTGGTGTGTTGTTGAACAAAGCATATTTAGGTACCGTATTGAAGCAAATCGATTTGGTCTCATTATTTTTTCCCTTGTATGGATCTCTCGCAAGTTGTTCACATTATTTGAACACTGAAGCCAGTAAATGATTTAAGACCAGCAAACAAAATGGCTTTCTTGGTGCCTGCGGCTGGTTTCCCCACCTCAGTAACTGGAAAATTTATGACTTGACAGAGCAGTTCTCAAAGTTAGCTCGTTGGAATATGCATTTGCCAACTGTTCACTTTTTGCAGCAATGATTTGTCTTGGTTCCTTCTGATTTATATAAACAAGAGATGTACGGGAACTCGCTTGCTGTCAGGACATTTGCTAAGTGACTTACTGTATTAAAACGACATTCTTCGCTGAAGTTGAAAAGATGCCAATTAGTATAAATCTTGGGACTTTTGACGTTGTGGTAACCACTTGCCTGAGCTGCACAATCACAGGTACATCTGAATCAAGTAGCTTTGAAGTACAAGTTCTGCAAACGGAATTGTTTTGAGCAGCTTTCAAAATTAGCTTCCCGACTTCATTCTTCCCTAAGGGAGACCTCTTGTACGAAATATTACCACCTGGATTCTGCTGGTGTTTATTGGTAAAGTAAAATGAAGATTCTAGTTCATCCATCTGTGTACAATGATTATTTTTGAACATTTTGCAATATTTAACCGGACAGCGTTCATGGTCAATTGTTTTAGAAGTGGGATAGAACACTTGTCATCCAGAAGAGTTGTCCAGGCCATGACAGTCTTTGGATGCTTTCTCCACTTTCCACACAAAGATTTCATCGCCTCAATCAGGATTTTTTCCCTATGAAATGTTGCCCGACTGAAGACGTTAGGATGTATTTCTGGCTCGAAACAAAAATGCAAGGTAAACAGCCACCAGGTAACTTGCTGCAAAGCTACTTGATTTTGGTCACCAAATTATCCTTTGGCAAAACAGTTGTCCGCTTCAGTCTTTCTCACTTCAAGAGTGATTTGTGCATGATGACCTTCACCGTATTCGATCAGTAATGCTTTCATCAGGAGTTTAAACCTCTGAAGAAATTCTAAAGTCGTCTGTGTGTAAATTTACCATTAAACCCTTTGTGTTGAGGTGCCACTGAATGCTTAGTTGAAAATATGCAAGAGTTGCAGGTTTATACACCATTTTTCTTTTTTATTGGTGTTTTGCCTTGGAAAAAGTATGTATTTTCCGATTTTTGGTCAGCGATAAAACTGCGGAATTTGTTCATGTTTTCTTTGTTGATTTCGTAATTCATTTCATCTTCATCACCAAAGTCTTGTACTCCCAGATGAATAATTAGCATAAACCCTTATCATAGCAGATCTTAAAAACATTTGTAACCAACTTTGAGGTAATGTATAATTTATTAATTTTTTAAGTCAAAAAAATTACAGAAAAATATTCAATCATGAGCTGTCCGTAATGCCAGTATCCATTTGATAACCTGTGAGAATGCTCCACTTTTAAGATGGAAAGTCTGGTCATCTAATAAGACAATCTTTCTTTGAGGCAAAGTGAGTGAGAAGTCTAATTGGAAAATGACACGAATTACCATAAACCCGCAAATAATTCAGGGTATTGATCCTATCATTCAATGTTTAATAATTTGATTGTAAGGATGGACATCTTACCATTTGTTAAGCCATTGAATGTTATTCTCACCGAACTTTTTGTTTTAATAAAGCAGAATTGAAGTTTTAGATGTAAATATGAGTATAAGCAGTCTAAATATAAAATAATTTCCAGTTTGGATTGTTGTTTATTTGCGGCCAAATTCTGTGTGGACTTTTTTTTATTGCATGTCCTCTTCCAGTTATAGTCAGGAGGATTTGTCTTTTTGAGAATTTTGAAAAATTATTATTGTTACTTGGATTCTAGAGAGATATACTGGAAGGGTGGGTGAGGGGTTGTTGTGTGCATGTATTTCTAGTAACTTTGTATATTTCTGGAAAACATATCCAAAAACATTTCAGCATTAATATTATCCACTAATACAGTTGAAGAACTAAATTCTCAACTGGGAAATCATTGAAAAAATACTCTAACCCAAGAATTATGTGGAACAACATTGTGAATTTCTTCAATTATTCTTTTAAAAACCGAATTTAAAACACCTATCAATCTTATCATTGAAGTTCTAGAACAACTGACGTCAACGTTTAACGAATAAACATGACTATTTACATCCAATCGTTCATTATATCATTCGCCAATAAATTTCACAATTATCAGACATATAATAATCTTGAAATAAACTCACTATTTGTTGAACTTCAGCTTCTGTAAAATGCACAGGTTGAATGGACTTTGACGAACCATTGGAACAAGAATTGCTCATCTTTAATAGGTAAATGTACTTTCAGGTAACTGATGTTCTTCCAATAAACAATCTAACAACCTAAAATAAAAAATGATTTTTTAAAAAGTATTTTTTCATGAATAAAACCAATCTCAGTCATTTACCTATTAATTCTTTAAGAAACACCCAACAAAAATCTTGTTAACAAATATTTACAGCAACACATTTGTAATTCCACATCACCATTTCTATATCCGTCAACACTATTATGAGGAACACCTAAAACCAAACATATAAATAAATTATAATTTTAATTTAATTTAAATTAAAAAACAAAAAACTAACTGTAATAATTTATAGTCACATCATCTGATCTCATACGACAATCACACTTTATTGGCGGAGGAAGTCCTGGACACTCAAACATGTGTATAATAATCAAAATTTACAAAACAGATAATTCAAATAAACCAACATTAGCTGGAAGCTTTACAGACGACAAAGACTGTTTATTCTCAACAATTCTTTTTCAAGAAGTCTTATACACTGCTGGTCAAAAAGAATCGATCAGATAGAAGCTAATAATGGTGATGCCATAAACATTGTAACAAATCTGATCATGACAAGTGATTACACTGAAAACAAACAGAAAACAAATCTTAATATTCAGTGGCTCTTCCACAAGCTTTGATCACTGCTTTACACCTTCGAGGGATGCTATTTATTAAAATAATCAGCTTATCTAATGGAAAGCCTTGCCATGCAGCTTTTACAGCACTCCAAAGTTCTGTGACATTGGTAGGGTTTTGCTCTTCGACCATTGTCTTAAGTTGGTCCCATAGATTCTCAATAGGATTGAGATCGGGTGACTGTGTGGGCCATTCCATAAAAGTTATGCCCTCTTCCTTAAACCATCCTTTGACAAGGCAGGAGGTATGACAAGTTGCATTGTCATGCTGGAATATCCAACCATCTCGTATGGTCAGCATGTGTGTGGTTGGAATAAGCGAATTTTCTAGGAGATCAATGCATTGTTCTCCACTGAGCTTTCCATCTATCTTAGAAAGACAGCCAACACCTCTTGCATTGATGCAGCTCCCATACCATGATGCCACCACCTCCATGTTTGACAGTTGTCTGAATGCAGCTTTCCTTTAGTTCTTTGCAAATCATTCTTCTGACATACACATGCCCATCACTCCTATGAAGAAACCTTGATTCATCGCTGAAGATAACTTGGGACCACTGTTCAGCCATCCAATCTTTGTGTGCTTGTGCAAAGTGCAATCGAGACTTCTTATGGCAAGCAGTAAGCCTAGGTTTCTTTCTGGGCTTGCATCCCTTTAGACCAACCTCTCTAAGCCATCTTTGGGTGGTGGAAACCAAGGTATTGATACCATGTTCAATTAGCATCTCAGCTTTTATTTGTGGGGCAGTCTTGTAGCGATTTGACTTGCTTTTCCTTACAATGAGCCTGTCATCTCAGATGTCTTTTGTTTCCATCCAGGGATCTTGGCATCTTTCACACTACCAGTGAGTGTCTTCTTCTTAAGGATTTCACTGAGACTGCTTTGAGTACAACCCACGTGAGCAGCAGTTTCACGTTGTGTGTAGCCTTCTCCAGATATTGCCACCACTTTTCCTCGAATTCTAAACTGATTCTTCTCTTTGGACCCATTATTTCGTATGTTCCAATTTGTGACAGGCCAACAACCGTTTCGTGTATGCTATAAAATACTTTAAAAACAGAATATCTCGATGAATATTATGGGACACATCTCAATTTATCCAAAACATTCATTACTATAACCCTGAAGGCTGTTGGTGCATGATGTGCTTCTTGTCTGCCTATGTAAGCAGAAAGTAACAAATCTCAACATGATCAATTCTTTTTCACCGCCAGTGTATCATTTTGAAAATACAGAAGGAGATCCTTTTCACGTTTTCCCTTACACTGTGGAAGAAATTTCAAAATGTCAAAAAAGATTACAACATCAAGTCAAAGATTTACCAGAATATATTAACATGAAAATAAATAATATCAAAAATATAATCAAAAAACTTGGAAACTCTTATATTGGAATCAAAACTTATCGTTAACCATGGATAGACTTTTTATAACCAAACGAAGATGTAAAAACAGAACAAAACTGGGATGGTGATGCAAAATCAGAACATTGAAAACAAATAAATGTTAGATTCATTAAGCAAAACAAAATAATTTATAAATTACCATCCACCATACCAAACAGTGGACTTGGATTATTTAGTTACAAGAAACCTTTCAAGCGAATTCATAAATTAGGGCGATATACTGCAAGAACAATAACCAGAGGCAAATTAGACTTTACAAAGGAACCGGTGCCAAAAGTAAATGTATAGATGCCAACCGAAGCTCAGATGGTCCTCAATGTTATGCAAATGATATAAGATCAAGAGCAAAAACCAATATTGGTATAAAAGACATGGCAAAAAATATTAAAAACAAATTAATTCCAATGGTATATACTTTAAAATGCATCAGACCAAACACAGAATTATTTAATTTTTACCAAAAACATTACTGGAAAAAAACGTAATTAACAATTACATTTTAATTTTCTTAACAAAATAAGACGAATAACAAGTAAAGCATGTAATACAGTAAAACAAATAATTGAAGCAAATAAAATTTCTGTCAACCCAATTGTTTTTGACATATCAATTTTTCCATTGTCCCTTCAGTCGAATTAATCTGACAAACTGAATTAGTTTCAGGTCCACAAAGCTCCTCATATTTTGAACAAATTTGACATTTTTTTACAAGAGTCAGTTCCATATCCATCAGAACAATATCCTGTTTCATGTGGAAGGCATTCCAACTCAACGTTTTTATAAAGAACATCGCGAACACATTTCACAGCAGGTTCCATTCCTTCTGGTCAAGTAATACATGGTACACAGAATATAGAGTAATTTTTGAGCACAAAAATTCCATGAACCCGTGTTGATTTTGTTAGATCTTGTCCCTTGACACCACAAATAACCATAAACAGAATTAAGCAATACATTTTCTTTGCCTAATTTTTTGTTGCTTCACCACTTTTCCAATTGATATTTAACTGATGATTCATGAACAAACGAGAGATGATTCAAATGTTTCCAATTGATGACAATGACAATCACTGAAGAACAACAATCGTTCTTTTTTACGAAAAATATTTTTAATTTGAACAAACAATACTTTCTATTCTTTCAAAAATGTGATACCTGCAAGAAATATTTCCTTATGTTCAAATGAATTCTCAAATGATTCAAAACTTTGACAAGACATTGTAAAATACCCCATTTATAAATATCAGTTACTTATATTACTCATTATTCAAATTAACTTATTTATTCATTCTCCTTAAAATTCAAATTTCTCAAGTGTTATCCTTATAATTTAAATTTCTTTTGTATTTATATTATTTTTATTATAATTTTAACAAATATTTTCAACTTTAAAAGTCAGAAACACAACAACATATTTAGTCAAAATGGTCCACTGTTGCTCCAATCATTGTGATTTACAGCTCATTCTCGATCAAGGATTTACATTCATAAAACAAAACTTGGAGCAGTTCACACAACTATTTTATGAATTAAAATCTATCAATAAAGCCTCAAGAAGAGATATAAAATGGATCAAAGCTTCCTGCTTTCTCAAAAAGCTTACCAACAAAATCATCTAAAAAGGAATTTCTATAGAACATCTGGTGGACTTTAGAGAAGACTCCTTACAAAAAAATCCATTTCTCTCTCATGGAAAAATGAAACAAAAAAATATCTTCATAAAAGCAGATTGTCTTATCAAATAAATAAAACTATTCATTAACAGAACAAACAATACAAATTACAATGGAATATTTCAACTAACTTTTGCACCCAACATACTTATTCAAACAATATACATTATCTAATGTTCAAATCACGAACAAACATTACACTTTGTTTTTCATCAACTTATGTCAATCATTCCATGCAATTTCACAAGACTTGCCATTACCATCTGACATTTTTGAAAGCTTAAAAGCATTCACATTATCACAAAAAATCATTTATCCACACAACTTAATCATAACACCAACAATTGAAGAATCAGAATGGATGAATTCATATTCACCGATCCCGACTGCTTCAACATCTCCAACAAATCAAATCCAAACTCCACCAACATTGTCCTTAATGACTTAAATCCAAACTCCACCAGCCTTGTGCATGAATCAAATGCACTTGACAAATCAAATTGAACCTCAGAAAACATCAAAGATTCTCTCGATTCAACAAGCAATTTCTTCACAAAACTTGATGACTTATTGTTCATTGAACATGCCAACAATAAAGATGATGAAACTAGAATCTCCAACATTGTCCTCCTTAATTCATTACCAACAGAACAGTGAAAGAAACAAGGATACCAGAACTATCCCATCTACAAACAATTCTGGTAACTCCCAAGAAATCAATGTACAAAAGAAAACTAAGAAGATTTTCAATGCAAATGATGAACAAAATATGAAATAAAAACATCAGAATGTGTAAATACAAACTGTTGTCATAATATTTCATTATTTCAACAAATTACAAAAAATCTTTGTGACTTTATAGTTAAGAGAATTACCTTAGCAAAAACTTTAAAATCGATATCAAGTAAACATAAACAGATAAAATTTAACACATTCCATCATTATAACATGAAATCTTTAATTGATACGAGATCTTTAATTACTTTATTAAGTCAAATAAATAGTGAAAATATGATAGCACCAGGATGGAAATCACATATTATAATAACAACAAAAATACTGCCAAAATTTTTTCCTTGCAAAATACCATATTAGTTATATTTCAGAACTTTTACTTAATCATATTAATAAGAACAATTTAGTTTTAATTCTTTCAATTTCACCAAATATTATTAGTAAAATAGCTTATCAAACTATAAAAACATGTATTCATGAAAACACCTTTTCTTTCAAGATAAATTTATGTACAAAAGTAATAATTCATTCTTCAGGTTGCATCAACACAAATTCACTTTAATTCATTCATGTATGCTACTTTAAGTTTTCAAATAAATTCTCGTCTTTCTACAACAGTTTCAGTTCCTTCCATTATTTCCCAAACAGTTATTTTCAATCTTTTCTTCTGACAACGATTAATAATCTTATCCACATCTTGCTTACTTTCGAAATAAATTAAGAAATGTTCCGATTTATTTAAATCAACTATCTCCATTCCAAATCTATAACCAATTTTCTCCATCGTAAAATTGAACTACCAAAATTAATTCTGTTTTTTCAATTCATTATCTGTAACATCAAAATGTTTTATAATAAATAACAACATATCAAGAAGTTCATTTATTTTTCCTTTCAAATAAACCAACTGGGAAACACAAATGTCTTCGCTATCCAATTTCAAATCTTGTGTTAGTACCATTCATAAATGTCGCTCACTTGTAATTCAGCCAATACTGTATCTTAAAGAAATTATCCACAAAACATCATTATATTGGTCAATTTTATTACATAGGATAATACAAATGAAAAAAGATAATTTTTTGCTTCCCCTTAGGAAGAACTAAGCTAACAATAATCCAGCCCGTCTTTGTCTAGAATACCTTTACCCCAATGGGCAAGTTGACTCACATGAGAAGAGACATAAAGTGCAGCACATTCAGCATACATCTATCTCAACCATGCTCCCTGATGGGATAGGCTAGCTCATTGTGAGAACTTAAAGTTATCAGAACTCTAACCCAAAAGAAATCAAAACAACAAATTTTTCCCTTTACTATATCTCAAGCATAAAATTGACCACGATTCTTCCGCAAATTTATTTAACTATTTTTTCATTCACTTGTCTCACAAACTCTTCCCAACCTGGAGGAGGATAACTACAATCCAATACTTCATGCTTAACAGTATTTTCAAATATCTCCACAACACTTTTCACCTGATACAGTTGTCGCAAAGTATATAAAGATGCACAATCGCATAATGTCTCCAGATTAAACCTTATATTGTCCCAATCCTTTTCCCAAATCTTCATGAATTTCTTCAATGAACTATGGGCAAAATAAAGATAATGTCTCCACCAAATCACACAATGAAAATGCTTTCCTTGCACAAACTCACTATCTCATTTCCAATCTTAGTTGCCTTACCACATAAAATATTACATGAATCTTGTTGACCATCTTGCATGATCAACCAACAATACCTATCTTTTCTGTCAGACAAATATTTTAACATTTCATCCGAAAAAAAATCTCGCACATCAATCAATTTACACTGAAATAAATCCATTGGATAATTTAAATGCGTCATTATTATTTCACTCACCTTAAAAATTCTTTCACCCAAATACTTTTATCTACCAAAAATAATTCAAATTTCACAAGTTTACAAAAAAAATACTCAAATTTCCCTAATAATATCACATAACACTTCAATTACCCTAACAACCAACAATCAAATTAATTCACAAACCACTCGAATTTCCATAACAACCAAAATCATTTATATATTTTTGAAATTAACCCTCCAAAATCAAAACTTTCACAATAAATATCAACATGGATGTTAAACAAGTTCAGTCAATAACAGCTTTAAATTTTCTAGAAATAGCAAGACCATATCTCAAAGCTAGACCACACAAATATTATTTTTTGGTAATAGAACACAAAGACAAAGCACATTTATGTCCTTCCCTCAGTTACATAAAACAAACAAACAAAATCGAAAACTATCAGTGAAGAATTACAAGGAGAACATCAACACTGGTTAATTTGGTGGCCGGGAATCATCCATTCTTGGGTTCCGCCTTCTATAAATTTATTTCAAAATACAGATCAGAATGGATAGAAGAAGAACTGACCCAGAAACATACTCTAACTGTGGACCATTATTTATCAAATTACAAATTCACTGCAACAATCTTTTAGAACTGTAATGGAAGGAAAATCCTCGACTGGAGTCATCCTCATCAAGATTACCGACCAACAGAACCCATTGTAGACAAAACAGATGGATTTTATGGAATAGCAACATGTAACAATATTGAAATACCTACCCAAAGATTCCTGAAAACTTCTGTCTCTCAAAACTCTATCACCTACAAATTCAAAATATTCAAGACTGCTTCAATAATTTAATACCCACGTATAACTATAATTGTATTAAACTTACCTAACAACGATAAAAGCTTCACTGATGTATAAACGCATGATTGTTTCATACTTATCATCTATGCATTCACTTATTCTGTCACAAAAACTTAAAATATCACCGATACCACACTTCACATTAACATGAACTACAAGAACTCACTTTGCATTGTCCCAAAAACATTCTAAACTCAAAACAAACTCCACAGAAGTCTTCCTGCCAATGAAAAGAATAAGTGTGTGAAAAATCATCCCACAAAAAATACAAAAAAACAGTTAAGAACGTTTGATGAACTCCTAAACAGTCAATCTTCACTCACGCTGATCTTCGTTATACTTTCAAGAGTCTTTGTAAATGATATTATCCACTTAAAATCACGGTTTTCTAGGTGTTTCACTTCAAATTCAAATTTTTCAAGAGACCACCAACCGTCAAATGCCTACAAATGCATGACTGCTTACATACCCTACTTAACCCTCAATTTGCATACAACAGCAAACTTTGCTTATGAGAACTCACTTCGCTCACTCTCAAAAACTTCAAAACTGCAAAACTAACTCCACAAAAGTCTTCTTAGCAATAAAAAGAACAAGTTTATGAAAAATAATTCCAATCCAACTTCGCTATCCTGCAGGAAATGGGAAAAAAACATTCCAGGCTATGCAAATCAACTGAAGTACCAATTGACATGTTCCAGATTATTCAAATTTTTACCATTTATCCATTGCTATTCAAACAAACCATTTCTTCGAACTGTGACTGTAAAAACTCTTTTCCCTCACTATCAAAAAGCTTTAAACAGCAAAATTAACTCCACAGAAGTCTTCCTAACAATAAAAGGAACAAGTGTGTGAAAAAATCATCCCAAACGGACTTCCCTATCGACCACAAGATCCGGAAAACCGTTTCTTGGAACTCGGACTACAAGAATTCTCTTCACTCACTCTCAAAAAGCTTCAAACTGCAAAACTAACTTCACAGAAGTCTTCCTGGCAATGAAAAGAACAAGTGTGTGAAAAATCAGCCCAAACGGAGTTTGCTATCGACCACAAAATCAAAAAAAACCAGTTAAGAAGCTTTGAGAAATTCACCAACAGTCACTTTTTACTTTGCCAAACCTTCACCATTACTTCACATCCCAAGGTAGCCTGCCATTGCATGGAGTGGTCACCCACTCATCAGGCTCCTCATTAAAATTCTTATTAGACTTCACAATAGAAAAATTAGAGGTCACCTGCCCTGACGTTAATCCCTAATCCGCCCTATCCGTTGGTCCATTCAAAAAATCCGGCCTTCTGATTGGTAAGTTTTTTGTACAGAGGCCTTTTCCCTCTTACTATTGTGGTTGATAGAACATTTTAAGGTGGGTATTAAGGTAGTGATGTATGCTTGTATATTTAATGCAAACTCGGCAGCAGCATGTTTTAGGTGATGGATGTGGTGCCTATTCTTTATTTCAAATAAGGAGTCTTCCGCTTGGAGGTTAAAAGAATGAGAACACCTATCCGAACTCTGTAGTTTGTGAAGAAGGTAAGCAAGTTGGGGGTTCGATCTGGCAATATCTGCCCGAATAAATTGGTGTAGTGCCTTAGTCAGGTCATGGAGCCAAATTAATAAATGAAGGTGGACAGTCCCCCTTTGCTAAAATTCGAAGTGCTAGAAGTATGTCTTAATGTTTTTATGTCCTGCAATTCTGTTGTATGAGAATATATGGTTGGTCCATCTGTTGTTATTCCTGCCATAGAGATAACCTCATACTATTTGTTCCAAGGTATGTGTGGCGTGTTGTGTTTCAAAGCCTGCAAGTTCCATTCATCCACGTCCTGTTTTATTCCTAATGTCATTCAACCATTCAGGCAATGGAAGACTCCATTCAAATGGACTGATAGTAATGAAAACGTCAGGTAAGCCGATTTGTGCTACAGCATCAAGTAAGTAATGGTGTTGCCATTGCCAATAAGTTGACAAGAAAGGTTTAGTATCCAAAGCTCTTGGAGGTGAGCAATTTAAAAGTCGACTGGTGTTGATTGCACCACTGACGACTTTGTACATACAACGGTCATAATGAAGTTCCAAAAGGTCAAAGTGAAGTGGATAGTCCAGAATTTCACTGTAAACTTTTGCATAGAAAGAGATTTTGGCACTTTGCCTCGTTGTTCAACCAGAGATCATACTCTCACACCAATCTATGTACAGCTAAAGATTTGGCCACAGGGCACATTCGATACCTTTCATTTTATCCAAATCAAACGGATTTAACAGAGCGGAATTTTGAAGTAGTTGTTCAAGTAATAATACAAAGCAAGAATAACAGGAATCTTCAGAATTCATTAGGTACAGATATGCATGTAAACATTTTTGGCAATGAGAATCATCCACTATTGACTCAATGTTTTGCTCAATAAGTATATTGCAAGCTCTTAAAGCAATCATTCCAGTTTTGACCCGGTAACCATGTGACTCATGTTCATAAACACCACAATCCAATTCAAATGGACTTGGCATTCATATATTTTCCTTCATTAACTGTCTTAGTGGTTCAGGTATTGAATTAAAACGAGGCGCAACATAACTATTACTGCAGCACACACAATCTTGTGTAGATCTGACATTTTTTTTTTCAAAAAATTAGGTGGTAATTTCTGATAAACCATCAAATTACATTTGACACAATTTATTGAGGAATTCTTGCACCAGAAGAGAAGTGCATCAGATACATCATTTGCAGCATTATATTCTGCTGCAGTTCTCACAAAAGGTTTAATATTCCACTCACAAGTAAAAGTTTGTAGACTTTTCTCTTCTCTGTCAGATCTTAGTGTTTGTTCATTTTGATATTGTAAAATTTTCCAGGAAGAATCTGGATATTCGAAAACTAAATGGGTAGTTCTAAGTCTGTTGCTATAACGGCGTTATGAAGAAGTACTTGCCGACATGTCACAAATGTGAGTACTAAAGAATGTACTGCAATAACATAATGAGATCAAAACTATGTCAAAGCCAGAACAAAATGTATAGAAATAACAGGGTTTACTGAAGCGTCTAAGGGGACTTGTCCTCACAGAGACAATGGAAATACTAGAAGTGATGTGATTTTCTGAAAAGTAAGAGAAATGACAATGTAAAATAATAGTGATGTTCTGATTGTGCAAAGTATAACCAACAATAATGAGCAATTGAAGTTACCGGAATAGGATGTATAAAAGAAGATAATTGATTTGGTATTAGGACAAATGATGCCCATAGGATATTGCTATAAATGATTGTATCTGTAGAGTAGTAAGAACTTTACGAAACAGTCCAATGAAGAGTTAGAGGACAAGTTTGTTTTTATGAAAACTGTTCAATTGATCACAACTTTTCTAACTGCAATGCGATTTACTTAACGGCAATAACAACACTGTTAAACGGTGACAATTATTATAGTAACAATAAGGTATGAGGAATGAGAGCAGAACAGCCAGCTAGGAAATAGTGAAGTAATTAAAAACTGGTAACAGTGGGATTATTACCGGCAATTACCTTCTGTAAAGCTATGAAAGGAATACAATATCTTCGATTGCTATGCAGGAAAAGAAACTTAGAATTGTTACACAATTACTTCTACGATATGCACTGACAATGATAACTTTATGAATTGTAAATTAAAGGACACGAGTTCCTCAAGTAATTATTGAAGATAATAGGAGAACTTATATATTAAAAGAGTGAAAAATATATCTTGAACAAGTCCTAACAATTGGCTTTGTATCTAAAAGCTAATTTTTAGGGTTTGTAGCTAAAATCACCGTATGATTACTTGACTGAGTCGAGAAAGAATGGAAAAGTCGCTAGTAACCCTTCAATGCAGATAAACCCGGTAGATATCAATAATTTTTCAAGAAATAATAAAAGTACCCGAATAGGAGTCAAACCAAACTAGTGTAAAGGTATGAATGGAGTAAGTTCTGACAAGAGTTCAAAGTTATGGCAGAAATTTACCTGATATATAGCAAATAGAACGAGCCAAAGGGGCTTAATTTCAGAAAGAAAACCCAGAATTTCAAAGGTCACGCAAATACTACGCAACTAAACTACGGTAAACAGAACGAAATTTATACTTAGATAAAGCACAAGATCAACCAAAAACACTGCAGAAATACCAGGAGTTTATCAAGCAGTGCTAATGACAAAAGAATAGTACGATAATCTAACATGCAATCCTTCAAATGGCTGTAGTTTTTAGTTTTGACACCGACACTCGTAAGTATTAATCGACTATTTGATGAATAATTATTCAACAAAATAAAAAGCGTGATATACATTGAACACTACTATAATAGGCGCTGAAATGTCTAAAATAATAGGGTTCAATTGAACTACCTTTTATTTTGTTCTTGGCGCAAGAACAAGCACCGACACCGACAAAGAATGACCAAGTCCTCCGGGAGCAAATCAATGCCAATGCAAGCGCTTGTTTTGAATAAATATTGATGTATAACTAATTCATACAATTCCAAAGATTACCACAGTAGGAAAATGAAGAGTGTAGTTTTCAATTTACTTCCTATGAGGCGAATAAACTTGGAAGTAAATGAAGAAATAGCGAGCAAAGTCGTGAGTCCAAGAACACGTGCGATCAGTAAGATAGAGAAATCTGAAGGACCGAAGAAACCGCAGGAAGCAAAGGAACAAAATGGTGCTCGCTGGGATTTGATACAACTTGTTCTTGTGAGATATTACATTAACCCATGATAAGTAATATATTTTTGCTTGACTTATTTAAGTCCTTGTTCACTGAGAAATCTCGGGTTTCTCACAAAGATATTGTGGCTTTTTAACAGTGGAAACTAAAGTCTTAATGCAGCACAACAGTTTTGCCCATATCGTAAACATTATTATTGCTTATATTACAGTAAACTGATTCTCACAGTTTACATAATTATAGAAATAATTAGTAATTTAAAAACACATGTAAGATGATCCAACTTAAAAGTCTACAATATAAATTGTGCTGTAAAAGGTTATCAAATTTATAAGAACACATTAAGCTAAAGAATAAAAGTTGGTAAGTATTCAGAACATAATTGCTTACATTACAGTAAACTGTTTCTGACTGTGAACCAAACTATAAGCAAATGATCGAAACTTTTAAAAGTCATGCCTCATAATGGTAGTTGAAACCATAGAACATAAAATGAATTGTAAATATTTGTCATAATTGCAAGTGGATATATGGAACAACTCAAGTTTGCTAACCATTTACTTGTGTTTTTCTTTGCAACCTTCATTGAACAATGTTTGACCTATATTGATAAAGATGGACAAGTGGATTTTTCCCCATATTAAAATACATTGAAGTAAAGAATAAAACTTTGACCAAATTTTTGAACAATATTAATTATATAATTTCAGCCAGAAGTAAATACCTCCATGTAAAGATAAACCTGTATGATTCCTTGCTTGAGTACTTACAGACCATTTGAGAGGTTACAATAAAGAATAAATAAGGTATTTTGGTATAAATGAAAAGCTGCTGAATGGAAGCTTCGAATACTGTTCAAGTGACTGTAGTTATGGTTTATGACTCACTATTTCAACAACCATTATTGATGAAGTAAATGTAATAATCCCTATATATATAAATATTATGAAGATAATACCTCTACATATAGATATTGTAATAAGGTTGAAAATATTGTTAAATGTAATGTAGATAAATAAAAGTGACTGAAAGTATATTTACAGTAATTAGATAAACAATAAAATACAGTAATGCTTTAAACAGCAGCCAGAATTAAATATGCCTTTGTAAAGTTAGTTGTATGATTCATTGCTTGAGACCTTACATACTCTTTTGAAGGTTACAATAAAGCATAAAAAAGGCATTTTGGTCTAAATGAAAAGCTACAAACTGCAAGCTTGAAATATTATTCAGGTGACTTCAGTTGTGCTTTAGTACTTACCCTCAGACCAAACATTATTGCTAAACTCAATGTAATAATCCCTATATGTATAAATATTGTGAATATAATAGCTCTAAATATAGGTATTGTAATAAGGTTGAAAGTATTAAATGTGATATAGATAAATAAAAGTGACTGAAACAATATTTACTGTCATTAGATAAACAATGAAATACAGTAGTGATTGGAACTGAAGCCTAAATTAAATATAGCTTTGTAAATTTAAAATTATATGATTCATTGCTTGAGACCTTACACACTCCTTTGAAGTTTATGATAATGAATAAAAAAGGTATTTTGGTATAAATGAGAAGCTACAGAATGCAACCTTGAAATATCATTCAGGTGACTGTAGTTGTGCTTTATTACTTATCATTACACTAACTATTATTGCTGAAGTACATGTAATAATCCCTGTATATATAAATATCACTTTGTAAAGTTAAAGTTGTATGATTCATTGCTTGTAACATTACACACTCTTCTGAAGGTTATGATAAAGAATTAAACAGGTATTTTTGCATAAATGAAAAGCTACAGAATGCAATCTTGAAATATCACACATGTGCCTTCAGTTGTGCTTTATTACTTACACTCAGACCAAGCATTATTGCTCAAAGAAATGTAGTAAAGCCTATGTGTAAGTAATGTTAATATAATAGCTCATATTGATACTGTAGTAAGTTTAGCATTCCTAGTAAAGGTAATATACATAAACAAAATTGTCCGAAAGCATATTTACATTTGTTAGATCAGGTAGGAAATAGGGTAGTTCCTTATCAATTGAAAATGAACGACAATTGGAAAGGAGTGAATGTGAATAGTAAAATAAATCTCTCAGCAACCAACATGATGTTGGACACGGAAGAGCCCAGTGGAAAACCATCACAGGCCACGTAAAATGACAGAAATAATTGCATTAAACTACAAAGATAGCAAACATATATACTTCTATGTATCCATGTAAAAGCCGTAATGGCTTGTTGCCATGTTATACTTTTGTTGGTGCAACAAACTTTGGGAGAAATTGACATATGGATATCACTAATTTATTCAAAATGGCGACGATGTCAACAAGCCGAAGTATTGCGCTCTGAAAGCAGTATTTTGAAAACTTAAGGAAGTAGATGAAGAGAAAGAAATTTCAGACCATTGAAAGTGATCCTTTTACTTGATATTTTGATAAAATATACATGCAAGCAAGTGACGTAAAATCCATGTAATTCGATTTAGAAACAAGACAGTTAAAGATGTCCACCATAGAGTAATTATGATTAAATTTCGATCTTCAACTTCAAATATCTCGAAACCTGCTTGTTACAACTTTATAATATTCGCACAAGATATTCTCCTTAGGGTGTGCTATGAAAAACATCAGAAAAGATACAATAACTATATGAAATAATATGTCATAGTGTCTCTTCTACAGAGGAGATTTTTAGCCATGATTTTCAAACTTCCTATCAAAGTCAATGATAAACCCTAACGATGATGGCATAATAACTGGCTTGTGGCAGACAAGCGTTCATAGACACATTGCTTTTTGATTCTTTGATGTTGGCTCTTCCTATCGTTGCAAAGCAGAATTCACCAAGTGTGAGATTGTTCACCTTCCAATAGGAAACATGAGATAGGTTAGTTTCCCCTTACTGTTGAAGTGTTGTTGCAATAGTAATTCTGCTCAGTATGAGAGGAAGTGCAGATTCAGACAATTGGCATTTGCACTTGGCTGAAAAGCCAATGATGCGAAGCTACCATCTGTTGGATTATGACTGAACGCCTCTAAGTCAGAATCCGTGCTAGAAAGCAACGATTCATTCCTCTGGACAATCTTAGGCGAACAATATTTTGCAGATGACTGAAATAAAGAATGGGGTACTGTAAGCAGTAGAAACTAGCCTTGTTGCTAAGATCTGTTGAGATTAAGCCCTTGTTCTAAGATTTGTTCCTCTTTTTTGTTTTTTTTAAAGCATTATCACATCCTCTGTAATGGTTGGGGAGTGATTTTGCTTGCAAAGGGGCACGTACCAGAAACCATCGCCAGCTGACTGTTGGGAAAAGGTGTAGGAGGAAACAAACTGCAAGGGTTGGGGAAAAAAGCAACACCATAAAACATGATGGTGAAATTTGGATTTGATAGCAAAAAGCAGGCTTTCCGATCATGAATTAACAAGTTTCTCCCTCTTTGAATTTGTCTCCTGTTATGGGTAAGGCACCTGAAGGTTGGGATCATGTCCACTGTATTTTTGTTTATGATATTCTGACACTGTGCAAATCAACTGAAAAATGTTGTTGACTCGAGTGGGATTTGAACTTACACCTTCAGGATACCGGTCCACCACTGTACCTGTTGAGCTGTCAAGTCCACAGGAATTCAAGGCGAGGTTTATCCAGTGCATTCGAGAAAGCTAGCATCGATCATATTTTGTTTGCAATTTCTCAAGTTGCCCAAGATATCCGTGGCAGCACCAAGTGGTGTTGTGGTAGTCTTAGGGCGGCACAAATAGTCGGGGGATGTTTTGGACTTGTTAAAAATTAACCATCTCCTTGTCAATTATTACAATGGAAAAATTGTTCAGAAACTGGATGTGAGGTTTATCCAGTGCATTCGAGAATATTAGTGTCAATCATACTGTGTTTGCAATTTCTGAAGTTGCCAAAGATATCGGTGGCAGCAGCAATAGGAGTTGGGGTATTGTTAAGGTGGCACAAAGTGTCAGAGGTTGTTCTGGACTTGTACAAAATGAACCATCTTCTTTTCAGTTATTACAGTGGAAAAATTTAGGCTATTAATCGTAGGAGACTGTGTTGGTGGGTGCTGAGTGAGGAGCTGATGGCATCTGGGTTGGTGAAGTTGCACCGTTGAAGTGAGTGTGTTTGCTAGTGCTATGATGTGCTAAGCGATCATGTTTGCTTCAAAATGCAGCTGGATCAAGTCCGAGCCTGTCCCAATGGGTGCAGTTGCAAGGCCATGATGCTTTGGCCAAACAGGTCTCTCCTTGGTTTTGATGGTACGTGGCCTGCTGAACTGTGTTGGGAGAGGGGTGCTTTGCTTGTTATTCATTCCACAGTCCTTTTTTGGCAGTTGTGCACAAAATGTCGGTTGCAGTTTGGCATCTGAAAGTGCTGCGAATGCTTTGCAACAGTTTGTTGAACAACATTTAATTGCAAGCGTTTTGAAGCTATATGCTTGCTGTTCAGGCAGAAGCAGGTGACATGACCATTTGCTGTGTAGTGGCTTTCCTTGGTCACCTAGGTCTTGCCAAGAGAAATGTCTAAGGATGTGGCAAAGAGAGGCATGCCATGCGGTCGGTTGCTGCTCGACCTGTCGCCGGCACACGGTCATGTATGAGGAAACTGTGTTTTCTATAAAAACAGTTTAGCTGGTCATCAAAAACTACAAGAGGCTCTTCACAGTGTTTCTACTCGTTTGTTCGACAGATAACTGCTTGATCCTGCCAGTAACATATGCTTGTCTCAAAGATTAAGCCATGCATGTCTAAGTATGAGCACTTGTACTGTGAAACTGCGAATGGCTCATTAAATTAGTTATCGTTTATTTGATTGTACCCTTACTACTTGGATAACTGTAGTAATTCTAGAGCTAATACATGCGAAAAGTTCCAACTTCTGGAAGGGATGTATTTAGAAAATTAAAAAGGAATGCAGGTTTACACCCGGATTTTTGGTGATTCATAATAACTCTTCAAACCACGTGGCCTTATGTGCCGGCGCTGTTTCATTCAAATTTCTGCCCTATCAACTGTCGATGGTAAGGTAGTGGCTTACCATGGTTGCAATGGGTGACAGAGAATTAAGGTTTGATTCCAGAGAGGGGAGCCTGAGAAACGGCTACCACATCCAAGGAGGGCAGCAGGCATGCAAATTACCCAATCCTGACACAGGGAGGTAGTGATGAAAAATAACAATTCAGGGCTTTTTATGTCTTGTAATTGAAATGAGTACAATTTAAATCTCTTTACGAGGAACAATTGGAGACAAAGTCTGGTGCCAGCAGCCGCGGTAATTCCAGCTCCAATAACGTATACTAAAGTTGTAGTTAAAAAGCTCGTAGTTGGATTTCGGGGCAGCACGGTTGCTCAGCCACAAGGCATGTTACTTGCCATGCTCTTCTTTGGCAAGACTATGTGGGCTCTTAATTGAGTGTGGGTAGGATTTGCGACATTTACTTTGAAAAAATTAGAGTGTTCAAAGCAGGCTTGTGCTTGAATACATAAGCATGGAATAATGGAATAGGACTTTAGTTCTATTTTGTTGGTTTCTAGAACCAAAGTAATGATTTATAGGGACAGTTGGGGGCATTTGTATTTCATTGTCAGACGTTAAATTTGTTTGATTTACCAAAGACAAATTAATGCAAAAGCATTTGCCAAGAATGTTTTCATTAATCAAGAATGAAAGTTAGAGGATCTAAGACAATCAGATACTGCCCTATTTCTAACCATAAATGATGCCAACTAGGGATAAGCAGGTGTTATTGTATGACCCTGTTGGCACCTTATGGGAAACCAAAGTTTTTGGGTTCTGGGGGATGTATGGTTGCAAAACTAAAACTTAAAGAAGTTGATGGAAGGGCACCAGCAGGAGTGGAGCCTGCAGCTTAATTTGACTCAACAAGGGAAAACCCACCAGGTCCATGCGTAGTAAGGATTGACAGATGGAGAGCTTTTTCTTGATTCTATGAGTGGTGGTGCATGGCTGTTCTTAGTCTGGTTAATACCGTTAACAAACAAGACCTTGATGTACTAAATAGTCAGACAAATCATCCTCAACTTCTTAGAGGGACTGTTGGTGTTCAACCAAAGTCAGGAAGGCAATAACAGGTCTGTGACACTCTTAGATGTCCTGGGCCACATGCGTGCTACACTGACGATGGCAGCGAGTCGCTCCTTCACTGAAAGGTGTGGGTAATCTTGTGAATCATTGTTGTGCTGGGGATAGATCATTGTAATTTTTTATCTTGAACAAGGAATTCCTAGTAAGTGCGCGTCATCAGATCGTGTTGATTACGTCCCTGCCCTTTGTACACACCGCCCGTCGCTACTACCGCTTGAATGGTTTAGTGAGACCTCTGGATTGGCACTGTTGGATTTGTGAGACTCTGACAGAGGCCAAGAAGTTGGTCAAAGTTGATCATTTAGAGGAAGTAAAAGTTGTAACAAGGCTTCCGTAGGTGAATCTGTGGCAGGATCATCACCGATCTTCATACAAAAAGAAGTGCAAGAATTACCTCGCTGCTTACTCTGTGAACCTGTACCAGACCGCATGTGTCAAAGCCTGGTCTTCGTTAAATGGGTGGATGTTTTGTGCATTGCCCGGCCCCCCATTTGTTTTTGTTTTCTTATCTCTTGCACGTATTGTTTTTGTTGTTTTGACTTTGTCAGAATTTCGAAAATGAGAAGACAACTGTTAACAGTGGATCTCTAGAATTGTGCATAAAGGAAGAATGGAGCCAGTTACAATAAGTAGTGTGAATTGCAGAATTAAATTATTTATCGAATCTTGGAATGCAAATGGTGCTCTTGGTCTACCAGGAGCATGTCTGTTTGAGTGTTGGTTTCAAAAGCAAAAAATCGTGCTTGTTTTGCAAGGCATTCAGACTTCACGGTTTTGCAACCATGTTTCTCAAAATCCAGCAGGAATCGAGAGTCACAAGTGATTCACGAAGCAAAAATATTTTATGACTTTGTGATCACTGTCAACCTAGCCACTTCCCACCCTGTTGCTCTCCATCAGCTTCTTGAGCTCAGATCAGTCAGGATTACCCGCTGAATTTAAGCATATTACTAAGCAGAGAAAGAGAAACTAACAAGGATTCCCCCAGTAATGATGAATAACGAGGGAACAGCTCAAATTGAAATCTCCATTGTTTTCAACTGCAAATTGTAGTTTTGAGAAGTACTTTCCAGATGAATTGACCTCGCCTAAGTTGCTTGGAATAGCATGTCATAGAGGGTGACAACCCTGTACGTGGGAAGGTTCGATTGTCGGCGATGCACTTTCCAAGAGTCAGGTTGTTTGGGATTGCAGCCCAAAATGGGCAGTAAACTCTATCTAAAGCTAAATACAAGCACAAGACCAATAGGGAACAAGTACCCTGAGGGAAAGATGAAAAGGACTTTGAAAACAGAGTTAAAAAGTACGTGAAACCATGAAAGGGAAGAGAATAAAGTTACAAATCACAAGCCTCTTTTAGCCATTTACAGAAACGCCAACTGGAAGCCACCAGCATGCGTTGAGAGATAGGCACTCTGACTGCAGTCCTACCAGATAACCGTGCACTACAGAAAAGGCAAAGGAAACCCTGCCGACTATGTGTTGAGGCACCCATTGAGACACATACAACCCGTTACCAGACAGGAAAAGATTGCTGAAGAATACATCAACTACATTGCCACCACTTCAGCTCCGACTGCACTCACTCTGAACACTATCACAGAAGCCACAACACGTAACCTGACTCTTCAAGCAGTTATGGAGGCATTGCAAACAGGCAAGTGACATGAATCAGCCAAGTATCCCAAGGTTGAACGCCTCAAAGAGGAGCTGGCCATTGGAACAACAACACAGATCATTCGAGGAACGAAATTGGTGATCCCAAAAGAGCTACAGCATCATGTCATAGACCTGGCCAATGAAGGTCACCAAGGGATTATGAGGACCAAGGCATTATTGAGAGAAAAAGCATGGTTTCCGAGAATCAACCAGCTAGTAGAAGAATGTGTGAAATCCTGCCTTGCGTGTCAAATAGCAGAACTGGAGACATCATGTGAGCCTCTGCAAATGTCCCCCTTACCTGATCAAGTGTGGCAAGAGATCAGCATCAACTTTGCAGGACTATCAACAGGTTACTGTCCAAAAACATTGTGCAAACTTTGCTTCTTTGCCATTTTCACAACTTTGCTCAATTCACTTCGAAGATTCAGCATTTACAGTAATAGCACGAATAGAAGAATTGTTGGGCATGAGAAGGAGACTGTGCGAAAATGCTATACCAACTGTGGATAGGATTACTGGGGTTCCAGGTTGTTCACGAGAAAAGACATCAGACCATGAATGCAGACGGGTACATTTCTTAAACCTCATGTGAATAAATACTTTTTTCCTACATAGTTACAAAAATTTGATCTTTATACTAAATTAATGTCGTTTCCAACAGATTTTACATCGCACATCGGGTGTAACGATAAGGAGAGAAGTTACGTCAGATGTAATGACTAGATGAAGGCCAGAACAATAGGTAGTAGAGAGTGAAGAAAAGTCAAATGCAAGTCAACATACTGAAGTATTGACTGATAAGCCTTGTGAAAACTAAAAAGTCCTCAAAATAAAAGTGATCCAGCTTCAAAAAAAAGTTCATTGGTTGAAAAGATTGAAGAGTACCCTTCCTGAAAAAATAAAACAGGCAAGAACTGTCTAAAATTTTTCAAGATTGGTATTTTAGTAAGTGAGCATGAAATTTATATATGGTGCACTTCCTGAGAAAAAGCTAACTAGCTTGATGTTCTTTATGGCACAGGGTTTGCATTCCTCATCAGAAGAAGAGGAAGAAGAAAATGAAACAAACACAAGTCAAACTGGTGGTGACCTTGATGAATTGGATGTTTTTGATGCTTGTGAATCTGTTGATGGTGACAGCGATATGAATTGGAAATTTTCTGAAGAGTCCTCTGAGCCAGATGAAGGCACTTCGACCAACACTGTAAAGTAAGCACGTTTAAAGTAATATAATATCAGTAAACATTTTATTTAAAAAAAATGTTAGTTATTAATGTTGTGTGACTGCTCATTTCTTATAGATTAGAAACTCCTTATATTGTTTTTCATCTTTGAAATTTGTAGCATTGTACCTGGGACAGCACCATGTGATGAACCAAAGTTTGTTTTTTTATGGAATGTTGATGTCCTTGTTTAGTCTAATCTGTTTCAACTGCAAAATGCCTAAGCCAAGAGTAGAAATCAAGGGAAATGGCTCGATGGCAAAAGTGAAGTATGACCATGCTGCTGTTCAACCATATGGGTTTCTGTTCAATTTCAATAAGGACATACTTCATCAGACAAAGTTCCTATTTCCATCTGTTTTGCTACACTGGGAAAAGTTTTGCAGAGCTTTTATTGAGCAGATCCAGAGTGTAAAGAATGCAACATGGTGTGGTGATAGGCACTTTAACTCAATGGGGCATAACGCTAAATATGGTGTCTACACTACGTTTTGTAACACCATCTCTAAAATTGTTCATTTTGATCTTAGACAGGCAAATTACAATTTTTCAGATTATATTTTATGCTAAAGAATGTGTAGAATCTTTGTTAGTCTCTGCTATGTGGTACTGTTTTTAATCTTACCGAGTTTCATAGCTGCTAAATTCCTCTTATTTTGCTTAGATGTAATTATATATTTTATCTCTTTTCAGTCAAACCAGTCAGGCAGTAGCAATGCCATGGAATTGGATGGTGCCCAGCACTGCTTCATGTTTCTGAAAGAAGGACTACAGATTCCTATTTTCATCAGTGACCATCACAAGGGAATTACCAAATGGATATGTACAAGTGAAAGAGGAACAAAACATTTTAATGATTTATAGCAGGTATCAAAAGGACTTTCCAAAAAGATTAGGAAAGCCAGCAAAGAGAATGGATGTGGAATATTGAATAGTTGGATGAAAGGCATCAGGAACCACTTGCATTGGAGGGTTATGGCGAGATGATAGTGGCAAAATGGAAATCTTTTGTGAGACATGTGACCAACAAGCATGATGATCACCCAGATCAGCTGTTCAAAGCATGTGCCCATGGTGAGCTTGAGGAATGTTTATGTTTTCCAGTTGGTAAGTTCTTTTCAGTTGTTAGATACATTTTTCATTTTCTCTAACATCAGAACATTGTGAAATTTAGTATTAAATTACATGTGTATGTATATGAGAAAACAAAGCATTTCATTCTTCTAATGATAACTACATTTGTTGTTTTTAAACAGATACAAAAGCATATCACCAGCTCTCTGCAATTTTGCTCGAGAAAAGAATTCTAAATGACATTTCAAACCTATCATCAGAAGCCCAAACAAGCTGCCTTGAGGGGTTCCACTCAACATTCATTGGATTGGAACATATTGCTGGTAAATAAAACATATTCCGAAGAATAAAGTCATGTTGAGAACTCAAGATATGAGTCAATGCAAGATAAAACTATTGTTGAAACTGTGATATTTCGACTTTATTCCAAAGTCATCTTCTGTCTGAAGATGACTTTGCTGGTAAATTTTCAGATTTTGTTTGTAGGGTAGAGGCAGTACATTTTGTTGAAGCCAATGAAAGCGTTTGAAAATGAATATCATGTTTCCATCAAGCTATACCTTTGTCCATTTATGGCAGTCAAAATTTAAATGGCCTGATTTTTTTCCCCATTACTGTTTCTTCAATTATACAATTCTTTCAACCTGACAACTTTTATTTAGGACTGCAACTGCATGCCTTCACTTCAATGAAAATCTTCAGAGAGAACCAAAAATATAACAATAAATGGAAGGACTTATTTCAGTGTTACCTATCTGAAGTTTAAACTTGGTGAAGAAGTTGTCAGAAAAGTTGCATCACTGCCATCATACAGTGAGTAAAATGAAATAAATGGGGTTAACATTAGATGCTCAAGCATCATCTTGTTTTGTCAGCCATTGAAATAACAAAATGAATTTCAAATTTATGCTTTCAGGTTATATCAATGAAATTAAAAAGGTTTTCTTGGAAACCTCACCAAAAATGTTGGGTACAGTGTTGGCTAGGTACAAGGACAATGTCCCAGAACCTTCAAGAGGCAGTCCGCCAAAGAACTGACCACTCAAATTTCGTGACATCACAGAATTTCCTGAAACTTTCTATGTGAAACAAGTAACTTATATAATGAATACAAATTGTAATAGTTTTTAGTTCAAACTTTTTTTTAATTTTTCTAGCGACCTTTTTCCGACTCAGTCAAGGAAGCATAAAATAACGTTTTTCAATGATGAAATTTGTATCTACTTTCAAAAGCCCTAAAACTGCGTGAATTTATCTGAACTTACTCAAACTTGCTGATTTTTTTAATTCATGTTAGGATAACGTTTTGAAATAAAAATTGTTTAAATGTAGTAAAATTTCAATATTTGTCGGGTTTTTGAATAGAAGTCATTGACAGCTAATTCACAATACCTCAGAGATGACCGACTGTAAAATTCCTTTTTCTCAAAAGTGCATCATAATCTCAAATCCATTATATCTCCAACATTCAAGAATAATATTTTTGGGCAAAGTGTATTTTGCGAAATGGTGACATGATAAATGTTGACTATTTTGACATTTTAAAGTAAAATGCAAGTTCTTTTACTTACCCTGTTGAGGTGAAGTTTTGGCTGCAGACAGCTTGAAAAGTAGAAAAACACAAAATACACTATAAATACATTTAAGTGAATGTGTGACAGGTTCGAAATAATAGGAATTTTTGGTTTTAGCAAAGTATATGTTCGCACGTAAAATTGGCCTGACATTTTTGAATTGCTAATTAGATGAGAATATGAGCTGTCAGAAAGGAATTTCTAAAGAACACAAATTCATCAGTTTAAGATTATTTTATTAGTAACTTTAAATAAGAATGTAATGGTTGCTTGCCTATTTTAACGTTTTAACAGAAATTATATACAAAAAAAATTTATCTCAAGTTTGTAAGTTGCGTGACAGTGGTCTTAAAATTGTATAGAAAAAGTGTAAAAGCAGACATGATATTATTGATATTAAGTTGCTTTAATCGATTCTGATTACTAAATGCCACAAGTCTTTACATGTAATTTTGGGCGCAATTCAATGAATGGAAGTAGATTATGAGAACTATAGATTACTACATGCATGATATTTCATGTGATTACAGATATCATAATGAACCAGCTAATTACCGTACTATGATTAGTACTTCGATGAAAATAACAAAAGTCAACAAGCAAACAATATTACTTGGTTTTCTTTTGCTAGTTTTCTTTTTTCAGTTATGACTGTTTCGGCTACTTGTCAAGGCAAGAACTAAATCACTCAAATCGAGAACACTTGCAGGATGCCAAAAATGTAAACAGCTTGCCAAGCAAGTCTTTCTTTCGATCTCTTGAAGCAAAGTAAACATCAAAATAGCGAAGTATTTCTTTCAGCATAGCTACACTGAACTTCTGAAGTTCACCATCAAGCAAACAGTCACACAGACAATATGTATCAAACCAAATACGGTGTTTGGGGCCAAGTTCTGCCGCAACCTCATCCAGTAGCCTCACCCTGTCCTCTTCCTCAGCTTCTCCATTTGCTTCTTCTAGGTATTCGAGGTCTAGCTCTTTGTTGTTCTGTTTTCTTCTGGCAGAGGCTAGTCGAGAGAAGAAACCTTGGACTTGACTCTTTTTAAGCCATTCACCGTGACCAAAAACCCGAGACCCATCTGGTGTCCTAGCAGTTCGCATATCAGTTGTGACTTGTTCAGGGTCTGATTTCTTCCCTGTCCACTCGCCAATGTCGAATCATTTTGTTAAATAATCTTTAACATTCGCAGAAAACCGAACTGTTCCTGCCTTAGTCTTGTGCAGTGCCCATCAACTCTCCAAATCACAGCTTTTCTCTGCTTGTTTTCTGGATGGGTGACAAGGCAATTTGGCACAAGCACTAGAATCTTGTGAGGATATGTCGACTGATTGAAATTTTGCTGCCCATCCATGCCTCAGGTTATTTTAGATTGTATGGTTTTCTTTAGTCTTCTCTGTGACGTGATCACCAAAGTCCAAGTGACTTTGAAGCTTGCTGAATGATTTAATCACCATGTTGCATCCAGGCTCAGAGCAGTGGAAAAGGCCTTCTTGTTGCACTTCATTTTCATTTGTATTTGTTTTGTATGTCCTTGCACTTTTGAATGGCAAAAGATCTTCATGAATGTTCAGACAGGGTGAGACTTGTTTTTTGGAGATTAGATCCTTGAATTGGATCAACTTTCCGGGTCTGATTCCATACGCCCTCCATAGACACACTCCTTTCTTTTCAAACTTGAAATTGTGATATCTACTGAAGCTGTCTATCATCTTAACTTCCAACGTTTGCTTGGTCTTATCAATTGTACAGACACATGCTGAAGTGCGACAAACTAATCTTTGTGTTAGCACTGTGTGCATGTCATGTGCACTTATGACATCGTGTCCTTCATTGGAATATCTGCAGATAGACGACTTCATTGGACATAAGATTCTATCACAGATACCTTTACCATGTTGCAGCTTAGAGAAGTCGTAGCCAGTTACCTCGATTCCAATTGCTTGTGCAATATCCCTTACTGACACGATTAGATAATTCTTGTGGTAGCAACCAGCTTCATCACTTCTTAACTGGACTTTACTTATGTCAGGCTTTTCACTGTTGAGTCTCTTTAATGTGTTTTTCATAATTGAGAGGACAGCAAACCAGTCTTGTTTGCATGCATCTAGCAAATGGGTGTATGTTTGACTGTCCAGATCACCAGTATCTTTATTCACTGTGATTACCACAGATACATGCCAACTTAGCCCTTGCTTTCCGAACCAGTTGGATTGTTTTTCCCAATACTATTCTAATATTCTCCTCTGTCTCTTACTAGAAGTGGCATTTTCTGATTCAATCAAAATCCTAACTATCAACAGACTGACTTAACAATTCAACTATGACGAACAGAAGAAAACATATTGGAGGACAGAGGAAGTTGCAATGGTGAATGAGAAATGTGATGAAACTTATTTACAGAAAATGAAGATGATATAAATTGAAATAAAAAAAAAAAATAAGGACCGAAGAATTTGAAGAATGAACTTGCATAGTCCTGGTTTGTGTGAGGACAATTCACAACAATGTACAGTTCAAGAAGATGTAGAGAAATTGTGCAGTCAAGACAGTACAAGCAATACAAATTTGTATCCAACATGTTTTGCGATGGATGTGGACATTTCAAAACACATCGAATAACCAAAGAGAGAGTTTCAGTTGTTGAAAAAAAATCTTATAGCTCTGAATTGTTTACATAAAAAAAATGTCTAAATTTGTCCCATTATAAACCTACATGGGATGCTGACAGAAAGAGATTCTGACCTAACTCTGACCTTCTTGAAATGTCTCCTGATCTAAATGTGGTCGTATCATCTTGCGATTGCATAACTCACTAAATCTCCAAGGAGCAGTGGTCCATTCAATGCTTCTGACTCGCTCTTAGTAAGAAACAAAACAAAAAATAAATTTTATTGTAGATGTTTGCTAAAGAATATATAAATATGATGAAAAATGCTATTGCTGATTTTCACCCAATGAGATGTTTGAGTAAGAGAAGGTGGAATTATCTGGGAAATCGAGTTAATAGATGGAAAAAGGGAATGCAAGTCAGACAAGGAAAAATGATTAAAATGAAAATATTTTAATAAAGTTTGAATATAATACAATTGTTTGTAACATATTAACTTACATAATGATTAAACATTTGTTTTCAAAATTTGCTGTGTAACTTCCATATCTTTTTTGGTTGGGTAACCATATTTTGTCCAAACCGTCACTGAGTGTTTGGCCTTCCTCAACAAATTCTGGTTCATCTTTCTTTTTTTTATTATTTGCTGTTGTTTTTTCTGGAAAAAAAAGAATGTATATGAAACAACATGTGGACAAAAACTGTAAAGTTTTATAATCAAGATGCTGTTTATGGATTAAAAGCAAACCTGAGAAATGCTGAAAAATACCGATATAATGATAGAACAGATAAGGATGTTATAATCCAAGTTAGACTTATTCAACTGCAAATCTAACATTAACAACTGATAGGGTGCTACTTCTGAGTTCAGGGAGAGATCCGATTGTGGATTGTTTTCTGAAAGAACGTATTTTGGGAGATAATGAAGATGTGTCTGTTTTGTATCCTACAATAAATGGAGTGAAACAAAAATTTACTTTGTTTGATAATGATTATGATACAGCCACTTGACAATTGGTTAAAGATTTGACTATAAGAATACGATCTCATATTAGAGGAGTGGTTAAAGAAGAAGAACCTGATAGAACTAGTCCTTGCGGTTTGGTTGGAATTGAATTGTTTATAATTAATTATGAGACTTAAAATAAAAATAATGGAACTAAGATGAGAGATGTTAGAAAAAAAATGAAAAAATAATGGTAGGAGGTTGGTTCATTGGTGACATCTTGAAGTTAAGAAATGTTAATTATGAATTAAAATATAAGGATGACATTTTGATTGTACCTAGTGTTCAATTTATAGATGCTCATTCTAGTGAAGGGTATTATCAAATGAAAATGATAGCATTTGCTGATCGTGGATATTGTGAGTTTGAAATTCTGGCCACTTTTGTTAAGGGATTGTAATGAATATCAAGAAAATAATTACAAAAAGTGTGAAATTTTATCACAAGGATTCTGAAAGTGTTTATGAACCTCATTTGAGATCAAAATTGCTTAAATACATCAGATAGAGTAAAGATAAAGATACGGTGTGGTTGGGTTCTCCTTATGAAAGTCATATGCTACAGGATGTGGAATTTCACCATTCCTTTTTTTATTTTATTGGAGAGAAGATTTTGGGAGATGAAGATATTTCTAATTTATATGAAAGAATAAATGGAGTTGTACAAAGATTGACCTCGATCTAAATTATGATACAAATTTACAACGTGTGGTGAAAGATTTGCAGATAATGATATGATCAAATATTGGTGGAGAAGTTGAAAATAGGGAACCTAATAGGACAAAATCTTCTGGTTTGGTTGGAATTGAATTGTTCAAAATGAATTATTCATCTTATAGAAGAATGTTTATAAGAATAAATGATGTGAGAAGTCGAGATGAGAATATGTTTATTGGTGTGTTTGATGGCAATGTTTTGCAATTGACAGATATAAATTAAGAATTAAAATTTCAGGAAGATATTTTGATTTTACCACGTGTGGTTATGAAAGATGGACATGCTGCTGAGGGGTATTATACAGATAAAAAATTGTTTGCAATTGCAAAACAAGGATATGTAAATTTTGACATTGTTTTTTATTTTGGTGTAGGTTTATCATACAATATCGTACATAATATCATACAATTTGTATGATATAAATGGATATGTAATAATTGAAAATGAAAAACGTAATATATATATGGAATTAAAATATGAATAAATTACCTTTGCTTATAGAGAGATGTTCTTCTTCAGTTTCAATTGGTTCGTGAAAATTGTTTAGCAGTTCTTTGTGTATATTTTGAACCAAATCTTATAACCAACTCACTAAGTCTCTGATGTCTTCTTGAGTTTGATTTGGTTTGTATTCAAATAATAATTTTGTATAATTTTGTCTTTGATTCATTTTAGATTTTATTCTAAAAAAATGGGAAAAAAATATTGATGTTATATTAAAAGAATATAAAGAATTATGCAAGATTACAGAACAAGAAGCAGAATATACAAAACTGAGAGAAAAAAGTAATTGCAAATTATCTCAAAACATAAATTGGACATTGAAAAAAGTGTATTATCAAAATACTAATGGAAACAAACAATTTATTGGCGAATTTTGCATGAGTTCTCAAGATGTGAATTTTAAAATCTGATGCAAACTTGAACAATTTTGTTACATTAGTAATAAATATTACAAATTAAGTGAAATGTATGAAAAATTGAAGGAATAATTGTGAAGAAAGAGAGAAGAGTTACGTGTGATTGTACGACAAAAAAAAAATTATTAAATATATTAAGAAAAAACTTAATATGTGAAAACACCAAAGACATGAGAAGTTTAAGATTTCAACATTTGTAAAGTGAACTGCATGTTTATTAAAATTCATGAATATATAAATGATAGGTACTCAAAATTTGTGAATTTTGAGAGGTTATTAATAAATAATTTAAGTAGAATACTTAAAAAATATGAAATTTTAAGAGGTGTACTTATAGGATTAGTATATAATTACAAAATCATATGTAAAGCTTATAGAGGTTGAAACAGATTCGATAAGGAAGGTATGGATAAATTTAAAGTTAAATTGTTTTTTCCCGTTTTGTTAGAAAATTATCCTTATAATATAAATTTATGTATATTGTATTATGTTAGTTCTGCTTTCTATAAATTGAAACCCAAAAATTGTATATCAGTGAACCCAGCAGGACTTCAAATATCATTACAGATTTCAATGAAAGATATGATGGTTTAATTGTTAAAAGAAATAATATAAATGCTTGGTTAAAGTTTTCAACTGTTGGCATGATGTTCCTAATATGTTGGTTCATTTTATATATTACAAAATGAATGTGGGTTTTTGTATTTATGATTTTTGTTGTCGTTCAAATATTATAAATTGTCCTGCAGAATACTACCATAGAAAGTATATAAAGTCTTTGACACTTATTAATGAAAATTAATATATTCACAAATCATCATTTCCTATTGGGTTATGGAAATTGTTTTAATAATTTGTCTATTAAAAATATGATTGCACTTAGTCACCATTCCCAGTGGTTGAGTATATCGGCTGTTACTCCTTATTCTATTCTGTGTTTGAGAAAAAAGGTTAAAGAATTAAACTTGGAATGGTTTGAAGTTTTGAGAGCAACGAATAATAAATTCTTAAGAAGAACTATATTGGAAATATTTACATGCGATAAATGTTACCAATATTTCGATTCTTTTATGAATTATTTGTTTAATTAAGATTATAGCAGACATATTGAACATGTTGGTATTGTTTTGAATAATAAAATTGTTAATTATGTTGGAACAGTGCATGAGACAAAAGAAGTGGATCATATGAAATATATTCAATTACAAAATGTAGGATATATGAAGTATACTACAAATAGTAATAATTTTCATTTACACATTAAATTAGAAATGAATGAAAATAATTTGATTAAAAAGAAATTAATTGTAAATAACGTGACTTTTAAAATGACCAGATGTGGACATAAAGGTTATTTGGAAAATGAAATGGAAGATGTGGGAATTGAGGAAGTGAATATTGCATCTGTTAGTTTAAATACATCCAAAAGGAATATATTTTATGAAATAAGTTGGATTTAATTTTTTTAGAATGGAATCCGTTTATCAAAAAGTTAATGCTATATGTGTGCATACATTGCTGAGTTATGATGATTATAGTCAAATTCAAATCTGCTACGATAATACTAGGAAAAGGTTTAATCTCTACACAGCATATCCTGATGCAGAAGAAGGATCTCAATTTATAAGAGATATGTTTTGGAAATATCAAAATCCAATATTTCTAAACTCTGTCAATGTATTAAAAAAGTAATACGACAAAATGAAGGTGACAAAATTGTGATGGAAGTATCAAAAACAACCAAAGAATGCCTTGTTATCGAATCTCATGATACTCCTAAAAATTTGATTTTGGGTCATCAAAAGCATAGAAAAACTCCTCTGAGATTAAGTCTGATGAAATTTAACGAGAATTCTTCTGTATCAAGCAAAAGATCTACTTCATCAGAATCAGTTCTATGGGGAGAGTTTGAAAGATTTAGAAATTTTAATTTCAGAAAAGCAGACAGATTTGATATCATAAATCGCAACCTTAACTATTACATTGAAGAAATACATCAAATGGAGCAGGAAAATTTGGAAAATCGAGCTTCTTAATCGAATGATGTTGACTCTTCAAGTGGACAAAGGAAACAAGTTACAAGTATCGAAGAATATAATGACGATTATGATAATAATTAACTTGCAAAAGTTGATTTGATGGAAAAGTATGTTGAACAACATTTAGAATGTTTTATTTGTCAAGATTATATATTGATGAATTTATTGATAATGATAATAATTGTATTCCATGCGGTGTTAATTTCAAATTCGACAAGGTGATGATTCTGCGAGGATTTTATAATGCCAAAATGATTTGCTGATTCTTAAATAAACATGTGTTTCAATTTGGTTTAAATTTTTTTGTGGAAGGTTCCAGAACCACGTTGGTGAGTTTCAATATGTTTTTTGAATATTGGTTTTTACAAACAAAAAATCTTGCAGATGGGCATACCATCAATCACAAACCATTGAATCAATTTAAAAAATCAATTCAAAGCATCTACACTGACTATCCCATTTACTCTGTCAAAGTGAAATTAACTATAGGTCAAGCAGTTGCTTATTTTCCTAGGTTTTGACAATACAGGATTTGTGTTTGAACAACAAACTAGCAGAATGGTCAAAACCAAAGAAATTGAAATGATTAAAGGATCACATGTATTTGACAAAAGTACAGGTTTGAATTTTATATTTCTCGAATGCGATAAGATTAAAAACGTTATAGTAGGCTTCGAACGACGACAAACGATGTTAATTGCACCATTGAAATGGTATGATCCTCGTGATGATCACATGATAGAATCTTATTCACCAATCAATCATGAAAGAAAACTCGTATCCGGAATAATTCATAATTTATATTTTAAAGTATTAGATATAGACAAAAACAAAATCATATTTGATAGTGGGAAGATTCTTCTAAATGCAATGGTTTCCAAAGGAGTGAAAAATTGAATGGGAAAAAAAAATTATTTTGTGATGCCTGTTAGGAAATATTTGACTCTACAAGGAAGAGGAATTTTGGTAAATATATTTAATCAAATTGGATTGTGAAAAAAGAGGAAAAGATATATATGTTATCAATGATGTGGGCATCTCTTTAACCCAAAAACAAAAGCATGTGCAAAAGCTCTTCCAAAACAAGCAGAACATCGAATTATTCTGTGGGCTGCAAACAAATTTGTTTATAAATTTTTAACTTATTTAAATTATCACAGAACAGTATTTTTGATGTATGCTCGGAGAAAAAAGTGAAAGATTTCATTTCAACAAGGAGGAACTGCAATTTCTACTGTTAGACATGATTGGAGGAGATTTTTGGGATCATATCAACTTGGATCTGGTATAAGAAAAAGAAAAAAAATCCAAATATATCAAATATCAACACGGTGGTGCTTGTCCTTTACTTGGAATGGCTGGTAAGCTTGCAGGAAAAGCACTGCTAAATCTGGTGGCAAATAAAATTTTAAATTGAAAAATTATGATATCCATCAAACTTGAAGCAGAAAAAGGAAGACTGAAACGTAAATGTTTTGAAATTTCTGCCAGTATTTTAAACAGTACCACGCAAACATTACAGGAACACGTGTAAAAAATAAGACTCAAAGACTTCAAATCTTCTTACATTCAAGGTTTGTTCAAGTTGTATTGTAGACCTAAATTGGATTTTTCAAGAAATAATATTTTATCAAATAATTTAGAAAAAATGTGAAAATAAAAGTATATGGTAATTATAGGAATTTTCCACAAGATCCTAATTGCAAACAAGTATTTATATTTCAAAGAAACTTAATGTTGGTCATCGACGATAAAGATTCATTAGCATTTACAAACAAAGATGTCATATACAAAGTACTGAGTTATTTACTTAATATACCATTGGAAGTTTATAAAACTGTCCATTTTGAGTTGGAGTATGTAAACGGGGGATCTTTGCCTGGAAAAGAACAACTGGATCTAACGTATATATTATTATAAAATGAGTGATATTTATGAAAAAGCTTTGAAAGGTTATTACAAATGGCAAATTGTGAATGGAAGAAATTATCCATCAGGTCATGGTATTATATTGACTGCAGGCAAACCAGAACCACAAAGATGATAACATTACAAAATACTCCTTCTAAAACAATGTAGAAATACAATGGAGTTCCTGACAACAGATTGCTCATTATATATGATAAGATAAAAATTTCAAACAGATTTTGAAACAGCAGTGGAAAATCCGACGAAAAAGAAGAAATATTCTCCTGACGAAAATAATTTATCAAAATTAAAAAAAAACGATTCAGATAAATTACCAACACGTTTACCACATGACAAAAATTTATTTGAAACAATGCTCATTCTATGGAAATGAAAGTCCTGTTCCACTGAAGAAAGCAAAAATTTTAAATGAAAGAAATCAAGAACCAATAGCAGGACAACCCGAATTATTTCCAGATCCAATGACTATGTTCTCTCAACTTCCATATGACAATTCAATTGTGGAAAAAACTCTCGTTCACATAAAAGCAAGAGAAGATCCTGATTCTGACACTCATGTTTACCAGACCTTCTTTCATTGGTAATCTCTGGAAATTACAAGACAGTTACATGTCGGCAAAAATTTCCTTTAGGGTGGGCAATAATAACAATAAGTTGTCTGCTGGAACCATAGTGGATTACATACTTCAACCGCTAAATTGCTGGGTAAAAACATTGGAATTAAATCTAAACGACTTTGCCATGACGGTTGCTCATTCCAACAGTATGGAAGTTACAAATGCAATCAATCTTTTGATGGAAAAAAAGCCATGCATACTAACATGGCTGGAGTTACAACAAGGTGGTTGGACACTCCAGGCAAAATGAGTTACCTATTGGAAGTTACTGCAGACAACCATGGCGATAACACTAGAAAACCGATCACTGACAACATAGGTGCTAGCAAGCGACGATTAAGTGTGGTGAATGCCGAATAAATTATTGTCTCATTTTTTATGATGGAGATCAATACTTGACATCAAGCACAGATGTTTCTTTCAAGTGGAATAAAGATAGCAATCATAGATTACTAACAATGTCGGAACATAACTATAGTGGGACAGTATCTACATTCCATCACAGAACGAATAATGCATGTGGCAACAATGCAGGTGCCGGTCAATTAGGTGCAAATTTGGAAAAATTAGATGAAGTGAAAATAAAATTGGAAGAATTTTATTTATTTACACTTAAAATACATAACACTTAAAGCACAGATACAAACTAGCTTAAACAAAATGTTAGAAATGCATGGGGAAGTTTCACAAATATTTTTAAACGAAGTAAGAGTTACCACTCATCCTCACAATAGAGAAATGAGTTCTCTAAGCATTTCCAATGTTTTCAACGATCACATACCGTATTTATATCTATAATTTGCCAATCGGGATCCATTTGTTACCCAACCCATCATAACTGGGAAGGAATCGCTGATTTTTGTATTACGGTAAATGGACAGGAAAGAGGTCCTGCTATCACAAATTCGCAAGGTTATTTTCATTTAAGGAAACCATTACATTTAAATGATGATAAAGAATTACCATTAAATTATGATGATTATGCAAAAGAATATGCATACATTGCATATGAGATTCCTTCAACCAAAGATAGCAATTTAAAAGTTTTGCTTTTAAATAGCAAAACTCCTTTGTCTGTTAACATCACTTACATGGTGCTGGCAAATTGAAAAATCATAGGTTTTTTTACCCAGGCTTTTTCCATCAAGGTGCAAACTTTGGATTCATGACAATGTCTTACAAAGACGTAATGTATTGAAAATATGTTGAATTCATCAAAATCTACTAATACATTGATGTACTTAAACAGACCGACTTTTGTAAAATATCCATTTGAATTTAAATTACGTCAACTGAAAGTGATCAAAAGATATCAACCATTTCCAAAAAACGTTCGATCGTAAACACGAGTTATTAAGAAAGATCAAACATAAATTGTAAGTATTACTTAATTTCTTTTCTTGTAAATATTGATAAAGTATATTTTTTCATTCTTCAATCATTCTAGATTATATTTATGTTACCCAACAATGCAACCAAGAAGTTCTCAACATCATGGAATTTTGGAAAATAAATTCACGACTAAAAATATCAAAAAAAAAAAAAAAATGAATGAAATCAAAAAAGCAAAGAAGCATCAGTCAAATTCGAAAAGAAATTAAGAATTAGAAATTTCACATTCTGAAAATTACTCAGACTAACAACCAGAAGAAGAAGAACACCAAATAGAACAAGAAGACCATAATCAAACTTTAAAAAGGTCACCACCTTCTCGTGAAATTCAAAATTACCCATACAATTATATTGATTCAAGTAATTCTGAAAATGATAACTGTAGTAGTGATGCAGATCAAGCTGGCAAAACAGACACTGTGGCAAATTTGTGGTTCAAAATGTTTAATTTGGCAAGGAAATCATCTCATATTTTGCCTTCAAATTTTCAAAACAAAAACGATTTTCCAAATAAATTAATCCTATTTTTGAAAGTTAATCCCAACAAACAAGTTTTAATGTTAACAGACTCATTCAGAAATAAATTGATGAAATTATGCCAGTCAATTTTGAAGGAAGAAATACTTTTAGATATAAATTATATACAATGTATGCTACTATCCAAATTATCAAAAAGTAAAATGAAAAAACACGACGAGAAATTATGTTGAAAATTTTATTTTGTACAATTTATTGCATAAGGGTCTTAAATTTTTAAATAAATGTTTTTGATAATCAAATTAATTTTTTTCAGCCAAACAAAAAATGTCAGAAAATGTCAACAAATTACAACTAGTTAATCCTACAATTTTAAAAAATTTATTAAAGATGCTACAAGAAAATGCAACCGTACAAATATTAAAATCAAAACTAACCAACGAAAAACTTCATCTGGTCAATAAGGTTATAAATAGAATGAATAAATATGGAGCCAATGATCCAATGAGAAATGTAAATCAAGAAGCAGCAGAAGCAAGAGCAAAAACGTATTTATACTAATAACAAAGAAGTTCAGGAAATTCGGAACAAGATACTGAAGAAGCTGAACCACAAGGTCAAGACTGAGCACAACCAAAAAAAGAAAAAGAAAGATACGTCACATGAAAAGAACAATTATGAAAAGGAAGATTGATCCAAAAAGGAATAAAACCCACAAGATTGGGAGAATTCAAGTTTCCAAATGGAAGAAAATATGACATAAATTACAAAGATTTTGTTCACGATTTTGGCAAAGATTTAAAGAAAAATTCTTCTTATGTTTTACCTCAACATAAGATGAGAGATTTGCTAATTATTCTTAAGTAGTCTATAAAGTGGGGATTCTAGCGCATTTTCTGAATTTTAATGAGCTCTCAAAAATTGTATCAACTTCCAGCAATTGGTGATGACGTAATCGCCTGTCAATCATTTCTATGACGTCATCAAATTCCAAGAATTACTTCCGGTTTACAAAAACCTACCAAATCTAGTTCAAACCGGATTTTCAAATTTACCTAAATTTCTCACATTTGTCACATCAAAATCAAATTTCTCACATAATCAAATTTATCAAAATTTAACATTTTTGAAATTTTGAAAATTTCAAAAATGTGAAAATAATAAAATAAAGTTTATAATTTTTTATGGTTTGAATCCAAATATTTTTTCATATTCTTCAACCATGTTATTCATGTAATGACCAAATGCAAGTGTGTCTATTTTGTTTTCAAGTATTATTCGTTTGTCATCTTTTGCAGACAGCGCAATCTTTTCGACACTTTCAGTGTATAATTCATGGTTTCTGTGCCTTATTAAATTCATTTTTCTAACTTGTTCTTTTTCATTAAATAAGCAATCTTTATAATTTTGAAATGTTATTTCTTTTTTGATAATATTTTTCTTAACACCTTTACATTTTTTTTCTTCTTTTCCTTCGTTGTCTTCACCATCTTCACCGTTTCCACACATTTTGTAAGCATATAATTTTGCTCTCAAACCAACAAATTCTTCAATTTGTTTTCCACCACATTCATCTTTCATCATTCCAATTACTTTTTTGTTTAACCCAGTTTTAATTTAACTTTTATGTTCTTTTGGATAATTACTTGTATCAAACATATTTTTTACATCTGGTGAAATATCTTTATAAAAATCATCAGTTTTAATTTCATACATTAAACTATCAGTGTCGGTAAATAATAATGATGCATTTTCATTGTATTTTTTCTTAATATAATTATAATGAAAATCGTACATTAAAGTCTTACTAAGGTCCAATATACTCATTCCCAAATATATTGGTTTATCTAGTTTTAATTTTTGTTTTATACATATGAACCGCAATTAGGTTTTCAGAAAATATTGTTCTTTTGTTAAAATTACTTTTTGAAAATAATTTTAATGCTTTTTCTTTTCTATTTACTAATTGAATATTAACCCTGTTTCTTACATTTTCCATAGTTTTTCCAAATACAGAATTATTCATTAATTTGAAAAAATCTTTTTCAAAATCATTTTTTGCATTTGTTCTCAAATTTGTGTTCAAATCAATATATTTTTTCATAAAATCATCTTCAGTGAATTTTAGTAATTTTTAATCCTAACTTTTCATATAATTTCAAGTTTTCACAATGTAAAACATATTTTTCTTTGTTATTTAAATTTGGAATTAATTTTTCAACTTGACCAACCTTTAATCTTTCTGGTGCAAGAGGGTACTCATTGTGTGAATCATGTAAACGTTCAGGATATTCCAAATCAACTTCCAAAATGCAACTACCGGACCGAACTTCGTTCGCCGCTCCGCGGTCAGCTCCGCTGTTTCTCCAATTTTCTAACTCATTTTTATTCATCCATTTGAAATCTCTAACAGATAATTTTTTACTCATTGCCCAACCATATAAATTATTTGCATCCAAATATGGAAGATAAACACTATCTTCTTCAGAATTATATTTGTTTTGGACCTGCAGTCCTGAGCCCGAAGGGTGATCCATATATTTATTGTTTGCTTTTGCATGTCTTTTTACAATAGTTGAAATTCCACCTCTAATACCATTTTCAACCATTAGATACATTTGTGGGTCTAATAATAGTTCCAATTCTACTTTTGTAATTTTTAACATTGCATCCCATGCAAGACCAGGTGAAGTAAAATACCAAGCTGGGTCTAAATTATAATTTTCTTTACATACTTTTCTAAAATTCTCAAAAACATCAGCTAATAAAACTACATCGGTTTTCAAATACAAATCATGGTACTCTCTCATATTTTTAATATTAAATTTTTCCCAAACATTTTGTGCGTGTAAATAATCTTCTTCACTTATACTTTCATCATTTAAACTAGAATAAAATTTTTCAATATCAGGAAGTTTTTCTTCTTTTAATTTTTCAATGCTGTCAAACCATTCATATGGAAAAACACCTTTTCTAGTTAACAAGTTTCTTTGTTCTTCATTTTTAAAAAATTTTTTCAAAATATTCATTTCATTTTTATCTAAATTATTAACTAAATTTGCTAAACTAGTTTGCATAAATTTAAAACTATCAATAAATCTAATTTGTCTTTTTACCTCAATTTCTTTAATTTTATATCTTTTTTCGCCTGATTCACTTATTAAAGGAAATTCTTCACATTCAATAATATTTTCTTTACCACCGCGTGCGGCGCTGCTTCGCAGCGTTTGCATTTGTTTTTCAGTTACTATTTGTGATTTTTCAAATTTATCAACAATGAAATCTTTTGAAAAACTAATATATTTTTCTTCTGTGTTTGGAATACAATTTATTTCACCTTCTGAAACTCCAAGATTTTTAATAAACAAATGACTATCATAATTTTGAAGATTGTGAAATATAACTGGTATAAATTTTGGTTTTTTCATTTTTGAATTACAACTAACACAAGCAGCTCCACGATATTTTCCTGTGTAATGACAATGGTCTCTAACTTTTTCAATATTAATACATTTATCTGTATTTTTGTTTTCTACTTTTTCAATTTTTCCAAATTTGGTTCCACAAGCATAACAATTTTCAGCTAATCTAAAATCTACTTTATCCTTTTCACTTAATATTATCTTTTTTGGAAATTTAAATTTTTCATGTATTTTTTTAATATCATTTTCTAAACTTTTTACAAATTTTAAAGAAATGTCATCGCTTGCGCCGGCTCCACCATCACCATCAGGTTTTTTACTACATTTTACTAATTTTGGACTAAATAACTTGTCGTCAAAACATTTTATCAAGTAACTATATCCAGATGGTTCGTGTTTTTAAAATTGTTTTGTTTTATCTCCTACCGATTCGCTTATATTTTTAAGGTTACATTCAAAATCTGCATAAATCACAAATGGAACATCATGCATTCTTTCATAATTTTTAAACTTTAATTTTTCTCCTTTATCTGGATAAACAGTTTTTCCACATTCGTATTTCATACAATATTCTAAATGGTTTTTATAAATATTTTCTTTACTAAAGTGTTGTAAACAATTATTACAAATATGTGTTTTTTCTTTATGATTACTAATCTGACTTGATAACAACCTACTCATATTTTTAATTAAACAATAATGCTTGCGACTTTGCTCCTCATTTTCTTTATTTTCTTCAGTTATCAATAAAATATTTGTATGAGATTCTGGGTTTTTTAACTTACTTGCTCTCAAAGTGAAAAGTTCATAATTTTTTTCTTTATCGACTTCGTCGCCCTTCGGGTTGTATCCTAATAAATTAATTGCAATGTTGTTATTTTTTTCAAATTTATCAATATCAGAAAATCCACATGGAAAATTAATATTTTTCAAATTAAAACTTTCTGTTTTCTTTTTTAAGATTTTTGTTATTCTTCCAGGGTCTTTTAAATCAGGAGTGGTTTTTAAAAGTTAATTTATTGCTACACACCATAATAAACATTTTTGGTCTTCATTTTGTGGGTTGATAATTGCTTTTTTATCTCGTAAAAATTTTGGTAGAGGAATATAAGATGAAGCTTGTAGTCTTCTAATTTCATTAATATTTAAAATTACTTTCAATCCTTTATTAAATTTCCACAAACTTGAATTTTTTAAAAATTCTTCAAAACTCAAAATAATTTTTTGTGTCATTTTTTCATATATTTTATCAAAATTACTTCCATAAAAAATTTCTTCATAACTATGAAAATGAGCTTTATCTATGGTTGTTTCTCCTGTAGCTGGATTTGTTTTTGACATCAAACATTCAAGAGTTATTTGTTGTTTTGTGCTTGGATTTTTTTTGAATTTTTCAATTACCAACGGTTTTATTTTTTTCAAAAGAGTCAAAGGGTCATATAAAGACAATTCAAATTTTTTCAAATCCATTTCATATTTTTTTGTTACTTTCAAAGCTTCTTTATCCAATTTAAATTTTGCAGTTGGGGTTGAAACTTTATTTTGTATTTTGTTAAATATATCTGAAAAATTATTTTTTAATTTATTATACCAATTTTTTATTTTTTCTGTTCCTTTGTTATTTAATGGGTTGTATTTATCTAATAAATTATTTCTTCTTTAGATTTATCTAACAAATTATTTGCTTTTTTCTTTGATTTTTCAACAAAAACAGCTTTGCTGAACCTTCGGTTCTGAGAGCTTTGCTCGATGTCACGCTTCGCGTTTTTTGGTAATAAAGGTGTTTGTAAATTTTTTTCTGTAATTGGTTTGTCTAAAATTGATGAAGAAATTTCTTGATTTTTTCTTGGTCTTCCTCTATTTCTTACAAAAATTCGTTCATTTTGTCTTTTTTCTGGAGGTAATGTTGCTGGTCTTCCTCTATTTTCCCGTCTTGGTCCTACAAAAGAACCAAAAGGATATTTTCTTGGTCTTCCACGACCACGTTTTAAATTATTTGAATGGTCATTTGTATTCATTCTTTATTTATATATATATATTTTTTTTTTTTTTAAAGAAAAAAATTGAAATTTTTTTTCTTTTAAAAAAATAACCGATTACAAAATTTTAGTAAGTATAAAAAAATTAAATGATAGAAATAATTTTTTTATACTTGGAACTAAAATAATTTTGTAAGTTGTAGTATAAATTTTTTCTCCACCGGCTTCGCCTCCGGGTTGTAATCAATTTCAAAATCATTGAAAATACAAAATTTTTTTTTATAATTTATGAAAAATTCATGATGTGGTAATAATTCACCATCACCTGAAAGTTTACCAATTTTTTCAGAAAAAACATAAAATAAATAGTCTTCTTCATCATAAAAGCTGAAATCTTTCAGCAAACTTTGGTCTTCATATATAAATTTTTCAATATATTTTTTTGATCGCTTTGCGCTAGCTTGGTTCATCTTTTATTTATATTTATTTTTTTTCTTTTAAACAAAAAACAACAAAAAAAATTTTAATCATAAAAAACTAAAAATGATTCATCATTGAATTTCAAATATTTTTTATTATTAATTCTATATTTTATACTTTCTGGGTTCATGTTAAAATTTTTTGAAGCAGTTCTAAGACTTTCAAATTTTTGTGTTTCGCCTGTTTTACTATTTATAACCAGCACTGGAATTGGTTTTCTCAATTTTTCTCTATATTTTTCAAATTTTTCATTAGGTTTTGTAATTTCAAATCCTAAAATTTTTTCAAGTTGATTTTTATTATATTTTCTGTAATATTTTATTTTTCTTTCTTTTGCAATATTCCACAATTGACAATACGTGAGATTTTGTTTTGGTTTGTTATCCATTTATTTAAAGTAAAATTTTTTTTTTTAAAGAAAAATTTTTTTAAAAATTTTCACAAAAATTTATAAACTACATAACCGCCCGAAACCCCAACAAGAAAAAAAGCAACATTTTGATATTCCTTCATTTCATCCGAAGGTTTATAATAATCTTCTAATTTTGGTTCTTTTTTATCTTCTTCATTTGCTTTTTCTTGTAAATATTTATAACGATTATTTATTTCAGCAAGATTTTTCAAAGACATGTTTGTTGTATTTATATCAGCATTTGCATCAGATAATTGTTGACTTAATTTTTCAATTTCTTGTTTTCTTTTTACTTGGTCTTCTTACCATTTTTCTTTCGCTTCACTCAATTTTTCCATTGCTTCATTATATCTTTTTATTTCTTTTTCATATCCAGAATGATTTAATTTTGAAAATAAAAATCCAGCACCTGCAAAAGCAACTGCATTAAATAATCCACCAACTACTGTTTCCATTTATTTATACATTTTTTCTATTTTCGATCACTTCGTTCACTTTTTATGACTTGAAAGGATTAGAAGGAATCCATTTTTTATCTTGCGCATATTTTACTGCAAGTGATGATAATCCAACAGCTGCTGCTAGTTTTAAAGTTGGTACTAAACTAGATGGAGTTGATAAACCATCACTAATTACTTTTCTAGTTACCATTCCTACACCAACAGCACCCAATGTAATTATTGTTGAATCATATAATTCATTCATAACTTCTTTTCTATTCATTTCACCCATTTATTTATACATATAAAAAATTTTTTTACAAATTTTATTTTTTTACAGTTTATAGGTTTTCTATACATGACTTACTAGTTGATGGTTGCACTTTTGGTCCGCGAAGCGGTGAGAGCCTTCGGCTCGATGCTGAGCCCGAAGGGCGATTGCACTTAGTGATTTCATAGTAATTTTTATTTATGGTTTTAACTTTTTTGTTTTCTTGTTGCTGCGCCGAGACCTCTGGTTGATCACTTTGTCTTTTGTATTGCTCGGTTTTTTCAAGTACTTTGATTTGTATTTTGTCATTTTTATATGCGTAATATAAACCTCCAATTGCAGCAACAATTGTCACACCACCAACAATATACCTAAAATCTACATAACCTGAAAGGTCCGCTATGCTGTTTATTTCTTTTGTAAAACTACGGTCTGCTTCACTTTTTTCACGAAGCGCTTCGCGTTCACTTCACTCAGATTCATGAAGCGCTTCGTGATGTCTTGCTTTTCTTTCTTTTGCTTCTTTTGAAATTTTTGCTAATTTTTTTCCCAATTCAACTTTTCTTGGGTCTTTTGAACTTTCAGGTTTAACAGATTTTTCAACTGCTGTTACTTTATCAACCTTTGGTTGTTTATCAGTTTCACTTGTTTCACTCATTTATTATTTATTTATATACTTTGATTTAATTTTATTTTTTTATTCAAACGTTATTCAAAGTTATTCAAAATTTATTCAAAGTTATTCAAACGTTATTTAAAATTTATTCAAATAAAAGTTAAGTAAAACCTAAGTAAATTTTAAATAAACACAAACCTTCCAAATGTTATTTAAAATTTACTTGAACTGTATTCAAAGTTATTCAAAATTTATTTATGAATAAAATTAAATAGATTCAAATAAAATACAAGTAAATTTTTTTTACTCAAAATTTATTCAAAAGTTATTCAAATGTTATTCAAAATTTATTTAGTTATTTAGTTATATATTTTAATATTTCATCTTCATCAAAATCAACACTATATTTTTTACAAAGAAGATAATGGTTTAAAACAATTTCTGGATATTTCATTTTTCTTGTTGAAACATATACATATAATATTTCTCCATCCATTTTTCCATAGTCTTTATTTGTTGATCCAAGATAAAATTTCATATTTGGAGTGTGATACTTTCTAGCATTTGTATTGAAAGAAAGAATTTCTTTTCCATTTACATAAAGATTTCCTTTTTTAACGCCTTTAAGATTACCTTGGTCCCAATGAACAGAAAGACATATTAATTTGTTTATTTGAGTTGCATTTGCTTTCAATTCCCATGCGTTATTTGAAACTGTAGATGGGTATGAATTTGTGATATCTAATGATGAATTACTATAAGAAACACCAAAATCAAAAGGAGTTGGTTGACTTACTGATTCATTATCTGTGATTTTAAACAATGACACCTCATTGTTAGATGAATTTAATGATTTTAAACCATATACAAAGTAAAAATTCAAGTATTGATAACTTAAAATATTTTCTTCACAAGTTAAATGTAAATTGTTGCTGTTTGATCCAAGGTATTGAATACAATAAAAATTATTATTAATTGTAGATTTTTTGAAAAATGGTTGTTTGTTTGTATCATCTTGTTTGAAAATCCAATCTTTTTTTCTTGACAAATTTAACAGTTTTTCAACCTTTTTATCGTTTACACCGTTCCCGGTGTATTCAATATAATTAACATCATCTTTCACATCAAAAATTCCTTCATCATCCATTTGTAAATTATAAATATTTGCAACCGTATTTGGTGTCACATCATTTGTCAAAGCTTTAGCTTTGTCGTCAACGTATTTTTTATTTACAGAATGTTGATTGGAAGATGGATTATAATTTGATGCATGGATAATATAATGATTACCCATATCCAAATTTCCAGTCAAAGTATCTCCAGTTAAAGATAATTTTTTATCAAATTAATTTAAAATGAAATTTTTTTCACTTTGTGTTTTTGAACTAAAATCATCATCATTAAATATAACACTCATTTATTTTATGTATTTTATACATTTCATGTATTTATATATTTATTGGATCATGATCAACGTTGTATAAATTACAAAGAACATAATGATAAAACAAAATTTCTTTTTGTCATTTTTTCGTGTTTTAAAATTGAAAAGAAAGATATTGATCCATCAAAAGGTGAATTTGTACCGTTTTTTAAATCGCCAATTGTTAAAGTTGTATCTCCTGAAACAGTTTTTCATGTAAAAGATGTTAACTTTTTTCCATTACAATAAACACCACTTTCATTATTATTTGGTGTTGTATACATATCCCAATGAATACTCAAACATACCCATTTATTCAGCGCTCCAGCATTTGCTTTTGATTGATAAGGAGCAATTGGACCCTTATGATTTGCATTATTTGAACCAATACAGATAAAAAAATTTGATGAATCTCCAGAAATAACCAATTATCTTGTAGTTGGATTTGCAAAACATACAAATTTATCATAACCTCCGTTGTCATGTCCAAAAATTCCTCCTCTTAACCAACTACTTCCAGATGAAGGAACAGAATTCAATTTATAAACAACAAAAACATTTATAATATCTTTTTTTCCTGATACGGTTCCCGATATTGGATTAATGTTGGAATTTGAAATCATTCTTCCGTTGGTAAATTTTAAAAAATATTTATTATTTTCTTTTTCACTTTCTAAACACAAAGAAGGTTGAAGACTTTTTGTTGTTTGTTTGAAATTATTTCCTTCAATTCCATAATCAATTAATTCTTTTACTTTTCCGCCGTTTCTTTCAAACAACAAATCATAAACTGAATTATATTCAATAAAATATAAATTATGAAATTTTAAAGAAAAATTATCTTTCAAAACTGAAAAACTAACATCCTTTTTAAGAATGTTTAAACTATCATAAATATGATCGTCTACATATTTCTTCCTACAAAGATCTTTATCATCTGTTGGATCAGAAGTTGTTTTAATTTTGTTATTTCCCATACTTATATTTCCAGTCATTGTTCCTCCTGTTTTTGATAGAAACAGCTTTGCTGCTGAAGTTGTTGTATGGTTTGAGACATGGTCATCAACGTATTTTTTTCTTGCTAAATGTGAATTTTCTGTTGGATCAGCTGATGTTATTATATGATTTGAACCCATGTTAATGTTTCCTGTCATATCACCTCCTGTGGTAGATAGCTTTTTTGTTAAATTAGATTCATGTTTGTTTTCATAACTTTCGTATCCATAAAATAAACTCATTTATTTTATAACAAAATTATTTAATTTTGATTTCTAACAAAATATTTCCAATTGAACTGTCGTTGTTTCCTTCCACTTTGAATTTTATTTCATTATAAATTCCATTTGATAATTTAACCCCTTTGTCTTCGGAGGGAGGATAAATTCTAGAAATACTACCTTTTAGTGTTTGTTGTGTTGTTATTGGAATTTGTATAAGAATGTCACTTTTTTTTCCATTTACAAAATTTTTACTTTTGTCAATCATGTTACAACTTATGTTTACATATTCCAAATTATTGTTGATATTTACTTCATTGTCACTTTCAGTTAATGTATTTGGAGATATAACTTTATTAACAGGAAATCCTAGTATGGGCGCAAATGTTTGTAAACTTAATATTTTATCGGATTTTATTGTACATTTTCCTGAAAAATCAATTTGTTCCAGTTCTATTTTTCCACCACGCTTCGCGACAACTTCGTTGGTTTCAAATTCTGTTTTTAAAATAGTAAATGTGTAATACCCATCTTTGAATCCAATTTTTGTACCATCATATGTATAATGATGAATATTTGCATCCAAACTATTATAATTCTAAAAAATACTTATAGATTTTACAAACATCTCTGAACAATTGTTTAACATTATTGGATCGTCTAATGCGATTGTTGCACCTTTGGTCCGCGAAGCGGTGAGAGCCTTCGGCTCAATGCTGAGACCTTCGGTCGTCACCGGTTTCATTTTTTGGGATAAAAATTTTTAAAGATATTGTCATTTATTTTATAATATATATTTTGAAATTAAAACTCCTCCAACTATTGCAAAAGATAAAATCCATAAATTTTCACTTGACGCTTTTGGGGTGATTTTTGAAAGACCTGAAGTATTTGTTTCATTTTTGTTTGTTTCATTTTTCTTTGTTTCATTTTTATTATCTTTTTTACTTATTTAATTTTTATTGTTATTTTTGTTGTCTTTTTTATTTATTTCATTTTTCTTTACTTCGTGTCCCTGTAATTTTGTTTTGTTTTCTCCACCGTAGTAACCCGAAGGTTTCGATACGCGGTTCAAATTTTCGTTAATTCCAAAAACCATATTTTCATCAGAAACTTTTAATTTATTATTATAACCTTCAATAGGATCTTTTAAAATTATTAAAGATGATGGAATTAACCATAAAGTTGGACTTATAGCTGTATTTAAAACTACATTTGTTGATGAAACTGCTGTATTCATATTATTTATCCAGGTTGATGTATCATAATTTATAATTGAATCTTCAAAAATTTGTCTAAAAACTTTTTGTGTTTCTAATGCTGAAGCTCTATTTAAAACAATACTTTGTCTTGTTCTTGCTTGTGATCCTAGTATTGCATAAAGATATGCTTCAATGCTTTGATTTAATAATTCAGTTCCATTTTTTGTTAAACCATCTGAAATTGTTGGAACAAATTTTTTGTAATCATTTTGTGTATCTCTAATTTGACCTGGACCGTGTTGATATCTTTTCCATTTGTTAACACCTACGGTGTCTTGACCTAAATGTTCTCCTTTCAGGTTCATAATTTCTTGATAAGTCCATTTTGGATAATGATCTTTTAAAAACTCTGCATTAAATTTATAAAAGATTTTATCATCACCATTTTTCAATTGATGCATAATTCTTCTTGTTGTAAAATAAACATGAAATCTCATAAATGATGTAATTTGTTTTGGCACATTCCCTCCAGTCAACGCTCCGCTGTCGCTTGAAAATAATAAATGTTGAAGTGAAATTCCACATCCATAAGTTGCAATCCATGTTCCAATTATGCTTTGAAAATATGGTTCATTAAGTGACCATTTTGCATTATCATTTGTAGTTATACCGTTAGGTGGATTCAATCCAGGTAAATTACTTTGAAAATAATCTGTATTGTTAACATAAATTCTAAACTGATTAATAGGATAACTTAAAATATATTGTGTAGGAAAATTATCCCAATAATAATGTTTTCCTGTATAATCAACATGTCGCTTTCCTTTTGGTAATTCTTGTAAAGATCCTCCAAGTTTCCAAATTTTTGGAAAGTGAGGAATTGGTTTGTTAATACGCAAAGCGTAAAGATATTTTGTCATGTTTGGATCATTTTTAAATGTGGTTGAATTTATGTCTGTTGAAACATACCCATTGGGATTATTGTTTTTGAAATATGTTATTGTTTTTTCCCAACTTCCATCTTTATTAATATCATGCTCAAAATAAAACTTTGTCATGTCTGCATATGGATATTTTTTCAAAAAATTTTCTTTAAACTTTTTATCCAAAACTTTTCTTTCATTCACCACAAAATCATAATTTTTTCCATAATATTTTTTCTCAGCTTTTTCTACAGATTTATATTTATTCATCATTTATTTTAATAAAAATAAATGAACAACATTGATACGAACAAAGTGAGTGACAAAATGTTTGTTATTGAGCAAGAGTTAAGAGATATTTATTACAATCCTAAAACAGGTTATCAATCTGCAGAAAGACTTTATCAAAAAGCAAAAGACAGCGGATTAAACGTTAGTAGAAAAATTGTGAAAGAATGGTTAAAATCACAAGATACTTTTACAAGATTTAAACCACTTGTAAAAAAACATAAATTTCAAAAAACATTTGTTAAAGACTTGGGTGATCAAATATAAAAAAGATAATGAAGATTATTACTGGATTCTTACTGCTGTTGAAATTTTGAGTCGATATGCATTTGCTATTCCTGTATATAGAAAAGATACTTACAACATGATGTTAGCTGTTTCAAAATTACTTAGAAAATTCAAAAAAAGATTTGGTAAATATCCAAATGTAGCTCAATTTGATGAAGGAAAAGAATTTTATAATGTTGGTGTAAAGTTGTTATTAAAAGAAACTGGTGACGAGGGTGTTAAATATTTTTCTTCAAAATCTGTTAAAAAAGCAGCTATAGTTGAAAGATTTAACCGGACTCTAAAAAAATCCATGTGGAAATACTTCTACAACAATAAAACTTATAAATGGACTTCTGTTTTGAAAAAACTCGTAAATAATTATAATAATACTAAACACAGTAGTGTATTAATGAAACCTGCTGATGTGAACAAATCTAACAAAGACCAAGTTTGGAATACATTATATGGTCACCCATTAGGAAATCTACCTTTACCTAAATTTAGAATTGGTGATACTGTTAGGATTTCAAAATATAAGAATATCATTAAAAAAGGTTATGAAGCAAATTTTACAGAAGAAATTTTTAAAATTGTAAAAGTATTTAGAGGTGATCCAAACATGTATGAAGTGGAAGACCTTGAAGGAGAACCAATTATTGGAAAATTTTATGAACAGGAATTGTCCGCTGTATCAGCTTTTAATGATGTGAGAGGTCTGTATAAAGTAGAGAAAATATTAAAAAGAAAAAAAGTCAAAGAAAAAAAAATGGTTTTGGTAAAGTGGGAAGGTTATGACAATAAACATAACTCTTGGATCCCAGAAGAAAATATTAAAAATGTATAAAATGTATAAAATAAATGGATAATAAAGGTTTTGATGATATAGAATTAAATGATAGAAATATAAGATACCGTGAGGACCGCGAAGACGGAGAAACAAGTGGAGGAAATTTTGCTGATACAAATTTAGATACTGGAGAAACAACTAGATTTTTACCCTTAACGAGTGAGCGAAGCGAACAAGTTCATCAAACTGATCAAAATCAAGTTAGGGTTGAAAATCCTGAGTTTAAAGGTTTTTTAAAAAAATTAAAAAATTTAGGGGGAGTTAAAAGATCAATGACTTTTGGTAAAAAAAAAATACTTTCAAAAAAAGATTTGATTTCATCCCTGAAAAGAAAAATGGAGAAAATAATGCAATATTGTTAGAAAAAACTAGGTTTGAAAGAAATGAACAAGGCAATTTTTCAATTATTTACAAAGATAAAAAAATTGGTAATGTCGATGATAACAATGAACCAAAATTATTTGCAAAATGGAATAAGATTTATGTTAATGAATTCAGAGATATTTTAGAAAAAGCAAAACAAGAATATGAAAAAACACCAGATTATATTATAGATAAAAAAATATCTGAGGGAAATTATGATATGAGAAAAATCGAGAGAGAAAAAATAGTTGAAGATACAATTTCACAAATTGATAATGAAGTTAATAGGATAATTGATGAAAATAACTTGATTAAATTAATTGAAGATGTAAATGATCCAAGAAGAACATTATTTGATTCAGATGAATTGAGAGAATTTAGAGGTTTATTAAATTTTGAAGAAGCTGTCTCTCCAGTTGGTGGTGTTGATTATTTGGATTTATCAGAAAATGAAAGAAAAAATGTTTTACGTGAAAAAATTAAATAATTTAAGAGAATATGAATATTGGAAAAATAAAGCTGATTTAGAAACAGCTGAACCTCAAAAAAGTATATATAAAAGTTTTTCAGAAATTGCAAAATTATATGCAGATAGAACGAGACTTGAAAATGATGAAAAACCAATCAGTGAAGAAGGAATACAGATTTTAAATGAAAATGCTGAAGAATCTGATCTTGGAAGATTAGAAAGATTAAAAAAATGGGCAAAAGAAAATCTCGCTGGTTTATCAGCAGTAGCAATTTCTGTAGCAGGAATAATTACAGTAATAGTTATGGGAGCAAGAAACGCATTGAAAACAGGTGCAAATGCAGTTGGAAAATTAGCAAAAGCAATTGCAAATATAGGTAAAAATTTTGGAGCAGTCATTTCAGCAGTTTTAAATTTAATTTCTCAAATATTATCGTGGGGTGCAAAAGGTATTGCTTTTCTAGCTAAAAATTTATGGATATTAGTTATTGCAATCACTTACTTTTTATACAATGAATATAAGTGAGTGAAGCGAGCTAGAACGATCGTCTGAAGGACTCAGAACCAGAGGTTCAAGTGAGTAAGATTGAACGAAGTTCTCACCGCTTCACGGACCAAAAGGGTAAAGATTAAAAAAAATTTTTTTGTATTTCCTATATAATAAAAAATGAATAGAGAAAACGAATTATATCCAGGATATAAAAGATAAAAAATGAGTGATATTAAAGGAATCAGAACAAGAAATGTTGTAACTTTAAATCCAAATTCGGTAAATCCAGAAGAAGACCTTTATATTGATATCCCAAAATTAAACCCTAATTTATGTCTTGTACCTGATTCATTAAGATTGTTATTTAATTTTAAAAATTCAAACACCAAGTCTTGGTTTTTAAATAACTTATCAAAATTGTTAAAGAAAAGATTAGTTGTAAAATTTGCTGGTGAAATTGTTTATGATAATAGTGGAGAATCTATTTTGGAAATTTACAAAGATCTTTGGAAAACTAAATTTGAAAGAGAAGATATGGTTGAGTATGGTATTGGGAGAGAAAATCTTAGAAAATTAATTTCAAAAGACAATAGTGGATCAACAAGTGGAAATACCGAAAAAGTTTCTGATAAGTTAATGTTTGACATTTATGGTACAAAACAATGTTTAAAGCTAGAAAAAATACTCTCGGATCATGGATTATATGCTCCGTATGGTATGATTAATAATTTTCAATATATTTTAACTTTCCCAAAAGCAAGTGAAATTATGGTTGCACAAAGTGGAGAAAGTGTTGCAGGATACAAATTAGAAAATTTAGAATTGGAATATGAAACTATTGAAAATCAAGATTTAGCAACTGATATTTTAACAAATTACACAACAGGAAGATCATTGTCATATAATTATGTGACTTTGATGAAAACAGTAGAATGGGATAAAAACGCTACTTTACACAATGAAACCATAAATATTCCACAAAAAAGTATGAAAGCGGTTGTCTTGTTATTTAGAAATAAAACTGTTACAGACAGTGAACAATTTGTTTACCCAAATATAACAGATGTAAAAATTAGTGTTGAAGGAATTCCAAATAGTGTTTATTCCCAAGGATTTCCCAAACGTAGATTTTTTGAAGAAGCGAAAAGAATATTTCGATGCAATTATTTTGACTGTGATGCAGTTATGGATATTGAAAAATTCTACAAAGACTCTTTCGCATTATGTATTGATTTAAGAACATTAGATGACAATTTTGTTTATGGAACTGGAAAAAAATTAGTAAACACACAATCTGGGTTAATGTTGGAAATTAAAAAGACTGCTACCACAGCAAATGTAATGTGTTATGTATTTGTAATAAGTGATGGATTGCTAAATATTGTAAATAAAGATTTGTCTTCAATTCAGTTTTAAACATCAAAAATAAAAAATGAACAACTTGAATGACATGAATGAAATGAATGACATGAATAACGAAATTAAACCATTTAATATGATAATTGTTGGAATGACTGCTTGTGGAAAAACAAAATATCTTTTGGATTTTATAGAAAATGAATATAAAAATTATTTTGATTATATTTTTCTAATTTGTCCTACGTTTGAATGGAATAAAACTTATGAAAATTGGAAATATGATAAAGACGAAGATTTTATTGCTATTCCTTGTGGTCAAGACAATGTTGAAGATTGGTTAAAATTTATAGTAAATTTTTCAAAAGGAACCAAAAGTTTAATTATTCTTGATGATTGTGCAAGTGGAAAAAATGTAAAAAATAGAACAAGTGAATTGGTTAAGTTAGGATTTAGCGCTAGACACTATAATCTTTCCGTTGTTGTAATTACACAACAATTAACATCAATTGCAAAACCATTTAGAGAAAATATTTCAAAAGTGGTTACATTTTATAACCCAAATAAAAAAGATATGTCAACAATAGTTCAAGAATATTTAGGACCTCAGGACCGCAAAGAATTGGAAAAAATTTTAGAAACTTTGAAAACAAAAAAATATTCATGTTTAGAAATAAATTTAATTTTTCCATTTAGTTATAAAATAAATGAGTGGAACTAGTGAAACAAGTGATTATGTAAAAATACCGCAAATGGACAGTCCACCATCAAATGCATCCGCGGGTACTCAAGAGAAACAAACGTGGGATGAAAGCAGAGCAAGCTTTGATAAAAAAGAATTGAAACACGACGTGATGAAAAAAACGTGAAGAATTGATAAGATTATCTGAAGATGGGGAAATTAGTCAATCGGTGCAAAATTTGAAAAAAGCAAGTGATAAAGTTATACTAAAAATTTATTCTGAATATGAAATTAAACAATCAGAAAAAGCAAATGTATTTTTAACAGATTTATTAATTAGTAAATTTGCAGATTTATTGGGAGGATTAGAAGCTATTGAAAGCAGTGAAGAATTGGAAAAAGAGTTGGTAAAAGATAAATTATTAAAAAGAGATGTAAAATCTATGGTTGAAAAACTATCACCATATCTACCATATCTTGGAATATTATCTGGAGGAGTTACTGTTGGAAAACATGTAATTAAAAAACAAACTAAAAAACCAACTGAAGAACCAAGCGACACAAGTCAGTAAATAATTTTATAATATAAATTTTATTATAAAATTACAAAATTAATTATCTTCATTTTTAGGTTTTACATTTTGTGTTTTGCTAACATTGTCATTTTTTAAATTAATTAATGAAGCAATTATTTTATCTTTTTCTGTGTCATTTTTATCTTAATTTTCAAAAGATTTTAGAAGCTTTAAATGATTATTATTTTCTGAAAAATTAATTTCTTGAATAGAATTTCTTCCAAAAGTTGCTCCAACTTCAAAATCTTTAAAACCAATATCAACATGAGCACCAATTCTAAAACCACTTTTTTTAACTTTTCTAAAATTTATTGGTGGATACCCGTGAAGATTTATATCAAGATTTGAATTTGATTTTTTATTTTCATTATTTTCAATACGCGAAGCGTGTGAATCGTGTGTATTATTTTTACTTTTTCTTTTTGAAATACAATTACCCATTTATTTATATTAAATTTTGATAATAACTAATTTTTCCACAAATTTTACATCGAAATGTTCTAGGTTCTAAAATATAAATATAAAGTTTAAAAACATTATTCCAAAAAAATCTAAACAATTTACTAAATCTTAGGTAAAAATTTAGAATTTTAAAACATTTTTTACATATTGTAAATAAATATCTATTAGTATTTCTTAAAACTATATCATACATTTTTATTTAAAACAAATTTGATTAATTTTGATAATGTGACAAATGCGAGAAATTTAGGTAAATTTGAAAATCCATTTTGAACTAGATTTGGTCGGTTTTTGTAAACCGGAAGTAATTCTTGGAATTTGATGACGTCATAGAAATGATTGACAGGCGATGACGTCATCACCAATTGCTGTAAGTTGATACAATTTTTGAGAGCTCATTAAAATTCAGAAAATGCACTAGAATCCCCACTTTATAGACTACTTTCTTAAAGAAAATAAATTTTCAACAAGTTACATTCAAACTAAAGAACTCAGAAAACGGTTAGGATCTATTTGATCATCTTCATCAGAAACAGAAGATACCGCACTACCATCAACCTCATCATGACTTGTGTGTACTTCTTTAAGCGGAAGCGACAAAAAACAAGAAGACGACAATTACTTCCATATTCTCAATTAAAAAGATACCAGAAGTATTTATAACAATGCAATCATCGTTACAAGAAATATCTTGACAAAGAAAATTTAAACAAATAGCATTAAGCACCAAACAATTAGAAACATCCTGATTTTGTGGGAGGGTTATTCAGCAGATCATCATCCATATACTCATAATCATGCAATAAATCTTACACATGCTTGGATATGGAATACTGATCGGTCAACACAAGAAGGAACTCATTGGATAGGAGTAAAACATTTCATTAGAGAAAATTAACATATATATATATATATGTTAACGAATTCATTTGGAAAACCCATAACAGATTATCCAGAAATACTAAAAACAATTAGTGCAATGATGTTTAAAAATTCCTTATCAATAAAGTCCTTAGTAACTCATAAGATACAACAACGGAATTTATATACATGTGGTTGGTGGTATTTATACTTTTTATTAGCCTCAAATAATTTAAATTCAGTTTTACCAGAACTTTTTTACTTTAATATACCAGAAATACATGGAACTTTTCTTTATAATTTTTTTAAACATTATGCTATCGATTGGAATTGTCAAAATGTAAATGTTGTAAATAAATTCTATTTTTTTAAGAATTATTATATACAAATAAAGGTTTATCTTTAAATACACCTGTTCATATTCTAGCATTAGGAGGACAAGACTAAATGTTATCCAAAACTATATATCTACCACCGTCACCGAAAACATCCTCAGTTATTTTCTTAACAAGTTTTCTAGATAATTTACGAGTTTGAAACATGTGATACAGATTTCAATCATCTCCAACATTTTGAAAAATAACATAATTACTATTACTCGATATCATTTGAAATTTTTTGGCCTTATACATAAGATCGTGACAAAGTAATATCAAACTAACACTGGCGTGATGGCAATCTTTCATGACATAATGCAATTTATTCAAATTGTCTTTAACATCAGAAAGAAACATAAAATTGTCAAACATGAATAAACATGGAATTCGTTCTTTAGTTCCATGTTTCGCTAGAACATCGTGAATATCGGGAAATTGAGTACTACAATTAATAAAAGTCAACTTAAAATAATTTTTTCCTTCCAAACTTTGCATGTCATTAAATAATTTCATTTTTTGATAAATATCTTGAAAACGACCATTATATAAATAAAATACGAACAAAGGTAATGGTTTTATTAATTTCTTAGCTTCTTCCAACAACTTATCTATCCAATAAGTTTTTCCCAATTGAGATGGTCCAACAACATTCATGGCAAAAGGGTATAGTAACATCATTCAATTGCCATTTCTATAAAATAAATAGAAATTCCCTTGGTCGTGTGGAATGATTTCTGTAAAATAAACAGAAATCATTCCACATAACCAATGGGAACACTAGAGAAATCATCACGAACGACTCGTTTATCAAATGTATAACCAAATCTCTTCTTTACTTTTTCACAATTTGATTCTCTTCAACATCCACAAAAATATCAGAATCATTAACAACAACATTTATAAACTCATGAGTCAGTATTTTCTTAACATTTACATTGCTTAACTTAAATCCCTTCACATTAACAATTTCTTGGTCTTTATTGGTAAGATAGGAATAACATTTTGGTCTGGTACTACAAAATGCCATTATATATTCACCATGACTTAATTCATTTTTAAGTTGTCCCACAAATGATCTGCATTCGATGAATTCTTGCCAATTTCAGAATAATAAATAATAGAATCAGTATTGAAATAGAAAACAGAATCTCAAGGTAAAGAAATCAAAGCATGATTTAATCTCAATCTATAATAATCTCAAGCAATAATGTTGGTATTACTTTCATAGCGATATGACTTGCTTTTTTCCTAGCAGCAACTCTAATAACGTTATGATCAAAATAATCGAAGTGAATATTTTCATAAATAGGATTTTTAGAAGAGTAGTTAATTCTTCATAAGTTTTAACATAAAATATTTAAACTCTATCTTCCTTTTGAGCAAATTTTCCTCACAAAGCATTTAAAATCAATTTCACAATATTATGCAAACCTACTCAAATTTCTTGCATTTCAAATCTATCCAGACATGTGCCCTCATGGTCCAAATAATCAGAAATAAACTTATCAATCAATTAATTTTTCAAATTTCCATTTTGATCACAACAATAAGCTGGAAATCCAGAAGATTCTTGTTTTAATTTAGAAAAATATTTAACAAAGGAAAATAAATATCTCCAACAGATTCATATTTATATAATATGTAAACTTCTTTCATTTCATATCCCATTTCCAAAGCTTTCTCAATTTCCGGACTACACCTAACTCCTGTCAAAGTACGTTCTTCATCCTAATGCTGACAATTGATATTCACCTTATGCCATTCTTGTGTATTAAATACACAAGAATGACCTAAAGTAAATATTAATTTTCCATTAAACTTACAAGGAAGTACAGGAAAATATAAGTTTTTCAGTGGTAATATATCACATTTCACCAATCCACGAAACTGATTGAAATCAACTTCATCATAATCATTCCCAACAAAAATAGGATGACCAATAGGAAAGCTATCGATATTTATTATCAATATTATAGGAAAATTGCATTATTGATACATGTTCTCTTTAACCATGTTGGAGATGTCCTTCCACCATACAAAGCTTGACATGGACATAAGGGTAAATACTTATCATATTTCAAAGATGCAAACAATATCATAGATTTTCCAGTTATTTTGTTTCTTATAATCGCATTCCTACATTTCAACAACCTCAAAAGCATGCTGTGTCAAACAATGTGTAACAGAATTCGTGTTTACTCTCAAATGTCCAAACGACATATTCACAACATAATCATTGGAAGAATAACATTTGTACAGCCATGATAAAAACACCCATGAAATTGATAACTCTGTTTTTCACGTTATAACCATCCACATAATGTTTCCCTATTCGAATCTCCCCATCAGCACTTAATTTACGCCTAAAATGTTCAATCTTTTCATTCAATTGTTCCGACCACATTATTCCAATAACACTTTGATTAACATCATTCCTATAACCAGCTTTGGGTGTAACTCCAATAGTATTTTGTTTCATAAATATTGAAAAATTCTCATAGCCATACTGGCTATTCTAATCAAGAAAGCATCGGAAAAACGGTTCAACACCACACATTGTTTTGCAACAGTTGTAAAATTTGATACAGCAAAGTCTAAAAATTTTGACATCATTACAACAATAAGTTTTAACTTCATTCTCAAAATTGTATTCTTTATCCCTTTTCAATTCATACCATTCTTCAAATTTTATTCTTTCATCATTATCCATACATGAAATGTCAAAATAATTCTTATCAATGATAGGACCTACGTAATTCAAATCAAAAAAGAAATAAGGATGAAATCCTTTCTCACATTCCACATCAATATTCAATATTTTAGGTAATTTCTTCAAAGAATTACCAAAAAACAAATAACTGTCCAAAACAGTAATATTTAACATTTTCATACATAATATTTTGTTGGTTTTTATCACAACTCGTGGAGTAATGTTGAATTTACTCAACATCCATCTCATTATAAATAATGTGTCAAAATGTGCACCATTATTAGCAATCCAAATACTCTTACATTTCTTATCAATTTCAATCATATATTCACAAAACTGATTAATGCATTCCTTTCCAGAAAATTTTTCCACTCTACAACCACAACAACGTTGCACATCAGAACCATCAGAATCAAAAAGCACATCCTTACACTTCTTACAAACAACATTAACAACACCATAATACACATCAAAACATAAACCATTACTGTCACTTTGTGTTTCAAAATCAAAACATAAACCATTACTGTCACTTTGTGTTTCAAAATCAAAAAAAAAAATGATTGCAAACAGATTCAGTTTGCACAACTTCAACACATTTCATGAAACAATAATGAGGTTTTTCTGCAATTTATGACAATAAGAACAATATATTCGACAACAATCATGATTTCTCCATTTCCCACCATAATATTCACATCACTTAAAAATGGAACAACATTCACAACAATATTGACAAGGAGTTTTGGAAACTTTTCCTTTCACATCATAAAAATTTAATTTACTAGAATAATGTTTCATCAAACATAATTCACTGTAAAATATAACATCACAACAAGGACATTTTGAAAAGTTGTTTAAATTTTTTTCAACTTCATAAAAAGAATAATATTTAATACACATATTTGGTAATAAACAAATATAAGTAAACCTAGAATGAAACTGTTTCATACATTTAACACAAAAATGAACAGAAGAAAAATATAAAAATTTAGAAACATCTAAAATACAATCATAACGACCATCATGCTTCCACAAAAAAATTACCTTATCATTCAACTTAATTAAATTAGTTCCATCACTTCGAGAATCCTAAACAATAACATCATCATACCCTAAATTTGCCAACCAGTTTTCAGAAATACAGTGGAACCCTGTTAATAGAACCACTGTTGGGCCAAAAAAATTTGGTTGTACTAACGGGGTGGTTGTATTAAGGGAGATGGATCAGATACATAACAAATGTTTTTTCTAATTGACATCATGGCAAACAGAGTCAGATTTTAATTAGCATAACGCTAAAACCACAAAATAATCCACAAATAAATTTTATTAACTGAACAAAACTTAACAAAATTAACCAAATTAAATGAATAACCTTAATAATAAGCCCCTATATTAATTATTTAAATTTCTTTAGGTTTAAAAAAGTCTGTAAGCTTTTGTTGGTTTTTCCGACACTAAAGCCAATGGGTTTGAGCTGGGCAGATTACTTTGGGAAGCTCATTTGCCATTTTTGAATTTCCTTTCTGTTGGAGAAAATTCAAAGCATCCTGCATTGAGGATATTGCTTGCTGTTTTCGCTTACAATTTGAAGATACGATGCCTGGTCAAAGTGCTTATACACAAACCTGCAAAGCGTGTTTGGACAAAAGGTAATAAATCAGGAAAATCCTTGAGACTAGCATGAAAATTATGCTATGATTAAATTAGAAAAAGTGTGAAATATGGATTGATGACAGATTAGGTGCTTTTCATACCATGCGTGAGCATACACTCGTATTTCTGCCAGTAACATCAAAGGAGTCATGTCCGACCCAATGGAAAATATTTATAGCACAAAAGTAATTGAAGTTCCTTCTTGGATAAGGGGATATCTTGTTTACAAGGAACACTGGAGAATCAAGACTGATGAAAATCTTGAACTAAAGCATGAACACAACAATGAACAAGACAAGAACGCTATTGCAGTGATTAAGGAAGGAGATGTAGTTGGTCACATTCCAAGGACACTAGCTTCTACAAATCATGGAAATGGGATAGTTTGCCATTTTTTTAGCAAAGAGCAGCAGTAAAGTAGAAGCTAAAGTTATTGGAACAGCAGTCAATCGGGGTGGAGGATATGGAGTGGAGATTCCATGCATTTACAAATTTATGTAGCAGGAAAAGAATGTTGACTTGCTAAGCAAATTGCTGGACATCCTGAATAACCTATCCATTAGAGTGGAAATGGAATGTGGTCAAAAGAGAACAGCAGAGGAAAGTGGCAGAAAAAAGAAGGCAACAAAATGATAAAATGACCCAAAAACATATTTAATCACATTCTATGTGTTTAATAAAAATTAAAATGAATATTAAAAACGTTTAAGTGTTAATTATTTGCCATATGTATAATTGATAAAGATAATTATACACCGCATATCAAAATTTGATATCAAAAAAGGCATTATTCGACACTTTGAATGGTGGTATTAAGCAATAGGGGAGATCAAAATATGGTCATTGGCCATATTAAGGTTTTCAGGTAAGAAAAAAATTAACCCTTATTCAGGAGAAAAAAAGTGGTCGTATTAATAGGGTGGTCATACAGCAGGGTTCCACTGTATACTGAAAATCATCATTAGAAATATTTGGAAATTTTTCAAATTTTAATTTTGAATACAAATCAGAAATTTCCTTAACAATTATAACTTCAGAAATTTTAGTACCGCATTCCAAATATCTATATAACTGGTCGTTTTCATAATAACTTTTGAATATCAAAACACTTAAGAAAAAACAACAATAAGTATATGGTTGACAATCAGCTTCAACCATATAAACACCATATCACATTTGATGATCATATTTAACATGTAAACACTTTCCACTTCCAGAAAGACTTTTATTCAAAGTAACACACCTCACACAATTTCTATTTCAATTCTAAACCGAAACATCAGATTGCCTCACATGAGGTAGAAAACTTATAAGCACATTGGTTTCCCAACCATTTAATTCAATGGAATCATTACTTTGTATATTTCTGGATAACGTATCCAATAACATTTCAGCATTAATATTGTCCACTAATACAGTTGAAGAATTAAGTTCTCTACTGGGAAATCTTTCAAAAAAATACTCTAACCCAAGAATTTTGTGGAAAAACATTGCGAATTTCTTCAATTATTCTATTAAAAACCAAATTTAGAACACCTATCAATCTTATAATTGAAGTTCTAGAACGATCAATGTCAATGTTCAACAAATAAATTTGACTATTTACATCCAATAGTTCATTATGTTGTTCTCCAATAAATGTCAAAATTTCACAATTATCAGACATATAATAATCTTGAAATAAACTCACTATTTGTTGAACTTCAGCTTCTGTAAAATGCATAGGTTGAATGGACTTTGACGAACCATTCGAATGAGAATTGCTCATCTTCAATAGGTATATGTCTTTTCAGGTAATTGATATTCTTCCAATAAACAATCTAACAACCTAAAATAAAAAATAATTTTTTAAAAAGTATTTTTTCATGAATAAAACCAATCTTAGTCATTTACCTATTAATTCTTTGAGAAACACTCAACAAAAATCTTAACAAATATGGATGATGCATGGTCAGGTAAAGGCATAATGATTGGAGACGTTCTCTGACCAAAATTATATTTTATTTCGACAAGCTTTCGGGCAGTAGACTGTGGTCTACGACAGGTACACGATTATAGAAAATTGCAAACTTATATATATTCTAATAGGATGACATCACTGATGAAGAACTTAAGTTATTTACATGAAACAGATTAGATAGTAATTAGCTGTGGCAGTGTTTCTTTGTTAGCTGACTGTATTGTTTAGGTAATGGCATTGCATTGTTGTCAGCATCTTTAGTTGTTTCTGTGTGCCATGATTCCAATGTTTTCCTTATTGTGAAATTTCCTCTTTCAATAATTTCTCCCTTTTCAAAGTCAATTTTATGTCTGTAGTTTCATAATAGCACAATAGTAGTCAGACATTTCAAATAAACGACAAATTTTTTAAAAGTAAACATGTTTCGGCACACTTATGCCATCTTCAGTACAGTGGAAGAGATCTAATTATAATTTACAATGGGTTATATATTCATGTCATGTCAAGTGATGTGGATATTGAATTACAATGTTAAGAAGGCAGAAAATATTTACAAGTTGAAAACGGTGTTAAGATGGTGGATCTGTTTATTAAGATCCGGTTTAAGTTTCTTAATGTAAAGGGCTTCTTTGAGTTTTAATGAAAAAGGAGTGTCAGCAGTGTCTAGGATACGAAAGCATGATGGTGTGAAGTTAGATTTGCATTGAGGTGAAGTGAGGAAGTGTTTAAAGATGTGTGAGTTTTTGTCAGAAGTGGTATGCTCCTTAATCCCTGTTGATAGATGGTGAGTGGTTTCGTGAATATAGCGAGAATTACACCCCGCACAAGAAAATTCATAAACCACACATGATTTAAGGAGAGATGAAATGGGATCTTTAAAGCTAAAGGAATTTTTTATTTTGAAAGAAGAGTAAACTATTTTGAGATCTAAGTCAATACAAAAACGTTTAACAAGGTTATGTAGTTTCCATTCAGTAATTTGTGAGTAAAAGCCGATGTAAGGTAGTTTAAAATAATAGGTGTTGGGTTTGGTCGTAGTAGGTTGACAAGTATAGTTTGATGGGTCTGAGTTGTTGGTGTTGTTGTGTGATTTAATGACTATCAATGAAGTGAAAAGGAAATGAATTGTGTTTTAATGTGTCAATTAATGCGTTCATGTCGTGTTGGTAGCCAGTGGACATGTTGTTAATTTTGCAGGTGCAGTCAAGAAGAGTTTTTATTAGTCCTGTTTTGTAATTGTGTGGTGTAAAACTGAGAAAATTCATTAACAGTCTGGTGTAAGTTTCCTTGTGAAAGATGGAAGTCATGCATGTTTCTGAATTTGCATCTTTGGTGATGAGTATGTCTAAGAATGGCAGTTTGTTGTCTTCTTTTTCAAGAGTAAATCTGATATTCTTGTGTTGTAAGTTTAAATAATTAAAAAATGATAAGGCATTGGTATCGTTATTGAAAATACAAAATATATCATCTACATAACATCTGTAAAATAATACGTTAGGTCTGTTGTAATTGGTAATCCAATTCCCTTCATGATAGCCCATGAAGAGATTGACATGACTAATATATATGACCCAATATAAATTATAATTAGATCTCTTCCACTGTACTGAAGATGGCATAAGTGTGCTGAAAGATGTTTACTTTTTAAAAATTTGTCGTTTATTTGAAATGTCTCAATTTTATGTCGATTTTTCCAGGCACGAGAAGCTATGTTTGAACCTTTCCATAATTTTTAATATTTCTCAAATGCTCTTCCTGTTTCTCCAATATATGACCAGGAGAAACAAAGGATTTAGGATTTTACAAAGGATTCATGCCTCCAAACAGTATATGCAAAGGAACCAATGCCAAAAGTAAATGTGTAGATGCCAACCAAAGCTCAGATGGTCCTCTACATTATGCAAACAATATAAGATCAAGAGCAAAAACCAACATTGGTATAAAAGACATGGCAAAAAATATTAAAAACAAATTAATTCCACTGGGATATACTTTAATACACATCAGACCAAACACAGAATTATTTCATTTTTATCAAAAACATTACTGGAAAAAACATAAGAATTAAAAATGACATTTTAATTTCCTTAACAAAATAACAAAAATAACAAGTAAAGCATGTAATAAAGTAAAACAAATAATTAAAGCAAATAAAACTTCTATCAACTCGATTGTTTTAGACTTCTTTGTTTTAAGATGTTTCTGAATTATCAATTCTTCAATTGTCCCTTCCATCGAATTAATCTGACAAACTGAATTAGTTTCAGGTCCACAAAGTTCCTCATATTTCGAACAAATTTTACATTTTTTACAAGACTCAGTTCCATACCCATCACAATAATATCCTGTTTCACATGGAAGCCATTCCAACTCAACATTGTCTTTATAAAGAATGTCACGAACACATTTCACAGCAGGTTCCACTTCTTCTGGACAAGTAATACATGGTACACAGAATATAAAGTCATTTTTGACCACAAAAATTCCATGAACACATGTTAATTGTGGTAGATCTTGTCCCTTGACACCACAAATAACCATAAACAGAATTAAGCAATACATTTTCTTTACCTATTTTTTTGTTGCTTCACCACTTTTCCAATCAATATTTAGCTGATGATTCACCAACAAACAAGATGATTCAAATAATGTTTCCAACTGATGACGATGACAATCACCAAAGAATAACAATCATTCTTTTTACCAAAAATATCTTTGATTCAAACAAACAATACTTTCCTTTCCTTCAAAAAAATGTGATACCTGCAAGAAATATTTCCTTATGTTCAAATGAATTCCTGAACGATTCAAAACTTTGACAAGACATTGTAAAATATACCATTTATAAATATCAGTTACTTATATTACCCAGTATTCAAATGAACTTATCATTTATTCAAACTCCTCAAAATCATCACTTTTTTAAGTGTTCCATTATGATTCAAATTAACGTATCATTTATTCATTCTCCTCAAAATTTATAACTTTTTAAGTGTTCTCCTTAAAACTCAAATTTCTCAAGTGTTCTCCTTATAATTTAAATTTCTTTTATATTTATATTTATATTATTTTCCTTATAATTTTAACAAACATTTTCAACTTTAAAGGTCAGAAACACAACAACATATTTAGTCAAAATGGTCCACTGTTGCTCCAATCATCACGATTTACAACTCATTCTTGATCAAGGATTTACATTCATCAAACAAAACCTGGAATGGTTCACACAACTATTTTATGAATTAAAATATATCAATGAAGCCTCAAGAAGAGATATAAAATGGATCAAAGCTTCCTGCTTTCTCAAAAAGCTTAACAACAAAAGTCATCTAAAAGGAATTTCTACAGAACATCTGGTGGAACTTAGAGAAGATTCATAGCAAAAAAATCCATGGACTTTACTTATTTCTTTCACATGAATAAACAAAACAAAAAATATGTTCTTCATAAAAGAAGATTGTCTTATCAAATTAATAAAACTATTCATTAACAGAACAGTACAAATTACACTGGAACATTTCAACTAACTTTTGTGCCTGACATACTTATTCAAACAATATTATACATTATACAATGTTCAAATCATGAACTAACATTACAATCTGTTTTTCATCAACTTATGTCAATCGTTCCATGTGATTTCACAAAAGACTTGTCATTACCATCTGACATTTTTGAAAACTTAAAAGCATTCACTTTATCACGAAAAATGATTAATTATAACACCAACAATTCAAGAATCAGAATGGATGAATTCATATTCATCAATCCCAAACTCCACCAACATCATTCTTAACGACTCAAATCCAAATTTCACCAGCCACACACAAGAATCAAATTCACTGGAAAAATCAAAGATTCTTTTGATTCAACAAGCAATTTCTTCACAGAACTTGATGATTTATTGCTCTTGGAACACGCCAACAATAATGACAACGAAACTAGAATCTCCAACATTGTCCTCCTCAATTCGTTACCAACAGAATGGTATGAACACAACACTGAAAGAAACGAGGATACCAGAGTAGTCTATAATATCCGGATTCTGTCACAGGTTTTTAACACATTTTCAAATTTGAAAAATTTTTCATATTTGGTTAAAATTTTTCAAAGTGTGGTGGGGGGTTTCCCTTTTTATTGATGGTGTCACTTTTGGTTTTGCTTACTTAACTTCCGGTCGCTTTCATGATTTTTAATTATGTTACCAAGAATTTCAACACATTTTAAAAAACGGGTCAAAATTTTTCAAAGTGTCTTTGGGAATAATCTTAACATTTCAAACATTCCATACATGCCTAATCTCCCTAACAACCAGCCTAACTCGATGTCAACAAAAAAACTATTTTTGGTTTGCTCTGTTATTAGGGAGATCTGGAATGTATGGAAATTGGGAAAACCCCTCAACGACAGGTAGGAAGAATTACCTTTTTTGACAGAATTTTAAGGAAACATTTTAGACAAAAGTGAAAACTCTAACAACACTATAAAGATACATTGATTTTAAGAATTTTGTTTTAAATAAAAATGTATGATATAGTTTTAAGAAATACTAATAGATATTTATTTACAATATGTAAAAAATGCTTGAAAATTCTAAATTTTTACCTAAGATTTAGTAAATTGTTTAGATTTTTTTGGAATGATGTTTTTAAACTTTATATTTATATTTCAGAACCTAGAACATTTCGATGTAAAATTTGTGGAAAAATTAGTTATTACCAAGAATAAAAAAATAATAAATAAAAAATGGGAAATTGTATATCATCAAAAACAAATAATAAAAATAATTCCAATAAGGATTCAGGAAAGGGTACAAAGTTAGATTTAAATCTTCATGGTTATCCACCAATAAATTTTAGAAAGATTCAAAAAAGTGGTTTTAGAATTGGAGCTCATGTTGATATTGGAATGAAAGATTTTGAAGCCGGAATGACATTTGGGAAAAATAATATACATGAAATTCAGTTTTCAGAAAATAATAATCATTTAAAATTGTTAAAATCTTTAGAAAATGAAGAATCAACAAGCAATAACTCAAAAGAAAAAGATAAAATAATAAATACACTTATGAGCGAATTAACCAGAAAAGACACAGTTGTTAAACCTTCATCTTCAGAATCTACAGAATAATTTTTAATTTTATAATACAATATATATTATAAAATTATTAAGTTTGACTTGTTGACAGTTCACTACTGTCTTGACGACCAGCTCTGCTGTCGTCTTTTTTGCTATGTTTTTTAACAACATGTTTTCCAACTGTAACTCCACCAGATAATATTCCAAGATATGGTAAATATGGACTTAGTTTTTTCAACTACAGATTTTACATCTCTTTTTAATAATTTATCTTTCACCAGTTCTTTTTCCAATTCTTCACTGCTTCCAATTGCTTCTAACCCTCCTAATAAATCTGAAAATTTACTAATTAGTAAATCTGTTAAAAATACATTTGCTTTTTCTGCTTGTTTTACTTCATATTCAGCATAAATTTTTAATATAACTTTATCACTTGATTTTTTCAAATTTTGTACTGATTGACTAATTTCCGCATCTTCAGACAATTTTATCAATTCTTCTCCTTTTTTCATTACTTCTTTTTTAGCATCTTGCATTTGCTTTTCTTCACTGGAGGTTGTACTTGTCTCAATTTGCGGGACTTCTACATGTTCACTATTTTCACTCATTTATTTTATAACCAAATGGAAAAATTAAATTAATTTCCAAGCATGAATATTTTTTTGTTTTTAATGTTTTTAAAATTTTATCCAATTCTGTGTGGTTGTCTACAACACTTGTGGACCGTAGGTCTAAATATTCTTGAATTATTGTTGTCATATCTTTTTTATTCGGGTTATAAAATGTAACCAACTTTGAAATATTTTCTCTAAATGGTTTAGCAATTGACGTGAGTTGTTGTGTAATTACAACAACAGAAAGATTATAATGCCTTGCAGAAAATCCTAACTTAACCAATTCACTTGTTCTATTTTTAACATTTTTTCCACTTGCACAATCATCAAGAATAATAAGACTTTTAGTTCCTTTTGAAAATTCAACTATAAATTTTAACCAATCTTCAATGTTATCTTGATCACAAGGAATAGCAATAAAATCTTCATCTTTATCATATTTCCAATTTTCATAAGTTTTATTCCATTCAAATGTAGGACAAATTAAAAAAATATAATCAAAATAATTTTTATATTTATTTTCTATAAAATCTAAAAGATATTTTGTTTTTCCACAAGCAGTCATTCCAACAATTATCATATTAAATGGTTTTTTGTTACCCACTTCGTGTTCAGCTTTGCTGTCATTCATTTTTTATTTTTCATCTTGTTTTTAAAATTGAATTGAAGACAAATCTTTATTCACAATGTTTAACAATCCATCACTTATCACAAATATATGACACATTACATTTGCAGAAATAGCAGTTTTTTTAATTTCTAACAACAATCCAGACTGTGTGTTTACTAATTTTTTACCATTCCCATAAACAAAGTTATCATCTAATGTTCTTAAATCCACACATAATGCAAATGAATCTTTATAAAATTTTTCAATACTCATAACTGAATCACAGTCAGAATATCCGCAGTGAAATATTCGAAATGCTTCTTCAAAAAATCTTCTTTTTGGCATGCCTTGAGAATATATACTATTTGGTACTCCTTCAATAGAAATTTTAACATCTGTTATATTTGGATAAACAAATTGTTCACTATCTGTGATAGTTTTATTTCTAAATAACAACACAACTGCTTTCATACTCTTCCACGGAATATTTATGGTTTCATTATGTAAAGTTGCATCTTTATCCCATTCTACTGTTTTCATCAAAGTTACATAATTATATGATAATGATCTTCCTGTGGTGTAATTTGATAAAACATCAATTACCAAGTCTTGATTTTCAATTGTTTCATACTCTAGTTCTAAATTTTCCAAAGTATATCCCCCAACACTTTGTCCTCTTTGTGCTACCATAATTTCACTAGCTTTTGGAAAAGTTAAAATATATTGAAAATTGTTAATCATTCCATAAGGGGCATATAGTCCATGATCTGAAAGTATTTTTTCTAATTTTAAACACTGTTTTGTTCCATAAATATCATACATCAATTTATCAGAAGCTTTTTCTGCATTGCCACTTGTTGCTCCAGAGTCATCTTTTGAAATTAATTTTCTGAGGTTTTCTCAAGCGATGCCGTATTCAACCATATCTGCTCTTTCAAATTCAGGTTTCCAGAGATCTTTGTAAATTTCTAGTAAAGATTCTCCACTATTATCGTAAACAATTTCTCCAGCAAATTTAACAACCAATCTTTTCTTTAACAATTTTGATAAATTATTTAAAAACCACGATTTAGTATTTGCATTTTTAAAATTAAATAACAATTTTAATGAATCAGGAACAAGACACAAATTAGGATTTAATTTTGGAATATCTATATAAAGTTCTTCTTCAGGATTTACTTTATTCGGATTCAAAGTTACAACATGCCTCGTTCTGTTTCCTTTAATTTCACTCATTTTTGATCTTTTATATCCTGGATATAATTCGTTTACTCTATTCATTTTTTATTATACAAAAATTAAAAATTTTTGTTTTATAAAAAAATATTTTTAGTTTATCAACTTATGGTTGTTTATCAGCTTTGTTGTGTTTTCTTTCTATGTTTGTATTCATTGTATAAAAAGTAAGTAATTGCAATAGCTAATATCCATAGATTTTTAGCAAGAAAAGCAATACCTTTTGCACCCCATGATGATATTTGAGAAATTAAATTTAAAACTGCTGAAATGACTGCACCAAAATTTTTACCTATAATTGCAATTGCTTTTCCTAAATTTACAACCGCTTTTGCACTTTGTTTTAATGCGTTTCTTGCACTTATAGTAATTGTTGTAATTATTCCCGCAACAGAAATAGCAACTGCTGATAGACCTACTAGATTCTCCTTTGCCCATTGTTTAAATTTTTCAAATCTTCCAATATCAGATTGTTCAATTTCTTGTTGAATTATAGAAACTGTTTCTTCTTCTTCAGGTCTTATATCATTATCTAATTGTAACTTATCAGCTACTCTTCTTGTTAGTCTTTCTGCATCTTTATACCATTGTTCCCTTTGTTTGTCAGTTTCTAATAGAGCTTTTTGTCTCCAATGATCAGCTTGTATTTCAAGAAATTCAATTTTCTCTTTTGGTGTTTGACCTTTTGGATTTAAAACTCCATTCAATTCTCTTATATCTTGTTCAGTTATAAAGCTTGCGCCGGCTTTCATGTTTTGTCCAAGATCTTCAATACTATCATTCAATCTTTCACTAGAATTTTGAATAACATCCTGAACAAACCCGGAGGGTCCCACAGGGTCATTACCAAATTCTACAGAATAATCCCAATCAGATTCTTCACCCCTACTGCTAAAGTTTTGCTCAACAAAAGCAACCGCAGTTTTTTCATATTCTTTTTTTGCTTTTCTCATATAATCATTACATTCATCAACATATTTCTTATTTTTTCTAACAAATAACTCTGGTTTAAAGTCACGGTCAACATTACCAATCTTTTTACCTTTGAATATAATGGAAACTGTGCCTGTGTCATTTTCTCCAAAAAATACAGTGTTATCTAACAATATACTTGAATTTGGTCCATTTTTCTTTTCAAGAGTAACATTGAATAGTTTTTTGAAAGATTTTTTTCTATCATTAGTCATTAATCTACTCATTGTTCCTATATATTTTTTTATATCAGGTAAACTACCAATTCTTCCACGACCAACCCTATTAAATTTACTTTTTGGATTTTCTGTGTTTATTATATTAATACTTCTATTATTATCTTCAGGGTCATCTCCCCCAAAACTTGTTTCCCCCTCTTCATCTTCACGGTCTTCCTCTTCTTCTTCTATGTTTCTATTTCTCATTTCTATATCATCAAAACCTTCAGACATTTATTTATTTATTTTTTTAATTTATCATCTTCGATGTTTTGAATATTTCATTAAATCTTTGATTTAATGTTTTCTTCTGGTATCGCGGCTAAGCTGCTGCGCTCTTAGCGCTCTGAGGACTTTGTCCAATCAGAGCACTTTGTGCGACCCAAGAGTTATGTTTATTATCATAACCTAACCACTTTACCAACACCATATTTTTTCCTTTCACTTTTTTTCTTTTTAATATTTTCTCTACTTTATATATATCATCCTTTTTATCCACAGCAGATAGTTCCTGTTCATAAAATTTTCCAATAATTGGTTCTCCCTCACGATCTTCTATTTCATACATGTTTGGATCACCTCTAAATACTTTTACAATTTTAAAAATTTCTTCTGTAAAATTAGCTTCATAACCTTTAGTAAAGATATTCTTATATTTAGAAATCCTAACAGTATCACCAATTCTGAATTTAGGTAAAGATAAATCTCCTAATGGGTAACCGTATAGTGTAATCCACACTTGGTCTTTGTTAGACTTGTTCACATCAGCAGGTTTCATTAATATACAACTATGTTTAGTATTATTATAATTATTCACAAGGTTACTCAAAATGTTAATCCAATTATAAGTTCCCTTGCTATAGAAATATTTCCACATGGATGTTTTTAGAGTTCTGTTAAATCTTTCAACTATAGCTGCTTTTCTATCAGAGTTTGTGGAAAAATATTCAACATTATGGTTTTTCAATAGTTCTTTTACCCCTACATTGTAAAATTCTTTTCCTTCATCAAATTGAGCGACTTTTGGGTATTTACCAAATCTTTCTTTAAATTGTTTTAATAATTCATCCACAGCTTTTGTCATGTTTTTAGTATCTTTACTGTAAACAGGAATAGCGAATGCATAACGGCTTAGAATTTCAACAGCTGTCAGTATCCAATAGTATCCTTTGTTCTGGTTTTTATATTTTCCCATATCAACCAAATCCATTTGTATTTGATCAGCTAAATCTTTGACAAATGTTCTTTGGAATTTATACCTTCTAACAATTGGTTTGTATCTTGTAAAAGTATCTTGTGTTTTTAACCAGTCTTGCACAATTTTTCTACTAACGTTTAATCCCTTTTCTTTTGCTTTTTGATAAAATCTTTCCGCAGATTGATAACCTGTTTCTGGGTTGTAGTAAATGTCTCTTAACTCTTGTTCAATAACAACTTCTTTGTCGCTAACTTTGTTCATTTATTTTTATTAAAATAAACAATGAATTCAAATACGCATGCAAATAAACAAACTGCTACGCAGAAGGTTGAAGAATTTGAAAGAAAGTATTATGGAAAAAATTATGATTATGCTATGAAAAATATTAAAGAAGATGTTGAATTGGAGAAAAAATATTTAAAAAAAAAAATATCCCTATGCAGACATGTCAAGGTTTACCTTCGAGGCTGATTTTGATAAAAATGCTGTTTTTCAAGGTTATCATATTTGGTTTAAAAATAATTCATTTTTGTCAACAGATATAAATTCAGATACATTTAAAAATGACCCAAACATGACAAAATATTTAACAATAAATAAACCAAAACCAAACTTTCCAAAAATTTGGAAAATTGGAGGAACTGTGCCAGAATTACCAAAAGGTAAAAGACATGTTGGTTATGCAGGAAAATCATATTATTGGGATAATTTTCCTACACAATATGTTTTAAGTTATCCTATTAACCAGTTTAGAATTTATGTAAACAATACAGATTATTTTCAAAGTAATTTCCCCAGATTAAATATAACTACAGATGATAATGCAAAATGGTCACTTAATGAGCCATATTTTCAAAGTATTATAGGAACATGGATTGCAACTTATGGATGTGGAATTTCAATACAACATTTATTATTTTCAGCTGATGTTCCAAAACAAATTACATCATTTATGAGATTTCATCTATATTTTACAGTTAGAAGAATTATGTGGCAATTGAGAAATGGTGATGATAAAACATTTTATAAATTTAATGCTGGTTTTTAAAAGATCACTATCCAAAATGGACTTGGCAAGAAATTTCAGGAAAAAAAAGACACATTGGAGATTCTCATGCAATTGATATGAGTACACCATGGCCAGGATATCAACACGGTCCTGGTCAAATTAGAGACACTCAAAATGATTATAAAAAATTCATTCCAAAAGTCTCAAATGGATTAATAAAAAGCGGTACAGAATTATTAAATCACAGCATTGAAGCATATCTTTATGCAATTTTAGGAAGTCAAGCTAGAACTAGACAAAGTATTGTTTCAAATAGAGCTTCAGCATTGGAAACACAAAAAGTTTTTAGACAAATTGAAAGCTTGAAAAAATACTGGGTTTGGAAATTAGTAAACCTAATGAAAAGTTTGAAAAATATTGCAGAGAAAAAATGAAAAAACCTACACCAATAATTATTATAAACAAAGAAACAGGAGAAATTTTCAATTTTAAAAGTCTTTATTCTGCCGCAAAAAATTTTAACCTAAATGCAGAAAGCATCAAGTACAGAATTAAAACAAAAAAAGATTTGAAAATTAATGACCAAACATTTTTTTGCTTTTAAAGAAAAATTTGTATATAATAAAAAACAATGAATCAAGTAGTTGAAATATTTTTAAAACCAGAAAATTATGAAAATAATGATAAAGACCATTTATATTATATTTTTACTAAAGAAATTGTTAAACTTTCAGGTGAAGGAGAATTATTACCACATCATGAATATACAATTAATTTTGAAGAAAAATTTTGTATTTTTAGTGATTTTGAAATTGATTATGAAACCAAAGAAAAAATTTATACAAATTATAAAATTATTTTGAAGTCAAGACCAAAAAGATTAAATTTATTAATTAATATTTTTATATTTAATTATTGAAGACCTTTGGTGTGTGGTTAAGAATAAAAATCAGATGATTTTTATTCTTTTTTTTTTTTTGCATCATATTGCATTTAAAGAAAAAATAAACATATAAATAAAGAATGAATACAACAAAAACTTTATTGGACACAGGTGTCCCTAATATTAATACACCTTTATTAAAACCAAAAAATGTTTATAAAAGGGGTAATCTACTTGATACACCAAATCCTGGTTATGATTTTAAAACCATATTGGAACCAACAAAATATGTTTCAAAAATTAAAAGTTTGATTGAAAGTTCTAAAGAAAAAGCAAATAATTTATTTAACAAGTCTAAAGAAGAAGTACTTAATTTATTTGATAAATATAGAAATAATGTAAACAAAGGAACAGAAAAAATAACAAATTGGTATAATCATTTAAAAGAAAATGTTTTAAATATATTTAACAAAATACAGGAAAAACCGCAAACCTCCGGACCGCAAGCGGTGGTTGAACCAAAGTTTAAATTGGATAAAGAAGCTTTGAAAGTAACAAAAAGATATGAAATGGATTTGGAAGTAGCCAGATTATCTTTATATGACCCTTTGAGTCTGTTGGAAAAAATAAAACCATTGGTAATAAAAAAATTTAAAAAATATCCAAGTACAAAACAACAAATAACTCTTATATGTTTAATGAAAAAAGCAAATCCAGCAACTGGAGAAGAAACTACAGATAAAGCACATTTTCATAGTTATTATGAAGAAATTTTTGATGGAAGCAATTTTGATGAAATATATGAAAAAATGAAAGATAAAATTATTCAAAGTTTTGAAGAATATTTAAGAAATTCAAGTTTATGGAAATTTTATAAAAGTTTAAAAATAATTCTTAATATTAATAAAATTAAACGATTACTTGCATCATCTTATATTCCTACTCCAAAATTTTTAAAAGATAAAAAAGCAATTATTAATCCACAAAATGATGACCAAAAATGTTTATTGTGGTGTGTTGCAATAAGTGAACTTTTGAAAACTAATCCTAATTTGAAAAAAGAAAGCTGAGGGTTTTAATACAAAAGGTATGGAATTCCTGTGTGGATTTACAGATATTGATAAATTTGAAAAAAATAATAACATTGCAATTAATTTATTTGGATATAATGAAGAAAAAAGGTTTGGAAATAAAAAGCACGAAATTTTTCCTTTGAGGGTGAGTAAATTAGACTTGGAACAAATTATCGAACGAAGTTCTCAGCGTAGCAACACACATGTGGATACACATGTGAATACACATGTGAACATATTGTTAATAACTAATGAAAATGGTGATAAACATTATTGTTTAATTAAAAATATGAGTAGATTATTTTCAAACCAAGTCAATAAAAGCAAAGCAAAAATACATATTTGTAATTATTGTTTACAAAATTTTAGAAATGAAAAAACTCTTAAAAATCATTTAGAATATTGTTCAAAATATAAATGTGGAAAAACTGTTTATCCAAATAAAAGAGAAAAATTAAAGTTTAAAAATTATGAAAAAATGCACAATGTTCCATTTGTAATTTATGCAGATTTTGAGTGCAATTTAAAATATGAGGATAAAAATATTGGTAATAATACAAAACAATTTCAAAAACATGAATCGTCTGGATATTGTTATTTGATAAAATGTTTTGATGATTTATTTAAACCAAAATTAGTAAAATACACTAAAAAATCTGATGAAGACGTTTCAGCTAAATTTGTAGAAAGTTTAGAAAATAATATTAAAAAAATACATGAGCAATTTAAATTTCCAAAAAAGATAATATTAAGAGAAAAAGATAAAACCGATTTTGAAAAAGCTAAGAAATGTTATGCATGTGATAAAAAATTTGAAAAAGACGATAAATTTAAAGACCATTGTCATTATACTGGAAAATATCGTGGAGCTGCTTGTTGTAGTTGTAATTCAAAAATGAAAAATCCTAAATTTATTCCAGTTATATTTCATAATTTACAAAATTATGATAGTCATTTGTTTATAAAAAATCTAGGTGTTTCAGGTGATATTAATTGTATACCAAACACTGAGGAGAAATATATTTCATTCACAAAAGAGATTATTGTTGATAAATTTGAATCTAAAAAAATAATTACAGAAAAACAATTTCAAAGTAAATGTAAAGAAAACATTATTGAATATAAGGAATTTAATCATGAAAAAGGTGAAATAGAGTATAAAATCAAAGAAATTATTTATGTTAAAAAACAAATTAGATTTATTGACAGTTTTAAGTTTATACAAAGTAGTTTAGGAAACTTGGTTAAAAATTTAGATAAAAATGAACTAAATATTATGAAAAGAATTTACAAAAATGAAGAGGAAAGAGAATTATTAACTAGAAAAGGCGTGTTTCCATATGATTGGTTTGATAATATTGAAAAATTAAAAGAAGTAAAATTACCTGATATTAAGGAATTTTATTCAAAATTAAATGATGAAAATATAAGCAAAGCAGATTATGAACATGCGCAAAATGTTTGGAAAAAATTTAATATTAAAAATATGAAAGAATATCATGACTTATATTTGAAAACTGATGTGATACTTTTGGCAGATGTTTTTGAAAATTTTAGAAAAGTTTGTAAAGAAAATTATAAATTAGACCCCGCTTGGTATTATACTTCTCCAGGTCTTGCTTGGGATGCAATGTTAAAAATGACTGGAGTTGAATTGGACTTATTATCTGATCCACAAATGTACCTTATGATTGAAAATGGAATTAGAGGGGGGAATTTCCACTATTACAAAGAGATATGCAAAAGCTAATAATCCTTATATGGGCTCAAAGTATAATCCTGAAGAATATAATGTATATCTTGCTTATTTAGATGCGAATAATTTATACGGATGGGCTATGAGTAAAAAACTTCCTGTGAGAGATTTTAAATGGATGAATGAAAGGGAATTGCAAAATTGGGAAAAGTTGACTTGGAATACCCTGAAGAGCTGCATGATTTACATAATGAATACCCATTAGCACCAGAAAGATTAAAAGTTGAAAGTGTTGAAAAATTAATACCAAATTTGAATAATAAAGAAAAATCTGTTTTACATAGTGAAAATTTGAAATTATATGAAAAATTAGGATTAAAAATTAGTGGAATTTATAAAGGTATTAAATTTCATAAAGAAGATTTTATGAAAAAATATATTGATTTAAACACAAAACTGAGAACAGAAGCAAAAAATGAATTTGAAAAAGACTTTTTCAAACTTATGAATAATTCTGTATTTGGGAAAACTATGGAGAATGTTAGAAACAGACTTGATATACAATTAGTTAACAGAGAAGAAAAAGCATTAAAATTATTTTCAAAAACTAATTTTAACAAAAGAACAATATTTTCTGAAAATTTAATTCCTGTGCATATGCATAAGAAAAAAATTAAGCTAGATAAACCTATATATTTAGGAATGAGTATATTAGATTTATCAAAGACTTTAATGTATGATTTTCATTACAATTATATTAAATTAAAATATGGTGAAAATGTGCGGTTGTTATTTACAGATACTGACAGTTTAATGTATGAAATTAAAACTGAAGATTTTTATAAAGATATAACCCCAGATGTTGAAAAAATGTTTGACACAAGTAATTATCCAAAAGAACATGAAAGCGGAATTAAAACCGGTTTAAACAAAAAAGTAATTGGAATGATGAAAGATGAGTGCGGTGGTAAACAAATAGAAGAATTTGTAGGACTGAGAGCAAAATTATATTCTTATAAAATAGATGAAAAAGACAACGCACCAAAGGTGTCAAAAAGATGTAAAGGTGTTAAGAAAAATGTTATTGAAAAAAATATAACATTTCAAAATTATAAAGATTGCTTATTTACTGAAGAAGAACAAATTAGAAAAATGAATTTAATAAGACACCGAAATCATGAATTGTATACTGAGAGTGTTCAAAAAATTGCATTGTCAGCAAAAGATGATAAAAGAATAATACTTGAAAATAAAATAGATACATTGGCATATGGTCATTACATGAATGAAATGATTGACACTTATGAGAATATATTTGGATTTAAACCGTAAAATACTTTATCAGCTAGGTTGTTTCCTTAAAATTCTGTCAAAAAAGGTAATTCCCCCTACCTGTCGTTGAGGGGTTTTCCCAAATTCCATACATTCCAGATCTCTCTAACAACGGAGCAAACCAAAAATAGTTTTTTTGTTGACATCGAGTTAGGCTGGTTGTTAGGGAGATTAGGCATGTATGGAATGTTTGGAATGTTAAGGTTATTCCTCAAAGACACTTTGAAAAATTTTGACCCGTTTTTTAAAATGTGTTGAAATTCTTGGTAACGTAATTAAAAATCATGAAAGCGACCAGAAGTTAAGTAAGCAAAACTGAAAGTGACACCATCAATAAAAAGGGAAACCCCCCACGACACTTTGAAAAATTTTAACCAAATTTGAAAATGTGTTAAAAACCTGTGACAGAATCCGGATATTACAGACTACTTACCAGAAGTATCCCATCTACAAACAATTCTGGTAACTCCCAAGAAATCAACGTACAAAAGTAAACTAAGAAGATTTTCAATGCAAACAATGAACAAAATATCAAAAGAAGAACATCAGAATGCGTAAATACAAACTGTTGTCATAATATTTCATTATTTCAACAAATTATAGAAAAACCTTATAGTGACTTTATAGTTAATAGAATTACCTTAGCAAAAACTTTGAAATCGATATCAATTAAATATAAACAGATAAATTTAACTCATTGCATTATTATAAAATGAAATCTTTAGTAGATATGAGATCTTTAATTACTTTATTAAGTCAAACAAATAGTGAGAATATGATAGCACCAGGATGGAAATCACATATTATAACAACAAAAAAACTGCCAAAATTTTTTCCTTGCAAAATTTGATGTAATTCTAAAGGAGAATATCATATTAGTTCTTTTTCAGAACTTTTACTTAATCATATTAATAAGAACAATTTAGATTTAATTCTTTCAATTTCACCAAATATTATTAGTAAAATAGCATATCAAACTATGAAAAGATGTATTAACGAAAACACCTTTTCTTTCATGATAAATTTATGTAGAAAAGTAATAATTCATTCTCCAGGTTGCATCAACACAAATTCACTTTAATTCATTAATGTATGCTACTTTAAGTTTTCAAATAAATTCTCGTCTTTCTACAAAAGTTTCAGTTCCTTCCATTATTTCCCAAACAGTTATTTTCAATCTTTTCTTCTGACAACAACGATTAATAATCTTATCCACATCTTGCTTACTTTTCAAATAAATTAAGAAATGTTCCAATTCATTTAAATCAACCATCTCCATTCCAAATCTATAATCAATTTTTTCCATCCTACCAAACTACCAAAATTAATTCTTCTATTTTTTCACTTCATTATCCATAACATCAACATGTTTTATAATAAGTAACAACATATCAAGAAGTTCATTTATTTTTCCTTTCAAATAAACCAACTCAGAAACACAAATGCCTTCCCTATCCAATTTCAAATCTTGTGTTAGTTCTTCAATTTTTTAGTAATACTATTTGTAAATGTCACTCACTTGTAATTCAGCCATCTAAAAGAATTTTCATATTTAGTCAATACTATATCTTAAAGAAATTATCCACAAAACATCATTTTATTGGTCAATTTTTTTACATAGGATAATATAAATGGAAAAAAGATAATTTTCTTGCTTCCCCTTGGGAAGAACTAAGCTATCAATAAGCCAGCCCAACTTCATGTAGAATACGTGTACCTCACAGGGTAAGTTGACTCACATGAGAAGAGACACAAGGTGCAGTGCATTTGGCATACATCCATCTCAACCATATTCCCCAAAGGGATAAGTTTGGTAGTCGTGAGAACTTAAAGTTATCAGAACTCTAACCCAAAAGAAATCAAAACAACAAATTTTTCCCTTTGCATTATCTCAAGCATAAACTTGACCACATTGCTTCTGCAAATTTATTTACCTTTTTTTCATTCACTTGTCTCACAAACTCCTCCCAACCTGGAGAAGGATAACTACACTCCAATACTTCATGCATATCAGTATTTTCAAATATCTCCACAACACTTTTCAGCTGATACAGTTGTCACAAAGTATATAAAGGTCCACAATCCCATAATGTCTCGGGAATAAACCTCATATTGTCCCAATCCTTTTCCCAAATTTTCATGAATTTCTTCAATGAAATACGGGCCAAATGAAGATGTCTCCACCAAATCACCCAAAGAAAATGCTTTCCTTGCACAAACTCACTATCTCATTTCCAATCTTAATTGCCTTACCACATAAAATATTACATGAATCTTCTTGACCATCTTGCATGACCAACCAACAATACCTATCTTTCCTCTCGGACAGATATTTTAACATTTCATCCAAAAAAAATCTCACACATCAATCAATTTACACCAATATAAATCCATTGGATAATTTAAATGCATTTTTATTATTTCACTCACCTCAAAAATTCTTTCACCCAAATACTTTTATCTACAAAAAATAATTCAAATTTCACAAGTTTACAAAACAAAATACTCAAATTTCCCTAATAATATCACATAACACTTCAATTACCCTAACAACCAACAATCTAATTAATTCACAAACCACTCAAATTTCCATAACAACCAATTTATATATTTTTGAAATGAACCCTCCAAAATCAAAATTTTCACACCAAATATCAACATGGATGTTAAACAAGTTCAATCAATAGCTGCTTTAAATTTTCTAGAAGAAATAGCAAGACCTATCTCGAAGGTAGACCACACAAATATTATTTTTTGGTAATAGAACACAAAGACAAAGCACATTTATGTCCTTCCCTCAGTTACATAAAACAAACAAAATCAAAAACTATCAGCGAATGGGCAATCATCCATTTTTGGGTTCCGCCTTCTGTAAATTTATTTTAAAATACAGCACAGAATGGGATAGAAGAAGAACTGACCCAGAAACATACTCTAACTGTGGATCATTATTTATCAATTACAAATATCAAATTACAAATTCACCGCAACAATCTTTCGGGACTGTAATGGAAGGAAAATCCTCGACTGAAGTCATCCTCATCAAGATTACCGACCAACAGAACCCATTGTAGACAAAGCTGATGGATTTTATGGAATAGCAACATGTAACAAAAAGATGTACCCTAAAGATTCCTGAAAACTTCTGTCTCTCAAAACTCTATCACCTACAAATTCAAAATATTCAAGACTGCTTCAATAATTTAATTCCGATATATAACTATATTTATATTAAACTTACCTAACAACAATAAAAGCTTCACTGATGTATAAACACGTGATCATTTCATACTTATCATCTATGCATTCACTTATTGTCACAAAAACCTAAAATATCACAGATACCACACTTCACATTAACATGAACTACAAGAACTCACTTTGCATCATCCCAAAAACATTCTAAACACAAAACAAACTCCACAGAAGTCTTCCTACCAATGGAAAGAATAAGTGTGTGAAAAATCATCCCAATCCAACTTTACTATCACACACAAAATACCAAAAACCCATTAAGAACATTCGATTAACTCCTAAACAGTCAATCTTCACTCATGCTGATCTTTGTTATACTTTTGAGAGTCTTCGTAAATGATATTATCCACTTAAAAATCACAGTTTTCTAAGTGTTTCACTTCAAATTCACATTTTTCAAGAGACCACCAACCGTCAAACGCCCACAAATGGATGACTGCTTAGATGTCCCTACTTAACGCTTGATTTGCATACAACAGCAAACTTTGCTTATGAGAACTCCCTTCACTCACTCTCAAAAACTTCAAAACTGCAATTTAACTAACTCCACAAAAGTCTTCTTAGCAATAAAAAGAACAAGTTTATGAAAAATCATTCCAATCCAACTTTGCTATTCCATACAAAATGCAAAAAAAACATTCCAGGCTATGCAAATCAACTGAAGTACCTGTCAAAACACAATCGACATATTCCAGATTATTCAAATTTTCACCGTTTAGCCATTGCTATTCAAACAAAGCGTTTCTTCAAACTATGATTGTAAAAAGTCACTTCGCTTGCTATTAAAAAGCTTCAAACAGCAAAATTAACTCCACAGAAGTCTTCCTAATGATGATAGGAACAAGTGTGTGGAAAATCATCCCAAACGGACTTCCCTATCGACCACAAGGTCTGAAAAACCGTTTCTTTGAACTCGGACTACAAGAATTCGCTTCGCTCACTCTCAAAAAGCTTCAAACTGCAAAACTAACTTCACAGAAGTCTTCCTGTCGATGAAAGGAACAAGTGTGTGAAAAAATCAGTCCAAACGGACCTTGCTATCGACCACAAAATCCAGAGAAACCCGTTTGGAAGCTTCAAGAAATTCACCAACGGTCACTTTTCACTTTGCCGAACCTTCGCCATTACTGTTTGACCTCGCTAAACTTTTGCCATTACTTCGCTTACCAAGTCAGCCTGCCATTGCATGGAGTGGTCACCCACTCATCAGGCTTCTTTTTAAAATTCTCATTAGACATCACAATAGAAAAATTAGAGGTCACTAGCCCTGACATTAAACCCTAATCCGCACTTCGCATTGGTCCATTCAAAAAATTCGGCCTTCTGATTGGTAGGCTTTTTGCAGAGGTCTTTTCCCTCTTACTACAGTAGTCTATAGAACATTTTAAGGTGGGTATTAGCATAGTGATGTACGCTCGTAAATTTAGTGCAAACTTGGCAGCAGGATGTTTTAGGTGATGGATGTGGCATCCACTCTTTATTTCAAATAAGGAGTCTTCAACTTGGAGGTTTAAACAATGAGAACGTCTATCCGAACTGTGTAGTTTGTGAACTATGTAAGAAAGTTGGGGATTCAATCTGGGTATATTTGCTCAAATAAATTGGTGTAGTGCCTTAGTCAGGTCATGGAGCAAAATTAATAAATGAACGTGGACAGTTCCCCTTTGCTGAAATTCAAAGCGGTAGAAGTATGTCTTAACGTTTTTGTGTCCCACAGTTCTGTTGTATGAGAATATATGGTCGGTCCATCTGTTGTTATTGCTGCCACAGCGATAACCTTGTACCATTTCTTCCAAAGCATGTGCGATGTGTTGTGTTTCAAAGACTGCAAGTTCCGTTCGTCCACCTCTTGTTTTATTCCTAATGTCATCCAACCATTCAGGGAATGGAAAGCTCCATTCAAATGGACTAATAGTAATGAAAACGTCAGGTAAGCCGAATTGTGCTACGGCATTAAGTAAGTAACAGTGTTCCCATTGGCAATAAGTTGAAGAGAAAGGTTTAGTGTCCAAAGCTCGTGCAGGTGAGCAATTTAAAAGTCGACTGGTGTTGATTGCACCACTGACTACTTGGTACATACAACAGTCAAAATGAAATTGCAAAAGGTCGAAGTGAAGCACATAGTCAGGAATTTCACTGTAAACTTTTGCATAGAAAGCGGTTTTATCACTTTGCCTTATCATTGCACCAGAGATCATACTCTCACACCAGTCTGTGTACGGGTAAAGATTTGGCCACAGGGCACATTCAATACCTTTCATTTTATCCAAATCAAACGGATTTAACAGAGTGGAATTTTAAAGTAGTTGTTCACGTAATAATACAAAACAAGAATAACAGGAATCTTCTGAATTCATGAGGTACTCATACGCATGTAAACATTTTTGGCAATCAGAAGCATTCACTATTGATTGAATTTTTAGTTCAATAGGTATATTGCAAGCTCTTAAAGCGATCATTTCAGTTTTGACCTGGTAACCATGTGACTCATGTTCCTAAACACCACAATCCAAGTCAAATGGATGTAGCGTTTGTACATTTTCCTTCGTTAACTGTCTTAGTGGTTCAGGTATTGAATTAAAATGAGACACAACAAAATGATTACTGCAGCACACACAATCTCGTACAGATTTGACAGGTATTTTTTTCATAAAATTAGGTGGTAATTTCTGATAAACTATTGAATTACATTTGGCACAATTTATCGAGGAATTCTTGCACCAGAAGTTAAAAGCATCACAATTATCATTTACAGCATTATATCCTGCTCCAGTTGTCACAGAAGGTTTAGTGTTCCACTCACAAGTAAAAGTTTGTAGACATTTTTCTTCTCTGTCAGATCTTAGTGTTCGTTCATTTTGATATTGTAAAATTTTCTAAGGAGAAACTGGATATTCAAAAACTAAATGCTTAGTTCTAAGTCTGTTGTTATAACAGCATTGTGAAGATGTACTTGCCGACATGTCACAAATGTGAGTACTAAAGGATGTACTGCAATAACAAAATGAAATCAAAGCTATGTCAAAGCTGGAACAAAATTAATGGAAATAACAGTGTTTACCGAAGCATGTAAGGGGACTTGTTCTTACAGAGACAATGGAAATACTAAAAGTGATGTGATTTTGTGAAAAGTATGAGAAATGTCAGTGTAAAATAATAGTGACTTTCTGATTGTGCAAAGTATAACCAGTGATAATAAGCAATTGAAGTTACCAGAATAGGATGTATAAAAGAAGATAATTGATTTGGTATTAGGGCAAATGATGCCCACAGGATATTGCTATAAATTATTGTATCCGTAGAGTAGTAAAAACTTTAGGAAACAGCACTATGAAGAGTTATACGACAAGTTTGTTTTTATGAAAACTGTTCAATTAATCAATTTTTCTAACTGCAATGGCAACACGGTTAATTGGTGACAATTATTATAGTAACAATAAGGTATGAGGAATGAGAGCAAAACAGCTGGCTAGGAAATAGTGAAGTAATTAAAAATTGGTAACGGTGGGATTTTTACTGGCAATTACCTTCTGTAAAGCTATGAAAGGAATACAACATTATTGATTGCTGTGCAAGAAGAGAAACTTTGAATGGTTACACAATTACTTCTGCAATATGCACTGAAAATAACTTTATGAAATGTAAATTATAGGACACGACTTCCTCAAGTAATTATTGAAGATAATAGGTGAACTTATATATCAAAAGAGTGAAAAATATATCTTGAACAAACCCTAACAATAAGCTTTAGATGAATTTGAAGGACCTTTCACTCTAAAATCACCGTATGAATAGTTGACTGAGTCAAGAAAGAATGGAAAAGTCCCTAGCGACCCTTCAATGCAGATACACCCGATAGATTTCAATAATTTTTCAAGAAATAATAAAAGTGCCCAAATAGGGGTCAAACCAAACCAGTGTAAAGAAATGAATGGAGTAAGCTCTGATAAGAGTTCAAAGTTATGGCAGAAATTTATCTGATATATAGCAAATAGAACGAGCCGAAGGGGCTTAATTCCAGAAAGAAAACTGGGAATTTTAAAGGTCATGCAAATACTACTTAACTAAACTACGGTAAACAGAACAAAATTTATACTTATATAAAGCAAAAGATCAACCAAAAACACTGCAGAAATACAAGGAGTCCATCAAGCAGTGCTAATGACAGAAAAATAGCATGATAATCTAACACGCAATCGTTCAATTGGCTATAGTTGAAAGTTTTGGCATCGATGCTAGTAAATATTTATTGACTATTTGATGAATAATTACTTAACAAAACAAAAAGAGTGATATGCGTTGAACACTACTACAATAAAAGCTGAAATGTCTAAAATAATAGGGTTTGATTGAACTACCTTTTACTTTGTCCTTAGCACAAGAACAACCATTGACACTGACGAACAATGACCAACTCCTCCGGGAGCAAATCAACGCCAATGCAAGCGCTTGTTTTGAATAAATATTGATGTATAACTACTTCCTACAATTCCAAAGATTACCACAGTAGGAAAATGAATAGTATAATGTTCAAATTATTTAGTATGAGGTGAATAAGCTTCTAAGTAAATGAAGAAATAGCAAGCGAAGTCATGAGTCCAATAACACATGCAATCAGTAAGATAGCGAAATCAGAAAGACCAAAATGATGCTTGCGGGGATTTGATACAACTTGTTCTTGTGAGATATTACATTGACCCATGATGAGTAATATATTTTTGCTTGAGTTATTTAAGTCCTTGTTCACTGAGAAATCTCGGGTTCCTCATGAAGATATTGTGGCTTATTAACAGTCAAAACTAAACTCTCAAATGGGATTTGAATTGTATCATGAGAAAGTGATACCTATCCAGCTAGAGGGAGAGCTAAATCTTTTGCAGACGACGTAAATAAAGAATGGGGTATTGTAAGCAGTACGGAGTAGCCTTGTTGCTATGATCTGTTCCACTTTTTTTTGTTTTTTTTTTAAAGCATAATCACATCCTACATAATGGTTGGGGAGTGATTTTGCTTCCAAAGGGGCAAGCACCTAAAGCCATCGCCAGCTGACTGTTGGAAAAAGGTGTAGCAGGAAACAAACTGCAAGAGTTGGGAAAAAAAGCAAGACGATAAAACATGATGACGATATTTTGACTTGATAGCAAAAAGCAAGCTTTCCAGTCTTGAATTAACAAGTTGCCCCCTCTTGGAATTTGTCTCCTGTTATGGGTGAGGCGCCTGAAGGCTGGGATTATGTCCACTGTATATATCTTGATAATATTCTGACACTGTGGAGATCAACTAAAAAATGTTGTTGACTCAAGTAGGATTTCCACTTCCACCTTCGGGATGCCGGTCTGCTGCTGTACCTGTTGAGCTATTCAGTCCACAGGAATTCGAGGTGACGTTTATCCAGTGCATTCGAGAAAGCTAGTGTTGATCATATTGTGTTTCCAATTTCTCAAGTTCCCCAAGATATCCATGGCAGCAGCAAGTGGTGTTGGGGTATTGTTAGGGTAGTACAAATTGTTGGATGATGTTTTGGACTAGTTAGAAATTAACCATCTCCTTGTCAATTATTACAATGGAAAAATTGTTCAGGAACTGGAGGCGAGGTTTATTCAGTGCATTCAAGAAAGCTAGTGTTGATCATATTGTCTTTCCAATTTCTCAAGTTGCCCAAGATATCCATGGCAGCAGCAAGTGGTGTCGGGGTATTGTTAGGGTGGTACAACTTTTCGGAGGATGTTTTGGACTTGTTAAAAATTAACCATCTCCTTGTCAGATATTACAAGGGAAAAATTTAGGCTAGTAATCATAGGAGACTGTATTGCTGAGTGCTGAGTGAGCAGATGATGGCTTCTTGGTTGGTGAAGTTGCATTGTTGAAGCAAGTATGTTTCCTAGTGCTATGATGTGCTAAGGGATCATGTTTGCTTCAAAATGCAGCTTGATCAAGTCCGAGCCTGTCCCAATGGGTACAGTTGCAAGGCCATGATGCTTTGCCCACAAAGGTCTCTCCTCAATTTTGATGGTATGTGGCCTGCTTGACTGTGTTGGGAGAAGGGTGGTTTGCTTGTTGTTTGTTCCCCAGTCCTTTTCCTTGGCATTTAGTCGATTTTTGGCAGGTGTGCACAAACTTTCGGTTGCAGTTTTGCATCTGAAAGTGCTGCAAATGTTGTGCGACTGTTTGTTGAACAACATTTAATTGCAAGTGTTTTGAAGCTATATGCTTGTCATTCAGGCAGAGGTAGGTGACTGGGCCATTTGCTGTGCAGTGGCTTTCTTTGGTCACCAAGGTCTTCCCAAGAGGAATGTCTAAAAATGTGGAAAAGAGAGGCATGCCATGTGGGCAGTCGCTGCTTGACCAGTCGCCGGCACATGGTCATGTAAGAGGAAACTGATTTTTCTACTATAAAAACAGCTCAGCTGGTCGTTGAAAAGTACAAGATGATCTTTGCAGCCTTTCTGCTCGTTTTTTTGATAGTTAACTGGTTGATCCTGCCAGTAACATATGCTTGTCTCAAAGATTAAGCCATGCATGTCTAAGTATAAGCACTTGTACTGTGAAACTGCGAATGGCTCATTAAATCAGTTATCGTTTATTTGATTGTATCCTTACTACTTGGATAACCATAGTAATTCTAGAGCTAATACATGCAAAAAGTCCCGACTTCTGGAAGAAATGTATTTATTAGATTAAAAACCAATGTGGTTTGATGCCCGGATTTTTGTTGATTTATAATAACTTTTTGAATCGCATGGCCTTATGTGCCGGTGATGTTTCATTCAAATTTCTGCCTTATCACCTTGTCGATGGCAAGGTAGTGGCTTAATATGGTTGCAATGGGTGACGGAGAATTAGGGTTTGATTCCAGAGAGGGAGTCTGGGAAACGGCTACCACATATAAGGAAGGCAGCAGGCATGCAAATTACCCAATCCTGACAGGGAGGTAGTGACAAAAAATAACAATACAGGGCTTTTCAAGTCTTGTAATTGGAATGAGTACAATTTAAATCTTTTAATGAGGAACAATTGGAGGGCAAGTCTGGTGCCAGCAGCCGTGGTAATTCCAGCTCCAATAGCATATACTAAAGTTGTTGCAGTTAAAAAGCTCATGGTTGGATTTTGGGGCAGCACAGTTGGTCAGTCACAAAGTATGTTACTGGTCGTGCTGTTCTTGTTTGCCGAGACTACGTGTGCTCTTAATTGAGGGTGGGTAGGATTTGCGACGTTTACTTTGAAAAAAATTAGTGTTCAAAGCAGGCTTGTGCTTGAATACATAAGCATAGAATAATGGAATAGGACTTTGATTCTATTTTGTTGGTTTCTAGAATTGAAGTAATGATTAATAGGGACAGTTTGGGGCATTTGTATTTCGTTGGCAGAGGTGAAATTCTTGGATTTAAGAAAGACAAACTAATGCAAAAGCATTTGCCAAGAATGTTTTCATTAATCAAGAACAAAAGTTAGAGGATTGAAGACGATCAGATACTGTCCAAGTTCTAACAATAAAAGATGCCAACTAGGGATCAGCAGGTGTTATTGTATGACCCCGTTGGCACCTTATGGGAAACCAAAGTTTTTGGGTTCCAGTGGAAGTATGGTTGCTAAGCTGAAACTTAAACGAATTGATGAAAGGGCATCATCAAGAATGGAGCCTACAGCTTAATTTGACTCAACAGGGGAAAACTCACCAGGTCCAGACATGGTAAGGATTGACAGATTGAGAGCTCTTTCTTGATTCTGTGGGTGGTGGTGCATGGCTGTTCTTAGTTGGTGGAGTGATTTGTCTGGTTAATTTCCTTAATGAACAAGACCTTGACCTGCTAAATAGTCAGGCGATTCATTAATTGTTCTTGACTTCTTAGAGGAACTGTTGATTTTCAACCAAAGTCAGGAAGGCAATAACACATCTGTGATCCCTTAAATGTCCTGGGCCACACACGCGCTACACTGACAATGGCAGTGACTCGCTCCTTCACAGAAAGGTGTAGGTAATTTTGTGAATCATTGTTGTGCTGGGGGTAGATCATTGCAATTTTTGATCTTTGAACAAGGAATTCCTAGTAAGCACGAGTGATAAGCTTGCATTGATTATGTCCCTGCCCTTTGTACACACCACTCATCGCTACTACCAATTGAATGCCTTAGGCCTCCGGATTGGCACTGTTGGATTTGCAAGACTGACGGAGGCCAAGAAGTTGGTCAAACTTGATAATTTAGAGGAAGTAAAAGTCGTAACAAGGTTTCCATAGGTGAATCTGTGGAAGGATCATCACCGATCTTCATACAAAAAGAAGTGCGAGAATTGCCTTGCTGCTTACTCTGTGAACCTGTACAAGACCATGTGGGTTGAAGCCTGGCCTTTGTTAAATGTGTGCATGTTTTGAGGATTGCCCAGCCCCCATTTGTTTTTCTTTTCTTATCACCTGCAAGTATTGGTTTTGTTGTTTTGACTCTCTTGGAATGCCGAAAATGAGAAGACAACTTTTAACAGTGGATCTCTAGGCACGTGCATTAATGAAGAAAGCAGCCAGCTGCGATAGGTAGTGTCAATTGCAGAATTCAGTGAATCGTCGAATTTTGGATGCAAATGGTGCTGTTGGTTTCAAAAGGCAAAAATCATGCTTGTTTTGCACGGTGTTGAGACTTAACGGCCTCACAGCCGTGTTTCTCAAAATGCAGCAGGAATTGAGAGTCACAACCGATTTCCGAAGCCAAAATACTTTACAACTTTGTGGTCATTGCTGACCTAGCCACTTCCCAGCATGTTTGCTCTCTGTCAACTCCTTGACCTCAGATCAGGCAAGATTACCCATTGAATTTAATCATATTACTAAGTGGAGGAAGAGAAACTAACAAGGATTCCCCCAGTAATGGAGAATGAAGGGGAAACAGCTCAAATTTGAAATCTCTGTTGTTTTCAACGACGAATTGTAGTTTCGAGAAGTACTTTCCAGATGAATTGACAATGCCTAAGTTGCTTGGAACAGCATGTCATAGAGGGTGAAAACCCCGTACGTGGCAAGGTTTGATCATCAACAATTTGCTTTCGAAGAGTTGGGTTGTTTGGGATTGCAGCCCAAAATGGGTGGTAAACTCCATCTAAAGCTAGATACAGGCACAAGACCAATAGCAAACAAGTACCTTGATGGAAAGATGAAAAGGACTTTGAAAAGAGAGTTAAAGAGTACATGAAACCATTGAAAGGGAAGCAAATGGAGTTAGGAATTCGCCTCACCAGATTCAGTCTTCTGTGCTCCGTGATGTGCATGCACTCAATCTTTTTAGATGAGTCAAGTACAGATGCATGACATAGGCAGCACACTTCCAGTAGGCGAGCATCAATGTCAGTTACCCTGCAAGCCAGAAGGCTGTGAGGAAGGTAGATCTTTCAGGATTGTTAAGACTCAGGATTGCATGGCTTGTGGGAAACTGTGGCCTGTCACCGCATGTGCCTCCCCTTGGGGTGGGCTGGTGTGCTGTTTTGTTGGTCCAGTTGTCGACTGTGGCGGATGACAGCACGCCTGTGCTCTCAAACCGCTGCCGGTCAACAGGGTGGTGATCACACACTACAGGCTGAGGATGTTGGCGTCTAAATTGCTCTATCCGACCCGTCTTGAAACACGGACCAAGGAGTCTAACATATGCGCAAGTCTCTGGGTGGTCGAAACCCATGGGTGCAATGAAAGTAAAGGCAGCTTTGGCTGCTGAGGTGAGAAGTCCTTCCTTCTTGAAGAGGCCGCATCATCGACCGACCTATTCTACTCTTAGAAAGTTTTGAGTAAAAGCATACCTATTGGGACCCGAAATAGGGTGAAGCCAGTGGAAACACTGGTGGAAGCTCTTGGTGATTCTGACGTGCAAATTGATTGTCAAATTTGGGTATAGCAACAAAAGACTAATTGAACCATATAGTAGCTGGTTCCCTCATTCAGCTGGTTCCTACTAAAGTTTCCCATAGGATAGCTGGAGCTCGGATGCAGTTTTATCAGGTAAAGCAAATGATTAGAGGTCTTATGGTCAAAATGACCTTAACTTATTCTCAAACTTTAAATTGGTAAGAAGTCTGACTTGCTTAACTGAAGCCAGACATTTGAATGTTAGCTCTTAGTGGGCCATTTTTGGTAAGCAGAACTGGCGATGCAGGATGAACCAAACACTGAGTTAAGGTGCCCAAGCTGACACTCATGAGACCCCACAAAAGGTGTTGGTTGACATTGACAGCAGGATGGTAGCCATGGAAGTCGGAATATGCTGAGGGGTGTGTAACAACTGTCCTGCTGAATCAACTAGCCTTGAAGATTAGTCGGGCTCAAGCATTGCACATATACTTGGCCGTCAGAACAAGTGCAAAGTTCCGATGAGTAGGAGGTTGTGGAGGTGGTGATGAAGCCTTTAGGGTGAGCCAGGGTGAAACGGCCTCTGGTACAGATCTTGGGGGTAGTAGCAAATATTCAAATGAGAACTTTGAAGACTGAAGTGGAGAAAGGTTCCATGTGAACAGCAGTTGGACATGGGTTAGTCGATCCTAAGAGATCAGGAAATTGCATTACAAAGTGCCTAATTTTGGGCCCACTATTGAAAGGGAATTGAGTTAATATTCCTGAACCAGAACAAGGATACTGCCACCTAGTGGCACCAGCAATAACACAACCAAACTTGGAGACGTCGGTTAGAGCCCCAGGAAGAGTTATCTTTTCTTTTTAATTAGCTGTCACCCTGAAATCGGTTTAGCCTGAGATAGGGTTTCACGTCTGGTAAAGCCCCACACTTCTTGTGAAATCTGATGCACTTTCGACGGCCCTGGAAAATCCAAGGGAGTCGTCCATTTTCTTGTCTGGTCATACTCATAAGCACAGCAGAACTCCATGGTGAGCAGCCTCTAGTTGATAGAACGATGTAGGTAAGGGAAGTCGGCCAAATAGATCTGTAACTTCAGGAAAAGGATTGGCTCTAAGGGTTGGCTCTGTAGGGCTGGGAGTTGAAGCAGGAGGACTCATCTCGGGCTGGCTGAGACCTCTTGGGGTCGAGGTCAGACCGGGAAGGGACTTTTCGTGGATTGGCTCAGCTGTGACTGTCAGGTCGATTCATCATACAGTTAACAACCAACTTAGAACTAGAACGGACAAGGGGAATCCAACTGTTTAATTAAAACAAAGCATTGCTATGGCTGGCGATCGGTGTTGACCAATGTGATTTCTGTCCAGTGCTCTGAGTGTCAAGGTGAAGTTACTTCCTCCAAGCGTGGATAAACAGCGGGAGTAACTATGACTCTCTTAAGGTATGCTTCGTCATCTAATTAGTGATGTGCACGAATGGATTAACAAGATTCCCACTGTCCCTATCTACCATCTAGCAAAACCACAGCCAAGGGAAAGGGCTTGGGAGCAACAGCAGGGAAAGAAGACCCTGTTGAGCTTGACTCTAGTCTGACTCTGAAAAAACACGAGGTGTAGAATAAGTTGGAGGAGCAATCCGCAAGTGAAATACCACTACTCTTATCGTTTTTTTACTTATTCGGTGAAGCTGAGCTGGATGTCACGTCCACATTTTAGTGTTAAGATCACTTTTTTGCTGGTCGATCTGAGCTGAAGACAATGTCAGGTTGGGAGTTTGGCTGGGGTGGCACGACTGTCAAATGATAATGCAGGTGTCCTAAGGTGAGCTCAGTGAGAACGGAAATCTCATGTAGAACAAAAGGGTAAAAGCTCACTTTATTTTGACTTTCAGTGTGAACAGAAACAGTGAAAATATGGCCTATAGATCCCTCAGTCTTTGAGTTTTAAGCTAGGGGTGTCAGAAAAGTTACCACTGGAAAAAAAAAACTTTACTGTATGTTTACCATTTCATCCCACCCCTCTTTTGTTTCATCCACATCCTGGTGTCTGACCTCTGACATGTTCTTGAAATTGGAAGTGTTGATGGCCTAAGGCAATCGTTGTGGATCAGCATCATATAGAGTTTTTAAGGATGAAAGGAATAGACAAATGGGCGTGTGTTAATTTGTTTTATTAATGATTAATTAGATAATAAGATTTCTGATTCACATGCTGAAGTTTATTCTTTTATATTGGCTAAGGGTTAGAGGTTTGATTGATACATCATTACATAAAAAATATGCTGGCGAATGTTCGATTTCTTAATGGCAGTTTGAGCTAATCATGGTTTTAACAGAAAATGAACAATATATTACACATAATTTTGGATTTTTAACTAGACCTTTAAGTGAATTAATTTGTTGAAGAACAGAACAATATTTAATGTATTTTCGGGTTTTCTTTTCATTGTGATGACATTTGTGTTTTTGAAAATTTTTATAAAAATGTTCTTTATGTGAATGTAAGATAAAGATATTGGTGTAATTTATGTTTCAAATGATTTACGAGATGGAAAGATTTATTCATACTTTTTCACTCTTTTGGTCCAGACTTCTTCCTTTTCTTGTTCTTCTTCCTTGAAGACTTAACTTTAATATCTATAATAGGGTTATCAATTGTCGCAGTAAGTATTTCAGTACTTTTTTTACGTTTTTTGTTCTTGGAAGGATGATCTGTGCTTCGGGTGGCAGCAGGTGTTGTGTTGACTGGACTTTCATCGTCAGAAGAATCTAAAAGGTGGACTCAGTTTTTCTTTACTCTGGTGTAAAGTTCAGAGGCATGAATATTTCATTCCAGACAACAGCGGCTGGCTAGAAACTTGTGAAGTCCAGCAACAGTTGGGTCAGTTTTAAACTGCAACATTATCTTATTTGTGCCTACTGCCTTAGCAGCATATTCATCTGCATTTGTCATAAGTGTTTTCACAACAGAATGATGGATTCATATCGAAAACACAGCACCAGGTGGTGCTGTTGACCATACTGTCAAAGAAGGAGTCAATATCATCATTGTCTTTAAGATGGTTTTCATTTCATGTTTCACATCTGCCAGATTGGACTTTTCCATGTTCCTTGTGTGGAGTCTGTGAAGACATTGAAGGAATCCGCTCAGCATTTGTTGCATTTCTGCAAACTTTCTGGTGTGAATTAATGTATTGTTAGCTGTTGCAAGAAACTCCATGTTCTCATCGATGGTTACTGCAAATTCGCTGATTCGAATTTGTGGACAGATGAGCCATTCACAGTTCTTTGGGTTCACTCGCTTAAATGGTTTTGTCATGAGGCTGGCTGTCAGCGACTTCATATGGTCTCAAGAAGTTTGGAAAAAAGGGATTGTAAAAAAGAACACCACTTGCTGTGTCTGATTGAGTTGGTGACTGTTTAGTCTGATACATCTAAGGATGATAAATAGACTGAAATTAGAATACTGTACTTGAAGAAGGTAAACAACTATTTTGAGCTAAGGACTATTGATTAACTGCAAAAACACTCCTGTTTACAAAATGCTGTCGACAGTAAGTTCACCTGGTTTGCATATTGAAATATGTGTGTTGAGTACAGATAGTTTGTGATTTGTGTTTTAGGAAATAGGATACTTTAAGATATACTGAATAGAAATTAGCAGTAGTAGACATCTAATTCTAAAAGTTCGTATTTATACACTTATTTCAGTTCAGACAGTCCTTCAACAGGTGTAAAAAATGTGTTTTCAAATAGTTGAGGAAGCAAATGTCATTAAGACATCTTATTCTTGAAAATGCAACATATGCAGTTCCCGAAGGTATGTTATTTATGTCAAACCATAGGACAACTTTGCTCAATGTTTGGCCTTGGGCTTTACACATAGTAGTTGCATATGCAGGACAGAATGAATATATGCTTTTTTGTTGACCTGATGTTGTCGTTGTAACTGGATGTAGAGGAACAAGCTGGTCATTTGGCAACCTGAGGACAACAGTTTGATTTTGGACAGTGTAAACAATAGCTAGTTGGCAATTGACAACATTGTTAGCTTTGTCTCTGTTTTGAGTAATAACAACCCTCATGCCAACATATATGCATGAAGGTGGAAAGTCACCGTCTAGTCGAAGTGTAGCAGCTGGGGAGACTTGCTTGAAAAGTGTCTCAGTCATTAACTGATTAACATGATTTGCTGCATGCCTTGTTAAAATTGAATGTCATGGTTTCTGGATGTTTTTTGAATGCTTCATTGATATCATTGTCATTGACAAGGTCTTGTTTGGAGATTACACGTCCTCTTTGAGTTTCATCTAGTAAACATTGATTTGGAATCCAGTGTCTTATGTGGTCTAAAAATTGGAAGTAACATTCATCACCAACTCTGTGTTGTCTTTTCAAGTTATAATGGTAAGTCATTTGTATGAAATTAATGTTGTCTAAGGCACTAGGTAACTGCATGATTTTTTGACTTTGTTGGCAAAATGGTTGTTGCTGTGCTGGATCTCCACACAGAAGGATGACAGGCCAAAACATTAACATTTAGGGGTTTTAGTACATGATTGAAAATATGTCCAGGAATCATAGATAATTAATTGATAATTATGTCATGTCCTTCAATGTCCCAATTAATGGAACAACTCTCATCACACTCAACAGGATAATGAAATGAAGCATGAACTGTATTATAAACAATGCCATCTGGCAACTGTGACCAATAAACCAAAGCAAGAAATTCAGTGGGAGCAGCAATGAAGATGGTAGCATCCCTCTTCAATAGTTCTTGTACAGTAGGTAATATCGTGTGACTTTTTCCTGATCCCGGTTTCCCGGTCACAAGTATCGGTCTGGTCCAGACATTTTCTTTACAGTCTGGTTGGATTTCATGGTCATGTAAATCTGCTGTAGGTTGGCAAAACTCTTCATCATCTTTGGAGAAATCTGAATAAGCATCATCATTATTGATTTCTGTTGGTGTATACAGATTATATTCTGTATTCCTAGCATGCACTGATGTTAATATGTGTTTCTGGACTGTGAGCTGCTGTGGATCTAAATTGAAAATGGGTATCTCCACATGAGATAATTTAGGTTTGCCGGAGGTAAAACATGTCAGAAAGGCTATCAATGTATGAAATTGCAGTTCTTATATAATAGTCACGATGTCCATGATTGTGTAAGAAGGTAGACAGATTACTTTCATTCTTCCAAAGCTGTGGAAAGTGATGAACAGCTGCAGCATACCACTGCAAGTACTGTGGTATACAATCGTGATGTGGATGACATAACTCTATTAGGTTGTTATGCGCCAGGTTCATCAACAAGTATTGAAAAAGATGTTCTTTGTCGAAGAATGAGAGCACTTTTAAACCGACTAATGTATTGCCAAATTTATATGTTGTGGGGATTCCTTTATTGTGATCGAATGTCCACAACCATTGCAAGAAAGTGTAATTTTGAAATTGCTGTGGTCTACATCTGTAGGTCATTGCAAGTTTTTCATCTCTGGCAGTATCACTTCAGGGTACAATGTAGGTGCATGCCCCTTTGCAAGCAAAATCACTCCACAACCATTACAGAGGATGTGATTATACTTTAAAAAAAAAAAGGAACAAATTTTAGAACAAGGGCTTAATCTCAGCAGATTGTAGCAACAATGCTTACAATGTACAATCTAATGCTTACAATACCCTGTTCTTTATTTAAGTTGTCTGCAAAGGATTTAGCTCTGTAAAATTTAGATTTTGGTCGAGGTAGTGCTTTAGAGCATAGTCTGCTCCTTAGCATATTGTGACACAGGAAGCTGAAGCTTCAATTTGTGTTCGCCTAAGATTGTCCAGAGGAATGAATAATTGCTTTCTACCATGGATTCTGACTTAGAGGTGTTCACTCATAATCCAACAGATGGTAGCTTTGCACCACTGGCTTTTCAGCCAAGTGCAAATGCCAATTGTCTGAATCTGTGCTTACTCTTGTACTGAGCAGAATTACTATTGCAACAACACTTTGACCGTAGGGTAAAACTAACCTACCTCATGATGGTCTAAACCCAGCTCACAGTCCCTATGGGTGGGTGAACAATCCGACACTTGGCGAATTCTGCTTTGCAATGATAGGAAGAGCCGAAATCGAAGGATCAAAAAGCAACATCACTATGAACGCTTGGCTGCCTCAAGCCAGTTATTCGCCAATACCTGTACGGGTATCGAATCAACCTAGGTAGTCAAAGTATCTATACTTACATTAAGATATTTTCATATGTATACTTACTGTATTAAAACGTTTTGATCAGAATGAAAATTGGAATAAATTTGGCCAATCGGTAGTAATATTATAGTGAACTTTACAGACCGAAAATCGTTCAATTGTCTGAGCAATTTTACGAGATATAGATATTTAAAGTTGGATGTTTGACAGGCAGCCATGACAAGTTCACGGAATATGGAAGGCGAAATCTTTGGTTATGCTCAATGGATTTACAGGAAATTTATATCATTGTAATCGGAAAGGCACATACTTTCTAATGATATTAATTTTGTAGTACTTAAAAGCGAGACTTTCTTCAGAGAGACAAGAGTTTTCTTGTTGTTGACAGGTGTTGTAAAGATGCTCTGCCATTACAAGCAAAGGAAGTTAACGAATGCGACGTATTTAGTAATACGCAATGGATTCTTAAGAAATTTATATCATGGTAATCAGCAAGGCTACTACTTTCGAATGGTATTAAATTTGTAAAGCTGAGGAGTGAAAAGTTTTTCACCAGGGGCAAACGTTTTCTTGTTGACAGGTGGTTTAAAGGCTCACCGCCATGACGAGCACACGGTGTTATCAAATGCGATAACTTTAGTAATACCCAATAAATTCTGAAGAAATTGATATCACTGTAATCGGCAAGGAATGTGCTTTCAAATGGTACTAAATTTGTTAAGTTGAGGAGTGAAAAGTTTTTCGGTAGGGCAAACGTTTTCTTCTTGTTGATAGGTGTTTTAAAGGTGCACCACCATGACGAGCACATGGAGTTAACAAATGCAATATATTCGGTAATATGCAATGGATTCTGAAGAAATTTATATCAATAATTGGCAACATAAGTGCTTTTGAATGGGACTAAATTTGTAAAGCTGAGGAGTGAAAAGTTTTACTGTAGGGACAAAAGTTTTGTTATTGAGAGGTAGTAAGGACTTGCCGCCATGACGAGCAAATGAGATAGCAAACGCAATATCTTTGCTCATAATTGATGGATTTTTAAGAAATTTATATGAGTGTAGTCGCAAAGTGAAGTACTTTTAAACGGTATAAAATTTGTAGCCCTTAAAACCAAAGAGTTTTTCTGGAAAGCTAAAAGTTTTCTTGTTATTGACAGGTGTGAAGAACAACTGGTCATGAGGAAGAAAGCAAAGGGCAAACAGGATATTTTTGCTCAGACTGCATGGATTTTGAAGAAATTTGTATGATTGTAATTGCAAAGACAAGTACTTTTCGATGGTATTAAATTTTTAGTATTGATGAGGAACAAAAATACTCTTGATAAAAAGCATTAAAGAGAAATTGTATTCATACTGTTGGCCGTTAGTGGTTAGCTGTTGTTCTAACTGACAGAGTTCATCTCTTTGTTTTTACTGATGTTATTGCTGCAAAATCATTTGATGTGATCCTATGGTTTAGTCATTACATTGAGCAAAATATTGCTGGTGTCCAGCTAATATGCTGAGAATTAAACAACAAGAGAATGTTGTATTTCAGTGTCAAATACAGATGAAAGTTTATTGAGAAAATAATCGTGAAAATATGACATGGTGGTTTGTTGGATACAAAAATTGTTGTACAGCTAAGGTTAGTGATAAGAAAGGCGAAATTTAAGTATTTGCACATTTTGTGAATAATAAGTTATGTTGGAAACAGATGAAATAGTTTTGTCAAGCTATTCAGTGGAACTGTATGAAATATTTATCTTATTGCTTCGAAAATTTCTAAAAATCGTCTTATTCTTTTGAGAAAACATTGAGCAAAATATGGTTTCAGTGTGATAAATCCTGTGAAAGCAAGAGTGGACACCAATGTTATATTTTGGTGTCAGGTATACAGCGCTCGAAATTTTGGATGGCAAAAGGCAATTGCTGTCGAAAATTGCTGTCAAAGATTTTTGTGTTATTGCCTACTGAATCTCATCAATTCTTCTAAGAAACTCAAGTACTATGTTATGAACAAATGATTATCCACAGATTTCCTGAATTTTATTCCTCATCATTGCTTGACGATAATAAGTGTTTTCATGGCAACATTAAATACCGTTGTTTACTAACAAATGCATCTTACATGTTGCCTTACATAAAGTACTGAGCATGGAAACCGCTGCCAACATCTGTATAATTGAGCCAGTTCTGAACATGCATGCAACATTTTCTAAAAACATTTTGAGTTTCGACGAAAATCAATCTTGTTTTGATGACAAAAAGAGTAAGTTTATATTTTATGTTTTGACAAATTGTAGGTAAATAGAAGTAAGATATTTTTAGTTGCATGTACATGTGTAGGTTTATATCCAAAGGATTGGATAAGAAGTTATTTTTTAATACTATTTTTAAACACCTTTCCATTTTTATCATTTCTGAGTTTTCTCTAACAAATATTCACACAGCCTAGTTTTTAATTATGGGAATTAAAAAGGTTTATTACAGCAATACAACCTTTTTGCCTTCTTGCTCACTTTAGAAATCAAATGGTGAAGAAAAAAACTGTGGAAGGATGGGGCTTCAGTTGTCTGGGATACGAAATAGACAAATCTGGTGAAGTTATGAAAATTTTCTGTAAACCATGTCGGGAATTCTATTCCCTTGAAAAAGAACAAAATGAGCTGGCTGCAAAATGCAAAGGGTCAGAGAAATTCTTAGAGCAATCAAATGCATACGTCAATGGAACATGTGTAATAAAGAAAGTCGACTTCGAAAAACATCTAACCTTTGAAAACCACAAGAAAGCAGTTCTCAGGCTTAGAGAGAAACAACTGTCTGTGTCTGATCAACTTAATAGTGCTGAAAATAGCCCAACGAGTGCTAAGGGAGCTCCAAAACAATCATTGCTTCGACCAATGCTTCAAAAAATTACTGCTGCTCAACGGCTACAGCTAGGCAGAAAGTTCCAACTTGCCCATTTTACTAGCTCAAATGCAAAATCATTCAAGTCGTACTCAAACTTTGCAGCATTTGAAAAGAAATATCATAATGTTGATCTAGGTAATGGTTACTTGACAGACAAAGCTGGGGCAGAAATTGTGAAATATATCAGCATAAGTCAGCAGATAACTAACATAACAGAGCCATTGAACAATGATGTTTTGCATTACTACAGGGTTCTGCTTGATGGAGCCAGCAGCGCAAAATTCATTGACGAAAAAGAGCTTTTTGTTATGAAAACATGTGCGGATGGCCAGCCCACATTTAATGTTATCTCACTAGAGGAGCCTGAAGAATGTAATGCAGAAGGCATAAAAGTAGCAATGGAGAACTCCATTTCTAAAATGAACTTTAACTTTGAGTGCAGAGACAAAGAAATAGGAATGTGCAGTGATGGTGCATTAGTAAATGGTGCTGTTCACGATCTTTTAGTAGAAGAATTTGGGGATCATTATCTTAGTATATTTTGTCCATCACACAAGTTTGAGCTCACTATTAATGACGCATTTAGTTCCTCTCTCTTGAATAACGAGACTGAGAAGGACTATACTGAGGTCTACTATTTTTTAAAGAAGTCCCCTTTACACTGGCATCTTTTCAAATGGCAAAGCCTTTTCATGGGCATCCCTCAGAGAAGGTACAAGAGGCTAAGTGGTACCAGGTGGGTGGAGCATGTTGCTGCATTGGATTCCCACCTTGATAACTTACCTGTTCTTATTGGGTTTTGCGACCAGCAAATCAGAGCACTCTACAATGCAACCATTAAGAAACTTGTTCCAACTCTCCAAGGAATGAGAAAGAGCATGGCAAAGACAACATCCTTGATATTTAATGCAGTCAAACTCGACATTCTTGCTATACTGCATCCAATGAGTATGATCCTACAGGGTACCACATTGTTATCCCCGCAGTTCTTGACCACTTGCACAATGACTGTTGATGTCAGTCACATGTGTATTTTGCTAAATGAGGGATGTGATGCACTGAAGGATAAAGAGCTCTTCAACAAATAATGTCATCAGCGAATTAACCGAAATTCTTGGCAAACCGAAAGAGTCGCTAAGCCAATGTTATGTGCCGTTTGTACAGAATGAGTTCTTTATTGCCACAGCCAAATTTTTGAATACCGAATCCTATATCCACACAGAGTTTGAGGAGCTGTTTGAAAATGTGGTGATTATCAAGGAACAATACAACGATCTTCTGTCTGCAAATGGTTGTGATCTTACCAGATTGAAAGGCAAATTCAGAATTCTTTATACCCATGTCAATAAATTCTTATCCAAGTGTTTACTCGCTCGATGTTGGCCACAATTGTTCTAGTTAAAAGATGGGCTTGGATTACAAAACGTATCCTACATCACTGAACTTTGTATCGCAATCCCACTGTCAAACACCGAGAGCAAGCGCATCTTTTCTTATCTATGGAGACGGCTCACCAAAGAACAAATGTCCCTGAATCATGAAACATTGGAGTGAATCCTGCAACTTTGTAGCTCAAAGCAAGATTATTCACTGGAGGCATACAACCATGCAATCGAGTTGTTTCTGACCAAACATCCAGATGGTACTGTCTGGAAGCAAGGTCAACATTTAGAAGGTCACACGTATCCCACTACAGCTAAATGAAAGAAAGGAAATGACAGAAACCAGAAGACCATTGCTGAGACTCCCTAGCTTGAATGGATCAGTGAATTGCTGAGAGAAAAGGAATCCACAATTATTGAGATGATTGACCCAAATTTGCTTTCTGATTCAGATTGTGAATCAGAATCTCAAACAGATGAGGATTAATTAACATGGACTGATGTTTGTTCATTGACATTGTTCTTTTTACTTGTATATTCGTTAGCGATAACAATGTTTAGTATGACTAGTTATATATTAAAATTCAAAAGTTTTGAGTTGGTTTTTTATTATTCAGCTTCTTACATCATATGTTTTAGAATTCCCCTCACAATAAACCCGAGGGAAAAAATTGCCGTCGAGTTGCCACCGAAGATTTAGAGAAATTTCAATAGCTGGGTATAGGTAAAGTTTATTCAGAAATTAATCATGAAAATATTATCTAGTGGTTTGTTGGACACCAAACTTATTTGAAACATCCCTTTAATAATAAGATAGTATGGTTAACTATGTGGAGATTTTCTGGACTCCTTTAATTACCTGCCTTGGAGCATATCTTTAGGGAGAAAGCAAATGGCCTAATTTTGTCAAGTTATACAGTGGAAGAAAATGAAATATTTGTGATACATTTTTCAAAATAGCTCAATGTCTTCCTATGGTTGAGACATAACATCGAGAAAAATATAACCGCTGTGGAGCAGAACTATTCAGAATAACACTTTGAGACAATGTTATATTCCAGGGTCAAATGCACATCACAGTTCATTCAGAAAATAATCATGAAAACATGACATGGTGGTTTGTTGGATACCAAAATTGTTATACAGATAAAGTTGCTGATAAGAAATCTTAAAGTTAAGTATCTACATATTTTGTTAATACTTTTCAGGTGTTAGCTTGAAGAAAGGTTGATAAATTATGTAGAAAACAAATGAAATAATTTTGTCAAACTATCCAGGGGAACTATATCAAATATTTGTCTTACAGTTTTGAAGAACTAGAGATAATGATTGACCAAAGTATGTCTTTAATCTGATTAATCTTGTGAGAGCAACACTTCAGTCATATGTTATATTTTGGTGTCAGGTATAGGGAAAGTTTATTCAGAAATTAATCATGAAAATATTATCTAGTGGTTGTTTGGATACCAAACTTGTTGAAGACATTCCTTTAATAATGTGAAAGGGTGTCCTTAACTATGTGCAGACATTCTGAACTCCTTTCCTTACTTGGCTTAGAGTATGTCTTTAAGTAGAAAGCAAATGACATAATTTTGTCTAGTTATGCAGTGCAAGAAAATGAAATATTTGACATAAATTTGGCAAAATAACTCAATGCCCTGGTATAGTTGAGACATATTATCAAGCAAAATATAACTGCTGTGGAGCTGAACTATTCAGAATAACACTATAAGACAATGTTGCATTCCAGGACCAAATACGCATGAAAGTTTATTCAGAAAATAATCATGAAAATATGGCATGGTTGTTTGTTTGATACCATAATTCTTATACAGGAAATGTTAGTGACAAGAAAGCTTACACTTAAGCACCTACATATTTTCTCAATGGTTTTCAGGAGTCGGTTGAAAAACCATTGATAAATTATATAGGAAACAAATGAGATAGTTTTGTGAAACTATCCAGTGGTACTAAATGAAATATTTGTCTTACAGTTTTAAAAATTTCTGAAAATCTTTCAATGGCTTAGAGAAATTATTGACCAAAATATTTTTTCAATTTGATTAATCTCTTGAGGTCAACATTGGAGTCCAATTTTATAATTTGGTGTCAGATATAAATAAAGTTTATTCAGAAAATAAACATGAAAATATTACATGGTAGGTTCTTAGACACCAAAATTGTTACACATGTAGTCTTAGTAATGAGAAACCTTAAACTTAAGTATCCATACATTTTTTAAATTCTTTATATGAGCTGCCATGAAAAGACATTGATAAATTGTAAAGAAACCCCATGGGATGGTTTTGTCAAGTTGGTCAAAGTATTTCTGTGCCTTAGAGAAAAAACCTGAGCACAATATGGTTTCAAACTGATTAATCTTGTCAGAGGAACACTGCAAGCAAATGTTATTTTCTGTTACAAGTATAGGTAAAAGTTTATTTGGAAAATAATCATGAAAATACTATATATTGGTCAGTTGGGCACCTAAATTTCTGAAAACATTTCTTTGAAAGTAACAAAGAATATACTTAAGGAAGTATACCTTTTCTCAAGGGTTTTCATTAGTTGGTATAAAAAAATATTTTAAGGAGAAAACACATGACATAATTTTGTCAAATTATCCAGTGCAAGAAAATTGCTCATTTATATTCTATGGTTTAGACATAACTCTGAGCAAGATATGGCTGGTGAGCAGGTAATGTTTTAAGAATAACACTAGAAGACAATTATATTTTTAAGTGTGTATCATGCATTAGAATTTAATCAGAAAATAACCATGGAAATATTACATGGTGGTTTCTTAGATACCAAAATTATTATACATGTAACTCTTGGCAATTAGAATGGTTAAACTTAAGTGTCTATACATTTTGTAAATTCTTTATATGAGTTTTCTTTAGAAAACTTTGATAAATTATAAAGGCACCACTTGAGAGGGTTTTGTCAAGTTGTCCAGGGGAATAAAATTAAATATTTGTGTAACTGTTTGGAAAGTTGGTTGAAGGATTTCTTTGGCTTAAAGAAAATATTGAGGACAATATGGTTTCAATCTGATTAATCTTGTGAGAGCAACAGTGCAAGCAAATGTTATTTTCTGTTACAAGTATAGGTAAAAGTTCATTCAGAAAATAATCATGAAAATACCACATACTGGTCTGTTGGGTATCAAAATTGCTGAAAACATTCCCTTGAAAGTAACAAAGAATATACTTGAGCATGTATACCTTTTCTCAATGGTTTTCATTAGTTGGTATAAAACACATGACATAATTTTATCAATTTATGCAGTGCAAGAAAATAAACTATTGGCCATAGCTTTAGGAAAATTCCTCACTTCTATTTTAAGGTTTAGACAAAACATTGAGCAAGATATGACTGGTGAGCAGGTAATGTTTTCAGAATAACACTAGAAGACAATGTTACTTTTCTGTGTCAATCATTAGCAATGAGAAAGCTTAAAGCTTAAGTATCTATACATTTTTTAAATTCTTTATATGAGTTTTCTTGAAAAAACATTGATATATTGTAACTGAAGCACATGACATGGTTTTGTCATGTTTTCCAGTGCAATAAAATGAGATATTTGTGTCAAAGTATTTCTACGGCTTATAGAAAATATTGAGAACAATATGGTTCCAATCTGATTAATCCTTTGAGAGCAATACTGCAAGCAAGTGTTATTTTCTGTTACAAGTTTAGCTAAAAGTTTATTCAGAAAATAATCATGCAAATACTATATAGTGGTCTGCTGGCTACCAAGCTTGGTGCAAACTTTCATGAGACAAGTGACACAGAAGAAAATTCTTTGACCTTATTTTAGACACAAGGATGTTCGCATCAGGAGAGAGTGATGAGGTACTAAAAGATAAGCAATTTATATTGCTCAGGGGTAGCTCTCTCTTTGTTCTCAACAACTGCTAGAGTTCTTGTGAGTTGTGTTCCGGCGGGTTGGGGCCTTAAATTGCTGGAGAACAAAACAGCAGGAGTGTATGTGGATATTTGTATGTATGCTATAATTTAAAGACAAACATGTCTGCAAATTTAAGATTGTCTTGGGTTGGTGATCATGACAGTTTGAAAGAATTTGTAAAGGACAGCCTTATGGTACAAGAAATGTGGTCATCGCCAGCCAAGGAAAAGAAACTTTTTAAGGCAGAAAATCTAACGATTCTCTGGCTAAAAAATAAATTCCTTATGATTGATGGAATGGATGCAAAAGAAATTTATGGACGACTGATCAGAGCTATGGGTATGAGTAGTGACCTTGCTTGTGTGAATACTAGCATAGACAGAGCCACAAATACCGAGAATTCTGTTGATAACCTAACCACAAACTGCTGCAAAGATATAAGTAGTTGTAAATTGACGGGTTCTGGCCCAAAAATCACATTCCATACATTCCATTATAGGGTGTGATACTATCTTGTTATGTTAACTCATCACCATGACAACCACATTCCATACATTCCATTCTAAGGCATGGCACTCTCTTAGTATATTAACTCATCACCATGACAATAGATGACGTCATCAGGGCGGGGTCACTTTACACTTGACCACAACCCACACATTCCATACATTCCATTCTAGGGTGTGGTTACTTTACACTTGACCACATATTCCATTCTAGTCCATGAAGTCGGTCATATAATGACCATATACTAATGTACATATTCCGCCATTTAATACTATTTGCTTGTCGTCGTTTGAGGACAAAGCGATTTTCTTTATTTTTTGCGTATACAGGTCATGTTTCACATGCCTGATTAAGTTCATCTCTCTCCTCTCTTCTTTCCCACTAAATAAACAATCTTTATAGTCTTTAAATGTTATTTCTTTTTTGATTACATTTTTCTTTACCCCTTTACATTTTTTCTCTTCTTTCTCTTCTATGAGATCAGTCCACAATTTTGATTTCAATCCAACAAACTCTTCAATCTGTTCACCACCACACTCATCTTTCATCTTTCCAATTACTTTTATATTTTTTGCATAATATAATGGATGTTCTTTTGAGTAATTGCTTGTATCAAACAATTTCTCCACATCCATTGATATATCTATAAAAGTCTTTAGTATGAATTTCATACTTTAGACTGTCTGTATCGGTCATAAGCAATTTCGCATTATCACCATATTTCTTCTTGATATAATTATAATGAAAATCGGTCATAAGCAATTTCGCATTATCACCATATTTCTTCTTGATATAATTATAATGAAAATCATACATAAGAGTCTTTGATAAACCTAATATGCTCATTCCTAAGTATATGAGTTTATTTAATTTGACTTTTGTCTTATGTATGTGAACAGCAATCAACCGATCTGAAAATATTGTTCTCTTGTCATAACTGACTTGAGAAAACAATTTGATTGCTTTTTCTTTACTGTTCACTAATTTTATATCAACTCTGTTTCTGACATTTTCCATTGTTTTGCCAAAAACAGAGTTGTTAATGAGTTTGAAAAAATCACTTTCAAACTGATTTTTTCCTTTTTTCCTCAACTCTGTGTTGAGAAAAATATATTTTTTCAAAAAGTCTTCTTGAAATTTGATTCCTTTATGAATTTTCGTTAATTTCAATCCCAATCTTTCATAAAGTTTCAGATTTTCATAATGTAATACATATTTCTTTTTACTTCTAAGATTTGGAATTAATTTTTCCACATTTCCAACTTTCATTCTTTCTGGTGCCAGAGGATATTCATTATGCAAATCATGTAATTCCATTGGATATTCTAAATCCACTTCTAAAATACAAGGAATATTTTTCCAATCCTCCAACTCCTTATCACTCATCCATTCAAAATCTCTCACTGGAAGATTTTTACTCATATCCCATCCATAGAGATTGTTTGCATCCAAATAAGGAATATATTTTATTTCCTCATTTGGATCAAACTTTTCCCTCATATAAGGATTATTTGCTTTAGCATATCGTTTTGAAATTGTGGAAATTCCTCCACGGATCCCTTTTTCAACCATGAGATACATATTTGGATCAGATAAAAGATCCAATTCAACTTTTGTTAATTTTAGCATCGCATCCCAAGCTAAACCTGGGGATGTGTAATACCAAGCTGGATCTAAATTATAATTCTCTTTGCAGACTTTTCTGAAATTTTCAAAAACATCTGCTAAGAGAATTACATCAGTTTTTAGATAGTCGTGGTAATCTTTCATGTTTTCTTTTAATTTTTTCATGGAAGTAAACCAACTATAAGGAAAAACTCCTTTTCTAGTTAGTAAACTTCTTTTTCATCAGCAAAAAATCTTTTTAAAATATTTAATTCATCAGGGTCCGAATTTTTGACTAAGTTACTCAAACCATACATCAAAAATTTGAGACTGTCAATGAATCTTAATTGTTTTTTAACACGGACAATTTGTTTTTCTCTGTTTTCAAATTTCTCCACAATAATATCTTTTGTGAAAGAAATATATTCTTCTTCTGTTTTAGGTATACAATTTAAATCTTCTCCTTTTTCCACAGAAAAACCCAATTCTTTTATAAACAAGTGTGCGTCATAATTTTGAAGATTATGAAACACAACTGGTATAAATTTTGGATCTTTCATCTTTGAGTTACAACTCACACAAGCTGCACCTCTATATTTTCCAGTATAGTGACAGTGATCTCTAACTTTTTCTACCACATGCATAACATTCTTTTGCATTTTCAAAACCTTTTTCATCTTCCTCTTTAAAAATCAGTCTTTTTTTAAATTTGTATTTTTTATATATTTCTTTAACATCCTCTTCCAAACTATTTACAAATTTTTTTGCAACATATTCATCACTGTCACCAGGTTTTTTAGTATAAGAAACAAGTTTAGGTTGGTAGAGATTGTTATCAAAACAAATAATCAAATAACAAAAACCAGAAGGTTTATGTCTTTGTAATATTGTGGTATTTTTGCCAGGTTCCAAATAACATTCAAAATCAGCATATATTATGAATGGTACACAATGCATTCTTTCAAAATTTTTAAATTTCAATATTTCTCCTTTTTTTGGAAAAACAGTTTTTCCACACTTATATTTACTACAATATTCTAAGTGATCTTTTAAAATTTCTTCTTTTCCAAATTTCTGTAAACAATAATTACAAATATATATTTTACTTTTCCTCTTACTGCATTGAGAAGAAAATAATCTACTCATACTTTTGATTAAACAATAATGTTTTTTACCATTTTTTTCTATTAACAGGATATTAACATAATTATTATATTCTTTCTCGTTTATTTTTAGAGGAAAAGCTCCCTCTTTTATTGTAACCAAACACATTTATTCCAATATTATTATTATTATTTTCAAATTTATTAATATCTGAGAAACCACAAGGAAAATCCATACCTTTCATATTAAAATTCTCTGTTTTCTTTTTTATAATTTTTGGAAGTTCTTGTGGATTTTTTAAATTAGGATTTTCTTTCAATATTTCATGTATTCCTACACACCATAATAAACATTTTTGATCATCATTTTTAGGATTTATTATAGGTTTTTTATCTCTCAATTTTTTTGGTAATTCAACATAAGATGACCCCTTCAAAACTTTTGTCTTGTTAATATTTAGAATTAGTTTTAATCCTCGATCAAAAATCCATTGACTTCCTCTACTTATCCATTTTTCAAAATTTAGCATAATTTCATCTTTCATCTTTTCAAAAATTTCTTCAAAATCACTTCCCTCCAAAACTTGATGTTGGTCACTATGAAAATGTGGTTTATCAATTTCCATTTCTCCAGTTTTTAAATTCATTTTCTTCATTTTACACTGTAGTGTTAACTGTTGTTTTGTATTTAGAAATTCTTTAAACTTTTCAAGCACTAAGGGTTTCACTTTCCCCAACAATCTTAATGGGTCATAAAAAGATAATCCATATTTTTCTAAATCCAAAACATATCTTTCTGTAGCACCCAATGCTTTTTTATCCAATTCAAATTTTGTTTCTTGTTCAAAAAAGAGATTCATTATACCAACCTTTTTCTTCTTTTACTTCTTTGGTTACTTTGTTAAACTTTATAAATAATTTAGCCATTTTTCTTTCCAAGATTACATCTTTTGTATACTTTCCAGATTTGATATATTTTCCAGTCTTTACATATTTTCCTTTTTTAGTTGTTTCTTTTTTCACTTCATCAATATATTTTTTTATATTTTCAAGTTTTTGGTCCCATCTTTTTCCAGCTTCGTCATATAATTTTTTGGATCTACCAAATATTCTTTCCATTTTCCTTTTTAATATGGCATCTTTAGTAAATTTTCCAGACTTTATATATTTTCTTTTTGAAGTCATGTCTCTTTTATTAGTAGGGTTTTTAGAAAAAAAAAATCAAGTTTGTTTCTTTTGATAGAAAAATGACCAAATGACTCCATTACTCAACTTTAATGTTTTTTTTGCTAAGATTCTCCATTTGATGTTTGCCGGCCAACTATGAAAATATTTTCCTGCAGCATAGAGACTTTTAAACATCTTTTCCTCTCCTTCTGAATTTGTTACAATCACTGGAGTTATTTTCCATTTTTCTTTACAATATTTTTCATAGAATGCAGTTGGATCTTTTTCCCCAGTTCAAAAATTTTTTCCAATTCATGTTTTTTATATCTTCTATAATGTTTAACTTTTTTCTGTTTTGCAATTTCAATGAGTTCATTATAAGTTTTCATCTTTTATTATATACAGTTATTTTTAAAAAAAAAATCCTATAATAAAAGAATATGATTGAAAGTAGACTACATAAAAAAATTGTAGAATATATAAGAGAAAATTATCCAAATGTTCTTATTGATGCTGGATTAGGAGAATTACAAGATTCTTCTTATAAAAGAATTCAAGCTTGGGAAAAAGGATATACAGCAGGAAAACCAGATCTTTTGATTTTTAACCATTCTGGACCATGGAAAGGTTTTGCAATAGAATTTAAAAGTCCTCGGGGGCTTGGAATATTATCTGAGAAACAAAAAATATATTTAAAAAAAATTAGAAAAGATTGGATGGAAAACTTTAGTTACAAATGATTTTTATGATTGTATTGATTCTATTATGGATTACTGTGAAAATTTATGAATTAAATAACCTCCTGTTGTTCCAACCAGAAGAAAAAAAAACATTTTGATATTCTTTCATCTCCTTTGAAGGTTTATAATAATTTTCTAATTTGGGTTCCTCTTTCTCTTACTCTTTATATTCCTTCTGAAGAATTTCCAAAGATTTGTTTGTTTGATTAATATCTGCATTTGCATCTGACAATTGTTGTCTTAGTTCTTCCATTTTTTCTTTTCTTTTTATTTGATTTTCATACCATTTCTCCTTATCTCGGGATAATTTTTCCATTGCTTCATTATGTCTTTTGATTTCTTTTTCATATCCAGTGTGATTTAATTTTGAGAATAGAAATCCAGCACCTGCAAAAGCAACTGCATTAAATAATCCTCCAACAACAGTTTCCATTTATTTGAATGGATTTTCAGGAATCCATATTTTTTATCTTGTGCATATTTTACACCTAATGTTGACAATCCAATTGCTGCCGCAAGTTTTAAAGTTGTCATCAAAGATGCTGGAGTTGATAATCCATTCCCAAATGCTTTTCTTGTCAACATTCCAACTCCAACTGCTCCAAGTGTTACAAGTGTGGAATCAAACAATCCATTCATTGCTTCTTTTTTATTCATGTCGTTACTCATTTATTTATATAGAAAAATCCAGTGATTTCATCTTAAATTCATCTTAAATTTCATCTTAAAGTGATTTCATCTTAAAGACATTCTAAATCATTCTTATTTTTCTTTATAACAAAATTTTTATTATTATTCTTTATTACTTCTTCTTCTTCTTTGATTTCTCTCTTGTCTTTTTTATATGAAAAATATAATCCTCCAACTGCAGCAATAAGTGTTACACCTCCAACAACATATTTAAAATCTATAGTGTTAAAAATTTCTTTACTTCTTTTTTCCACTTCACGTAATCTTTTTTTGCATTCTTTTGCTCTTTTTGAAATTTTTGCAAGTCTTTTACCCAATTCAACTTTTCTTGGATCTTTTACTTTTATTGTTTTCCTCTTCACTCATATTTATTAAAGAAGAAAAATTAAATTTGAATAGAAAGAATTCTATTCAAAGTTACTTACAAGTAAAATACAAGTAAAATCAGAATCTACTTGAGTCTATTCAAAATTTATTCAAATCTATTCAAAATCTATTTACAAGTAAAATCAAATAAAATTTGAATAACTTTCAAGTAAAATCAGAATCTACTTGAGTCTATTCAAAATCTATTTACAAGTAAAATCAAATAGAATTCAAGTAAAATCAGAATGTACTTGAGTCTATTCAAAATTTATTCGAATCTATTCAAAATCTATTTACAAGTAAAATCAAATAGAATTCAAATAAAATTTGAATAACTTTCAAGTAAAATAAGAATCTACTTGAGTCTATTCATAATTTATTCAAATCTATTCAAAATCTATTTACAAGTAAAATCAAGTAAATTCAAATAAAATCCATAATCTGTTTGTGTCTATTCAAAATCTATTCAAATCTATTCAAAATTTATTTACAAGTAAATTCAAATAGAAACCAAATTCTATTCAAATATATTTTATAACTTCTTCTTTATAACTTCTTCGTCAAAATCAATATCAAATTTTTTACAAAGAAGATAATGGTTTAATGTAATTTCTTTTTCTTTCATTTTTTCTTGTAGAAACATAAACATATAATATTTCTCCGTCTATTTTTCCATAGTCTTTATTTTTTGATCCAAGATATAATTTTGTGTTCGAATTGTGAGACTTTTTATTATCTGTTTTGAAAGAAGAAATTTCTTTTCCATTTACATAAAGTTGTCCTTTTTTGGGAGGATTTGAATTATTTTGATCCCAATGTACAGAAAGACAGATTAATTTATTGAGTTCTATTGCATTTGCTTTTAATTGCCATTTGCTGTTTGTAACTGATATTGGACTTGAATTTGTTGTATATAAACTTGAATAAAGAAAAGAAACGCCATAATCAAAAGCTAAAAGGTGACTTGCTGTTTCATCATCTGTAATTTTAAACAACGACACTTCATTGTTAGTTGAATTTAATGATTTCAAACAATAAACAAAATAAAAATTAAAGTGTTGATTGGATAAAATATCTTGTGTACTAACTAAATGTAAATTGTTGGAATCAGATCCAGGATATTGAATACAATAAAAATTATTATTAATTGTAGATTTTTTGAATAAAGGTTGTCTGTTTGTGTCATTTTGTATAAATTCCCAATCTTTTTTTCTTGACACATTTAAAAGTTTTTCAACCTTTTTATTGCTTCCAGTGTATTCTATATAATCAACATCATCTTTCACATCAAAAATTCCTTCATCATCCATTTGTAAATTATAAATATTTGCAACCGTGTTTGCCAATGAAAAACTTTTCACATATTTTTTAGTCACAACATGCTGATCAGAAGATGGAACATAATTTGCTGCATGAAGAATATTATGATTTCCCATATTCAAATCTCCTGTCATTGTTCCACCTGTTTTCGACAATCTCTTATCGTCTTCATCATCCACATATTTTTTATGTGTTAGAGAAAAACCATCGTTTGGAGTTTGTTTAGTATAAATTTGAAAATATTTTGTCATAAGATTTCCTTTGAATTCATCCATTTGATTTCCCCAATGACTGTTTCCTTTTTCAACAAACAAAAAATTATCATCCACATTTTTTTGTTGTCAGATCATTATTATTTGATCCCATATTCAAGTTTCCAGTCATTGTTCCACCTGTCAAAGATAATTTTCTAGGAATCTTGGTCATCCACATATTTTTTCCTTGCTAAATATTTATCACCTGTGGGATTTGAAGTTGTTTCAATTTTATTATTTCCCATTACAATATTTCCAGACATTGTTCCTCCTGTTACTGATAATTTTTTAGAATCTTGATCATCCACATATTTTTTCCTTGTAAGGTCTTTATCACTCACAGGATTCGCATTTGTTATTACTTTATTATTTCCCATTGAAATATCACCTGTCATTACTCCACCACTTTTTGGTAGATAATTCAAACTTGTACGACCTGACACCAAATCATCCACATATTTTTTTCTTGCAAGATGTGAATTTTCAGTTGGATCTGCAGATGTTATAATATGATTATCATTCATGTTGATATCTCCTGTCATTTCTCCTCCTGTTGTTGGAAGACCACCTATCGCTTCAATATCATGTTTTTTATATCCATAGAAGAAACTCATATTTATTTAATAGTAAATTCTAACAAAACATTTCCTATACTACTATTGTTATTTCCTTTTACTTTAAATACCAATTCATTGTAGACTCCGTTGGATAAACTTATTCCTTGTGTATTTTCAGAAGGAAAGTAAATAGAAACAGATCCTTTTAACAATTGTTGTGTTGTAATTGGAATTTGTATTAGAATATCACTTCTTTTACCATCTACAAAATTTTTTCCTGTATTAACCAAATTACAACTTACTTCCACATATTCTAAATTATTGTTAATATTCACTTCTTTTTCACTTGGTGTCAATGTGTTCGCAGCAATTTCTTTATTCAAGGTAAAACCCAAAATAGGACCAAGAGTTTTTAAATTAATTTTTTTATCTGTTTTTAATTTACATTTTCCACTATATTTTTCTTCTTCCAATTCTATTCTTCCAACATTTTCAAATGTATAATATCCTTCTTTAAAAGTCACTTTTCTGTTGGTTGCATCCACATCATAATTATAAAAATATGTTTCATCTAAATTATTATAATTCAAAAAAACAGTCACTGATTTTACAAACATTTTATGACAGTTTCCATTAAACACAAGTGCTTCATCCAATGAGAATATTTTTCTTTCTTTTGTAATATATACTTTGAATGTTTTCATCATTTATTTTAGAGAACATATTTTGAAAATAGGATTCCACCCAATATCAATAAAGATGAAATGATGATATTTTCTTTCTCAGAAGAAGAAGAAATAGAAATCTTTTTTTGTTTCTTCTCCAATTTTTTCACAGGAGATTTTTTATAATAATTTAATCCCTTGTTAATTCCAAATTTCATATCTTCTGTTGAAACTTTGAGTTTGTTATTATATCCTTCTACTGGATTTTTTAAAATGATAAGAGAAGAAGGAATCAAACTCAATGTTGGAGAAATTGCTGTATTGAGGATCACATTTGTTGCAGTGATTGCTTCATTCATATTATTGATCCATGTAGTTGTATCATAATTCACCACAGAATCTTCAACAATTTTTCTAAAAACTTTTTGTGTTTCTAAAGCGGATGCTCTATTAGAAACAATACTTTGTCTTGTCCTCGCTTGACTTCCCAATATTGAATATAAATATGACTCGATGCTTTGATTTAATAATTCTGTTCCATTCTTAGTTAATCCGTTTGAAATTTTTGGTATAAATTTTTTATAATCATTATTTGTATCTCGAATTTGACCAGGACCATGTTGATATCCTGGCCATGGTGTAGACATATCAACCCCGTGATAATCTCCAATGTGTCTTTTTTTCCCTGAAATTTCTTGCCATGTCCATTTTGGATAATGATATTGTAAAAAGTCAGCATCAAATTTTCTATAATTGGAATCATCTCCATTCTTTAATTGCCACATTATTCTTCTCACAGTAAAATATACATGAAATCTCATCAAAGATGTAATTTGTTTTGGAATTTCTTGTGAAAAGGATAAATGTTGAATTGAAATGCCACATCCATAAGTTGCAATCCATGTAGCTATTGAGGATTGAAAATAAGGTTCTCCAATATTCCATCTTGCGTTATCGTTTGTTGTTATTCCTTGTGGTGGATTCATTATAGGTAACTGACTTACAAAATAATCTGTATTGCTCACATAAATTCTAAATTGCTGTATAGGATAATCCAGGATATATTCTGTTGGAAAATTATCCCAATAATATCCTTTTCCTGCGTATCCTACGTGTCTTTCTCCTCTTGGCAATTCCTGCATGGTTCCACCTAGTTTCCAAATTTTAGGAAAATTTTCTTTTGGTTTATTTATTGTCAGATATTTTACCATTTCTGGATCATTTTTAAATGTATCACTTGTGATATCAGTTGAAACAAATTCATTATTTTTGAAATATGTTGTTGTTTTTTCCCAACTTCCATCTTTGTTGATATCATGTTCAAAATAAAATTTTGTTATGTCTGCATATGGATATTTTTTCAAAAAATATTCTTTGAATTTTTTATCTAATACTTTTCTTTCATTAACCACAAAATCATAATTTTTTCCAAAATATTTTTTTTCATACTCTTCATTAGTCATTTATTTTATAGGTAAATGGAAAAATAAGATTGATTTCAAGATTTGAGTATTGTTTTTCTTTTAACATCTTTATAATTTCCTTTCCCTCTTCTTTTGTGATTCCACCAAGATATTCTTCCATAATAATTTTCATATCTTTTTTGTTTGGATTATAAAATGTCACCAATTTACTTATATTTTCTCTAAATGGTTTTGCAATTGAGGTCAATTGTTGAGTTATGACAACTACAGAAAGATTATAATGTCTTGCAGAAAATCCTAACTTTACCAATTCACTGGTTCTATTTTTTACACTCTTTCCACTTGCACAGTCATCCAATATAATTAACGATTGACTCCCCTTTGGAAAATCAACAATATATTTTAACCATTTTTCCACTTCATCCTGGACACAGGAAATAGCAAAAAAATCTTCATCCCCATAATATTTCCATTCCTCATAAGTTGCATTCCATTCAAATGTAGGACATATTAAGAAGATGTATTCAAAACATCTCATGTATTCCCTCTCCAAAAAATCCAAAAGATATCTTGTTTTTCCACAAGCAGTCATTCCAACAATAATCATATTGAATGGTTTTATTTTTTTCCTTGTTATATTTTTTTTATTTTCTTTTGCTTCTTTTGAAATTTTTTGTAATTCCAATTTTTTCACATTTATTTTTCCCTCTTTGGTCGTAGTTATCTTTTCCATTAATTATAAGGTTTTTTTTTTTCTTAAAACTGGATATTACTCAAATCTCTATTCACAATATTTAACAATCCATCACTTAGGACAAATATATGACATTTTACATTTGCAGTGATTGCTTTCTTTTTAATTTCTAACAAGATTCCAGATTGTGTGTTTACAATCTTTTTACCATCTCCAAACACAAAATCGTCATTTATAGTTCTCAGGTCAATACATAATGCGAATGCATCTTTGTAGAATTTTTCAAGAGTCATAACAGATTGACAATCTTCATATCCACAGTGAAATATTCTGAAAGCTTCTTCAAACCATCTGTTCTTTTGCATTCCCTGTGAGTAGATACTGTTTGGAATTCCTTCAATAGAGATTTTCACTTCTGTAATATTTGGATATACAAATTATTCGCTATCTGTGATTGTAGTGTTTCTAAATAATAGTACTACAGCTTTCATACTCTTTCTTGGCATATTTATAGTTTCGTTGTGTAGTGTAGCATCTTTATCCCATTCCACAGTTTTCATGAGTGTGACGTGATTGAATGACAGTGATCTCCCTACTGAATAATTTTTCAACACCTCTTCTGCTAAATCTAAATTTTCTATAGTTTCATATTCCAACTCTAAATTTTTTAAAGAATATCCAGCCCCACTTTGACCACTCTGAGCAACCATAATATCACTTGCTTTTGGAAGTGTGATGACATATTGGAAATTGTTCATCATACCATAAGGAGCATACAATCCGTGAGTGGAGAGAATTTTTTCTAGTTTCAAACATTGTTTAGTACCAAAAATATCAAACATGAGTTTATCGCTGAGTTTTTGTGCGTTTCCACTTGTTGCTTCGGAGTCATCTTTACTGATGAGTTTTCTAACATTTTCATTACCTATACCATATTCAATCATATCCGATCTTTCGTATCCTGGTTTCCAAAGATCTTTGTAAATTTCTATGAGAGATTCTCCTGTATTGTCATACACAATGTCTCCAGAAAATTTTACAACCAACCTACTTTTTAACAACTTTGACAAATTGTTTAAAAACCAAGATTTTGTATTCTTATTTTTGAAGTTAAATAACAACCTGAGCGAGTCTGGAACAAGACATAAACTTGGATTTAATTTTGGTATATCAATGTAAATATCTTCTTCTGGATTTGCTGAATTTGGATTAAATGTCACAATGTGTCTCATTCTGTTTCGTTTGATTTCACTCATTTTCGATTTTTTATAACCCGGATACAATACAGTAACTCTACTCATTTATTTATATAGCGGATACAATACAGTAACTCTACTCATTTATTTATATAGAAAAAAAATTTTTTTTTTTTTTACTTTCTTCTTTGCTTATATTCATTATATAAAAAGTATGTGATTGTAATAGCTAATATCCATAAGTTTTTTGCAAGAAAAGTTATCCCTTTTGCACCCCATGCTAATATGGATCCAACTAAATTCAACAAAGATGAAATCAATGCACTAAAATTTTTTCATATATTTACAAGTGCTTTTCCTAAATTTCCAACGGCTTTTGCTCCAGACTTCAAAGCATTTCTACCAGCAATGATAATTGTTGTTAAAATTCCTGCTATTGAAATAGCAACAGCTGATAATCCCAGTAAATTTTCTTTTGCCCATCTCTTGAATCTTTCTAACCTTCCAAGATCACTATTATCTACTTCTTCATTTAAAATTTGTATTCCCTCTTCTCTCTCTGGTCTTATATTATTTTCTAATTGTATCTTATCAGCTTGAAGTTTTGCAATATCTGCAAATGATTTATAAATTTCTTTTTGTGGTTCAAATGTTTCTTCCATATATTTTTCCATCCAATGTTGATATTCTTTTTCAAAAGCATCTATTTTACCTCTTATAATTTTTCTTTTTTCCTCTTCATCCACATCATCATCTACCTCAACATCTTCTATATAAATTAATCCATTAAATTCTCTCAATTCTTCCCTGTTAAATAATGATCTTCTAGGATCTTGTTTATTATCTATAAACTTTTTAAAATTATTTTTACTAATAATATCATCTATTTTATTTTGAATGTTTACAAGAGAATCATCAATAATTGTGCCATAAAATGTATCATCTGATTCTATTTCTTCTCTTATAATTCTTGTTATACCTGGTTCACCTTTTTCTCCTCTCAATCCTCTCAATCCTCTCTCACCTTTATCACCTTGTAATCCTTTCAATCCAATATCTCCTTTATCTCCTTGTAATCCTCTCTCACCTTTTTCACCCTGTAATCCTCTTAATCCAATATCTCCTTTATCTCCTTTCAATCCTCTCAATCCAATATCTCCTTTATCTCCTTTTTCACCTTGTAATCCTCTTTCACCTATAATTCTTTCTTGAATTGCTGCTTTTGGTGTATTGTTAAATTCCTCTTTAGCTTTTTCAAGAGTTCTAATAAATTCTTTTACATTTCTTTTTCTTTTATCCATCTCTAAAAGTTCCAACTTCTTCCCCTCTATAAATAATAGTAATGGTTTTTCCGTCTCCAGAAAATATAGTGTTTTCAATCAAGTATTTCGATGAGAAACCATTATTCTTTGCAATATCAAGTTTAAATATTTTTTTATATGATCTTTTTATATCCTCAGTCATTGATTTTTTCATACCTCTTGCATCCTTTCTTATATCAGTAATATCAACTCTTTCAATTTTTCTGTGCGACATTTCATGACTTGAAATTCCACCTCCTTTAGGAGATAAAAGATTTTCTCTTGCATCTACAAAACTTGTTTCATCTTCATCTTCATCTTCTTTATAATCCTCATCTCTATATCTATCTTTATCTTTCATTTCAAAGTCATCAAAGCCACCTTCTGCCATTTATTTATATCTTTTTCCAACTGCAGACAATTCCTCCTCATAAAATTTTCCAAGAATTTCTTCTCCTTTTAAATCTTCCAATTTATAGATGGTTGGATCGCAAAAAAACACTTCTTTTGTGAAATTTGCTTCATATCCTTTTGCAAAAATATGTTTATATTTAGAAATTCTAACTACATCTCCAACTTTGAATTTTGGAGAAGAAATTTCACCCACAGGTTGGCCAAATAGTTTTATCCAAACCTGATGTTTATTTTCCTCATGTACATCAGCTGGTTTCATTCCAATACCTCTATTTTTTGAATTGTTATAATTTTTAACAAAAGAATCCAAAATATCCAACCATTCATGTGTCTTTTTTGAATCAAAATATTTCCACATGATTGTTTTTAAAGTTCTATTAGATCTTTCTACTATTGCTGCTTTCCTTTCACTATATGTTGAAAAATATTTTCAAAAGATTTTTCACACCAACATTGGTAAATTCTTTTCCTTCATCAAATTGTATATAACTTGGATATTTTCCAAACCTAATCTTAAATTTTGTCAACATTCTTTCAACAGCTTTTGTCATACTTGTTTTATCTTTTCTATAAACTGGAATCACAAACGCAAATGTAGAAAGAATTTCTATACCTGTTAGAATCCAATAATATCTTTTATTTTCCTTGCTATATTTTTTCATATCTACCAAATCCATTTGAAGTTGATCACCTAAATCTTTAACAAATGTTTTTAGATACTTATGTCTCCTCACAATGCGTTTAAATCTTGAATATGTTTCTTGAGTCTTCAACCATTCTTTTACAATTTTCCCACTCACATTTATTTTTTCTTCTTTTGCTTTTTTATATAATCTTTCTGCAGATTGAAAACCTGTTTCTGGGTTATAATATAAATCTCTCAATTCTTGTTCTATAATAAAGTCTTTATCCTTCATTTATTTTTACATGTAAATAAATGAGTATAAATGGCAGTGAAGAAATTCCAACAACTCCGGAACATACAAATAATAAATCCAACGAAGAAGAAGAAGTTAGTAGAAAACGCGGAGAATTGTTACAGTTATCAGAAGATGGAGAAATTAAGCAATCTGTTGCGTATTTGAAAAAAGCATCCAATAAACAAATTGTAAAGATATATGCAGAATATGAAAGGTTACAAGCAGAAAAAGCAAATGTCTTCTTGACAGATTTACTTATCAGCAAGTTTTCAGATTTGTTAGGAGGTTTAGACGCAATAGAAAGCAGTGATGAGTTGGAAAAAGACCTATTAAAAGATAACTTGTTAAGAAGAGATGTAAAAAATATAGTTGAGTGACTCCATTTCTTCCCTATCTTGGATTAGTATCTGGTGGAATAACAATTGGAAAACATGTTGTTAAAAAAAAGATATTCGGAAGAAAAGGAAGAATAGTAATGGAAGAATCAGATTTTGTCATAATATTGTGTGTTGTTATGGTGATGTCACACCCTAGAATGTGATTTTCGGGCCAGATGAGTTAATAGTGTAAGAGTGCCATACCCTATAATGGAATGTATGGAATGTGGTTGTCATGGTGATGAGTTAATATAATAAGAGAGTGTCACGCCCTAGAATGGAATGTGCCACGCCCTAGAATGTATGGACTGTGATTTTCGGGCCAGAACCCATCAATTTACAACTACTGATATACTTCGTGATTTAGGTATTCCTACTTCAACAAAACAAGCACAGTTAAGTGTTCAATTTGATAACTATGTGGAACACATTGAAGATCTTAAAACAGGCCAAATGATAAACAGTGAGACTATCTCCTTGTTGCCTGAATCTGTTGAACAGATTGCCTCAGTGGTAGCTGAAATTCAATCAAATGCAAGGACTGAAGCGCAGGGTTTATGTGGTAAGTACAAGAAAGATTTTTTGCTTGGAAAACATGTTTGTATAAAATATTCACAAATACCTATTAGCCCTGACAAGGTCATTGTTTCAGAACAATCAGAGGATATACATGAATACATACCTAATTTAGATGCAAATGATTTAGAAATAAATAATGATGATCACAATGATACCAAAATAGAAGAGTCAGTTATTGACACTGAATATAAGAATACAAAAATAACCTATGCAGCACTTGCAGAATCGCAACCAGTTAAAGAAAGCTTGTGTAAAATTATTCCAGAATCATCCTTAGGATTAACTTATGAAATTTTCCCATTTGGCACCAATAATAATGAAAAACATCAGCAATTGCCACAATTAAGTACCATCAATGTTGATGGCTTTATTGGTGTTGAGAGGAAACGTAAGAGAAATAAAAAATTTTTCTTATCAGGCAAAGCTAATGGTGTAAAAGAGAACCATGTATATTCATACGTTACAAAAAGGAACAATCCCCAGCAGCATCTCAATCTTTCAAAGTAGGAGAAGAGGAACAATGTCTGCAAAAATATATATCCCTCCAACATTTGCTGAATCTGTATTGGAGGAGAATTTCTGGCCTAAATATGTTCATTGTAAAGTATGGCAGCAAAAAGAGATTATACAAAAATCAGAATTGTACACTGCAAATGAAAATGCTAAGACCCAAAGCTATAAGAAATCCTATTCCACTTGTGTATAATGGCTAATCAAATCCCAGTGCATATATCATCTAGGAAAACCTAAACCATGCTATGTGTGCAGAAATTTAACCAAAGTTAAAATTATAGGGTGTGAAGCCAGCGAACCTAGACAAATTCCTAAATGTTTGGTGCTAAATGCTAGGTCACTGGCTAAGTCAGAAGGTTACCCTGCACTCTATGCTAAACTTAATAGCAACAACATTGACCTCTATTTTATATCTGAAATGTGGCTTCATTCAGCTATACCAAGTTCACTGATTTGCACTCCTGGGTACTGTATCGCTAGGAAAGATCAGCAAGACACACGCAGAGGTGGGGTAGCAATACTTTGTAGGAATGATTGGAGAATGGAAAACATATTAGATGTAGAAAATATGTTTGAATGTCTTTGGGTAAAAATAACTAAGAACTATATGTTCAGTGTTGCAGCAATTTATCATCCTCCTGGTTATAGCTATGACGCCAAAGACTTGGTAGAATATTTCATAGATTCTTGTGAGCAAATATTATTATGTGATCCAAATATGAATATAATCATCGCTGGAGGAATAAACAAACTCAATATTCATGATCTACTTAGTCAGCAATCCCTTATTCAAATGGTCAAATCACCTACTAGATGCAATAATATTCTAGATGTTTTTGTAACCAATGTTTTGTACAAGTGAGAAAAGGCCTATTAAGAACTGATCATATCATTATCACATTTCTGAAAGATACTATAAAAGCAGAAAGAACAAATTTATTCTTTAGAGATGTATGAGATCATAGAAAACACCATGTTTAGAGATTTAGACTCTGTCAACTGGGCTAAAATATTAAATGATGACCTTTCCTCTGATGTGATGGCTACTCAGCTTCATGAAACTCAATGGCCTAAATTTGAGACGTGTTACCACTAATAAAAGTTCGATTATCATTGCATGACCTGCCCTTTATGGCTCCGCTTGTTAAACATTTGTTAAAAAAGAGAAATAAAGCAATGAGAAAGAATGATGAAGAGACTCTCATTTGTTTACAAAATCAAATTAGTCCTCTCATTCACTCCAATCAGGTTAATGCTATCAAAAATGAGAAAAATGGATCTAAGAAATGGTGGAGTAAAGTCAACAGTATGACTGGAAGAAAACGAAAAATTTTATGGGTTAGTTCCATAATAGAGCCAAGTGTAATAAACACTTATTTTCAAGGTATAAATACTGACCCTAATTATTCTGCCCCCCAGTTGCTGTCGATTCATAAGGACACTAGAATTCCCTCATTTCCATTACACAGAGTGTATAATTTTTGGTGGAAATCGAAACGCACAACTTCAGGACCAGATGACTTACTGTACTGGTTCTGGAAGATGTATGCAGTGATATTGACTCCTGTTTAACGAGAATATTTAATATTTCTTTGAAGAGTGGGAAGATTCCGAATGTTTGGAAAAGAGCTAATGCGATACCCAGGCCAAAAGAAAACTCAATCAATTCCTGTACCTAACTTAGACCTATTTCATTAACAGATATTATTATGTGCCTGTTTGAGAAATGTGTGTGAAAGTGAAATTGCTGATGTAGTGTATAATTATATCGGGACTGATCAGTTTGCTTACAAAAAAGGACATAATTTTACCATGTCCCTAACCAAACATCAACACATGTGGTTAAAAAGTCCTCGTGAAGGTGCTAAATCAGTTAGAGTAATCTCATTTGATTTTAGCAAGGCATTTGATAGTGTCCCACAAGATATTTTATTTAATAAAATCAAGAAAACAACCATTAATCCATATATTTTAAACTGGATGATTGACTTTTTGAGCAATCGCAAATAGAGAATGAAAGTAGATGGCGTCACATCCGAATTTTTAGACAATCATGGTGTACCTCAGGTGTACTCAGACCTGTAATGTTTTCTATAATGGTCAGTGATATCAAGGCAGTGAATCCCTCCGATGATCTATCTAAATTTGCTGATGATATCACAATAATAGCACCAGTATATGATTATGAAGATTAAGCTGGGGGATGAAGTTGAAAACATGAAACTATGGTCAAATGAAAATAGAATGTCTTTAAATATAGAGAAGATGTATGAAATGATTGTTTGTGGAAAAGTGTCTGCTTCCCTACTGGACCACATTCCATTCATAATATGAAACAATTGGCTCAAAATACTGGGTGTTATGACCAAAGAAATACCAGGAAAATGGGACAAACACTTCGAAGAAATGATGAAAAAAGCTAGTAGCAGAATGTACATTCTAGGAGTTTGTAAACATTATGGGTTCTCCATGCAACAATTAGATCTTCTTTTCAATAGTCTTATAATCTCTCTTTTCACCTTTGCTGTTGAAATTTGAGGTAGAGCTTCTTATCACAAATACGTAAGTCAGATTGATAAGTTTGTCAATCGTGCCCATAGAAATGGGTATACTAGCAAGTGATCGGATTTTAAAGCAATGATATCGAATAGAGACAAGTAATTATGGACAAAAATTATAAATCATGAAAAGAATGCTTTACACATTCTTTTACCTAACAAGATAAATCGATCTTTGAGACCGAGAGGTCATGATTTTGAACTACCTATTGTTAAAACTGAGAGGTTTAAAAACGCTTTTATAAATACAGTGGAACCCCGTTAATACGGTCACCAACTGGCCATAAAAATCTGGCCGTATTAACGGGGTGGCCGTATTAAAGGGGTGAGATAAAATTTCACAGCCCACCTCTTACATCATCAAAACCTTGTTGGAGATGTCAAGAAAGTCTCGTTTAAACAAAAACTTGCCCCCTCTCCATCTTTTTGTGTCGCTGCTGGCATTAGCCTCGAAAGCTGCTATGATCTCATCACTCTTGTGTAGAATACATTGAGTTTGAGTTCTTCCACAACTAAATTTTTCAGCCAGTTTTCTTGTACTTATCTGAGGATTTGCATCGCTAAATGTAATCACTTCATATTGCGTTTTCAAGTCAAATTCTTGCCGTTTAAGTTTGCCTGACATGACAAATTAAACTTTCTCACTCAATTCGAGTGAATAGAAAGTCTACTCTCCAAGCGGCGAAGTATTGAAACCATACACCTTGCTCACGACTTTCTCACATTTTCTGCCATAGTAACCGACGAATTTTTGACGATTCTTTGTCTTACACTTCCCACATTAACTCAGAGACATCTGATAAGCTGTTTGCTATACTATATGATCAACTCATTGAACTGTTGACAAAAATGTGTTCTTGTTTCTTGTGTTATGTCGGATTTAAGTCCAGTAAAAATCGAAGTTCCATCATGGATTCGGGGGTATCATGCATACAAGGATTACTGGCAGATCAAGAATGGGGAAGTCTTGAACTTGAGGAACGACCCAAATAATGAGCACGACAAGAGCGCTATTGGGGTAGTAAGAGAAGGGAGAGTGGTTGACCATATACCAAAGGGCTTAGCTAACACAAAACAAGGGACAGGCATTGTGAAGCATTTTCTAACAAAAAAGAGCAGTAAAGCTGAGGTTGAGGTGGTTGGAAAAGCTGTTAATCGAGGAGGTGGGTATGGTATGGAAGTCCCCTGTGTCTACAAATTTCAAGGACAGAAAAAATATGTCGACTTACTACAGAAACTTTTAGACATTGAACATAATTTATCTGTAAGAAATGAAGCTACAAAAAGACACGCGGAGCAGAAGAAAAGTGTAGAAGTAGAAAAGCTAATAAACGTCGTTAAATTAAAAGCTCCATATTTTTTCTATTGCTTTAATGCTTTGCACATTTAACTATAGCGCATATTGTATTAAAACTAAAAGGAATGCATGCCTTTGATGTTATAACAACAACACAAGCACAAACATAATAACATTTGTATGTACGCTCACTAATAGTATCTCAAATTATATTTCCATCTGTTGACACTTTTAGAGTGACCGTATTAACGGGGTTATTTCTTAACTTTGGAACATTACAATGTGGCCGTTGGCCGTATTAACAAGGTATCTTTATTGGGAAATGCATTGACGTTTTGCCGGCACAAAAAAAAGTGACCGTAATATCGAGGTGGCCGTATTAACAAGGTGGCCATAAGGCAGGGTTCCACTGTAGATGTATTTTCAATTTTACATGAACTGTTCATATTTTTATATTTTATTACTTCCGTAATTTTATAATTGATGTAAATAATTCTGTAATATCTAATTGTAGTATTTTAACATGTAAACTCAGACGTTTGTTTCGAGTATTTCAATAAAAAGACTTCATTCATGCATTTAAAATAAGAAAGAATATACTTAACCATGTATATCTTTTCTCGATGGTTTTCATTAGTTGGTATAAAAAAATATTTTAAGGAAAAAACAGATTACATAACTTTGTTAAATTATCCAGTGCAAGAAAATGAACTATTGGCCAGAGTTTTTGGAAAATTGCTCACTTGCATTCTATAGTCTAGACATAACATTGAGCAAGATATGGCTGGTGAGCAGGTAATGTTTTCAGAATAACTCTAGAAGACAATAATATTTTTGAGGGTCAATTATGCATTAGAGTTTATTAAAAGAATAATCATGAAAATATTACTTGGTGGTTTCTTAGATACCAAGATTCTAACAAATGTAGTCTTAGCAGTAAGAAAGCTTAAACATAAGTGTCTGCATTTGTTAAATTTTTTTTGATGAGTTCCCTTTAAAAAGCAATATATTATAAAGGAACCATATGAGATGGTTTTCTGAAGTTGTCCAGTCGAATAAAGTGAAATATTTGTGTCACTGCTTGAAAAGCAGGTCAAAGTATTTCTATGGCTTAGATAAAATAATGAGGAAAGTCTGGCTGCAATGTGATTAATCTTCTGAGGAGAACAGTGGACACCAATGTTATACTTTGGTGTCAAGTATAGCTGAAGTTTTTTAAAAAAATAATCATGAAAATAGTGACTAGTATTCTGTGTGATACCGAAATTGTTTAACAAATTCCTTCAATAACAAGGAAAAATATTGTTGACTAGGTGTAGATTTTCTCCATATTTTTTATTACTGACAAAGTATATCTTCACATAGAAAATGCATGGAAATATATAGCACAATAATTATACAGGAAATACATGAGACAGTTTTGTCAAGCTATCCACTGGAACCCTATTACACATTTTTCTTGTTGTTTTAAAAATTTCTTAAAATCTTTCTATTGCTTAGAGAAAATAATGAGCAAAATATGGTTTCACTGTCTATATCCATTGAAACCAATAGTGGATACCAATGTCACTTTATTGAGTAGTGTAGGTAATATTTATTAAGAAAATAATCATGAAAATATTATGTTGTGATCTCTTTCATAGCAAGATCCTTTAAATCGTTCCTTTGATAGTGATAAACAATATAGTTAACAGTGTGTAACTTTCCTCAATTTCTTTTATTACTCACAATAAAGTGTATCTTCATGTACAAAAGAGATGACATCATTTTGTAAAGTTACAAACTCAAACAAAAACAAAAGATTTGTTATACTATTAGCAAAGCCATTGAATTGTCCTGTCATGGCTTACACATAATATTGTGCAAAATATAACTGCTTTCCAGCCATTTTAATTAGAAAAATACTAAAACAGTATGTCACATTCCACTGTCTAATAGAAATAAAAATTTATTCCTAGAATAAATGTTACAACATTACATCATGTTTCCCTGGATACCAAAATTGTTATACAGTTGCAATCAAAATTATTCAACCCCCCACTGGAAATTAGGTTTTATGGGATAAATATATTTTTCAGGTGTTTGTATTGAACAAATCACGTAAACATAGTTTAAAATACTTTAAACAAATCATTTATTACTTTGGTTTCTTCATACTTCTCACAAAATGCCACTTTGAATAACTACAACAGTGTCAAAATTATTCAACCCCTTTTTCACAAGCATCTTTAGTACTTAGTAAAGCATCCCTTTTCCTTTATGACCTGCTTCAAACGAGATTCATAGCTAGCCATTAGTTTTTGGCAGCGTTACGGAGGAATCCAGTAGTCTATATAATGGGGATTCTGAAACATTTTTTATCACATTTACTTCCGGTTTAAAAATGACGTAATCATGACGTAATTGACCACGTGATAACTAAATTATATCATCATTGACCACACCCACCTGTCAATCATTTTGTGTAACGTTATTAAATTGATTCTCACATGTCAATCATTTTCATTACCTCGTGAAGCGTTGTCAAATCTAACTCACCACTTCGCGAACCAGAGATGCTGAAGCGAAGCTTCAGCATCAACCTCGTAACCGTATCACAAAACGTCTTCGAATCAAATTTACCTAAATTATTTACATAATCAAATTTATCAAAACCCAAAGACCGCAGGTAGTGCTTGCACTGATAGCGAAGCTGATGGTCATATTTCTTGTAATTTCAAAATTAACCAAATTCATAATTTCAAAATTAATATAAATAAATGGGTAATTGTATTTCAAAAACAAAAAGTAAAAATAATACACACGATTCAAGTATTGAAAAAAACATCAAAGATGATAAAAATAGAAAATCAAAATCAAATCTTAATGAGACCTTCGGTCAATATCCACCAATAAATTTTAAAAAAGTTAAAAAAAGCGGTTTTAGAATTGGTGCTCATGTTGATATTGGTTTTAAAGATTTTGAAGCTGGAGCAACTTTTGGAAGAAATTCTATTCAAGAAATTAATTTTTCAGAAAATAATAATCATTTAAAGCTTCTAAAATCTTTTGAAAATGAAGTTAAAAATGATACAGAAAAAGATAAAATAATTGCTTCATTAATTAATTTAAAAAATGACCAGGTAACACAAAATGTAAAACCTGAAAATTAAAATAATTAATTTTGTAATTTTATAATAAAATTTATATTATAAAATTATTTACTGACTTGTGTCGTTTAATTCTTCAGTTGGTTTTTTATTTTGTTTTTTAATAACATGTTTTCCAACAGTAATACCACCAGATAATATTCCAAGATATGGTAAATATGGTGATAGTTTTTCAACCACAGATTTTACATCTTTTTTTAATAATTTATCTTTTGTCAGTTCTTTTTCTAATTCTTCACTACTTTCAATAGCTTCTAACCCTCCTAATAAATCTGCAAATTTACTAATTAATAAATCTATTAAAAATACATTTGCTTTTTCTGCTTGTTTAATTTCATATTCAGAATAAATTTTTAGTATAACTTTATCGCTTGCTTTTTTCAAATTTTGCACCGATTGACTAATTTCCCCATCTTCAGACAATCTTATCAATTCTTCACGTTTTTTTTTCCATCTTGCAACTCTGCTTGATTAGCATTTACAGTTTCACCAGATGCGGATGAAGATAATGATGGTTCATCCATTTGCGGTATTTTTACATCACTATTTTCACTCATTTATTTTATAACCAAATGGAAAAATTAAATTTATTTCCAAACATGAATATTTTTTTGTTTTCAAAGTTTCTAAAATTTTTTCAATCGAACTCTGTTCGCCGCTTCGCGGTTTGCGGTCATTCACACCTAAATATTCTTGAATTATTGTTGTCATATCTTTTTTATTTGGGTTATAAAATGTAACCAATTTTGAAATATTTTCTCTGAATGGTTTTGCAATTGATGTTAATTGTTGTGTTATTACAACAACGGAAAGATTATAGTGTCTAGCGCTAAATCCTAATTTAACCAATTCGCTTGTTCTATTTTTTACATTTTTTCCGCTTGCACAATCATCAAGAATAATTAAACTTTTACTTCCTTTTGAAAAATTTACTATAAATTTTAACCAATCTTCAACGTTGTCTTGCTCACAAGGAATAGCAATAAAGTCTTCATCTTTATCATATTTCCAATTTTCATAAGTTTTATTCCATTCAAACGTAGGACAAATTAGAAAAATATAGTCAAAATAATTTTTATATTCATTTTCTATAAAATCCAAATGATATTTTGTTTTTCCACAAGCAGTCATTCCAACAATTATCATATTAAAAGGTTTAACTTTGTTATTAACTTCGTTATTCATTTTTTATTTTTGATCTTGTTTTTTAAAACTGAATTGAAGATAAATCTTTATTTACAATATTTAACAACCCATCACTTATTACAAATACATAACACATTACATTTGCTGTAGTAGCAGTCTTTTTAATTTCCAACATTAACCCAGATTGTGTGTTTACTAATTTTTTTCCAGTTCCATAAACAAAATTATCATCTAATGTTCTTAAATCAATACATAATGCGAAAGAGTCTTTGTAGAATTTTTCAATATCCATAACTGCATCACAGTCAAAATAATTACATCGAAATATTCTTTTTGCTTCTTCAAAAAATCTGCGTTTGGGAAATCCTTGGGAATAAACACTATTTGGAATTCCTTCAACACTAATTTTTACATCTGTTATATTTGGGTAAACAAATTGTTCACTGTCTGTAACAGTTTTATTTCTAAATAACAAGACAACTGCTTTCATACTTTTTCGTGGGATATTTATGGTTTCATTGTGTAAAGTAGCGTTTTTATCCCATTCTACTGTTTTCATCAAAGTCACATAATTATATGACAATGATCTTCCAGTAGTGTAATTTGTTAAAATATCACTTGCTAAATCTTGATTTTCAATAGTTTCATATTCCAATTCTAAATTTTCTAATTTGTATCCTGCAACACTTTCTCCACTTTGTGCAACCATAATTTCACTTGCTTTTGGGAAAGTTAAAATATATTGAAAATTATTAATCATACCATACGGAGCATATAATCCATGGTCTACAAGAATTTTTTCCAGTTTTAAACATTGTTTTGTTCCATAAATGTCAAACATTAACTTATCAGAAACTTTTTCGATATTTCCACTTGTCGCTCCACTATCGTCTTTTGAAATTAATTTTCTAAGATTTTCTCTCCCAATACCATACTCAACCATATCTTCATTTTCGAATTTAGTTTTCCATAGATCTTTGTAAATTTCCAAAATAGATTCTCCACTATTATCATAAACAATTTCACCAGCAAATTTAACAACTAATCTTTTCTTTAACAATTTTGATAAATTATTTAAAAACCATGACTTTGTATTTGAATTTTTAAAATTAAATAACAATCTTAATGAATCAGGTACAAGACATAAATTAGGGTTTAATTTTGGAATATCTATATAAAGGTCTTCTTCTGGATTTACTGAATTTGGATTTAAAGTTACAACATGTCTTGTTCTGATTCCTTTAATATCACTCATTTTTTATCTTTTATATCCTGGATATAATTCGTTTTCTCTATTCATTTTTTATTATATAGGAAATACAAAAAGTTTTTTTTTTTTAATCTTTACCCTTTTGGTTTTTCTTTCGGTATTCTTTGTATTCTTTATACAAAAAGTAAGTAATTGCAATAACTAATATCCATAAATTTTTAGCTAAAAAAGCAATACCTTTTGCTCCCCATGATAATATTTGAGAAATTAAATTTAAAACTGCTGAAATGACTGCTCCAAAATTTTTACCTATATTTGCAATTGCTTTTGCTAATTTTCCAACTGCATTTGCACCTGTTTTCAATGCATTTCTTGCTCCCATAACTATTACTGTAATTATACCTGCTACAGAAATTGCTACTGCTGATAAACCTGCGAGATTTTCTTTTGCCCATTTTTTAAATCTTTCTAATCTACCGAGGTCACTATCTTCTGCTTGTTCATTTAAAATTTGTGCTCCTTCTTCACTAATTGGTTTTTCATTAATTTCAAGTCTCGTTCTATCTGCATATAATTTTGCAATTTTTGAAAAACCTTCATATATACTTTTTTGTGGTTCAGCTGATTCTAAATCAGCTTTATTTTTCCAATATTCATATTCTCTATCAAATGATTTAATTTTTTCATGTAAAACATTTTTTCTTTCATTTTCTGATAAATCCAAATAATCAACACCACCAACCGGAGAGACAGCTTCTTCAAAATTTAATAAACCTCTAAATTCTCTCAATTCATCTGAATCAAATAATGATCTTCTTGGGTCATTTACATCTCTAACTAATTTAATCAAGTTATTTTCATCAATTATTCTATTAACTTCATTATCAATTTGTGAAATGGTGCTTTCAACTATATTTTTTCTCTCAATCTCATTCATTTCAATATCCTCCTGGCTTCCAACCCTATATTTTTTCATCTATAATAGAATCTGGTGTTTTTTCATATTCTTTTTTTGCTTTTCTTGTATAATCATTAAATTCATCAACATATTTCTTATTTTTTTTGGTAAATAACTCTGGTTCATTGTTATCATTGACATTACCAATTTTTTTTCCTCTGAATATAATAGAATAATTTTTTTTTTTTTCATCAAAAACAAATTCTGTTTTATCTAACAATATACTATTATTTGGTCCGTTTTTCTTTTCAAGATGAATTTTAAATATTTTTTTGAAAGTATTTTTTTTATCAAAAGTCATTGACCTTTTAATTCCTCCCAAATTTTTTTTGAATCTTTTAAACAAATTTTCAGACTCAGGTTCTTTAACTGTAGTTACTCTGGTGTTTTGGTATGGGAGTAATCTAGTAGTTTCTCCAGTGTCTAAATTGGTGTCGGCAAAATTTCCTCCACTTGTTTCACCACCTTCGTCCTCTTCTTCTTCTATGCATGCTTCAGCCTCGCAGTCTCTTATATTTCTATCATTTAATTCTATATCATCAAAACCGTTATTATCCATTTATTTTATACATTTTATACATTTTGAATATTTTCTTCTGCAATCGCAGCTTAGCTGCTCAGAGCGCTTTGCGCGATCCAAGAGTTATGTTTGTTGTTATAACCTTCCCACTTTACCAACACCATATTTTTTCCTTTGACTTTTTTTCTTTTTAATATTTTCGCTACTTTATACAGACCACTCAAGTGATTTTTATCCACAGCAGATAATTCCTGTTCATAAAATTTTCCAATAATTGGTTCTCCTTCAAGGTCTTCCACTTCATACATGTTTGGGTCACCTCTAAATACTTTTACAATTTTAAAAATTTCTTCTGTAAAATTAGATTCATAACCTTTTTTAAAGATATTCTTATATTTTGAAATCCTGACAGTATCACCAATTCTGAATTTAGGTAGAGGTAAATCTCCCAATGGATGACCATATAATGTATTCCACACTTGGTCTTTGTTAGATTCATTTACATCAACAGGTTTCATTAATATACTACTGTGTTTAGTATTGTTATAATTTTTTACGAGTTTTTTCAAAACTGAGCCCTTCGGGCGATCACCGCTGCCGCGACCGATCCAATTATAAGTTTTATTTTCATAAAAATACTTCCACATGGATGTTTTTAAAGTTCTATTAAATCTTTCAACTATAGCTGCTTTTTTAGCAGATTTTGAAGAAAAATATTTAACACCCTCGTCACCAGTTTCTTTTAATAACCACTTTACTCCAACATTATAAAATTCTTTTCCTTCATCAAATTGAGCTACATTTGGGTATTTACCAAATCTTTTTTTGAATTTTGTAAGTAATTTATCAACAGCTATCGTCATGTTATAAGTGTCTTTTCTATAAACAGGAATAGCAAATGCATATCGACTCAAAATTTCAACAGCAGTAAGAATCCAATAATAATCATCATTTTGTTTTTTATATTTTTTCATATCAATTAAATCCATTTGTATTTGATCAGCTAAATCTTTAACAAATGTTTTTTGAAATTTATGTTTTTTTACAAATGGTTTAAATCTTGTAAAAGTATTTTGTGTTTTTAGCCAATCTTGTACAATTTTTCTACTAACTTTTAATCCACTGTCTTTCTGCAGATTGATAACCTGTTTCTGGGTTGTAATAAATATCTCCTAACTCTTGCTCAATTACAAACATTTTTTCACTAACGTTTTCTTTATCATTAACTTTGTTCATTTATTTTTATTAAAATAAATGAGTGTTGAAAAAGCAGAAAGAAAATATTATGGAAAAAATTATGATTTTGTGATGAATGAAATAAAAATTTTAGATAAAAAGTTTAAAGAAAGTTTTTTGAAAAAATATCCATATGCAGACATGCAAAGGTTTACCTTCGAGCATGATATTAATAAAGATGGAAGTTGGGAAAAAACAATAACATATTTCAAAAACAATAATTATGTTTCAACAGACATAAATTCAGATACATTTAAAAATGACCCAAATATGACAAAATATCTTTATATTAACAAACCAATTCCTCACTTTCCAAAAATTTGGAAACTTGGTGGAAGTATACAAGAATTACCAAGAGGAAAAAGGCATGTTGGTTATGATGGAAAATCTTATTATTGGGATAATTTTCCCACGCAGTATATTTTAAGTTATCCTATTAACCAGTTTAGAATTTATGTTAACAACACAGATTTTTTTCAAAGCAATTTACCTGGATTGAACATTACTACAAATGATAATGCTAGATGGTCACTTAATGAACCATATTTTCAAAGCATAATTGGAACATGGATTGCAACTTATGGATGTGGAATTTCAATTCAACATTTATTATTTTCAGCTAACGTTCCAAAACAAATTACATCATTTATGAGATTTCATGATTATTTTACAACAAGAAGAATTATACATCAATTGAAAAATGGTGATGATAGAATATTTAATAAATTTAATGCTGGTTTTTTAAAAGATCATTATCCAAAATGGACTTATCAAGAAATTATGAACCTGAAACCCGTAGGCAGCGAAGCTGGTGAGCATTTAGGTCAAGACACTGTAGGTACAGACCCATGGAAAACATATAATCATGGTCCAGGACAAATTAGAGACACACAAAATGATTACAAAAAATTTGTTCCAAGATTATCAAACAGTTTAACAAAAAATGGAACAGAATTATTGAATCAAAGCATTAAAGTATATCTTTATACAATCCTTGGAGCACAAGCGAGAACAAGACAAAGTATTGTTTCAAATAGAGCTTCAGCATTGGAAACACAAAAAGTTTTTAGACAAATTTTTGAAGATTCAATTATAAATTATGACACTTCAACTTGGATAAATAATACGAATCAAGCAATTTCATCAACAAATGTAGTTTTAAATACAGCTATAAGTCCAACGTTATGGTTAATTCCATCATCTTTAATAATTTTAAAAAATCCTATTGAAGGATATAATAATAAATTAAAAGTTTCTGATGAAAATATAAACCGCATATCGACCGAAGGTCTCATAACCACAGGTCCAGCGGACCCTTCGGGTTATGGTTCCACTGGGTCAAAAACCCACAAAACAAAATTACAGGGAAACGAAGTAAAGAAAAATGAAATAAAGAAAAAAGATATAAATAAAAAAGACAACAAAAATGAATCCAAAGAAGATTTGAAAAATAATATGTTAAAAGACATATCGAGCGAAGCTCTCAGGACCAGAGGTCCTGCAAAAACACCCATTGGGTCAAGTGAAAATTTATGGATTTTATCTTTTGCAATAGTTGGAGGAGTTTTAATTTCAAAATATATATTATAAAATAAATGACAATATCTTTAAAAATTTTTATCCCAAAAAATGAAACCGGTGACGGTTGTGAATCGACCGAAGGTCTCAGCACCAAAGGTGCAACAATCGCATTAGACGATCCAATAATGTTAAACAATTGTTCAGAGATGTTTGTAAAATCTATAAGTATTTTTTGGAATTATAATAATTTGGATGCAAATATTCATCATTATACCTATGATGGTACAAAAATCGGGTTCAAAGATGGATATTATACCTTTAATATTTTAAAAACAGAATTTGAAAATGTTGGAAAAATAGAACTGGAACAAATTGATTTTTCAGGAAAATGTACAATAAAATCCGATAAAGAATTAAATTTACAAACATTTGCACCCATACTAGGATTTCCAGTTAATAAAGTTATATCTCCAAATACATTAACTGAAAGTAACAATGAAGTAAATATCAACAATAATTTGGAATATGTAAACATAAGTTGTAACATGATTGACAAAAGTAAAAATTTTGTAAATGGAAAAAAAAGTGACATTCTTATACAAATTCCAATAACAACACAACAAACACTAAAAGGTAGTATTTCTAGAATTTGCATGCCTCCAGGCGTGCAAGGGGTTAAATTATCAAACGGAATTTATAATGAAATAAAATTCAAAGTGGAAGGAAACAACGACAGTTCAATTGGAAATGTTTTATTGGAAGTCAAAATTAAATAATTTTGTTATTATTAAAAATAAATGAGTTTATTTTACGGATATGAAAAAGTTAACGATAATATAAAAACAGGAGGTTTACCAACAACAGGAGATATGACAGGAAACATTAACATGGGATCACATCATATAATAACATCAGCTGATCCAACAGAAAATTCACATTTAGCAAGAAAAAAATACATTGATGACCATGTCTCAAACCATACAACAACTTCAGCAGCAAAGCTGTTTCTATCAAAAATAGGAGGAACAATGACTGGAAATATAAACATGGAAAATAACAAAATTACAACAAATGCGAATCCTATAAATGATAAAGACCTTTGTAGGAAGAAATACGTCGACGATCATATTTATGATAGTTTAAACATTCTCAAAAAGGATGTTAGTTTTTCAGTTTTGAAAGACAATTTTTCTTTGAAATTTCATAATTTATATTTTGTTGAATATAATTCAGTTTATGATTTGTTGTTTGAAAGAAATGGTGGAAAAGTAAAAGAAATAATTGATTATGGAATTGAAGGAAACAATTTTAAACAAACAACAAAAAGTGTTCAACCTTCCTTGTGTTTGGAAAATGAAAAAGAAAATAATAAATATTTTTTAAAATTTACCGGCGGTAACAGAATGACATCGGGGTCCAACATTAATCCAATATCAGGGAAAAAAGATATTATAAATGTTTTTGTTGTTTATAAATTGAATTCTGTTCCTTCATCTGGTGGTAGTTGGTTAAAAGAAGCAATTTTTGGGCATGACAACGGAGGTTATGATAAATTTGTATGTTTTGCAAATCCAACTACAAGAGAATTGATTATTTCTGGAGATAGTTCTGATTTTTTTATCTGTATTGGTTCAAATAATGCAAATCATAAGAGTCCAATTGCTTCTTATAAATCAAAAGCAAATGCTGGAACCCTGAATAAATGGATATGTCTTTCAGTTCATTGGGATATGTATACAACACCAATTAATAATAAAAGTAGTGTTTATTGTAATGGAAAAAAGTTAACAGATTTTACATCAAAAACTGTTTCAGGAAGTACAAATTTAACAATTGGTGATTTAAAAGACGCTACAGCTTATCCTTTTGATGGGTCAATATCTTTCTTTTCAATTTTAAAACATGAAAAAATGACAGAAAAAGAAATTTTGTCTTATCATTATGTTCTTTGTAATTTATACAATGTTGAACATGACGCAATAAATATTTAATTTAGGTAAAAATAAATGAGTGTTATATTTGATGAAGATTTTAGTTCAAAAACACAAAGTGAAAAAAAAAAATTTGAATTTGATAAAAGAATTTGATAAAAAATTATCTTTAACTGGAGGAACAATGACTGGAGATTTGGATATGGGAAATCATTATATTATTCACGCAGCAAATTATACACCATCTTCTAATCATCATGTTGTGACTAAAAAATACGTAGACGACAAAGCTAAAGCTTTGAGAAATGATGTGACACCAAATACGGTTGTAAATATTTATAATTTACAAATGGATGATGAAGGAATTTTTGATGTGAAAGATGATGTTAATTATATAGATTATACTGCTAGCAATAAAAAGGTTGAAAAACTTTTAAATTTGTCAAGAAAAAAGATTGGATTTTCAAACAAGATGATACAAACAAACAACCACTTTTTAAAAAATCAACAATTAACAATAATTTTTATTGTATTCAATACCTTGGATCAAACAACAACAATTTACATTTAACTTGTGAAGAAAATATTTTAAGTTATCACTCACCAATGATTACGAAAGATGTGATTATGCTTTTAAAAAAAGAGAAAAGGAACAAATGTTATAACAAGGGCTTAATCTCAGCAACAAGGCTACTCTACTGCTTACAATACCCCATTCTTTATTTAAGTCGTCTGCAAAGGATTTAGCTCTGGAAAATTTAGATTTTGGTCAAGGTAATGCTTTAGAGCATAGTCTGCTCCTTGGCATATTGTGACACAGGAAGCTGAAGCTTCTATTCTTGTTTGCCTAAAATTGTCTAGAGGAATGAATCATTGCTTTCTAGCACAGATTCTTACTTAGAGGCGTTCAGTCATAATCCAACAGATGGTGGCTTTGCACCATTGGCTTTTCAGCCAGGTGCAAATGCCAGTTGTCTGAATCTGTGCTTACTCTCATACTGAGCAGAATTACTATTGCAACAACACTTTGACAGTAGGGTAAAACTAACCTACCTCATGACGGTCTAAACCCAGCTCACAGTCCCTATTGGCGGGTGAACAATCTGATGCTTGGCAAATTCTGCTTCACAATGGTAGGAAGAACCAACATCAAAGGATCAAAAAGCAACGTTGCTATGAACACTTGGATGCAACACTTGGATGATTTTTTGGACATAGTCATTTTGTTTTGTAATTGGAAATTGGACATAATTTAGCATTCTCTAACAAATTTTTGTCAAAGTGCTATAAGGTTCTTCTGAGTTAGAGGCTTACGAATATAGGTCCAGAATTACTTAAATGACTTTCACTTTTTCGGAATTGATATTGAGTTATATATAATCTATGTATGAGATATTTTTATGTGCTTTAAGAACATGGGTAATTGTTATTTGGTGTTAGGAGTAAGGAAGTGTCATCTGTGAGCGACTAGATTTTATGAAGTTGTAAATTTGCTCCAGAAATGACGAATTTTTTTCAAATTTTCAAATTATGGGAGATATGCCCTAAAATACTAAATTGAAACTTATGTGACATCTTTTGGCACTGGGTACACTAAATCTGTTTGCATCTTTGCGGTAGAATGTGGTTTTGTCTATAACATTCTTGAGTTTCATGTGTTTTTTGGTCAAAAGCGTAAGTGGTCAGGGGGGTTGAAATTTTTTGAAAAATGAAAAAACTCAGTTTTTGAACGTGTTTTTCTTCTGCATTTTTTATTGGATCTTGCTGAGATTTTCATTGATGGTTATCTGTATTACTAATATTATGTGGTAGATTTTCTATAATTTTAGATGAAAATGTAATTTTGGAATTATTTATCAAAATCTCAGATAGTCTTTCATTGCATGAATTGTCTTATGCAATTTTTGTATTTTGAATGAGTTATGCATTAAATTAGTAAATTGAAACATCTTTGACAACTTTTGCAGACTAAGTATGCTAAAAGTCTTGACATCCTTCTGATGCAATATGGTCTAAGCATTGCTTGAAATGAAGGGTTGAAATTTGGACGAAAAGTGAATAACTGTATTTTTTATGGTGCCTTGTTGAGGTTTTTGTAGGTACTTGCCGATATTAGTAGTTCTTCTCAGTAGATTTTCTATGATTTTGAAATTATTCATATGAAATTCTTGGATATTCTTACATTGCATGAATTGTCAGATTGATGTTTTGGTATTTTGAGGGTATGTAATCAAAAATTTGATGTGTTATAACTTTGCCGATTTTATTCTGATCACCCTTTTCACTACATGCGTTTTAGAAATAGACCTCAATGATAACATTAATGTCCTGTTTCCTTCTTTTGTTTTGCATTTCTTCCTTTGTTAGTGCTGTCATGAAGAATTGTAAGATTGAAGTACCACTGACCAACTGGCACGCATTTGACATATACTTTGGAGGTTGTTTTCGACAGTTAGCTCAGTGGATTTTGTTGATATTTCCAAACTCAAACTCAAACTTTAATGATTCTATTCCAATAACAAACACTCTTGGTTAACCAACTTTCAATATACATCCATTTGAACAATAGCAGAGCAGTTTTTCAAGGTAAAAATCTATTTACATCTGTTTGTTTATTTCCACGACTTTTAATCACAATTGTTCTGCACTTACTCATGCTGATTTAATGCAAGTTTTGTACAAGCAAACTAATCAGCTTTGCATTTATTTATTATCATCTGAATATTTAAAGGCAAATTAACATTGATGCAGCTATCTCCATTGACTAACTGGTGTTTTTGTTGGCTAAATTTGGCATCATTATAAAGTGCAATTTACCGAGTATTATATCATGTCTCGAAGTATAATTCATGATTCTACTGCTTGATATTTTACTCAAAGCTTACTTGTAATCAGTTGCCATCTTATTTTTTTCTAGGTAGTTTGACATTAGCATACATTTCATTTAAATAGTTAGACTACTCATATTGTTCTTGCTATAGCCGCTTTACACCAAGTCTAAGTGGAATATCAATTCATCTGATGGATTTCAGTTTAAGAGACCATTCCACTCCATTGTGAGGAATGACAATTTAAATCAAAGAAAATCGAACACAGACACTAAGGCTAAGGCAAGACAAAAGAAAATTCTTTCAAGAATACAACCTTTCCTCCACTATGAAATCTTGTATTCCTTTGCCTGGTGCCAAGACAACATCAGATTTGAAATTTTGGATGGAACATCTGCCTTGGACGTATTGTAATAAATGTAAAACTCTGATGACACAGCGATTATTACCTAATTTCTTTAAACATCCACCCTTAAAGTATACACATGAATGTCTTTGCAACAAGTGTGTTTACATGAATCCCACACTTAACATGATACTGAAAGTTCTGCGAGGCTTATCATATATTGAACTTAGTGTTTTGCAACCATTTACTATACATTTAGGTGATTATCCAGTGCCAGCCTACAATTTGAAGAAATATAAGATAAAACAGACTCTGAATATCAAAGTCATCTTGAAAACTCAAGATTTGAGTAAAATGAAGACAATTATGGTATTTGTCTTGATTATGTCTGTCTGACAATGTCTTTGAAATAAAGATGAAATATCATGCAAAAACCATAATTGTCTTGATTTTACTCAAATCTTGAGTTTTCAGGATGACTTTGATATTCAGAGTCTGTTTTATCTTATATTAGGTGATTATTGTAGAAAGCAAAATGGTTATCGACAGAACCAGCGTGTTCAGACTTACCTGGTCAAAGACAAGTATCATTGATAATATTCATAAGCTTGAAGATCAAAATTTGGTCCATTGATGTAATGTTGCATATGAATACCTCATGCAAAATTATTCTTCATACAAACATTTTGTCAATCTCAGAGAGCTAGCAATGAAAGATAATGAGAAGTTTAACATATATAACTGTCAACAAAGTAGTGGCATTGAATGTGCACTTTGGCCTATGCTTTACCCAGAAACACAGTTCCATGAAATGACATTGAATAGATGCCATAGCCATGCCAGCAGCAAGGTTGTATTTATGAAAAAAGTTTTTAGTGAGCTTACAGATCATAGTCCCATTTATGAGCTTCTCCAATTCCACTATGACTTGTGGCTTTTCAAAACTGTAACAGGTGCTATAGCAACAACATGGAAAGCAAAATGTCCCCCTGCTCGAGCATTAGAATAAAAAATATTCACTGCTGAGTTTTGAAAATGACAACATCTTTGGCTTTCCAAACCTTTTTATTACCATCTCCCCATCCAAGTGGTCTTTTCCATTTCCTTTGTGGTTACAAAAACTACAAGAGTATACTGGTTCAGGACCTACTGATTTTGCCACATTTGAGACAATTCATATTGTAAATGCACTGGAACAACTTGTGAGGATTTATTTGTGTGGATCAAATGACCAACGGTGGACCAGTCACTTATTTTCGTACAGTACAAGAGGAAAGCTGCTGTAAATAATGTAACAAATTACTTTTATCAATTTGAATTTCAGAAACGGGGCACAGTTAACATTGATGTGTTAACATGGCTTAAGAATCCTGCACAGATAGGTTTGGAGCATATCCATGGTGATATACCATGGACAAATCCAGATGCTGCTTATCTGACTTTCAAACTTCAAAAATCAGGCAAACCAGCTCTCGAAATTCCTGATGTTGACACCACAGTACAAATGGAAAGCGAAATTCATTCAATCAAAATTGAGCATCCCGCTGATGCATTTGCACATAATTTACGTGGATATATTTCCACACTACTCACTGCTTTGGAGTCCATGCAATTACCAAAGCTATTGAAACATGTCTTCAAAATAACAGATCAGTATTGGTTACCACTCCCACAGGTTATTTGGCCACAGAATATAAAGACTAGTTTGATAAGGAAATTGATGCCAATAGGGTACATGCATCATTTAAATATCTTGAATCAGCAGATGAACAGCCAAAACATAATTGGAATTTGGCTAATTATGATTTGATTCTTTTGGACGAACTTTCCATGGTACTAACAAAAAATTTCAAACATATTGTAGAGACTATCTCTGAAGTTCCCATAAGACCTATTGTATTACTAGCTGGGATGAATGCCAACTTCAACTTATTGAAATGATCAATGATCAAATCCAAACTACCAACAGTATTATGCACACTAATGACATAAAGCCTCTTACCATGAAAATTACATTGACAGAACAACACAGAACTGTTGATGAACATTACAATAACTTCTTACAACATATTCGCTATTGGCGTCCTTCCCAACAGCTACTGGATGATATCCAGAAAGGTAGAATCCTCTACCATAATGAACCTTCTGACAATGAACTGTTTAAAGCACTATTTGACAATCCAACAAGCACAGTTGTAACAGTATCCCATCGTGCAGCTAATAGAATTAACCAAGTAATCTTAGATAACATCTTTGACAAAAAATTGTACTTGGGACATGTCAACTCAGATTCCGCATTAGGTAAAATTCCACTTTACAAGGGCATGAGATTTATGATTACTCAAAACCGTAACAAGCAGCTATCAATTGTTAATGGCAGATTAGCAGAAGTTATCCAGATTGAAGGGCAAACTGTATTCTTGAAGCTACATAATGAATCTGTTGTTCAAATATACCCTACATCAACTAAAGATGAGGATAATAGAACAAAGACAGTACATTCTCTAATGGCAGCATATGGTCTAACAATACCAAAAGCACAAGGTCAAAACCTGCTAAAGTGCATTGTTTGGCTTGACAGTCAACCGGTTTCTCCTGGTGGTTCATATGTGACACTTTTGAGATGTAGGAAGTTGGATGACATATTCTTTATGGTACCCATAATGGCCTTGCAGGTGACACCTGTCAGACTTAAGACCTTTTAAACCAATATGCAAATCTATTATAATGCAACTTTCTCTGAATAAATATGGTATATTATCTTATACATAATTCTAACAAGTCATTGTCATATATGTCTCTAAAAGTTGTACAATTTGCCATTCTTCTCTCATAATATACTCTGTCTGAGAAACATTAAATATGTTTAGAAAATATTTTAAAATTCCCTGTTGATGATAAAGCATTCCTGATTCTTAGTTTGTTTGAAACCCATGTAGATTAGAACATGAGTCGAAAAAGTGCTGGTTACAAAACCTCTAAAGAAATGACTGTAATGTTCTGGAACCACTACGCCAGGAGCTTTGTGACACCATATGGTCCTGCTGCACCAGCTCCAGAGCCTACTCAAATCTATCCATGCCTGAAGCCCTTCACTTGTGAATGGCTTACAAGGCCCAAAGTGGCTTTATCAGAATTTGCACATACCATAGAATCAAACTTGAAGATTCTGGAAAATCCACCAAAATCCGGAATAAAAACGAAATCTCTCATCAAAAAGTTGAATGAGCACTTTTCTCCCATAATGCCAATTCTGACAGCCATCAACAATAACAGTGAATTACAGCCCAGCCTATCTGATGTAAAACAAGTCTGCCGTGCAATTGTTTCTCAAAATGAAGACTTGGATGATGCCATGGACCAGATGTTTGCAATCTCAAATGCTCTCTTCTCCATCTCCTGTAATTATATCATAAACAGGTAATTACTACGCCATCCTGATTGAACTGATTGAAGTACACAACTGATTGAAGTACATGATGAAACAAGTAGTGCTTTCAAAGCTAATCCCGCAGTAGAGAACATGATGGCATACCTTTTCAAAGACTTCCAAAAACCACTCATGCTGCAGTATCTCACAATGCACTAAAGCGTGTATAAGAGGGCTTTGAATCATCTGGTGAAGAGACTTCAGGCACATCTTCCTCTTCTACCACTTCTTCAACTGAAGTAATTTCATCACGCAAAAAAGAGCAGCAAGCGTAAGGTCACTGGATATTCATCTGAAACCCACTCCAAATGCGGATGAAAGAAATTAAAATGGTCACAAAAGATGTAACAGTCAGGAGAAGAACAAAAACAACAACCTAATGAACAGAGCATCAACCTTCCATTGCTGCAACAATTTGATGCAGATGAATCAGAAGAATTGGTTGTCCACAAATCTACCACAAAACATAACATAAAAAACATGTCCACATGGTAAGAAGAGTCCCACCACAATTTCATAAACACATGTACAACAAAGAACTCAAACTCAATTTGACCTTAATAATATAACCACTACTAATTTATATGTAATATACATGTTCTCAAATATGTATCTAAACATAATAACCTGTAAAAAGTATTCATATTGTTCTATGTTGAAATTCCTATTGATTATTCATTGCATTCAAGACAAAGAAATGGCATTGTTCTCTTGTTGATACTTGAAAGGATTATAACAACTCATTTTCCTATTTATCTTTGCATCTTTAAATTGAAACAAAGCTCAAAAATACCTTCAAAAAATATTTTAATTTTTCAGGAACTTACAAGCAATTCCCCTAAAGTAGAAGATGCCTTGTCTATACTTTCCCACAAAAATTTCGCAAAGCTTTCAATTTATAAAACGGCTCATGGGCATTGCAATATACACCTCTTCCAATTCTATGTACTTGTTTGATTTAAAAAATATAGAAAAAACCTATTTGTAAATGTAAAACAAATTAAAAAAATGAAACTGCAATCTCAACTACAAATATGCCATTAACAAAACAAATATCACAGTAGTAACAGTTTGGGTGGGTGGGAAAAATGCAGACAAATAAAATTACATTTTTATCCCTGTGATAACTTTTCTGATATCCCTAGCTTAAGACTCATAAAGACTAAGGGATCAATAGGCCATGCTTTCACAGTTTATTCATATTGAATATCAAAATCAAATGAGCTTTTACCCTTTTCTTCTACATGACAGTTCAGTTCTCATTGAGCTAATCTTAGGACACCTGAGTTATCATTTGGCAGTCGTGCTGCCCCAGCCAAACTCCCAACCTGACAGTGTTTTCAGCTCGGATCGACAGGAAAAAAAAGCGATCTTAACACTAAAATTTGGACATGACATCCTACTCCACTTCACCAAATAATTAAAAAAAAGATAAGTGTCGTGGTATTTTACTTGTGAATTGCTCCTCCCACTTATTCTATACCTCTCATGTTTTTTCAGAGTCAGACTAGAGTCAAGCTCAACAGGGTCTTCTTTCCCTGTTGTTCCTCCCAGGCCTTTTCCCTTGCCTGTACTTTTGCTAAATAGTGGATAGGGACAGTGGGAATCCTGTTAATCCATTTATGCACATCACTAAATAGATAACAAGGCATTTGGCTACCTTAAGAGACTCATAGTTACCCTCACATGAGGTAATTCTCACATTTCTTTTTGGATGAAGATTGGTGATGATCCTTCTGCAGATTAACCTATGGAAACCTTCTTACCACTTTTACTTTCTCTAAATGATCAAGTTTGATCTACTTCTTGACCTCCATCAGTCTCATGAATCCAACAGTACCAATCCGGAGGCCTCACTAAACCATCCAATCAGTAGTAGTGACGGGCAGTGTGTACAAAGGGCAGGGATGTGATCAACACAAGCTCATGACTTGCACTTATTATGAATTCTTCATTCAAGATCAAAAATTACCATGATCTATCCCCAGCACGATGATGATTCACAAGATCACCCACACCTTTAGGTGAAGGAGCCATGTGATTTGAAGGCCATGTGATTTGAAAAGTTATTATAAATCACCAAAAATCCGGGCATGAACCTGCATTGGTTTTTAATCTAATAAATACATCCCTTCCAGAAGCTGGGACTTTTCGCATGTATTAGCTCTAGAATTACTACAGTTATCCAAGTAGTGAGGGTACAATCAAATAAATGATAACTGATTTAATGAGCCATTTGCAGTTTTACAGTACAAGTGCTTATACTTAGGCATGCATGGCTTAATCTTTGAGACAAGCATATGTTACCGGCAGGATCAACCAGTTAACTATCAAACAAACGAGCAGAAAGGCTGCAAAGAACATCTCGTATCTTTGGAGGACCAGCTGAGCTGTTTTTATAGGAGAAAACTCAGCTTCCTCTTACATGACTGTGCACCGGCGACTGGTCGAGCAGCGACCGCCTGCACAGCATGCCTCTTTCCCACATCTTTGGACATTCCTCTTGGGAAGACCTAGCTGACCAACAAAAGCCACTGCACAGCAAATGGCCTGGTCACCTACCTCTGCCTGAATGTCAAGCATACAGCTTCAAAACGCTTGTGATTAAACATTGTTCAGTGGACAGTCATGCAACATTTGCAGCACTTTCAGATGCAAAACTGCAACCAACACTTTGTGCACACCTGCCAAAAATCGACTAAATGGAAGGGAAAAAGACTATGGAACAAATAACAAGCAAACCACCCTTCTCCCAACACAGTGGAGCAGGCCACGTGCCATCAAACCCAAGGAGAGAACTGTGCAGCCAGAGCATCATTGCCTTGCAACTGCACCCATCGGGACAGGCTCAATCTTGATCAAGCTGCATTTTGAAGCAAACAAGATCAATTATCACATCATAGCACTTGCAAACATGCTTACTTCAACGGTGCAACTTCACCAACCCAGAAGCCATCAGCTGCTCACCGAGCACTCAGCAACACAGTCTCCTACAATTACTAGCCTAAATTTTTCCATTGTAATAACTGACAAGGAGATGGTTAATTTTTAACAAGTCCAAAGCATCCTCCAAGAATTTGAGCAACCCTAACACTACCCCAACACCACTTGCTGCTGCCACGGATATCTTGGGGAACTTGAGAAATAGCAAACACAATATGATTAATGCTAACTTTCTCAAACACGCTGGATAAACCTCACCTCAAATTCCTGCAAACTCAATAGCTGATCAGGTACAGCAGCGGACTGGTGGCCCGAAGGTTCAAATCCAAATCCCACTCGAGTCAACATTTTTCCAGTTGATTTCCAGTGTCAGAATATCACCAACATATATGCAGTGGACATGATCCCAACCTTCAGGTGTCTTAGCCATAACAGGAAACAAATTCCAAGAAGGGATAACTTGTTAATTCAAGATTGGAAAGCCTACTTTTCGCTATCAAGTCAAAATATCGCCATCGTTTTTTATCGTCTTGCTTTTCTCCCCGACCCTTGGAGTTTCTTTCCTGCTACACCTTTTCCGAACAGTCAGCTGGCAATGGCTTCAGGTGCATGCCCCTTGGCAAGCAAAATCACTGCCCAACCATTACAGAGGATGTGATTATACTTTAAAAAAAAAAACAAAAAAAAAGAACAACAAATCTTAGAACAAGGGCTTGATCTCAGCAGATCGTAGCAACAAGGCTACTCTCTACTATTTACAATACCCGGTTCTTTATTTAAGTCGTCTGCAAAGGATTTAGCTCTGGAAAATTTAGATTTTGGTCAAGGTAGTGCTTTAGAGCATAGTCTGCTCCTTAGCACATTGTGACACAGGAAGCCGAAGCTTCTATTCTTGTTCGCCTAAGATTGTTTATAGGAATGAATCGTTGCTTTCTAGCACGGATTCTGACTTAGAGGCGTTCAGCCATAATCCAACAGATGGTAGCTTTGCACCATAGGCTTTTCAGCCAAGTGCAAATGCCAATTGTCTGAATCTGCAGTTCCTCTTGTACTGAGCAGAATTACTATTGCAACAACACTACAACAGTTGGGTAAAACTAACCTGTCTCACAACGGTCTAAATCTGGCTCACTTTCCCTATTGGCAGGTGAACAATCTGACTCTTTGCGAATTCTGCTTTGCAATTAAAGGAATGGCCGACTTTGAAGGATCAAAAAATGACATTGCTATGAACGCTTGGCTGCCACAAGCCAGTTATTATGCTATAACAGTTAGTGTTTGTCATTAAATTTGATTGGAAGTTGTAAAATCATGGCTAAATATCTCCTCTCTAGAAGAGATACTATGACGTATTATGTCATATAGTTATTGTAACTTTTCTGAATTTTTATAACCTGCTATTTTCATTGATGTTTTTCATAGAACACCTTAAGGAGAATATCCTGTTCGAATGTTATAAAGTTGTAACAAACAGGTTTCGAGATATTTGAAGTTGAAGTTCGAAATTTACTAGTAATTACTCTATGGCGGACATCTTTAAATTTCTAGTTTCTAAATCGAATTACATGGATTTTATGTCCATTGCTTACATGTAATTTTTATCAAAATATCAAGTAAAAGGATGACTTTGAATGCTCTGAAATTTTTTTCTCTTCATCTAGTCCCTTAAGCCTTCAAAATACTGCTTTCAGAGCACAATACTTCGGCTTATCGACATCGTCGCCATTTTGAATAAATTGCGAACATCCGTATATCAATTTCTCCCAAAGTTTATTGCACTAACAAAGTTATAACATGGTAACAAGCCATTACGGCTTTTACATGGATTCATACAAGTATATATGTTTGCTATCTTTGTAGTTTAACGCAATTATTTCTGCCATTTTATGTGGCTTGTAATGGTTTTCCACTGGGGTCTTTCATGTCCAACATCATGTTGTTTTTTCACGACATGTTGGTTGCTGATAGATCTATCATTTTACTATTCACATTCACTCCTTTCCAATTGTCGTTCATTTTCAATTGATAAGGAACTACCATATTTCCTACCTGATCTAACAATTGTAAATATGCTTTCAGACAATTTTGTTTATGTATATTACCTTTACCAAGAATGCCAACCTTACTACAATATCAATATGAGCTATTATATTAACATTACTTACAGATAGGCTTTATTACATTTCCTTGAGCAATAATGCTAGGTCTGAGTGTACGTAATAAAGCACAACTGAAGTCACATGTATAATATCTCAAGATTGCATTCTGTAGCTTTTCATTTATGCAAAAATGCCTTTTTTATTCTTTATCCTAACCTACAAAAAAGTGTGTAAGGTCTCGGCAATGAATCATACAATTTTAAATTTACAAAGGTATATTTGATTTAGGCTTCAGTTCCAATCACTACTGTATTTCATTGTTTCGGTCACTTTTATTTATCTGTATTACATTTAATAATACTTTCAACCTTATTACAAGGTCTATATTTATACATATAGAATTATTACATTGACTTTAGCAATAATGTTTGGTCTGAGGGTAAGTAATAAAGCACAACTGAAGCCACTGGAATACTATTTCAAGATTGCAGTTTGTAGCTTTTCATTTAGACCAAAATGCCTTTTTTATGCTTTATTGTAACCTTCAAAAGAGTATGTAAGGTCTCAAGCAACGAATCATACAACTTCAACATTACAAAGGCATATTTAATTCTGGCTTCAGTTTGAATCACTACTGTATTTTATTGTTTATCTAATGACTGTAAGTACACTTTCAGTCACTTTTATTTATCTATATTGCATTTATCAATATTTTCAACCTTGTTACAATATCTATATGTAGAGATATTATCTTCATAATATTTAGATATATAGGGATTATTACATTTACTTCAGCAATAATGGTTGTTGAAATAGTGAGTCATAAACCATAACTACAGTCACTTGAACAGTATTCAAAGCTTCCATTCAGCAGCTTTTCATTTATACCAAATTATTTATACCATTTATGTGTATCTTATAATACTTACTTGTAAGTGACACAAATCGTTTGGCACATAGCATGTTTCTGTAAGATGTATAGTTTGCTTAAAATTTTGTGAAAAGTGTGTTATGGCCACAATGTGATTATGGGAAGGGAACATTGTCATACATTTTCACAATTTGTTAGCCAAATATTCCAGGTAGAGACATGCTTTGTACCAAAAGATTTGTCTAACTGGGACAAATCGTTTGGTACATAGCATGTTTCTGTAGGACGTATAGTTCGCTGAAAATTTTGTGAAAAGTGTGGTGTTTCAATCCATGACAACAATACCATTATCCAAAAGGGAACGTTATCATACATTTTCTAATTTGGAAGCAAAATACATTCCTTGTACAAAGATGTACTATATAACATTAGACTCGTCTTACTGAGACAAATGTTTTGGTATATAGCATGTCTCTGTACAATGTACATTCCTCTTAAAATATTTTGAAAAGCGGTGTACATTCACCCATAACAGAAAGGCAAAATTTTCATACATTTTCACAATTTGTAAGAGAATTATACATCCTACAAAGACATACTATATAGCATTTGACTCCTCTTCCTGGGAGAAATGTGTTGGTATATAGTATGTCTCTGTACAATGTATATTTCTCTAAAACTATTGTGAAAACTGTTGTGTTTTGACCCATAAAAGAATGGGATTATAATGATACATTTTCTCAATTTCTAAGAGAAATAGACATGGTACAGAGACGTGCTATGTACCAAAAGACTCGCCTTAGCGAGGCAAGTGTAGTGATGTATAGTATGTCTCTGTAGTTGGATAGGTGTCACTTTCCCACTATACAATTCAAATCCTATATTGGCTTTCTGTTGTGACACTACTGCAGAGACACATGGAGACAGACACAAGAACATGCAGTTGAAAGAACTTGAACTGTAACTACTTGAACTGTAAGAACTTGAACATGAACAATATTTACAAAGAGAGATAGACAACCCATATAGATAACCAATAAATAATAGATAACCAATTAAGCAATGTTATTATGTATGGGCTTCTTTTTCTTTGAAGTCTTTTTTTCTGCCTAATATAGGTCTTGAATTTGTCCCTCAGCTGGGTGTCTGAGAATTTGCTTGTAGGGGCAATCCCCAGTTCTCTACAATGTTGGTGAGCACTGAGTGCCTTTAGTACAAGCGATTGTTTCAAGTTCTCATCCTGTGGCAGGGAACTGACAGCATCTTTGAACGCCAACTCTTCGACTATGTTGAATACCAACATGACGTAGATATCAAGCTTGATATGGAACTGACGCTGCTTGCCTCACTGCTAGTGTCTAATTGCCACTTGTTGATGGCTGGTCAGGATCAGGGATAGGGTTGAGGTTAGTTGGGTTAATTTTGGTGTGTAGATAGTCCTGGCATTGGTTCATGGTCGCTTTAATTTTTATGGGGAGGCTGTCCACAAATTCCTCTATCTCATCCTCGCTGGGCATCTGGTCTATATATGACGGCACCAAAGGTAGCAATGAGCTGCTTCTTTATATCAACTAAAAGTTCTTGACTACCAGTGGACAGATCCTCATCCACTTGGCCCATGATTGTGGTTTTAATGAACACTGCCATTTGCCCTCTCTGACGATATCCAACAGATTATAAAATTTGTCGGCAACAGAGTCCAAATGGCACATGTGCTGGGCAAAGTTGTGGTTGGAGATGGATGAGGTAACCGCTGCTGGTAGCTTTCAGAAGTTAGTGACTGCTGATTTCCTTATACATTCTCCTGACATTTTGCCCTTCAATTCTGGGTGGAGGATACTGGCCTTGGAATCCATTGGATTGCCATCCTTCATGATGAAGAATGGCTCTCCATGGGTTGCATAGCCCGGCAGGGATGGGAACAGAGTTGAGTCATTTGAATAAAAGGGATGAAACTTTTTCAGGTAAACCTGGGCCAGATGGTACATTCTGTCCCAGCACAGATCTGCTGGACCAAGGGAAGGTGTTTTATGTGTCACTGTTCCTGTGATATACAGGTCATTGTCTTTGTCCCATTTCCCCTTTTTGAACTCTTTCATTGTGAGGTTGGGGACCGCACCAGGTCATTGTGCTGAGACCAGCAGGAGACGGAGAATGATCAGGTCCCAAAGTCTTATGAAATCGGTGGAGTTCATCATGTAATCTGCTTGCAGATTACTGAACTCCCTGACCATCTCCTTCACTGTAGACCCAGCCATCAGCTCATCATACTCCTGCTGGCCCAGCACCTTGCCGAGATCTTGTTGCACTTCAGCCTTCCTTTTGTGCACCAAGAGAACAAGACATTTAAGCTAGCCAGCTAGCTTTTCACTTGTGTCTCTTATCGCTTTTCTGTCCTCTTCTTCCAGGGCAACATATCGGGATATATCCATGCCAGGGTTCTTGATAAATTGGAGAAACATCTTATAACCGTTGATGCGTGCATGCAAGGTGCCAGGTTGCCTTGGCTTTGGGAGGGAGCTGTTGCCCTCAAAGAAGTCCTTTGGTATTTTGCAGACATCTTCTGTCCTCCACAGTCTGGTTGGATCCCGAAGGAGAGGGTCAACTTGGTAGAGCAACCTGGCTAACCTTTGTGCATTCTCCTTGGTGGCCCTTTTGTTCCACATACCCCCTTCCCAACCAAAGAAGTGCTCCACAAAGGAGAAGAGTCCATGATCTGTCATGAAATCGGACAATCCACCCTGGTAAATTTCTTTTGGATGATCCACTCTCTGGCACTCTTCTGTGTCCTCCAACTCCATGGAGCTTTTCAAGCTAGTGGCTATCAGCTCATTGTCACTGTCACTGTCATCCTTTGGTGTTGCATAGACATGCTAGGCCCTTTGTCATCACTTTTCTCGTTTGGTTTTAGCGCCACTGCAGCCTTTCTCTTTTCTTCTGCAATGTTGTATCTATTCAAACCGTAAATATTGTTGACAAATACTTACGAGTGTCGGTGTCAAAACTAAAAACTACAGCCAATTGAATGATTGTGTGTTAGATTATCATACTATTCTTCTGTCATAAGCACTACTTGATAAACTCCTGGTATTTCTGCAGTGTTTTTGGTTGATCTTGTGCTTTATCTAAGTATAAATTTTGTTCTGTTTACCATAGTTTAGTTAAGTAGCATTTGTGCGACCTTTGAAATTCTCGGTTTTCTTTCTGAAATGAAGCCCCTTTGGCTCATTCTATTTGCTATATATCAGGTAAATTTCTGCCATAACTTTGAACTCTTATCAGACCTTACTCCATTCATTCCTTTACACTGGTTTGATTTGACTCCTATTTGGGTACTTTTATTATTTCTTGACAAATTATTGATATCTATCGTGTGTATCTGCATTGAAGGGTCGCTAGTGACTTCTCCATTCTTTCTCGACTCAGTCAACTATTCACATGGTGATTGTAGAATGAAAGGTCCTTCATACAAAGCTAATTGTTAGGATTTGTTTGAGATATATTTTTCACTCTTTTAATATATATGTTCGCCTATTATATTCAATAATTACTTGAGGAAATGTTGTCCTTTAATTTACAATTCATAAAGTTATCATTATCAGTGCATATCGCAGAAGTAATTGTGTAACCATTCTAAGTTTCTCTTCTCGCACAGCAATCAAAGATGTTGTATTCCTTTCATAGCTTTACAGAAGGTAATTGCCGGTAAAAATCCCACTGTTACCAATTTTTTATTACTTCACTATTTCCTTGCTGGCTGTTTTGCTCTCGTTCCTCATACCTTATTGTTACTGTAATAATTGTGTCACCATTGCAGTTAAATCGTATTGCAGTTAGAAAAGTTGTGATCAACTGAACAGTTTTCATAAAAACAAACTTGTCATATAACCCTTCATACCACTCTTTCCTAAAGTTCTTACTACTCTATGGATACAATAATTTATAGCAATATCCTGTGGGCATCATTTGTCCTAATACCAAATCAATTATCTTCTTTTATACATCCTATTCCGGTAACTTCACTTGCTCATTATCATTGGTTATACTTTGCACAATCAGAAAGACACTCTTATTTTACACTGACATTTCTCGTACTTTTCAGAAAAACACATCACTTATTGCACTTCCATTGTCTCTGTAAGAACAAGTCCCTTTACAGGCTTCAGTAAACACTGTTATTTCTATACATTTTGTTCTGGATTTGACATAGTTTTGACTTTTTTATGTTATTGCAGTACATCCTTTATTACTCACATTTGTGACATGTCGGCAAGTACTTGTTCACAATGCCGTTATAACAACAGACTTAGAACTATGCATTTACTTTCCCAATATCCAAATTCTTCTGGGAAAATTTTACGATATCAAAACGAACGAACACTAAGATCTGACAGAGGAAAGTCTACAAACTTTTACTCGTGAGTGGAACTTTAAACCTTCTGTGTCAACTGCAGCAGGATATATCTGATGCACTTCTCTTCCGGTGCAAGAATTCCTCAATAAATTGCGCAAAATATAATTCGATAGTTTATCAGAAATTACCACCTAATTTTATGAAAAAAAGCTGTCAAATCTACATGAGATTGTGTATGCTGCAGTAATAGTTATGTTATGCCTTGTTTTAATTCAATACCTGAACCACTAAGACAGTTAACAAAGGAAAATATATGAGCGCTATGTCCATTTGACTTGGACTGTAGTGTTTATGAGCGCAGGTTACATGGTTTCCTGGTCAAAACTGGAACGATCACTTGAAAACCTTGCAATATACCTATTAAACAAAAAATTGAATCAATACTGAATGATTCTGATCGCAAAAAATCTTTACATGCATATGAGTACCTCATGAATTCAGAAGATTCCTGTTATTCTCGTTTTGTATTAATACGTGAACAACTACTTCAAAATTCCACTCTGTTTAATCCGTTTGATTTGGATAAAACGAAAGGTATTGAATGTGCCCTGTGGCCAAATCTTTACCTGTACACAGACTGGTGTGAGAGTATGATCTCTGGTGCAACAACGAAGCAAAGTGCCAAAATCTCGTTCTATGCAAAAGTTTGCTGTGAATTTCCGGGCTATGCGCTTCACTTTCACCTTTTGCAATTTCATCATGACCGTTGTATTTACAAAGTCATCAGTGGTGCAATCAACACTGGTCGACTTTTAAATTGCTCACATGCATGAGCTTTCAATACTAAACCTTTCTCTTCAACTTCTTGGCAATGACAACACCGTCACTTACTTGATGCTGTAGCACAATTCAGCTTACCTGACGTTTTCATTATTATTAGTCCATTTGAATGGAGCCTTCCATTCCCTGAATGGTTGGATGAGATTGGGAACAAAACAGGACGTGTACCAACAGAACTTGCAGCCTTTGATACACAACACATTGCACATACTTTGGAACAAATAGTACAAGGTTATCTCTGCAGCAGCAATAACAACAGATGGACCAACCATATATTCTCATACAACAGAATTTCAAGATATAAAAACGTTAAGACATACTTCTAGCACTTCAAATTTTAGCAAAGGGAAACTGTACACCTTCACTTATTAATTTGGCTCCATGACCTAACTAAGGCACTACACCAATTTTATTTGAGCAGATATAGCCAGATCGAACCCCCAACTTGCTTACCTAGTTCACAAACTACAGAGTTTGGATAGACGTTCTCATTGTTTAAACCTCCAAGCAAAAGACTCCTTTTTTGAAATAAAGGATGGATGCCACATCCATCACCTAAAACATTCTGCTGCCGAGTTTGCATTAAATTTATGAGTGTACATCAGTACACTAGTACCCACCTTAAAATGTTCTATGGACTACCAAACTACAAATACAGTGGGGATGTTGCTAAGATATGTTAGTTCATATGTTACTAAGTGGCAAGATGGAAGTAGCATAGACAGTTTATATTCTTACAAACTACAAGGATGCCAGGCTCCAATACGATACCTTATAAGCAATAAACCAGCTGAACCTGAGATGTGGCTTTCTATGTCATCCAAAAAAGTTGCATAGCCTAACAGTAGAAGAAAGCGCTATAATGTGCCTACCAGTGAAAAATTAGCACAAGACAAAATTGCAAAAAATTACTGGCAAAGAAAGCCAGAGTATGAACATTTAAATTTTTCTTGAGTGGCTACTTGCTTTTGACCACACTAAAAGTACTCGAAAACCTTATACCCAGGGTACTACATTAGTGAGAACCAAGATGTACTCAATATTTAATCCACAGTATTTCTTTCAATACATGCTTTTACATCTTCCCCATCGCAGAATTGAAGAGACATTTCATCCAAACCACATCAGAATTCCTGTCAGGCAGCAATGGTACACACAAGTGATTCACAATTTTACAGATCTCCGGACAAGTAGTGAAAGGCTTCAGTACCACTTCGCCTTAGAGGGACATAAGGATACATATGTGGCTATCATCATTTCTTATATCCAAAGTTTGGCTGATTTTTTTTACCTTACACAAATGAAGATAATCAATGCCAGTCAACTATAAACCCTTCAACCACGTAGTGAACCAACCCATGAACTTGATTATCAGCAAAATGGTGTTAAAACACATATTGTGAATTCAATAATTGCATGACATGTGCATTATTACTGGCAGAATATTAAATTTTCACTGCACTTTGATGACAAGTATAGTGATTCAGACAATGAGGATATCAATGAACATAATCTAAATCAGCTAGGCCTTGATCACTTCAATTCACATATACAATGGCAAAAGGCTCTCTTGATAACAAGGAAACCCGGTTCCGGCAAATCGCACACCATTTTAGCCTATGTTCATGAGTTGATTGACAGGGATGTTAACATTTTAGTTGCGAGTCCTACAGGATTCCTGTCCAGTGTTTTAAGGGCTGAAGTATCTGATCACGTCACTTGTGATACAGTTCATACTGGTTTTCGTATTACTGTAAATTCCAATGAGCCACCATCAATGAGCTGGTCTCTTTTACGTTTTGACTTAGTTATCATAGAAAAAGTGTCTTTGATATGTGAATCCATATTCAACATCATATTATCACCCTTACGGAGAATACTTCTTAGACATGTATTACTGTTATTTGGTGATGCCGCTCAACAACAACCATTTGAAAAAGACCAGAATTGACTTGTGCCAGTTACTAATGCACTTGCAAACCGGCAATTTGTGTCCACTACTTACCACTACAACCTAACAGGATAACACTGAGTTGGACATGTTGAATATCTCAACTTTTTGGATCACGTTAGGTACCTGGATACCAGACCAAAACACTTTGGATAATCTTCAATAGGGACAAGTTCTCTGTCCAACTGGTGAAATCAAACGAGATGATGTCACCTCCCTACTTATAAATCACTCTAACATTACTGTTCTAACTTTTACAAACAACATATCAAATAACATTAATCACTTGGTCATACAACATTATTATTATTATTAAAACTTTATTTCATGAGGGTAAAAACACTTTATAGCCAGAGCCTGAAAAACCTGTGGCCCTCAAAGCTAAAATATTACATAAACAATACAATGACTAAACTAAGCAAAAACTAAACAACTAAAATTAAGAAATGTTAAAATGATCAGCATCTATATATTGTTCTGCTAAAAATATACAATAACGTTTCTTAAAAGTGTTAATACTAGAACTTGATCTAATGGTCGTGGGAATATTTTTCCACAGCTTTATTGCTGATACAACAAACAATTTTCCACCTTCTGTTTCCCGGTTGTATTTTGGACAGACAAAAGTAATATTACCATATCTTGAACTACTCTGCATAGATATATTGCTCACTCTTGAGAATTTATTAACAAGATAGTCAGGAGCTAAGCCGTTCATAATTTTAAAAACTTTGCAGCACATGTTTAATTTTTTTAACAAGTTGACAGTTCTCTCTTCTCCTATTCTAGTATTCAAAATTAATTTCCCTGCTCTCTTTTGGAATGTGAATACTCTACATAGGTTTTCTTTACTTGTCGAAGACCAGATCAGCTCACCATAAATAAGTACCAGATTGACTATTGCATTACAAAATTGGATTTGTTCCTTCAATGGTATATAGTGACATATTGAATGCAGAAGCCCAATCCTTTTGGATAGCTTTTTGTATATCATATCAATATGATCACTAAAGTTTAGTTCTTCATCAAATATAACTCCAAGTAGTTTGTAACTATGTTCCTGTTGTAAATAATTACCAGTTTCTGTTTCAATGACCAATGTTTGGTCTTCAGGAGAAAGTTTTGCTTTCAATCTTTTCCCAGTGACAAGCATTGTTTTTGTTTTACCTGTGTTTAACTGAAGGCGATTGTTCTATGTCCAGTATTCAAGGTCTTGTATACAGGTGCTAAGATCATCATGTAAACTCGTCAAATCCTGCCAAGGAGAGGATGTACTAATCGTAGTATAATCAGCAAATATGATGCTCTAGAACTTTAGACAAGATTGGCAATACTGATATTGGTCGATAGTTGGCTTTATTTAATTTATCACTGGATTTGTATAACCTTGCAACTTTAAAAGCCGATGGGAAAACACCAGTAGTAATACAGATGTTCATCAGCTTGGTGAATGATGGAGCTATCGCTGGAGCAGCTATCTTTACCAATCATGCACTCAGGCTGTCAATACCAGTTGTCTTGTTAACTGAAATTGCTTGTATCAATTTTAGTTTCTGTTGTGTTGTCATTTCTGAAAACATCAGTTTAGTGTTTAAATTAAGTTTATTAACCAAATTGGAAAAGATACCAGGATCATAGTCGTTGATGTTATTTGACAAGTTTTTTGCAACCTTTGAGAAATAATTATTGAATATTTCAGCAATTTGGGATGTATGTCCAATATGTTGATTGTTTTCCATGAGCAATACAACGCCATTTGTATTTTTGTTTCTTCCTGAAAGATTATGTAGAATGGAATAGAGTTTTTTTGGGTTATTACGATTTTCTTCGAGTGATTGATAAAAAAATTTCTTTTTGGCTGACCTAACTGCCACTGCCACTTTGTTTTTTTCTCGTTTAAGGTCCAGCCAGTCCTCTGGTAAATTGGAATATTTAGCTTTCTTGAGTTTGTAATCCTGAGATTTAATTAATTCCAACAATTCAGAAGTGAGCCATTTGGGTTGCATATCATATTTAACATGTTTTTTGTTAACCCTATTTCACATGGGGGGGGGCTTTTTTGTCCCCCCCCCACCTATACTTTGTTTCATAAAATTTGAACCGCTTGTCCAATTCGGCTGAAATTTTGTGACTTTTAATATTTTTTTATTGCGGTTATTTTGATATAAAGAAGTTTTAATATTCTTCACGTTTTCCGGGGGTAATTCCACTTTTGCCGCCAGGGGGTGAAAAATCACTTTTTGCGGTTTTACAATCTTTGGTTCTATTTTCGTCTGATTAGATTTTTTGGACAATAATGTTGAATTTTTTTTGCCTGCCAATTACATCTTAGGTCTAAGACAAATTTGAATGCGCAATCATCATTTTTATTTTTTTTTCAGCGGGTAAAATTCAATTCCGGCTGTTATTTTTTGAACTCAAACATTCTAATGTTTTTCTCAAACTTTGACGTCTTTTTTGATTTTTTGTCACACTGATTTATTACTACATCTTCAATTTAGTTCTATGTTTGCCTTTTTCAACTGGAAAATGCAGCCTCGGGAGTAAACGCAATGAGTTACTTTCACGTATTCTGTAATTAGTAATTAGTGGAATACAAATCACAGGCAAAACGTTTCTTTTATACAAATCTTTAAAGCTTCCCTTTTCTATGAAAATGTTAGTTGAATCCATTATTGTATTTTGATGTATAGAAAGAAGTGTAAAACAGATTAGAAACCCTACTTATCTGAGGTATTGAAAAAGGTGTGAAAAGTTACAAAAGTTACAAGTGACAGTACGTCGAACAACCAGCAGCACTTGAAGCTCCAAGTGATCGAAAAAGATGCTTTTACTGCATCAAACAGTTGAAGGAAAAGCCTCATTACAAGGAACAAAAGAACAAACTTGGCAAATCTAAGCATTGTTGTCCATCTTGTCAAAGAACAATATGAACAAAGTATGCAAGCTACGTATGTAATGAATGTATTGAAAAATTCCACATATAAACATGAACAGACCCCCAGCAAAGACACTTGAAAAAAATTTTTGTAGATATTTTGATATTTTTTGATTAGTAATATATTTTTCTAACATATCCCAAAGTTTCATGCATTTCCCATTTCCCGTTCTCAAAATAATTAGGGGGGCCAAAAAAGCCCCCCCCCATGTGAAATAAGGGCATCCCGATATGCCATGTGAAATAGGATTAAGTGGCATATGGATATTAACTGCTTCATTAAAAAGACAATACCACGAGTCTAGGATATCATCTACATCCTCGAAGATAAAGGCAGAATCCCATGGTGTTTCATCCAGGTCTTCAAAAATTCTTTCTTATTCACATTCTTAAGATTTCTATAGGTAATATATTTATGACTCTTTGTATAGGTGTACTCCTATAGTAGATAGGTGGCCCAAAATGCCAATATCTGGGCAAGAAATGTTTAGTACTCTGTGTGGCTTATTACTCCAACTATGATCCAAGCATGTGCCACTAACTGGCTGAGTGATTAATGTTACCAATTGAGTAAATTTAGCATCTTTCAGGGCTTTCACAGTACGATGTTTTTTACAAGCATTGCCCAATATATTAATATTAGGATCACCAATTGAGATCATTTCGGAGTTTAGTAAATGTGTTCCTTTGATATTATCCACGAGTTTATTATCTAGTTTTGCTTTGGTATCGGGAGGACGATAAATCCCAGCCATGAGAAGCAGTCTCTTAGATTTGAAAGGGCATATTTGTAGCCAAAGAACTTCCAGGTCAGTCATTTCCAAATCCATTCGACACTTTACATTTAGTTCACAGTTGACATATATTAAAATACCGCCACCCAAACTAGCATCTTTAATCCTTTCATCCCATCTAAAAACAGCAAAACCAGGTACATGGTAAAGTTTCTCTACTGTTTGTTTGTTCAAAAATGTTTCTGTCAACACAAAAATATCGATTTGCCTTCGGATTTCTTCAAACTTACTCTGAGTAAGGTAATTCACCTTCCACTGTCCAAAGCATAAACCTTTTTGATGCAAGTTGAAATTAATAAAGTCATCTGGCTCAGGGTTCGATTCTATATCACCACAGAACAGCAAACACATAGAAATGTTTAGCTTTGCCAGCAGAACAAATTTAGATAACAATAGTAGCATTGATATCCGCTTCAAGTATGATATCGGTTTGTTATTATGTGAAGCATTTCTGGTATGAACCATGAAAACTTCATATTTTATGATAGAAGCACATTGACCAGCAAAAAACATTTGCCACATAACTAGAAGCCCTCCAACAATAACTGGGCTTTAAAAGAATAGTAAGTATGATGAAAGTCAAGTGCTTTCTGAATGCATTACTCACTGCCATTGTCCAACATCTCTTCAGACAATGTGAAGCTCTTGCTAACATTCAAATGGACAACAAAAGGCAACCTAGAAATGTGTATCAATGAATGAGAGTAATGATTATGCAAAACTGAGACAAAGAAAACAATGTTGTCAATGGTCAAATCGCGAAATAATACCATAATTCTAAAATTACCAAATGATAATATAGTTACAATTTCTCCTGTTACTATAAGCCAGAATGGTCACACAATTACTCTGTATCCTGTACATCCAGCATATGCAAAGCACAAGGTCAAACATTAGACAAGGTAGCTGTATGGTTTGATGTAGATAACATACCTCCTGGTACAGCTTACATTGCATTGTCTAGGGTAAAAAAGTTAACAGATGTATATTTCCTTAGCCCTTTGAAGTCAGTTTATTTCTCTGCTGCCACTTTCAATTAACCTCATCATACTACTTAAATTCTATTTTATATTGAAGAATGTATTTCTTCTGTGATCAAGCACAATGTTCAACAACTTATATGTGCAAAAAACTCACTTCTTATGTTTAAAAATTCATGACTATTTTCTATCTTAAAAAAACTTGGAAAATGCACAATACATGCATATAAGGTTCGAAAATTTATTGCTCAACACTAATGTGATACAACATTTTCAAATGTATATCAATATACTTGCTATCTATCAACATGAATAACCTTCTAATGTATTATCGAATACTCTATATGTGATTGACTTCTCATTTCCCACGCCACGATAAGATGTTTAACCCGTGCTCTTCCACTAATGTACATTCAAAAAGCCGTTAATAATTAATGACAGACACTGTGCCAAAACATGACCCTAACGTGTTCATGAATTTCTTAAATCATTGTTGTTTTTACTTAAAAAATTTTGACTTTAAAATTTTAACATTTTGCATAAAATGTAGTTTGATTGTAAATTAAGTTAAAAACACCGTCCATTTTCCTCTATTCCACCGTTAATTCCCCATCATCTATCTGTCCTTCTGTACAGTGGTATCACATGGAAACGATTATTTCATGCCCTCCTGTCCTTGCAATTGTTAATAATCTTTGTAAAACGAAACAAAATTAATTTCAAACAATCACAGGAACATATAATCAGACAACATCACAACACTTCATCTTCTGTTGCTCAAAATTAGTACTTATAAACTATTAACTATTGCAATTTATGGTGCATTGCAATGTGCATATATGAGATATGTGACACATTTTAACAGACATTTCTCCATTATTCCTCAATTGCAGATGTACTCCCAAAGCAGAAAACCGAATACCTCACTAGTTTCACCATTTTCCATCCAACTTCCTGAAAACCTATGGCCAGTCCAGCGCAGCTCCAGACCACATGTCCCTAATGAAACGGATCATTCCGAAATCGTGTGAATGGCTGAAGAGACCAAAAGTAGCCATGAGCGAGTTTGCCGCAACTAGTGTTGAGAACATGAATTGGCTGGCCAGCTTGGAAAACCCAGTTCTCAACACTGCTTGTATGCAGCAAGCTAAAGAAGAACTCCAACCATTCCTCAGTGCCCTTGTTCATCTGAACACTAGGAATGTTAATGCTACTTCTGATTCTGCTGATATCAGGACTGTTCTAGAAACATTTTATGACCCCAGCCTCTCTGTCCATTCATTAATGAAGGGTTTTGACGAAATCAGAGGGGCCATGTACATTACGGGCATCCACTACATGATGGCCATGGAGTTGATGAGCCATCTGGCAGAATATGCGGACAACGTGGTAGGTGTGGACGAGCCTACAATGGCATTCAAGTGCAATGAAATGTCAGAGCTTTGCCCAGTTCCTAAACACTACATGTACGAACAGCTCGCAGTCACCAGGTTTGACTAAATCTGTGGCATGCAATTTACTGGCCAAGCTATTCTCTATGTACCAACCAACTACAACAACTCAACACATGGCAACTCCTGAGTGAACTTTATCTACAGACAACGTGACTAAAGACAGCTCTGATGACAGTAGCACATCTTCCCATTCTTCAACATCAACACAACTACAAACGAACATTACAACTAAAACAACCATAAAACTACCACAAACAACTGACGACCACATATGTAGAATGGGAAAAAGAGAGCATACGACATTGGCAACAACTACAGATAAGTAAATGTGCAACTTGACAAAACAATGTCATATAGACACAGCTGCTGAGATGTATTTAACGGACACAACATTACTGGTTACTACACAAAAGAAGATACCAAAACGGTCTAAAGAGAATGCAACACAAGTTCCAGATGCCCCAGAAAACCAACTCGACATGCAAGAGCATCCAAAGCAAAGGATTCAAAGGAATAGAAACAGAGCCTAGATGAAAGTAAATTTGAAAAGAACACAAAAAAGTCTGCAAAGAAAAATTCCAAGAAAACCAAAGCAAAAGGATAACAACTTTTATTTATCTATCTATTACATAAATTTTGATATTGACTTTATGAATTTTTTTGCAAACATTAATTAATCTTAAAAGTTACTGTTCCACTCAAAAATACTATCAAAGTTAACCTTAAAAAAAATCTTTTGCAATACTATTATACGTGATGACAGTTAAAAAACTTGTTTGTAAAATATAAAAACAACCAAAAAATTGTTCATATTGTTCCATTTATGTTTGTTGTTATAAAGATTTTAGATACTTTTAAAAATAGAAAAAATCACCAGAGAAACATCTAAATATATTTACAATTTCCTTTAATGGTTGTCCATTAATCATAAATTTGACGTGTCAATTCAACACATGGCTTAAGAATTTGAGAGAGAAGTAGGGTGGGAAGGGTTTGGCATGAAAATGTCAGCTTGGTATAAGTCATTTGTTATCCCTGTGGTAACCATTCTGACACCCCTAGCTTAAAACTCATAAAGACTAAGGGATCAATAGGCTATGCTTACACAGTTTGTATTCATACTGAAAATCAAAATCAAGGGAGCTTTTACCCTTTTGTTCTACATGAGATTTCCGTTCTCATTGAGCTCACCTTAGGGCACCTGCATTACCATTTGACAATTGTGCTGCCCCAGCCAAACTCCCAACCTGAAACTGTCTTTAGCTCAGATTGAATGGAAAAAAAAAAAACAATCTTAACACTAAAATGTGAACGTGACATCCAACTCTGCTTCACCAAATAAGTAAAAAAACCATAAGAGTAGTGGTATTTCAGTTGCGGATTGCTCCTCCCACTTATTGTACACACTTACTAATTTTTTACTCTCTAGTCACGTGCCTTGTGGTATCACATGGTTTTACATAACATAGAATACTACATCCCCCCTACTGGGATTTAAAACTATATACAATGAGTGCAATGACTTGAGGTATTAAACAAAAACTAGTAACATAACCAAATAATAGTCAAGATTCACTAGTGACAGTGGTCTGTCGTAAAGTCCATGCATTATGGTTAAAGTCAACAAAATATGTTTGAATTTCCATCAGCAAATGTGATGGACATCTTGGTGGTCTTTGGATGCACTGTGGGTAATGTCTAGGTTCCTGCACTGGTGGAAGCTGTGCTTGTTGGCAGTGCGTATTGTCACCACATTGACCATCAGCATCATCGAAGTAGTCATACTCATTGTCTGTGGTGTTGACTTCCATAGGTTGGTTTGTCTTTCCAAGTTTTTTGAAGAATGAGGAGTTTCTGGTCAAGGTCTTGTCTCCTCACCTGGCAGTTACCATCGAACCCTTTCAACCAACAACTTTGTATGCAGTCTGAGATTTGCTGTGCGATTTGTCATGCTTTACAATGACGATATCACCAGGCTTAATTTTGGAAGGCTTGACATAAGCCTTTTTGTTGGTGTACATCTTCATCTTTGTTTTGGATAGCTGGTCAGTCCTCTGGATATTTGCTGGATCTCGTGAAGTGATCGGTGCTTTTTACGTAGCTTTGTACATAGTTGGCAATTGAAGAAAGTGGTCACAGGGACCTTGCCTATGGAGCTGTGTGGTGTAGGTCTAAAGTTTGTGAAGAATTGAGTTAACTCTTCCCGCCATGGTTTCTGTTCGGCGAATGCAATCTTCACAATCTTCTTGACTGTCTACATGAAACGCTTTACTTCACCGTTGGCTCTTGGCCAATGTGGGGTAATCTTTCTGTGGGTGAATCCCAGGTTTGCAGAAAAGGTTGCAAATGCATTAGAGTTGAATGGAGGATCATTGTTGGTTTACACAATTTCTGTAATTCCAAACTCTGAGAAAATCTTCTGGAACTTTGGAGTTACCATTTGAGCTGGCAGCTAACAAAGTGTTTTGACAATTGGCTAATGGGAGTGATCGTCAGAGACTACTAAAAGGTAGTTACCTGTTGATATTCTGCAAAGTCAATCCTGATCTCTTGCCGCACTTGATCAGGTAAGGGACACATTTGCAGAGGCCAGCATGATATCTCTGGTGTCGCCTAATACCTTGTGGCATATTAATTGTTGGTTCAACCAGGACATGCCACTGGTTCTGCATCAATGCCTTAACAATCTTCCCAACAACCTTGTCGTGTAGATCTACTCTAGCTGCATAAATCCTTGGACATTGCTGCACAATGTGGCCCAAGGTCTCAACTCCAAGACATGCATCACTATTCCGCGAGCGCTCTGGACGACCACAAGCCATCCAAGCTGCAGTGGGCATTAAATTGCCTCGGATTTTAACTGCCCCAATATAGTTGGCACCAGACGTAAAGCGGCTGGGAGATGTTAGCCAACTATATTTACGGGGACAATGACTGCAACTCTCAAGCCCGTGCTCATCAACTGAGTTATGCAGGCCATAAGCAAGGGCCCACTTGAGGACCTGCTTATTAGAGATGGCGATGCCTGCTACTGTCTGAGGAACCGAGACCTTCCTCAAAGCATCCAAGACAAATGAAGACCTAGCAACGGCAGCAATAGCGGGATCAGATGACACTAACAGCTTCTCAAGCCTCACTTTCTTCATTAAGGGAATGGCATTTTTCAAAACTGCCACCCCAAGGCCTCCATCCTTAACAGGTGTGTGAATAAAAGTTGGTGGTATCTTTAGGCAATTTAAGCCACCTTCACACAGCACCTCTGATTTTAGTGTCCAGAAACTGAAGAAGTTTTGCTGTCCCACTACCAAGAACCAGCTGATGGTACATTGCCGGTATTATATGCTGCTTTAAGATATACAATCATTGCTGGGGCTTCAAAGGGGCCTTTGTAACATTATTCAAATGTTCCTGCAATTCCTCCTTCACCTTTGGGACCACCCTTTTAGGAGAAAGGGATAGACCCAAATACCTATAAGTTTGAGTAACACTCCACTGAAATGACATTTCCATCCATGCATAAGTAATCGCTGGGATTGACAACCCACTTCTTCCTCTTCCCATCCACGTTGATCCTCATAGATGCCGACTTGCCATTTTGTCCTGCACTAATGTACAGCCCACATTTAGTGAGATGCTCACTAAACATGTTAATTTGACTCTGAAGACCAGCTGGTGTCCTAGACAGGAGTCCTATGTCATCAGCAAAGGCTAGATGGTTTATGTATGCCCCATCAGCCAGGTTAATTCCCAGCCTGTTATGCAGGGACGACAAAGCCCAATCAATGACAGTATTAAATAAATTAATTGACATAGGATCGCCCTGCTTTACACTTCTACACACAGATGTTGGCTCACTCGTGGATCCTTTCACCTTGATGCATGTTGTACTTCTAGAGTAAAACTCATGCAGATAATTGAGAAATGGTAGTGGAATTCCCAATCTGTGAGCAGCAATCAAAAGTGAATTATGGGAAACCAAGTCAAAAGCCTTCAATATATCGAGGAGCGCAACATTCAAGGGCTTGACTTCCTTCTTACACTGTGCTATAATAGCTCAGAGCAATAATACATTTTCTGCTAACCCATCTCTGGATCTAAAGGCCTTTTGCTTATCAGAAAAGGGAAGCTGTTCACCCAGTCTTTTGGCCATGATCTTATGGAAACATTGTATGACATAATCTGTCATAGTAATTGGGTGATGGTTAGGAGGAATAACATTCGATCGATCTTTTTTGATTAGTGTAGATACACCCATGCAGCACCTGCTGGGAGAATATGCAAGCATTAGCCACAGGTTGTACCTCACGCAAAGAGTTTTACGTGGAAGCTGCTTAAGTTGATTCACCCCCATCCAATCAGGCCCAGGTGCCTTAGATTTCATTATGCATGTTTCCTCTAATTCAGCCTCAGAGATGGGCTCAACTATCCCCCACTGTATAGGACCAGCAGGCTGTGGAGTACGGTTATCCTCAACAGATGGTGTTTCAAAAATCCCGCGCCAAAACGGTTCAAGTTCTGTGAGAGTCAGGTCCGTCCCTGCTAGTACCCAACTCCCATCAAGAACTTCATGCACACAATGGGATTTATTTTTCCAAAACAAGTCCTGCACCTTAGCATAATGTGCCCTCCAGCTTTGAACTTCAGTAGCACCCTTCCTGGCAGAGCTGCAAGACATGCCAGAATGATGGCCAGCTTTGCCCTCCAGAAAAGGATCGATCCAAATACAAAAGTCTAAATCAACTGCTTCTCATAACTCATGAGTAAGCACACATGGCATGATGTTATTGACATCAATGGGAACCTCATAGGAGAAGTTAAAAATTTCACTCCTTAGCTTATAAAACCATTCCATTTGTAAACTCACATCATTCGCTGTCCTATTGCTTGAGGGAAGAACGATGGGAGATACAGCCAGCTCATTCTCATTAAAAAGATCTTGAAACACTTTCCAATATTTAACATTCTCCTTATGCCACACACCATTTGTGCTCCCAAAAGAACGGTGTGGAAATTTATCGGCAAGCTTATGATTAATATTTTTCTCACAAAGCTGAGTGAGCCAAAGCTCTTCGCCATCCCAGCGAGCATTAACATGGAGAACAGGAACATTCTCCACATGATACTTTTCCTCATGCATATGCCTATGATGGACAGTAAGGCCTCTTTCTATTTGACAAGCTTTTGCACAATTTTTACTATGTAATATGTAATATTAACTACCTGCAGGTATGTTTGTGGGTACTTTATTAAAGACCCGACAGGGGACATGAACGTGAACTTCTACCTGCTTCATCCCCCTACCTGCTAAGAGAGTCATAGTTACTCCCGCCATTTACCCATGCTTGGATGAATTACTTCACTTTGACATTCAGAGCACTGGGCAGAAATCACATTGCATCAACACCAATCACCAGCCATCACAATGCTTTGTTTTAATTAAACAGTTGGATTCCTCTTTTCCGTTCCAGTTCTAAGTTGGTTTTTAATTGTATGTCAAATTGACCTGAAGGTCACAGCTGAGCCAATCCATGAGAAGTCCCTTCCTGGTCCGAACTCGACCCTGAGAAATCTCAGGCAGCCCGAGATGAGTCCTCCCGCTTCAAATCCCAGCCCAACAGACCCAACCCTTAGAGCCAATCCTTTGCCTGAAGTTATGGATCCATTTTGCCAACTTCCCTTACCTACATTGTTCTATCAACTAGAGGCTGCTCACCTTGGCGACCTGCTGTGGTTATGAGTACAACCAGACAAGAAGTGTGGGGCTTTACTGGACATGAAACTCTATCTCCGGCTAAACTGATTTCATGGTGACAACCCGTTAAAAAGAAAACAGAACTGTTCCTGGGGCTCTTGCCAATGTCTCCAAGTTCGGTTCCATTACTGCTGGTGCCATTAGGTGACAGTATCCCTGTTCTGGTTCGGGAATATTAACCCTATTCCCTTTCGATAGGCAGCCCAAAATTGGACACTTTGTAAAAGAATTTCCTTATCTCTTAGGATCCACTAACCCATGTCCAACTGCTGTTCGCATAGTACCTTTCTCCACTTTAATCTTCAAAGTTCTCCTTTGAATATTTGCTACTACCACAAAGATCTGCACCAGAGGTCATTTCACCCTGGCTCACTCCAAAGGCTGCGACACAACCTCCATGCCCTCCTACTTGTCAAAAGTTTGCACTTGTTCCAACTGCAAAGTAAGGTGCGACACTTGAGCACCATCCATTTTCAGGGATAGTTGATTCAGGAAGTGAGTTGTTACACACTACTTAGCAAATGCCAACGTTCTCAGTGTGTAGTGTGTAATCACCGCCCTGTTGACCGGCAGCAGTTCAAGTGCACAGGCATGCTGTCTGCCACAGTCCACAACCGGACCAACAAAATGGGACACCAGCCCACCCCAAGTGGAGGCACGTGCTGGAACAGGCCACAGTTACCCATGAGCCATGCAATCACGAGGCCTAACAATCCTGAAAGATCTACCTTCCTCGTGACCTTCTGGCTGGTAGATTGACTGACTTTGATGCTCACTTACTAGAAGTGCACCTCCTACATCCCACATCCGTACTCAACTTGTCTACGAAGATGGAGTGCACACACATTGCCGAGCGCAAAAGACTGGATCTGGCGAGGTGAATTGCTAACTCCATTCCCTTCCCTTTCAACGGTTTCACGTACTCTTTAACTCTCTTTTCAAAGTACTTTTCATTTTTTCCTTACGGCACGTGTTTGCGATCAGTCTCGTACCTGCATTTAGCTTTAGATGGAGTTTACCACCCATTTTGGGCTGCAATCCCAAACAACTTGACTCTTGGAAAGCCAACGATTGAACCTTGCAATGTATGGGGTTGTCACCCTCTATGACGTGCTGTTCCAAGCAACTTAGGCAATGTCAATTCATTTGGAAAGTACTTCTCGAAACTACAATTTGCCATTGAAAACAATGGAGATTTCAAATTTGAGCTGTTCCCTCTTCGTTCACCATTACTGGGGGAATCCTTGTTAGTTTCTCTTCCTCCACTTAGTAATATGCTTAAATTCAGCAGGTAATCTTGCCTGATGTGAGGTCAAGAAGTTGACAGAGAGCAACAGAGTGGGAAGTGGGGAGGTTGGCAGTAACCACAAAGTCCTAAAATGTTTGGGCTTTGCGAATCGCTTGTGACTCTTGATTCCCACTGCATTTCCAGAAGCATGGCTGTGAGGCCGTGAAGTCTCAAAGCCATGCGAAACAAGCACAATTTTTTGCTTTTGAAAACAACAATCGGACAGACATGCTCCTGGTAGACCAAGAGTGCCATTTGCATTGAAAGATTTGATTGTTCACTGAATTCTGCAATTCACACTACTTATCGCAGCACGAGCCTAGAGATCCATGGTTAAAAGTTGTCTTCTGATTTTTGACATTCCAACAAAGTCAAAACAAAGATTATATGTGCAGAAGATAAGAAAACAAAAACAAATGGGGGGCCAGACAATGCACAAAACATCCACCCATTTAATGAAGGCCAGGCTTCAACTTCCATGGTCTCATAGAGGTTCACAGAGTAAGCAGTGAGGTAATTCTCACACTTCTTTTTGTATGAAGATTGGTGATGATCTTTCTGCAGGTTCACCTATGGAAACCTTGTTACGACTTTTACTTCCTCTAAATGATCAAGTTTGACCAACTTCTTGGCCTCCGTCAGAGTGTCGCAAATCCAACAGTGCCAATCTGGAGGCCTCACTAAACCATTCAACCGGTAGTAGCGACGGGCAGTGTGTACAAAGGGCAGGGATGTAATCAACGCAAGCTGATGACTCACGCTTACCAGGAATTCCTTGTTCATGATCAAAAATTACAATGATCTATCCCCAGCATGATGATGATTCACAAGATATTACTCATACCTTTCGGTGAAGGAGTGACTTGCTGCCATCGTCACTGTAGCGCGTGTGTGGCCCAGGACATCTAAGGGGATCACAGACCTGTTATTGCCTTCCTGACTTCGGTTGAACACCAACAGTCCCTCTAAGAAGTTGAGGATGATTCGCGGATTGCCTGACTATATACCAGGTCAAGGTCTTGTTTGTTAACGGAATTAACCAGACAAATCACTCCACCAACTAAGAACGGCCATGCACCACCACCCATAGAATCAAGAAAGAGCTCTCAATCTGTCAATCCTTACTATGTCTGGACCTGGTGAGTTTTCTCGTGTTGAGTCAAATTAAGCCGCAGGCTCCACTCCTGGTGGTGCCCTTCCATCAATTCCTTTAAGTTTCAGCTTTGCAAAGATACTTCCCCTGGAACCCAAAAACTTTGGTTTCCCACAAGGGCCAACAGGATCATACAATAACACCCGCTGATCCCTAGTCAGCATCATTTCTGGTTATAACTAGGACGGTATCTGATCGTCTTTGATTCTGTAACTTTTGTTCTTCATTAATGACAATGTTCTTGGCAAATGCTTTCGCATTAGTTACTGTTTCCTAAATCCAAGAATTTCACCTCTGACAAAGAAACACAAATGCCCCCAACTGATCCTATTAATCATTACTTCAATTCTAGAAACCAACAAAATAGAACCAAAGTCCTATTCCATTATTCCATGCTTATGTATTCAAGCAGAAGCCTGCTTTGAACACTCTAATTTTTTCAAAGTAAACATTGCAAATTCTACCCACACCCAATTAAGAGCAGATGCAGTCTTGGCAAAGAAGAACAGCATGGCCAGTAACATACCTTGTGGCTCACCAACCACGCTGCCCCGAAATCGTTGTAATTAAAAAGGCAAGTACTTTCTAATATTATTGATTTTGTAGTACTTAAAAACGAGAGTTTCTTCAGAGAGACGAGTTTTCTTGTTGTTGGCAGGTGTTGTAAAGACGCTCCGCCATTACAAGCAAACGGAGTTTACGAATGCGATATCTTTGGTAATACGCAATGGATTCTGAAGAAATTTTTATTATTGTAATCGGCAGGGTAAGTACTTTGGAATGGTATTGAATTTGTAAAGCTGAGGAGTGAACAGTTTTTCGCTATGAGGAAAATTTTCTCGTTGTTGACAGATGTTTTAAAGGCACACCGCCATGATGAGCACATGGAGTTATCGAATGTGATATCTTTTGTAATATGTAATGGATTCTGAAGAAATTTAACTCACTGTGATCGGCAAGGTAAGTACTTTCGAATGGTACTAAATTTGTAAAGCTGAGGAGTGAAACGTTTTTCGCTAGAGGCAAAAGTTTCGTTGTTATTGAGAGGTATTAAGGACTTACCGCTATGATGAGCAAATGAGATAGTGAACGTGATATCTTTGGTCATACTTGATGGATTTTTAAGAAATTTATATCAGTGTAGTCGCAAAGTCAAGTACTTTTAAATGGTATAAGATTTGTAGCCCTTAAAACCGAAGAGTTTTTCTGGAAAGCCAAATGTTTCCTTGTTATTGACAGGTATGAAGAACGACTGGTCATGACAAACAAAGGAAAGGGCGAACACGATATCTTTGCTCAGACTCGATGGATTTCGAAGAAATTCATATCATTGTAATCGCCAAGGCAAGTTCTTTTCAGTTGTGTTAAATTAGTAGTACTGACGAGTGAAAAGTGTTGCAGACGAATGAAAATATTCTTGATAAAAAGCATAGAAGAGAAATTGTGTTGATAGTGTTGGACATTGATGGTTAGCTGTTGTTTTAATGGACAGAGTTTATAAGTTTCTTTTTACTCATGGTATTTCTGACAATTGTAGTATTTATTAGGTTGCATTGGTTGCCTTGAAAAAGATTGTTATAGAAAACAAATGACATAGTTTTGTGAAATGATGCCCTCAGAGGGAATTGAAGAATTGTCAAGTATCTTGCAAAATCGTTCAATGTCATATTATAGTTTAGTTACAATATTGAGCAAAATATAGCTGGTATCCAGCTAATGCATTGAGAATAACACAAGACAATGTTGTATTTCACTGTCAAATATAGTTGAAAGTTTATTGAGAAAACAAACATGAAAATATTACAAGGTGGCTTGTTAGATACGAAAATTATTATAATGGTAGGGTTTCTGATAAGAAAGCTTAAACTTAAGCATCTAGATATTCTGTGAATGCTATTCAGAAATTGGCTTGAATAAATATTGATAAATTATATAGGAAATACATGAGACAGTTTTATCAAGCTATCCAGTGGAGCTCTGTGAAATATTTTTCATACTGTTTTGAAAATTTCTCAAAATCTTTGTATGCCTTAGAGAAAGTCTTCAGCAAAATATGGCTTCACTCTGGTTGATCTTGTGAGAGCAACACTGTAAGCCAATGGTACATTCTGGTGTCCAGTATTGGTGAAGTTTATGCAGAAATTAATCACTAAAATATTATCTAGTGGTCTGTTGGATAGCAAACTTGTTTCAGACATTCACTTAATAATGAGAAAGGTTATCCTTAACAATGTCCACATTTTCTTGCCTCCTTTCATTACTTGGCTTAGAGAACGTCTATAAGGAGAAAGCAAATGACATAATTTTGTCAAGTTACCCAGTGGAAAAAAATGAAATATTTGTCATACATTTTGCAAAATAAGTCAATGTCCTGCTGTGGTTTAGACATAAAATTGAGGAAAATATAACTGCTGTGCAGCTGAAAAATGCAGAATAACACTGTAAGATAATGTTATACTCCAGGTTCAAGTGCACATAAAAGTTTATTCAGAAAATAATCATAAAAATATTACATGGTGGTCTGTCGGATACCAAATTTGTTATGCAGGTAAAGTTAGTGATGAGAAAGCTTAAACTTAAGTACCTAGATATTTGGTGAATGCTTTTCAGGAGTTGGCTTAGAAAAACTTTGATAAATTATACAGGAATCAAATGGGATAGTTTTGAAGTACTTGTCATAGTTTTTGCAAAATCACTGAATGTCCTTCAACAGCTTAGACATAACATTGAGCAAGACATGGCTGCAGTGGATGTAATGTGTTCAGAATAATAGTATAACACAATGTTATATTTCAGTATAAATTACACATTAAAGTTTACTCAGAAAATAATCATGAAAATATTACATAGATACACACACCCTAAGTAATGAGAAAGCTAAAACATAAGTATCTTGACATTTTGTAAATGCCTTTCAGGGCCTTTTTTAACTATATATCTTTGGGGCAAATGCCCCCTCAGTGATCGGATTTGCCCCCCTAGTCACCGTATTTCTGCCCCTGGGAATTGGGAAAATTATTTGCTGTTTAATTTTCCAAGTTTGCAAGTGAAGGGAAAATTTCCTTAAATTCTGATTTGCTGAAGAATGTTGATCGATCAGTTCTATTCATTCAAAAAGAAAAAATTATTGTATGAATTAGCCTGAGAAAATGAAACCCTATCCCATGCATGCATTTATATCACTGAAGTGTGATCTTTTTCACAAATAATTTTCGAATTTTTTCCTACCTCTCTCCATGCCACACTCGTTAAATCAGTTTATGTTTCCCAAAAATGTGTTTTCTACTTTTTTTTTTTTCAGATTTTAAACTGAAAATACATCGAAGCGCATCTCAAACTGACATATAATAGAAAAATTCACCTTTCCCAGGAGCCCATTTAAGAAATTTTTTCCCCCACTCAGGTGGACAGGCTACACTAGAAGCAAATTTGACATCCCATATTTCAGAGCAACTTTTACTTTTGCCCCTCCAGTGAAAATTCCTCAAAAAAGGCACAGATGCGTTTTATGAATTTTCTTGGAAAAACATTGATGTATTATGCAGGAAGCAAATGAGACGGTTTTATCAAACTGTGCACTGAAATACAATGAAATGTTTGTGTGTGAAACGTTTCTCATTGTTTATTCATAAAATAGTAATAAAAAATGTTAAAAGTCATCTGTTTAAACGTAGTGCTTTCATTGAACTTTTAAACTCACCACTCTTATTTAATTAATACACGAAATAAACATAGCTATACAAGATCCTACCAAAACATTCTTATCTTAGAGTGTTTGTTCACCGATTATCGAAATTACATTACTATTTTTGCACATGACAGCACATGACCTTAGCTCTTTAGGTAGCTGAATGGACATAGTGCGTATGTTGATTACAGTTTGAATACTGCACAGTTTATTCTACCACAGAACATGTTAAAAACTAATTTGTAATACTACAACAAAGAAAAGTGGGTATACATACAGTATAAAACTTTAACCATTAATCTGTCTATTCTTCCAGACAAACTGGTTTGTAGTGGTTGACACATGTCTCCGCTACGAAAGTAACACATTCTAAATGGCAAATGTGTGACAACACAACATAACCAGCCCCTTGTGGAACTAGTGAGGAATCCATCCATACAATTATTTTCTTTAAGTATTGCCCTTGTGATTTACAAATTGTTTGTGCGTAGCCTGGTACAAACGGGTACACCCTTTTTTGTTGTCCATCTGGCGTTGTGTAGGTCACCATGTAGGTATTGACTCTTTTACCAGTTTGTAATTTGAGGAAAACAGTGTTCCTTTGTACAGTGTGAACGGTAGCTTTCTGGCCGTTAACTACATGGTTTAGCTCATCACGATTTTTGCATTATGATGACATTCATGTCTTTGTATATAGGAATCAGCGATAATTCACAGTCACACTGGACTATAGCTAGAGGTGTTTTACCTTCAAATAACGTCTCGACAGCAACTTTATTAACCCGGTTAGTGCCATTACGTGTTACTGTAACCACTGTAGATTCTGGATGCTGTAGAAGAATCAGTTTTATTTCTGCATCTGTGACATCATTGCTATCAGTGAGAATTCGACCATCATGTATAAAATTCAAGAGATTTTGTGATGGCTTGTGATAGCGCAACTGATTCAGAATTTCTTGAAATCCAGGGTCATCACATCTATACTGCACAGTCAAGTTGAAGTGGTGTACCATTGACAAAAATCGCCTGTGCTGAAAAATAGAATTTACTTCGTGGGCATGCTGCGTCAAATCTATGGGTAGTTGTTGCTGGCGGTCTCCACACACGACGACTATCAAACGTATGGGAATCGGGTTGATGCTAGCGATTAAGTGGTCAATTATTCTCTTGGGTACCATCAAAATTTCGTCAAGAACAGTCAAATCAAATTGACTTGAGTTCCAATTGATTTCAGGTCGGTCAGCTCTTAAAACGGGATACTTGAAGGCACTGTGAATTGTGTCAGCATTAATCTCGTAGAGGAAATAATGTGCATACATTGCTCCAAGAAATCCAGTGGGTGTTGCAACCAAAACCTTACGTTCGTCATCCAATGCACTTTGTATTGCATGTCAAAGACAATGCGTTTTTCCCCTTCCAGCCTTTCCTGTTACCAGAATGAATTTTTTCCAATCCAGGTTTTCTGAATGTGATTGAACGTAATGCTGAGGACGATCTTCTTCCATATCCTTTTCCGACATGTCACGATCGCTTTCAAATTCGTATTCATTTAGTTCATTACAGTAACTATCATGTTTTTCCAGGCAAATTCCAACAACCTACAACCCAGGATGCTGGGTTGGGTCATCGACTGCTTCCTTGGCATCAGCGATTTCACATGATATGTCATTTCCAGTGAGTACATGTCGTTGCCAAAGATGGAGAAAGTCACTCATACTTTCAATGTGAGAAACTATGGTGTCAACGAATTGTTCCCTGTGTCCTTGGTTTGAAAACTACGTTCTTACTTGCTCTGTATCTGACCAAAAACTATTCATTGGAGAGTAGGCTGCTGCAAAATAGTGAATTTGAAGCAGCAGGCGATCATGCTGTGGATGGTATAATGCATTCATAGACGAATGCAGATGGTGAAGAAGTAAATACTGGAGATAGTATGAATCCTTAAAAGGAGAGACCATTTTAACGCCAACCAAGGCAGAGCCATCATTGTAAGGACATGGGGGTGCTTTGTTTCATCTACTTGTCTTAGCCATTGCAAGAAGGAAAGATTTCTCAAGTGAGGAGACCTAGAAAGATATTTCTGGTATGTTCTGTTCTCATGAAGTTTCTGAATTGGAGGTACAGAAAACTTTTTTCTTCGACTGGGCAACCATGACATCTTTATTGAAGAAAGTGCTAACCACATTTCTGGCTCTAGTGGTTTCAACGACCGAACGTGTCTGTATGCTGCTTGGTGAGGGCCTACATGCGTTGAGAACATGGCATAATTACTATATGCATCTTGCCATTTAGAAACATAACAGGCAATGTATCGCAATATCATGCTCTGTCCATTGGATGTCTGAATGTCCATTTGATGCCTAAGCAAAGGATTTTAAGGAAGAGATGTATCCACAAAGGTTTACTGCAAAAGCATCAGCTCGATGGTAAAGCCTGAGTACTTGACCAATTGATTCATTTGTAACGGGTTGGGGTGTCCTGAAGTGACAGGAACGATTTGTCTGACTTCTGCAGTTGATAAACGGAGTGTGCAAGGCTGTTGTCTGACCAAGGAATGTCTTCACAGAGCAGCTATAAACGTGTGTGTTTCATATCCTTTAGCCGTACAAGTAAGTGTACATGGACAGTTCCTTGACCTTGAAATTCCAACATCCACGAACTCGATTGTAGTTAAACACTTGGTTGGTCCACCTTTTGTCGTTCGACCCACATAGGTAACCACGAATCACCTGCTCCAACACGTGAGTTACATGGTACGTTTCAAATCCAGCTAACTCGGTCAGTCCTCTGCCAGTGATATGCCATAACGAAGCTAGCCATGGCGATATAGGAAATGTCTATTCATATGGTGATATTGTCACAAAGACGGATGGAGGTCCATACTGTGCAACAGCATCTAGCAGAAAACGATGCTGCCACTTCCAGTATTCTGCTGAAAAAGGCTGTCTCCAGAGATCCTGCCAGAGAACATAATCATTGGCACCCTGCTGACAGTCTTGAATATCCACAGATCATAGTGGTAGTGAAGCAACTCGTACAAGAGACCGTAATCCCCAATGCATGAATTAACTTTAGTAAGAAAGGCAACCTTTGCGCTTTGTCTTGAGTCCCATCCATCGAACTATCGCACCCTTCATGAGTAGGATAAAAATTTGGCCAAAAGCAACACTCGACTTATTGGCTTTGCTCAATGTCAAACACATTAAAACGTTCTCCTACAAGAATACTACCTTCATACTTATCGATAAAACTTTTATAGGCACTTCTCGGTTCTGATATGAGATATGAGTAAGCAGCATAGCATCAACGTGTTGAATGCGAATTACTTAAGGCCCCTATTTGTTCTGTGACTTGTAATGTACTCCACGTCAAGCGAAACATGCCATCTCTTCTCCAATAGCCATTTTGTAATCGCATGTAAGTGCCTGTATGGACAGTTAGAGGATGTAAAGTGGCAATCTTGGATATTGATAAGTCTTTTAGGAAATCTGGAATAGCCTTCGGATTGGGTGTGAAGTACCTGTGATTCCGACATGGGCAAGCATTGCTTGCTTTTATTACTCCACGATTGTTGAAACCAGGCAGCAAACAAAGTGACATCAGCTTTTCACAAGTTGCACAGTAAGTCCACGAGGAATGTCTTGTCCAGAAAGAAATATTTTCTGTATCGGCGGTGCCCAGAAATCGCTCGGCATTGGGATGCTGAACCATTATTGCACTTTCCCTGCAAAAACTTTGGTGTTCGAGACAATCTCTTTCTTCACATCTGCTTGCTACCCTGTCGTCTCTACCGATCCAAATCCAGGGACGATTAGTCCAGAATTGCCTTGACTCATTTTTGGTCCAACAACGAGGCATAACAAAATCTAAAAGAGTTAGATGATTCGTCAGTTTTAATCCACATTCATGTTTTACTAATACCATGTTTAATTCAGCAAGAATCATCAAAGTAATGGGAATTGCATGTAAATTTTTACAGCTATTTTGATCTTTAAATTCAAATCCAAAGCCATTTTAAAATAAGTCAAATGCTAATTCACTTGCATCAAGTTACAATCCATACTGCTAGAAAAACAGTTTGTTACACCGTGACGAAAACTCCGTATGTGATTCCACGTCAAAAACAGATATACAATGAAAAGACCCTCAGAAGTGAAATTGGCATTTCACATGTGAAATATGAACGTTTTCACATACGAATTAGGTAAATGTGCTAAATTAAGAAAGTCTGATGTCAAAGCTTCGTACCCAAAACATGTGTCATATTTTAACCAGAATATTCCTACGTGAAAATCATTTGACTGTATCAAATCTTGATATCACATAAGAAATTTACACATTTTTTTATGTCAAGTACAATTCTCATATGTGGAATTATATAAGAACTTTTCTTACAGTTGAATACACTAATTCTGAATTTCCAGGGAGAAAAAGATGTTCTTGACTGGTGGATGGAACAGTGGTCTGTCTTGAATTGAAAATTATATATGCCCAAAATAGCACTTCATTAAAGACTGAGCAGTTGAATTTAACCTGGTTAATATGCATGCTGTATATATGTAATACACACTCGTGGTGTTAACTCTGTTGTACCAGTGTTACCATGCTTTTACCTTGAAGTTATACTCTTGTAAATATACGTTGTGCACTAACATACATGTGTTCTAACCAACTATAATACAAATATTTTTGCTTCATCCCCAACGAAAGAATCAGCAAGTAATGCAAGGTATTGCTACCATAAATCTAAAACACTTAACATTTTTAAGCAAATGATATATATTTGTTAAGACTTCGCTAAATGCATGCATCAACATCATTGACACCTTGCATTTGCTATTGTTCTGTGTGGTAATCACACTTGACAGCTAAATTTCGCAGTGGTTTAGCTGTACTTTTATCTTGGTAAGTGGATATGCTGCAGAATAAATAATTTGCAACTGTCAAACGTTGATTAAAATACAAATACACGAGTCGATTTATCCCAGTAATGTTGCTCCTTTAAAGCTTTAGCTTCAAGTCATCCACAGCACATCTGCCTTCAAACATTTAGGTGTTCTTGGCAAACGCAGTATAGAATTAATGACTTTGGAAATGTGATAGTGCCACTTATATAGTTGATATACATGCTTTTCAACCTTTTACCAGGTCCGTTTCTTAAAATTCGGCATTTCATGCGTAAAACAGACATAAAATCTTAACAGCAAATTTAAGAAATCTCAAAAAGAAACAATTCCGTGCCAGCCCGGTTTAGTTATTGCCGTGAATTAATTAGTCAATGTTGTCTTTAACCCATGAATTCAAACTGCTTAACGTTAGCTGAAGCTGTAATGAGAAAAGTCGAGTAGTGTGTCCTCTTGGTAATGTATTTATTTCAGTTAATTTAAAGTCTATCGCCACCAGCAAAACTATGTCATTGCTTTACATCACATTTATGTACGTATTGCACCACCGCTTTGAAACAGCTGACGTAATTGTGTCTTAACTGGAAATTGACGTGACGGGAAATACCCAAATGCTGCTTGCCCCTAAATGATTCACCGCTACAGTTAGTTTCTTTGGTTTATCTTAATCTAGTCATTATGATAATCAGTAATTACAGTGAATGGCACAATCATAAATAAACTGATTTATTGATGCAATGAAATTCGAATCGTTTATTAATTTTACCAACATATATCACCATATGGGGAATTCCCGATAATTAGGAATCTTTCTCAAAATAACTATGTAATTTTCCTGGAGATGAATGCCATAATTGTTACCAAAATAGAATCTAACCTAACGATGTAACCAGCTAAATTTAGATTGCTGCACAACTATATAAGACCGAGTATTTACAACAAACCATTGCTTCTCTGAAAATAAGAAGTACTGTTAAACTCTGAGAAGTTCCTGTCAATACTGAAGACAATGAACGCCTTGGGAGTGTCTCAAAGGTCTAATAGAAAGTCTGCTCTCAGAAATTAAATCTGCTCCAAGTTCATAGGGTAAGTTACTTCAGTTCTTGCATAAATATGAACTCTTTCAAAACGATTTCATGTCTTTATCACATTACTGTCTCTTATCAATTTTATTTCTGTATTAACAGATGTCTAACAATGCCAAAGCTACCATTTCTTCACCAAAATCACCAGCACAAGGAGTCATCTTCTTCAATCAATTTCCAAAACAGTTTCTCTGGCTGTATGGCGAAGCTGATGATATCCTCACCAGAAACTGTGTTCAGAAGAATTCAACCGTTTACTTGAGAATGGTTGGTACGACCAAAAGTCACCTTGTCAGATTTCTCAAAAACAATCCTGACCAATCTCGAATTAATCAAGGAAGAAGAGTCTGGCCTGTTCTGTTCAGAATTCGTCCAATATTTGGAACAGTCGATACGTCCCATAAACGAACACTTGTAAAAGCTGGACAGACAGAATCAAAATGAAATATCATGTAATAACGTGGTGGAAGTCCTAAAGCACCTATACCAAGAGAATGACAAATTTGATGCACTGATTGATCGAATGTTTAAGCTCAGAGGAGCTATGTTTGTGAAAGTGTGCCAGTATCTCTTTGCCAGAACTATCATTCGATATCCCAAGAGCTATGCTAGCTCGGTACAAGCAGAAGACAATTCGCATGTTGTCTTTCAGGAGCGGAAAGACATTCCATCAATGCGGGACTTCCTTGTTGACCATGTAATGCGTACAAAGATGCCATTACCTGTGACATTTCGCCAAAGAAGAAATCTGCATGTATTTGATGGAAGTCCAGCAGGACCATCTACGTTGGGAATCGATACCTCTGGCGAGATTACTCAATGAAACAAAAGTTTGCCTCGAAAGGATTATCAAATTTTGTCCCAAGTTCCTTCTGGTGACAGCAACTCCACTGAAGAAACTACACAGCAATTACACCATCAAAAGCATTACAAACGTAAACATTCTGCAGCAGAACTACCTCCAAATGGGTCAGTAGAGATTGATATCTACAAAAACAAGAATAAAGGTAAACGCAGCAAACAAGATGATTAACCAATTGCTTGCCCCTTGGTGTTACAAACGAGAAGTCCCAAGTACAAGCGACAACCTATTTGAACTACAAACTATAAATTGTCTCTCCGCTTGTTGAGATACAAAAAACAGTAAAAATAGTTTACCATAAGCTTTCTTATATGGTTAACTTTACGTTTTATTCCAATAATTCATTCTGACATAAACAAGGCGCAGAGTATGTGAGAGTTTAATGCCTGTTGATTCTTGCGAATTTGTGTGTTGGTATTAACATCTTGTGTATGTGTTAAACTGCCAAGACCTTCGAGCAAAACACCAGCACTTCCTGTCTAAACTATCATCGTTTAATTACATACACGAGGATGACAATTCCAATGTACCAAACGGCATGTTTAAACCGGGATTTGACACTGCACCATACTGTGGGATAATTTTCATCCGTCTATAACATCTGTAGAATTTTAGGCCAATTAACTTTAAATGTCGCTTTAAATTAGACAACATTTGACACTCCACTTGCTCAACAGCATTACTCTTGGTTTATTCCAATATATTTCACATAAAGTAATGAAAATATCGTTAAACATTGGTTAATAATAGTAGAGTAATGTATCTGTTGTGTTAATATTGAATATTTAAGGATTTGCAATACAGTTGAACCTCTAATTAGCAGACACTCTAATTAATGGACATTTATCTCAGTTATCAAATAACATGCAATTGTGTTCCTTCATTTTGTTCCTCTATCCAAAGGACACTTCTGTACAACAGACACGGACACTTTCACAATACAAACATGAAAAATTACCTCTAAATACAGGACACTGAAATGATAACCATAGGCTGGTGTAACTCTGTTTTAGCTACTATTGATATTTATTATGCCCGGGAAACATTTTAATCACTGACAGATAATTAACACAGCCAGAACCAGCCAAAACATTGCCACATGCTGCCCATAATGTGAACGTATCAGTATCACAAGCTAAGCCAAAGCCTTTGTGAGGATTGGCATGGAAAACGAAGATAAATGTTGTTCCTGTAGCCAGGAAACAAAATATAAATGCATTAAATGTTTGCATGCCACATGTAATTTTTCACTGGACTGTTCTACACCAGCATCTGAAGAAACAGAAGGATGGGAAGTGATGAAGAAAGTTTCTATTTGCCATCATTGTATCAATAGCAAATGCACAAACCGCTCAACAGAAATTAGCAAATCGAAGAAAACAAATGTAGAAAAGAGAATGTCAAAAAATGGCTCGACACTCAGGAATGAACTCCCACTTAAAATGAAAATTGATCTCATCAAATTCGCCAAGGCTAATCCCAAAATAGGATGCAGAGAACTTGGCAAAAAATTTTCTTGCAGTAAAACGCAAGCAAACACCATTGTAAAAAAAACCGTAAGTTTTTGGATGAATGGGAGTCCAACAAAGGTTCGAAATTAAAAAAGAGAGATAGAAAACAAACTTACGATGTTGTAAACAGTCATTTGAAAGAATCATATGACAGATTAAGACAATCGAACGTTCCCGTTAGTGGTCCTTTGTTGCAAGAAGAAGCGTTAGAAATTGCTAAAGCATTACACATAGGCGATTTTTATGCATCCAACAGCTGGCTAGAGAAATGGAAGAAGCGTTATATCGTAAACATGAACGTTGCAGGTGAGAAAGGTGACGTTAATGAAGAGGTGGTCAACAGCTGGGAAGAACGAGCGCAAGAATTGGTAGATGATTACAAACCAGAAGACATTTGGAACTTTGACGAAACTGGTTTGATGTGGCGAGCATTGCCTGAAAAAAGTTTAAACGAGAAAAGAACAAGGTGTTGAGGTGGTAAAAATTCCAAATACCAAAATACCTGGGCTTTCTTTGCAAACGCTGCTGGGGGAAAGGAAGATCCTATAGTGATCGGCAAAAGTGCGAATCCTTGTTGTTTTAAAAGATTGAAAAATAAGACAAAGCCTTTCAAATGTTCATATTTTTCAAATGCCAAAGCATGGATGAGAGTTGAGATACTAACCCAAATTTTAAATAAACTGAACAATAGACTGTGACGGGAAAACCGCAACTTTATTTTGTTCATGGATAATGCTCCATGTCATCCGAGAGATCTCGAATTTTCAAACATTAAGATAGCTTGGCTTCCTTGTAACACAACATCAAAAAACACAGCCACTTGACACGGGAATCATAAAAGTTTGGAAAGTTAATGTCAGAAGAAAACTTCTTCAATATGTCTGCAGTCAACTTGATGGTAAAAACACAGCCAGTGACGTAATAAAATCAGTAAATATGTTGATGAGCATTCAACGGGGGAAACAAGCGTGGGATGACGTTAAGTCAGAGACAGTGATGAAGTGTTTCAAGAAAGTCGGCCTTTGTCCTCACACGCTCCCTAAAGGCAAAGATGATGATCCTTTTGCCGGCAAAGAAATTGGTGATGTTCAAGATCTTGTACAAACTATAGATCAATCTACTTCAATTGATGAATACATTTGCGATGAAGATAGTCTTCCTACATGTGATTCTACGATAGACACAACAAGTAAAGGCTGGCGAGAGGAAGTTCGAAATGAAGTTTTGGGTGGAGAGAATTCAATTGAGGGAGAGTCAGACAATTTTGAGGAACCCGAGGAAGAACCTACCGACGACAAATCATTGATGACAAGTAACCAAGCCCTACTTGCTGCTGAAGACATTGCAAAGTTTGTATTGTATCATGGTGATGAAGAACTGTCAAACTATATGTCCCCAGCAGTTGACCATTTGCATGAACTTAAACTCTATTGCCTAAAGCAAAGTAGCATTACTTCATATTTCGTGTAAATACTACAGCTAGAATGGCAAATATAGAATCAATTTTCAACTTTATTCAACATCAAGTATTTATGTTTAATACCAATCTTAGATTGGGGGGGGGGCATGGCAAGGGTGCTCAGGTTTCAGCCTCGGTATATAAACTAAAACTGGCGTGTTGATTCTTGCCAGCTCGGAAGATATAAGAATTTTTAGAGAAATGGCCCTTCTAGTTAAACCAATTCCCCTAGGTAAAGATCTTTGCTCCAAGTGTTAGCAAATTTCCTTTTGTCTTTGCGACTATAACGAGATTCCCACACACAAGTTGTTATTATGTTCATCAAAGTTAATATTTAACTCGACCTCTATCCAACAGACACCTCTAATTAACGGACACTGGGAGTGTTCGCTGTTGGTGTCCGCTAAATAGAGGTTCGAATGTAGTAATAAAAAGAAAACTTATCACTGTTCTATACGAGCTTCTGATGTAAACAAATGTCAGTGCACATTCACAATTGTATGCTTATGATGGCTGCATTCAATGGTGTCCAACTATTTCATACAGTGCTACCAATGTTACCTAACCAGCAAAGTGACCTTAGTAAAACCTTCTTCAGCAATTTGTCGTTTGAGCGATGGAACGTAATTTCAGGTGAATTCAAAATCGCAAATCCAACGCTTCTTCATTACAAACGGTCTTACTCTAACAAAGTATTATTTCTATTCTACCGCTAAATCGTACATGATGATGCATACTATAAAGTCTTATCTTTTGTTGTGAATTTTGTAAAAACTGAGCCTAAACTCAGTACTTCTTTTGAATACACCAATGTCCAACATCTATAGCTTCAAATGATTGATCAAACAAAAACAGCAAAAACACTACATATTCCTTTCTAAGCAAGTAATTCAGACAATTGGTCCAACAATTCACTTACCCTACTGTGTTATCCAGCGTTATCCGCTTCCTGACATAAAATAAAAACGAAGTTTATCCATTACTTTTAAAGCTAGAGCTTTAAAACAGGGCAGCAACCCTTAGTAACCTGGCACAAAATACTCAGCTAACCATTCCATCTCATGGCAACCAATAATAATTATGGCCAGTTGGTATGCACCATGTAAGTGAGAAAATGCTGTGTAACCTGGTACCAAAAGTGAACCTGGCAACTAATAACAATTATGGTCCTGTAATATGCAACTCCGAATAAACAAACTATTGGAGTTGACACATGACCCAAGAATGCACAACTCAGCATTTCTTTGAAAGTATTTGTGCTCGAAAATCCTAAAAGGAAGTGTCATGTATACTAGTTTTCGTCATCGATGAAGCACAATTATAACTTAACCCTAGAATGAGTCTTCCGATTTCATGAACGAACTTTGAATAGAGACAAACATATCGTGCTCTATTTTCCTTTGAGTAGGTCATATGGAGAACTATCTCTATGGCAAATATACGATTAACAGTATAGAATGCATCTATTACTTCTGCTAAAGCAATCAATTGTTTGCCGGAGGAAGAAAATGTCTATAGTATAGCTTTCACTGACGGTATCCGATTTTCTTCCCAAGCAAAACTTAGCACTCCCAAGCTTATGAGGAGCAAAGTCAACTCTTACCCAGTGCTGTAACATTTCTCGCATTTCAATCTCACTTACATCAAACAATTTTACTGCTGAAAATGAAATAACTTTGTCAGATTGTCTGAGGCAACAAATTATTTCTCACTCTTTATGCTAAATCGCTCAATCTCCTATGGTTTAGAAGTAAAATTGAAAAACATACAGATGGAGTCCCGCCAATGTGTTCAGAATAACATAATGTTATCTGTAATGGAAGCACATTAGATATTTTCACTCAATAATCGAGTGGAACTAAATGAAATATCTCTCTTATAGTTTGGAATATTCCTCAAATTATTTCTATGATTTAGAAAAAATATTCAAAAAGTGTGACTTCAAGTCTGACTAATCTAATGAGAGGAACACTGCAACTCAATATTACATTTCCATGTCAAGTATTGCTCAACTTTATCCAGAAAATAACCATCAAGATATTACTTAGTGGTCTATTTCTGTGCCAAATATTTCAAAACATTCCTGCAATACTGAGAATGAATGGCTTTAACTATGTGTACATTTTGTCAATCCTTTGCATGGCTTAGCTTAAAAAATATCTTTGCAGTAAACCACATGACATAATTTTGTGAAGTTTAACAGTGCAAAGAAATAAAATACTTGTTATACTTTTTGTAAAATCACTTAATGTCCTTGTATTGTTTCCATACAACATTGAAAAAAATATAGACATGCTTTATATATATATGCTTTAGACATTACATTGAGAAAGATACGGCTTGTGAGCAGGTAATGTTTCCAGCATAACACTACAAGACAATGTTATGTTTCAGTGTCAATTATACATTAGAAATTATTCAGAAAATAATTATGAAAATATTACATGATAGGTTCCTAAATACCAAAATTGTTACACATGTAGTCTTAGCAATGAGAAAGCTTAAACTTAAGTATCTATACATTTTGTAAATTTTTTATGTGAGTTTCTTTGAAAAAAACATTGATAAATTATAGAGGAACCACATGAGATGATTTTGACAAGTTCTCCAATGGAATAAAATGAAATATTTGTGCCACTGTTTGGAAAGTTATTCAAAGTATTTGTATGCCTTAGAGAAAATATTGAGCACAATATAGTTTCAAACTGGATAATCTTGTGAGAGCAACACTGCAAGCAAATGTTATTTTCTGTTACAAGTATAGGTAAAAGTTTATTCGGAAATAATCATGAAAAATACTATATAGTGATCTGTTGCCTACCAAAATTTCTGAAAACATTCCTTTGAAAGTCAATAAATATACTTAAGCATGTATACCTTTTTTAATGTTTATTACTTGGTATAAAAAATGTTTCAAGGAGAAAACACACGAGATAATTTAGTCAAATTATCCAGTCCAAGAAAATGGACTATTATTCACAGGTTTTCCAAAATTCCTCACCAGCCCTCTATGGTATAGACAGAGCATTAAGCAAGATATTGCTGCTGTTTAGGTAATGTGTTAAGAATAACACTAGAAGATAATTATATTTCAGTGTCAATTACTCATTAAAGTTTATTCAGAAAATAATCATGAAAATATTAGAGGATGCTTTGTTAGATGTCAAAATTGTTATACTTGTAGCCTGGACAACGAGAAAGCTCAAATTGAAGTACCTGCAGGTTTTGTAGATTTTTTCTCAGTTTCCTCGAAATAAGCATTGATATATTATAAAGTAATTACATAAAATGGTTTTGCAAAGTTGTCTAGTGAAATAAAATGAAGTATTTCTATGGCTCTGGGAAACTACTGACCAAAATATGGCTTCAATCTGAGTGATCTTGTGAGAGTAACACTGGAGTCTGATGTTATATTTTAGTTATAAGTATGTAGCCAACATTCTCGGGCCACTTGTGCGATCTTGTTGATTTTTGGATTTTTCGTGCTTAAAGCTACTCACTGATATATCTAATGGTAAATAAAGTAACTGTCGCTTATGTTGAGTTGAATTCTAAGAATAAAGATTTGGTGTCAACTAAGTCCATTGTCTAGTTGTACATAGATCAAATTGGTGACCCCAATGAAATGGTAAGCAAACTTTCTTTAATGGTTTAATGCAAGATGTCCAACACTGAAGGTGAAAACTCTGGTACAACACAAACTGCACAGGCAAACGTTCCTACTCCTACATTCACAGAAATCACTACCATTGCTTTAAAACTTCCTACATTTTCGCCTGCTGACCCGCAAGTTTGGTTTCCTCAAGTAGAGTCGCAGTTTGTCACGGGAAAAGTCACAAATCAAGACACCAAGTTTCATCACATCTTTGCTTCTCTTCCCCTGGAGTTTGCTATTGATATCCGGGATCTCATTATTCACAAACTGGTACACAATGCTTATGATGAACTAAAAGATAAGCTCATAACCAGAATGCCTGCAAGCCGCACCAAGAGATTACAACAGTTGTTGTAATTACAACCCACCAGCATAACCCTGGAGGCTGCAAATCACAGCAAAATCAAAACCTACAGCAAACATCCAAAGAATTTGAGCCTTCGTTTAGGTCGTCAATTAGTGTGGAATTTCATTGTTGCTGATGTAAAATTTCCCATCCTCGGAGCAGATTTTTAAGCCATTATGGCCTGCTAGTTGACCTAGGACTTAAAAAATTACTGGACATCATTACGTTTTTGAGTGTCAATGGTAACCTTACACGAATCAAATCCATTAGCCCCATTGTCATTGAACATTCCAAGTCCAAATATTCAGACATACTCTCAGAATTCCCTGCCATTACAAAACCAATCACACAGGAAATGAGTGTCAAACACATCACCTACTTAATGTCACAAAAGGGCACCCGGTGCATTCACGGCCCTGACGACTCGCTCCTGACAAGCTAAAGATTGCAAAATCCGAATTCAACACCCTCTGGGAAGTTGGAATTATCCAGCTCTCCCTAAGCAGTTGGTCATCCCCTTTACACATGGTTCCTAAGAAGACTCCAGGAACTTGGAGACTGTGTGGGGATTATCGAATGTTGAACGACATCACTGTACCAGATCACTACCCGATACCCATATTCAAGACTTCACATCAAGCCTCCAGGGTGCAACAATCTTCTCAAAAATTGATTTAGTTCATGTGTACCCCCAGATCCCAGTTGACCCAAAAGATGTTCACAAAACTGTGATTATTACACCTTTTGGACTCTTCGATTTTAGAAGAATGCCATTTGGTCTCTGCAACACAGCACAAGCCTTCCAGAGATTCATGGATCAAGTCATTCATGGACTAGACTTTATTTATTGTTATATCGACAACTTAATGGTTGCTAGTTCATCATTAGAAGAGCATAAGCAGCATCTCCAATAGCTTTTCACTTGACTGAGCGATTATGGACTACTCATCAATCCAGATAAGTGTGAATTTGGCAAATTTGAGCTAGATTTCCTTGGCCATCACATAAGCAAAACTGGCATATGACCTTTAGAAGAGAAGGTACAAGTCATCCTCGATTTCCCACTAAGAAGTTTAGTGAGTTTTTGGACCTTGTAAACTTTTACCACAGGTTTATCAACAACTGTGCTACACTTCAAGAGCCACTTATTTCCGCCCTGACCCATACAACACAATAGAAATCAAGACCTCAATGGACAGAGCAGTTGGTCCAAGATTTCTACAAGCTGAAAAATCTCACTGATCATAAACCATTAATGTACGTCTTCAACCATAACTCTGACAAGTACACGCCCAGAGAAACCCACCAGATATCCGACACGTCCAAGGAAAAGCAAACATGGCAGCAGATGCTCTCTTTCCTGACAACAAGTTAACACCACCAGCATGCCAAACCTTGCCTTGGACTATGACAGACTGGCAGAGGCACAAGCAACAGATCCAGAAATTCAAGAAATAGCACATTCCAAGAATTCCATTCAATCAGATTTGGTCAACCTTCCAATGACAGCAATGCCATTATTGTGCGACGTTTCCACAGGCATTCCCAGACCTTAGTTACCTGAGGAATTTAGAAAAGCAGCCTTTCCCTCCCTGCATGGTTTATCTCACCCAGGAATCAATGGGACACAAAAGCTCATAGTGTCCCACTTCATTTGGCCAAATATAAACAGCAATGTTCGAAGAAGGGGAAAAGAATGTCTATTGTGCCAAAAAGCGAAGTTACACCGTCACACATCTACACCATTCAGGGCATTCGACCTCCCCCAAAGTCGATTCAGTCATGTACACATTGACCTTGTTGGACCACTACCGCTGTCCGATGGCTTTGACTACATACTCACTTGCATTGATCATTTCACACGTTGGCCTGGAGCAATTCCGATTAGCAATACCTCAACACCAACTATTGCTAAAACCTTCTTGTTGGGATGGATCGCTCATTTTGGTGTACCATCTACGATCACCACAGATAGAGGAGCTCCATTTCAGTCACAGCTGTGGTAGGAGTTTAGCAGATTGCTGGGAATGAAACACATCAGTACTACAGCATGTCACCCCATTGCAAATGGGATAATTGAACGATTTCATCGCCAATTGAAAGCATCTATCAAAGCCAAACCAGATCCCAACAGGTGGACTGACTCGTTACCTATGGTACTCCTCGGTTTGAGAAGCATGTACAAGGAAGATCTACAAGCTTGCACTGCAGAGCTGGACTATGGCACAACGTTATGCCTGTCCGGACAATTTTTCGATCCCCACTCTCATGAACCGACCAGGCTCACCTCAGATTTGGTGACCAAGCTCAAGCAAACCATGCGAAGACTCAAAGCCACCCCAACTAAGTTGCATTCACAACCAGTCTACATCAACAAGGTACTAGATTTGTGCATACATGTTTTTATTCGGCAAGACCAGGTGCAGAAGCCTTTAGATGTGCCATATAAAGATCCTTACCACATCCTGACCAGAGCAGACAAATATTTCGAACTTGACTTAGATGGATATTGTGATACAGTATCTTTAGATCGGTTGAAACCGGCCTTCATCGACACTGCATATGACGAGGAAGGTACTGGTACGCCAACTGAACATAACTCCACAGTGCTGGTGACCTCCATCAGGTCCCAAGGGTACCAGACAAAGTCCGGTAGAACAGTACATACACCGAACTGTTATGCAACGTGACCTTGCAATACACTAGGAGGGGGTATTGTAGCCAACATTCTCGGGCCATCTGTGCGATCTTGATTTTTGGCGGTTAAAGCTACTCACTGATATATCTAATGGTAAATAAATAATGTAACCTTCGCTTATGTTGAGTTGAATTCTAAGAATAAAGATTTAGTGTCAACTAAGTCCATTCTGTAGTTTTACATACATCAAAAGTATAGGAAAAACTTTATTCAGAAAATAATCATGAAAATATTACAGTGGTTTGTTGACTACCAAAATTGCTGAAAACATCCCTTTGATAATGAGAAAAAATATGCTTAAGCATTTATACCTTTTGTGAATGGTTTTTATTACTTGGTATAAAAAATGTTTTAAGGAGAAAACACCTGAGATCATTGTGTCAAATTATCCAGTGCAAGAAAATGAACTACCACTCACAGCTTTTCCAAAGTTGCTCACCAGCCTTCTATGGTATCGACAGAGCATCAAGCAAGACATTGCTGCTGTTCAGGTAATGTGATATTTCAGTGTCTGGTACTCGTTAAAGTTTATTCAGAAAATCGTGAAAATATCATATGGTGCTTTGTTTGATAGCAAAATTGTTGTACATGTAGCCTTAACAATGACAAATCTTAAGCATAAGTACCTGCACATTTAGTAAATGCATTTTATGAATTTCCTTGAAAGAACATTGATTTATTATAATAGAACCACATTAGATGGTTTTGTCACTTGTCCAGTAAAATGAAATGAAATATTTGCATAACTGTCTTGAAAATTTCTCAAAGTGTTTCTATGGCTTAGAGAAAATATTGAAGAGAATATGGTTTCAGTTTGAGTAATTATGTGAGAGCAACACTAGAATCCTATCTTATATTTCTTTTTCAAGTGTAGGGTGAGGTTTATTCAGAAAATAACCAGGAAAATATAACATGGTGGTCTGTTGGCTGCCAAAATGACTTAAAAGATTTGTTTCATAATGAGAAAGAATATATTGAAATATGTATACCTTTTCTCAATGGTTTTCATTTGTTGGTATGAAAAACATTTAAGGAGTAAACACATGACATAATTTTGTCAACTTATCCAGTACAAGAAAATGAACTATTTCTCATAGATTCTCAAAAATTCCTCACTGGCCCTCTATGGTTTAGGCAATAGACTGAGGATCATATGGCTGGTGAGCATGTAATGTTTTCAGAATAACACCATACAACAATGTTATATTTCAGTGTCAATTACACATAAAAGTGTGTGGATAAAATATCCATGAAAATATTACATGGTGGTTTCTTAGATAGCAAAATTGTTACACATGTAGTCCTAAAAATAAGAAAGCTAAAACTTAAGTATCTGCACATTTTTAAAGTTCTTTTTATGAGTTTTGTTAAAGAAACTTTGATATATTCTAAAGAAAAAACATCAGATGGCTTTGTGAAGTTGTCCAGTGAAACAAAATGAAAGATTTCCGTTATTGTGTTCAAAATTTGTCGAAGTATTTCTATCTGTCTATCTGGTATAGAGCATTAAGCAAGATATTGCCTCTGTTCAGGTAATCTGTTGAGTATAACAGTATAAGACAATGTTGTATTTGAGTGTCAATTACTCATTAAACTTTGTTCAGAAAATAATCATGAAAATAGTACATGGTGCTTTGTTAGACACCAAAATTGTTGTACATGTAGCCATAAGACTGAGAAATCTCTAACTGAAGTAGCTGCAGATTTTGTAAATGCATTTTATAAGTTTTCATGCAGAAACATTGATATATGATAAAGAAATCACATGAGACACTTTTTTCAAGTTATGCAGTGAAATAATATAAAATATTTGCATTAGTGCCTTGAACATTTGTCCAAGTGCTTTTATATGCCTTAGAGAAAATATTGAGCAAAACATAGTTTCAATCTGAGTAATCCTGTGTGAGGAACACCAGAAGCCAATGGTTCAAATAATCTGGTTACAAATATACATTAAAGTTTATTCAGAAAATAATCATGGAAATATCACATGATGGCCTGTTGGCTATAAGAATTAGTGAAAGTATTCCCTTTATATTGAGAATGAAGATACTGGAGGATGTATCCCTTTTCTCAATGGTTTCCATTAATTGCCACAAAAGATATTTTAAGGAGGAAACACATGAACTAACTTTGTCAGATTATCCAGTGCAAGAAAATGAACTGTTTGTCATTGACTTCCCAAAATTTCTCATTGGTGCTCTATGGCTGCATTGCAGTTAATGTGTTGAGAATAACACTATAAGACGATGTTATAATTTCATTGTCCATTAAGAAAATAGTCATGAAAATATTATTTCTTATATATTGAATTTTATTATACATGTTACGCTTAGCCCTGAGAAAACTTAAACTTAAATTATCTGCACATTTTAAAAATTCTTAATGACTGTTGATCCACTTTCCAGCCATTGTATTTACAAATAACACTAGAACACAAATGTTACATTCTGCTGTCAAATACAAATAAAACTTTATAAATAGAATAACTCTCAAAAAAATATTCACATCTTGCTTTCGTGGATACTGCACAATTGTTATGAATATTTCCTTATTCAATATGCAAATTAGTATTTTAATGAGAAAACAATATATTATTTGGTGAAATTATCCAGTTTAGGAAAATAAAGTGTTGCTTATTAGTTAATGCAAAATCAAGAAAAATGTAAAGAATGTATTACTAACAAATTCAGGTACAAAGATATGATGTTAAATTTTGCAAATAAAAGCTTGAAAATTTAACTAAAAATATGCATGTCAAAATAATATACATACTTTTTATTTGCATAAAAAAAACTGATTTAACAAACATAAATAGTTAATTAAAAAAACTCAAAAACCAAGAAGGATTATACTCAAGAGTACATTTTTGTTGAAATATTTTTTTAAAAATTGTTTAGAAAAACTATAATTTTTTATGATTTTTAACACCATATTCTTTCACTCCTGTTACACCTGCATAAAACATAGATAAAAAAATTAGGAGAATGTAGCCCTCCCTTCCGTTCCCTTGATTGAATTATTTGACTTTTACCTTTATATGAGATAAATCAAGTAAGAAAATAACTAAAAAATTATTCTGAAATAACAAACATCTTATCCCCAAAATTAACATGTTACTTCACATTAAATTCTTTATATTATAACTTTGGTTAGGGTGGGATGGACTAAAAATCTTTTTAAGTCGTCACTTGTCCCTGTAGTAACTTTTCTGATACCCCTAGCTTAAAACTCATAAAGACTAAGGAATCGATAGGCCATGCTTTCACAGTTTGTATTCATACTGAATATCAAAATCAAGTGAGCTTTTACACTTTTGTTCTACATGAGATTTCCATTCACACGGAGCTCATCTTAGGACACCTGCATTATCATTTTACAGTCTTGCTGCCCCAGCCAAACTCCCAACCAGACAGTGTCTGGCTTCGATTGACTGGCAAAAAAAGTGATCTTAACACTAAACTGTGGTTGTGATGTCCAGCTCTGCTTCACCGAATAAATAAAAACACAATAAGAGTAGTGGTATTTCACTAGCAAATTGCTCCTCCCACTTATTCTACACCTCATGGTTTTTCACAGAGTCAGACTAGAGTCCAGCTCAACAGGGTCTTCTTTCCCTGCTGTTGCTGCCAAAACCCTTCCCTTGGCTGTGGTTTTGCTAGCTAGTAGATAGGGACAGTGGGAATCTCATTAATCCATTCATGCACGTCACAAATTAGATGATGATGCATTTGGCTACCTTAAGAGAGTCATAGTTACTCTTGCCATTTACGAGTGCTTGGATAAATTACTCTACTTTGACATTCAGAGTCTGGGCAGAAATCGCATTGCATCAACACCAATCACCAGTCATTGCAATGCTTTGTTTTAATTCAACAGTCAGATTCCCCTTGTCTGTTCCAGTTCAAAGTTGGTTGTTAACTGTATAACAAATCGACCTGATGGTCAAAGCTGAGCCAATCCATGAGAAGTCCCTTCCCGGTCCGACCTCAACCCTGAGAGGTCTCAGCCACCCTAAGATGAGTCCTCTCACTTCAAGTCCTAGCCCGATGGACCTAACCCTTAGACCCAATCCTTTTGCCAAATTTACGGATCCGTTTTGCCGACTTCCCTTACCTACATTGTTCTATCAACTAGAGACCGCTCACCTTGGAGACCTGCTGCAGTTATGAGTATGACCAGACAAGAAAATGAATGACTCCCTCAGAATTTCAAGGGCCATTGAAAGTGCACTGGATCCCACAAGAAGTGTGGGGCTTTACCGAACATGAAACCCTATCCCCGGCTAAACTGATTTCAGGGTGACAGCCCGTTAAAAAGAAAAGAGAACTCTTCCTGGGGCTCTCAGTGACTTCTCCCAATTCACTTGAGTTACCCCTGGTGCCACTAGGTGGCACTATCAGTGTTCTGGTTTGGGAATATTAACCCAATTCCCTTTCGATAGGTGGCCCAAAATTTGGCCACTTTGTAATGGAATTTCCCTATCTCTTAGGATTGACTAACCTGTTCAACTGCTGTTCACATCGAACCTTTCTCCGCTTCAGTCTTCAAAGTTCTAATTTGAATATTTGCTACTACCACCAAGATTTGCAGCAGAGGCCATTTCTCCCTAGCTCATGCTAAAGGCTGCATCATGACCTCCACACCCTCCTACTCAGCAGAACTTTGCACTTGTTGCAACAGCCAAGTATAGGTGCAACACTTGAGCACCATCCATTTTCAGGGCTAGTTGATTCGGCAGGTGAGTTGTTACACACTCCTTAGCGGATTCCGACTTCCATGGCCACCTTTCATGGGTTCTGATGAACGTTGACTTGGGCACCTTAACTCAGCGTTCAGTTCATCCTGCATTGCCAGTTCTGCTTACCAAAAATGGCCCACTAAAAGCTTGCATTCGAATGTCTGGCTTCAGTTAAGGAAGTCAGACTTCTTACCAATCTAAAGTTTGAGAATAGGTTAAGGCCATTTCGACCGTGAGACCTCTAATCGTTTGCTTTATCTGATAAAACTGCATCCGAGCTCCAGCTATCCTAAGGGAAACTTCAGAGGGAACCAGCTACTAGGTGGTTTGATAAGTCTTTTGCCGCTATACCCAAATTTGATGATCAATTTGCACTTCAGAATCGCTATGAGCTTCCACCAGTGTTTCCGCTGGCTTCACCCTATTCAAGCATACTTCACCATCTTTCAGGTCCCAACAGGTATGCTCTTACTCAAACCTTTCTAAGAGTAGAATAGGTCAGTTGATGATGCAACCTCTCCAAGAAGGAAGGGCTTCTCACCTTAGCAGCCAAATCTGCCTTTACTTTCATTGTGTCCACGGGTTTCAATCACCCAGAGACTTGCCCACATGTTAGACTCCTTGGTCTGTGTTTCAAGATGGGTCGGATAGAGCCGTATGGATGCCAACGTCCTCAGCACATAGTGTATGATCACCACCCAGTTGACCGGCAGCAGTTTGAATGTACAGGCATGCTGTCCACCACAATCGACAAGCGGACCAACAAAACAGGACACCAGCCCACCTTAAGGGGAGGCACACGCTGCGACAGGCCACAGTTATCCACAAGGCATGCGATTGTGAAGCCTTCTGGATTGCAGGATAACCGATATTCACCCTCGCCTACCAGAAGTGCAGCCCCTATGTCCATATCTGTACTTGATTCATCTTTGAAGATAGAGTACACGCACGTCGCAGAGTGCAAAAGACTGAATCTGGTGAGGCAAATTGCTAACTCCATTTGCTTCTTTTTCAACAGTTTCACGTACTCTTTAACTCTGTTTTCAAAGTCCTTTTCATCTTTCCATCACGGTACTTGTTCGCTATCAGTCTTGTGCCTGTATTTAGCTTTAGATGGTGTTTACCACCCATTTTGGGCTGCAGTCCCAAACAACCCAACTCTTGGAAAGCACATTGCTGACAATCAAACCTTGCTGTGTACGGAGTTGCCACCCTCTATGACATGCTGTTCCAAGCAACTTAGGCAAGGTCAATTCACCATTGAAAACAAAGGAGATTTCAAATTTGAGCTGTTCCCTCTTCATTCGCCATTACTGGGGGGATTCCTTGTTAGTTTCTCTTCCTCTGCTTAGTAATATGCTTAAATTCAGCAGCTAATCTTGCCTGATTTGAGGTCAAGAAGTTGACAGAGAGAAACAGGGTGTGAAGTGGCGAGGTCGGCAGCGACCACAAAGTTGTAAAATATTTTGGCTTCGCAAATCACTTGTGACTCTCGATTCCTGCTGCATTTAGGGAAACACGGCTGCAAGGCTGTGAAGTCTTGAGGCCATGAAGTCTCAATGCTGTGCGAAACAAGCACGATTTTTTGATTTTGAAACCAACACTCAGACAGACATGGTCCTGGTATACCAAGAGCGCCATTTGCTTTCAAAGATTTGATGATTCACTGAATTCTGCAATTCACACTACTTATTGCAGCTAGCTGTGTTCTTCATTGATGCATGAGCCTGGAGATCCATGGTTAAAAGTTGTCTTTAGATTTTTGACATTCCAACAAAGTCAAAACAAAGACTATACGTGCAGGAGATAAGAAAACAAAAGCAAATGGGGGGCCAGACAATGCATGAAACATCCACCCATGTAATGAAGGCCAGGCTTCAACTTCCATGGTCTCATAGAGGTTCACAGAGTAAGCAGCAAGGTAATTCTTGTACTTCTTTTTGTATGAAGATCAATGATGATCCTTCTGCAGGTTCACCTACGGAAACCTTGTTACAACTTTTACTTCCTCTAAATGATCAAGTTTGACCAACTTCTTGGCCTCCGTCAGAGTCTCGCAAATCCGACAGTCCAAATCTGGAGGCCTCACTAAACCATTCGATGAGTAGTAGCAATGGGTAGGGACGTAATCAACACGAGCTGATGACTCGTGCTTACTAGGAATTCCTCGTTCAAGATCAAAAAATTGCAATGACCTATTCTAAGCAATACGATGATTCACAAGATTACTCACACTTTTTGGTGGAGGGACCCACTGCCATTGTCAGTGTAGTGCACGTGTGGCCCGGGACATCTAAGGGCATCACAGACCTGTTATTGCCTTCCTGACTTTGGTTGAACACCAACAGTCCCTCTACGAAGTTGAGGACAATTCGCGAATTGCCTGACTATTTAGCAGGACAAGGTCTCGTTCATTAATGGAATTAACCAGACAAATCACTCCACCAACTAAGAATGGCCATGCTCCACCACCCACAGAATCAAGAAAGAGCTCTCAATCTGTCAATCCTTACTATGTCTGGACCTGGTGAGTTTTCCTGTGTTGAGTCAAATTAAGCTGCAGGCTCCACTCCTGGTGGCGCCCTTCCATCAATTAATTTAAGTTTCAGTTTTGCAACCATACTTCACCCGGAACCCAAAAGCTTTGGTTTCCCATAAAGTGCCAATGGGGCCATACAATAACACCCGCTGGTCCCTAGTCAGCGTTGTTTATGGTTAGAACTAGGATGGTATCCGATCGTCTTTGATCCTCTAACTTTTGTTCTTGATTAATGAAAACGTTCTTGGCAAATGCTTTTGCATTAGTTCGTCTTTCATAAATCCAAGAATTTTACCTCTGACAACGAAATACGAATGCCCCCAACTGTCCCTATTAATCATTACTTTGGTTCTAGAAACCAACAAAATAGAACCAAATTCCTACTCCATTATTCCATGCTTATGTGGTAGCCATTTCTCAGGCTCCCTCTCCGTAATCTAACCCTAATTCTCCTTCACCCATTGCAACCATAGTAAGCCACTACCTTACCATGGACAATTGATATGGCAGAAATTTGAATGAAACATCGCCTGCATGTAAGGCCATGCGATTTGAAAAGTTATTATGAATCACCAAAAATCCAGGCATTAACTCCCATTGATTTTTAATCTAATAAATACATCCCTTCCAGAAGTTGGGACTTTTTGCATGTATTAGCTCTAGAATTACTATGGTTATCCAAGTAGTAAGGGTACAATCAAATAAACAATAACTGATTTAATGAGCCATTCGCAGTCTCACAGTACAAGTGCTTATACTTAGACATGCATGGCTTAATCATTGAGACAAGCATATGTTACTGGCAGGATCAACCAGTTAACTGTTGAACAAACGAGCAAAAAAGGTGCTAAGAGCCTTTCATACTTTTGGATGACCAGCTGAGCTTTTTTTATAGGAAAAAATGCAGTCAAGCAGCAACTGCCTGAAAGGCATGTCTCTGTTTTCCACGTATTTAGACATTCCTCTTGGCAAGACCTAGGTGACCAAGGAAAGCCACTGTACAGCAAATAACCTGGTCACCTACCTCTGCCTGAACAGCAAGCACATAGCTTCAAAACGCTTGCAATTTGACATTGTTCAACGAACAGTCACGCAACATTCACAGCACTTTCAGATGCAAAACAGCAACTGACACTTTGTGCATACCTGCCAAAAATCAACCAAATGGCAAGGAAAAGGGCTGGGGAACAAATAAAAAGCAAACCGCCCTTCTCCTAACACAGTGGAGCAGGCCACATGCCATCAAAACCGAGGAGAGACCTTTGTGGGCAAAGCATCATGGCCTTGTAACTGCACCCATCGGGACAGGCTCGGACTTGATCAAGCTGCATTTCGAAGCTAACATGATTGCTTAGCACATCATAGTACTAGCAAACATACTCCTTCAACAGTGCAACTTCACCAACCAAGAAGCCATCAGCTGCTCACTCAGCACTCAGCAACACAGTCTCCTACAATTACTAGCCTAAATTTTTCCTTTGTAATATATGACAAGGAGATGGTTAATTTTTAACAGGTCCAAAACATCCTCCAAAAATTTGTGCCACACTAACACTACCCCAACACCACTTGTTGCTGCCATGGATATCTTGGGCAACTTGAGAAATTGCAAACACAATATGATCAACGCTAGCTTTCTCAAATGCACTGGATAAACCTTGCCTCCAGATCCTGAACAATTTTTCCATTGTAATAATTGACAAGAAGATGGTTAATTTTTAACAAGTCCAAAACATCCTCCAGCAATTTGTGGCACCCTAACCCTATCCCAACACCACTTGCTGCTGCCACGGATATCTTGGGCAGCTTGAGAAATTGCAAACACAATATCATCAATGCTAGCTTTCTCGAATGCACTGGATAAACCTTGCCTCAAATTCCTGTGGACTCTATAGCTCAACAGGTACAGCGGAGGACTGGTATCCCAAAGGTGCAAGTTCAAATCTGACTCAAGTCTACAACATTTTCCAGTTGATTTCCACAGTGTCAGAATATCATCAACATATATACAGTGACCATGATCCCAACCTTCAGGTGCCTCACCCATTACAGGAGAGAAATTCCAAGAGGGGGCAACTTGTTAATTCAAGACCAAAAAGCCTGCTTTTTGCTATCAAGTCAAAATATCACCATCATGTTTTATCATCTTGCTTTTTTCCCCGACCCTTGCAGTTTGTTTCCTGCACACCTTTTTCTAACAGTCAGCTGGCGATGGCTTCAGGTGCATGTCCTTTTGGAAGCAAAGTCTCTCCCCAACCATTACAGAGGATGTGATTATGCTTTAAAAAAAAACACCAAAAAAAAAAGAGGAACAAGGACTTAATCTCAGCAGATTGTGGCAACAAGGCTACTCTGCTGCTTACAATACCCCGTTCTTTATTTAAGTTGTCTGCAAACGATTTAGCTCTGGAAAATTTAGATTTTGATCAAGGTAGTGCTTTAGAGCACAGTCTGCTCCTTAGCACATTGTGACAAAGGAAGCTGAAGCTTCTATTCTTGTTCACCTAAGATTGTTTAGAGGGATGAATGGTTGCTTTCTAGGACGGATTCTGACTTAGAGGTGTTCAGTCATAATCCAACGGATGGTAGCTCTGCACCATTGGCTTTTCAGCCAAGTGCAAATGCCAATTGTCTGAATCTGCAGTTCCTCTCATACTGAGTAGAATTACTATTGCAACAACACTTCAACAGTAGGGTAAAACTAACCTGTCTCCTGATGGTCTAAACCCAGCTCACATTCCCTATTGGCGGGTCAACAATCTGACACTCGGCAAATTCTGCTTCGCAATGATAGGAAGAGCCGATATGGAAGGATCAAAAAGCAATGTCACTATGAGCACTTGGCTACCTAAAGTCAGTTATTATGCCATCACCATTAGGGTTTATCATTCATTTTGATTGGAAGTTTTAAAATCATTGCTAAATATCTCCTTTCTAGAAGAGAGACTATGACATATTATATCATATAGTTAATGTAACTTTTCTCAATTTTTCTTATCCCTATTTTGATTCCTGTTTTTCATAGAACAGTTTTTGGAGAATATCGTGTATGAATATTAAAAAATTGTAACAAGCAGGTTTCGAGATATTTCTAGTTGAAGATCCAAATTTACTAGTAACTACACTATGGCTGACATCTTTAAATATCTTGTTCCTATTCACAACATTTTATTCAAACTATATGCCCTACAGAAGCATGCTTTGTACCAAACGATTGGTCAGACAAGTCTTTTTGTACAAATCATGTCTCCATACAAAGTATATTTCGCTTAAAATTTTGTGAAAAGTGTTGGGTTTTTGTCGATGACATGAAGGCCATGATGGGAAAGGCAACATTATCATACATCAATCCCAATTTGTAAGCAAAATATACCTTGTACAGAGAAATCCTTTGTACCAAAAGTTTGTCAAAGTAAGACCAATCGTTTGGTACATGGCATGTTTCTGTAGGACATATCCTTCTCTTAAAATTTTGTGAAAAGCTATGTGTTTTGATCTATAATAGAAAGGCAATACTTACATACATGTTTCGCACTTCCCAAGCGAAAGATACATTGTATAGAGACATGGTTTGTACCAAAAGATTCCTCTACGTGAGACAAATCATTTGGTGCAAAGAATGTTTCTGTAGGACGTATAGTTTGCTTAAATTTTTTTTGAAAAGTATTGTGTTTTGATCCATGACAAAATGGCAATTATGGGAAAGGCAACATTATCATACATTTTCCCAATTTGTAAGCGAAATATACTTTGTACAGAGACATACTATATATCATTAGACTCATCTCCCTAAGACGAATGTTTTGGTATATAGCATGTCTCTGTACAATGTACATTTCTCTTAAAATATTTTGAAAACTGTTGTACATTGACCCATAACAGAAAGGCAAAATTTTCATACGTTTTCACAATTTGTAAGAGAATTATACATCCTACAGACACATACTTTATGCCATTTGACTCCTCTTCCTGGGAGGAATGTGTTGGTATATAGTATGTCTCTGTACAATGTATATTCCTCTAAAACTATTGTGAAAACTGTTGTGTTTTGACCCATAACAGAATGGGAATATTATGATACATTTTCCCAATTTCTAAGGGAAATAGACATGGTACAGAGACATGCTATGTACCAAAAGATTCGCCTTAGTGAGGCGACTGTAGTGATATAGTATGTCCCTCTAGTTGGACAGGTATCACTTTGCCACCATACAATTTAAATCCTATACTGGCTTTCTGTTGTGACACTGACACAGAGACACATGGAGACAGACACTAGAACATGCAGTTGAAAGAACTTGAAGATGAACAATATTTACAGAGATAGATAACAGATAACCAATTAAGCATAAGTCTTAGTAAGATAACATAAGATAACCAATTAAGCAATGTTATTATGTATGGGCTTCATTGTCTTTGAAACCTTTTTTTTCGCGATTAAAGGTTGTTCAACGAACAGTCGTGCAACATTCACAGCACTTTCAGATGCAAAACTGCTACTGACACTTTGTGCACACCTGCCAAAAATCGACTAAATGGCAAGGGAAAGGACTGGGGAACAAATAAAAAGCAAACCACCCTTCTCCCGACACATTCGAGCAGGCCACATACCATCAAAACCGAGGAGAGACCTTTGTGGGCAATATATTATGGCCTTGCAACTACACCCATCGGGACAGCCTCGGACTTGATCAAGCTGCATTTTGAAGCTAACATTTCTCTAAAACTATTGTGAAAACTGTTGTGTTTTGACTCATAACAGAAAGGGAATATTATCATACATTTTCCCAATTTCTAAGAGAAATAGACATTGTAGAGAGACATGCTATGTACTGAAAGATTCGTTTCAGTGACACGGCTGTAGTGATATATATAGTATACCCCTCTAGCTGCATAGGTATCACTTTCCCACTATAGAATTCAAATCCTATTTGAGAGTTTAGTTTCGACTGTTAATAAGCCACAATATCTTTGTGAGGAACCCGAGATTTCTCAGCAAACAAGGACTGAAATAACTGAAGCAAAAATATATTACTCATCATGGGTCAATGTAATATCTCACAAGAACAAGTTGTATCAAATCCCTGCAAGCACCATTTTCTTCTTTCGGCACCTGCGGTTTCTTCTTTGGTCTTTCCGATTTTGCTATCTTACTGATTGCATGTGTTATTGGACTCACGACTTTGCTCACTATTTCTTCATTTACTTGGAAGCTTATTCACCTCATAGTAAGTAATTTGAACACTATACTATTAATTTTCCTACTGTGGTAATCTTTGGAATTGTAGGAATTAGGTATATGTCAATATTTATTCAAAACAAGCACTTGCATTTACGTTGATTTGCTCCCGGAGGAGTTGGTCATTGTTTGTCAGTGGTTGTTCTTCAGCTAAGAACAAAATAAAAGGTAGTTCAATCAAACCCTATTATTTTAGATATTTCAACTTCTATTGTAGTAATGTTCAATGCGTATCACGCTTTTTATTTTGTTGAATAATTATTCATCAAATAGTCCATAAATACTTACAAGTATCGGTGTCAAAACTTTCAACTACAGCCAATTGAACGATTGCATGTTAGATTATTGTACTATTTTTCTGGCGTTAGCACTGCTTGATAAACTCTTCGTTACTTCTGCAGTGTTTTTGGTTGATCTTGTGATTTATCTAAGTATAAATTTCATTCGGTTTACCACAGTATTTGCATGACCTTTGAAATTCTCAGTTTTCTTTCTGAAATTAAGCCTCTTCCCCTCGTTCTATTTCCTATATATGAGCTACATTTCTGCCATAACTTGAACTCTTATCACAGCTTACTCAATTCATTCCTTTACACTGGTTTGGTTTGACTCCTATTAGGGTACTTTTATTATTTCTTGAAAAATTATTATCTATCGGGTGTATCTGCATTGAAGGGTCGCTTGCGACGTCTCCATTCTTTCTCAACTCAGTCAACTATTCAAATGGTGATTGTCTATGACGGCAGACTTTTCTTTCTAGGCGTAGTTTTTAACAGAAAAAACCCACTTTATTGGCTTACAAATTCCTTTCTTTACACGATTACAAACGTCTGATCACCGACCCAACATGTCCTCCCCTTGTTTCCATAACAACGCTAATTTTATGCGGCCTAGCGCCAAGTCCCGCACAGCCAACAAAACAGAATAATTTAAACATACTAGTTAATAACTCAGCATTCAAAACACCCCCGCCCGTGGCGTGAACCAGGGGGGAACGTCACTCCTCTTGGTGTGCTTCAAGCAACGCCAACCCTCCGACTGGACGGATATAAGTCCCAGTTTTTGTCATAACTTCAGCTGATCTGACAAGTCCATCTGCACTTGCAATCGGTGCCACAACTCGACCAAGTCGCCATTGACCCCGTGGAACGTTATTCTCCACCATAAGCACGAGATCCCCACGTCGAAGATTTCTCTGTATAGTACGCCACTTACTGCATTCAATCAAATTTGGGACATACTCCTTTCGCCATCTCTGCCAAAACTGATTTGCTAAAAACTGGCTATGACGCCATCGACGACGCAGTGACATATCTCGTTGGACGAACTTCCCAGGTGTCAGATTTGCGCTTGCGCGCCCATGCAAGAAGTGGTTGGGCGTCAACTAGTGTCTGTGGGCGATGTACTGCTACCACCGTACACCAGAGGGCGGGAATTCAACAAGAACTCGACTTCCGCAATCACTGTGAGGAAAACTTCATCGACAGTTAAAACATTACCCATGATCACCTTCATTGCTCATTTTGTGGACTTTACCAATGATTCCCACGCTCCACCAAACCAAGGCGCAGCCGGTGGGTTGAACTTCCATTCAACTCCTCGAGCACTGAGTTCGTCAGCAACACGTTTCTGATCAAGCTCACCTAACGCTTCACGCAATTCACGTTCTGCGCCAATAAAATTCGTCCCATTATCACTCAGAATACGCACTGGGTTTCCTTGGCGGGCTTGAAAGCGTCGAAGTGCCACGATGAATGAATCTGCCTCCAAACTGTGGGCCACTTCCAGATGTACAGCACGCATATGAAGGCATGTAAACAGGCAGATGTAACGCTTCTCAACTCGGTTGCGACCAACTCGGACGGAGAATGGTCCAGCGTAATCCAAACCCACGTGTTGAAATGGCACACCAACACCAGAAAGACGTATGTCTGGCAGATCATTCATTTTCTGTCATTGGACGAACATGACGTCGGTGACACAACGGACATTTGACAGTGCAATTCTTGACCTCCGAACGGCTGCGTAGAATCCAATATTCTTCTCGGATGTGGTTGAACACGTGTTCGACTCCGGCGTGGATCAACTTACGATGGTAGTCAATGACGATCAGGCAGGTAATATCATGGGTATGGTCCAATATTATCGGATGCTTCGCGTCCCATGGTAATTCCACTTTGTCAAGGCGTCCTCCTACGCGTAGAACTCCACTTACTAACAGTGGATCAAGGCTGGCAATTCGGCTGTCACATGAGACAGGAACACCTTTTGACAACAATTTGATTTCAGCTGAGAAACGATCTTGTTGTGCCCACTTGATCCAGTACAATTTCGCTTCGTCCAATTCTTTGACTTCTAGAGCGTCAGTTTTTCGTTGATCTCTGTTACGTAGGTTGTGGCAAAACCGTAAAATCCAGGCTGTGACACGAATGAGCTTGAGCAAACTCGAGTAGCTTGCCGGATCAAATAGCTGGCTTACTTGAACTTGAGTTTTTAAGACCCTTTTCTTTAACTCAGCTTCGGCTGTTGACGGAGCAGAGCAGGACACATCATCGATTGGCCATTCTGACTTGTCACACCTTAAGAAGTCCGGTCCCGTCATCCACCATGACGCCCCTTGAATGTCTACCGCACTTGCTCCTCTGGTCGCGATGTCTGCTACATTTATGTTCGTACTGACATGATGCCATTGTTCTGGATCACTTTCGGATATCACTTCTGCAACACGGTTGGCCACGAATGGTCGGAAGTTGCGTGGTTCACCATGGATCCACCAAATAACTGTGGTGGAATCTGTCAAATACGTTACATCGCGTATGCTAAGATCTAAATGTTCACAGATAGTCTTGGCCACACATACAGCTAACTGACAGCCCATCAACTCTCCTCGTGGTATTGAGATAGTCTTCAATAGCATAAGGCGTGTCTTTGCCATTACCAGATGGCACACAATCTCCCCATCTGACAGTAAGGCACGTATGTAAGCGACAGCGGCACATGCTTCTTCGGACGCATCACAAAACACTATAAGTTCTTTCATTACTGTTTCAGAAGAGAGGCTGTAAATGTAACGTGGAACAGTAAAATATCTTAGGGCAATCATCTCGGATTCCCATTTTGCCCACTCACTTGCAAGGTCAGCTGGTAAGGGCGTGTCCCAATCTAGGCCTCGTGACCATGCACGTTGCAGGATAACCTTTGCACGAACTGTAAATGGACTGGACCATCCAAGTGGATCATACAATCCAGCCAACTTTGCAAGGACGCCCCTTTTTGTGGACTGTGCGGGTGGACGGTCAAGGTGTGCGTAGGCGAGACCTAATGTGTCTGACTGTGGATCCCATCTTATTCCCAGTGCTCGTCCTGATGGCAGTTCGCCTTGCTCTAGGACCTCATTTGAAATGGCTCGATTGGCTTCAGGGATTGTTGACAACACATCAGGTGATGATGAAAGCCATTTACACATGGGGAACCCACCCTTTGACATAAGGGCGGTGACATCAACTCGCATAGTCACTGCTTGTGGCATGCTGACACAGGAGGCGTAGAAGTCATCCACAAAGATGTTGCGTCGGACTGCAGCAGCCGCTTCTGGCCATCGTTGTTTGTTGTCTTCAGTTGTACGAATGACTGCAAAATTTGCCTCGCATTTGTCACCGAAAACTAAGCAGTTCATTTCATAAACATCAGGCGGTCTTGTCAAATCCATGTCTCGCCATAAATATTGGTGATATTTACGATCTTCTTTCAGACGAACATGGCAGAACATATCTGAGACATCCCCCGCAAGTGCAATTGGTTGTTCACGAAACCGCAACAAGATACCAGGAAGATCATTATGGAGGCTTGGCCCTGCCTCAAGGCAATCGTTGAGGCAGATACCCTCATGCTGTGCAGCAGAGTCAAAGACAACTCGTGGCAGTGGTTTGTGAGGGCTTATTACAGGGTGATGTGGCAGCAGCCATCGTTCTCCATTCACAACATGCTCTTCAGGAGCTAACTTGCGGGCAAACCCTTTCTCTACATATGCATTAATAGCCTGGCAATATCCTTTGGCTAGTTTGGGATCTTTCTGTAGACGTCGTTCTACAGACTTTAAACGGCACAGAGCTGTCTGAAAATTTTCAGGTAATAATGGTCTCTCAGTCTTCCAAAGCAACCCCAGTTCGTACCCTGACTCAACTTTACGACATGTTTTGTTCATAGTTTCAATAGCATGCTGTTCACTTCGTGTATACTGTGTAGTAGCTTCGTTTTGAACTCCAAAAGCATCAATCTCCCAGAATTTTCGCAACTGATGGTTAGCATCCTTCTCTTCTTCCACAACTTGCACACGTAAGACACGCTTTCTAGAACTCTCCATGGTTGGTACAGGACCAGCAACAACCCAACCAAGTAGCGTCTGCTCAGCATACGGTTCACCACACTTGCCATGCCTAACATCCAATGGTGCCATCAAGAATGCAGCATCAAGGCCAAGTAACACATCAACTTTCATTTCACCCATCGACTCAATGGGAACATCACGCAAGTGTTCATATCGCTTCTTTATTTCTGTCCAGTGAACAGCTTGCACTGGCTCACAAATGTTTTTCATAGTCCATGCATGCACAACATCCTTTGTAATTGATGTTGCAAATGGAAGACGAACACATTGTGACTTGAGAGTGGTACGGATTCCACCGACGGCATCAACAGTGAGATTCTGCTTTTGATCTTGGACCCCTAACTGTTTGGCAAACCCAGTCCTAATCAAGCTTGTTTCACTACCAGAATCTAAGAGTACAGTCCCCCTAACTATTTCTCCAGAGTTGCTAATAAATGGGACAACTACAGTTTTGAGTGCAACCTTAGTATGGCCTGCAGCATTCGTTTGTGCTTTGCCACAGTGAACGCCCTTCTGCTCAGGTGGTGCAGGTGGCTTAGATGTACTATGAAGCAGTTTGTTGTGACCTTTCACACAGGAATTAACCCCACACTTAGGCGCAGTGCACTGGCGACGCTGATGCCCTAGTCCCAAGCACCCGAAACACACTCCTTTTGCTTTGACAATTTCCCATCGCTTATTGATGTCAGCAGCTAAGAAAACTGGGCATTCACTTTCCTTATGCTTACCAATGCTATCACACAAAGCGCATTTCCCTCCTCTCACAGTCAGTAGTCTCCTAGATGGAAACTTAGGATCGCGCTTAGGGTCCTGTTTTGCTGGGTGAGTTAGGTCATTATAGTGGTCACGCTTGCGCATTGCCTTAGCTCGCAGTTGGGCCCATTTTGCTAATCCCTCAACCGACTCTACTACTTGCTTGCGTTCTATCTGTCTTACCCACTCATCTCTTTCACTAGGTGGTAACTTGCGAACTAATTGTGTACATAAAGGCATGCTACTCAACTCATGCTTGTAATCTGGCTTATCTAAGGCAAATACTGCTGCTTGTAAGGCATCAGCATATCGCTCAAATCCCTCACGATCCTTTTCCTTAATGCAACCCCAACTTGTAATGCGGTGTAAATGGGCATCCACAACTTCATGGGGGTCCCCATACCTATCACTAAGTAATTTGACTGCCTTTGGGTAGTCCCCAGGCCCCCCGGTCAAGCAAGAAATAACTTCTCTCACTTTATTGTTGATACAGTTATTCAAATGTGCAAGTTTAACTGCCTCAGAAAGAGACTTGTTTTTGTCCACAAGTGCACTGAATATTCCCCAGAAATATGGCCATTTGTCAGGACTTCCATCAAACATTGGCACAGTTACTCCCTTTAAACCGCCAATATGGGCATGTTGTGTTCCCCCCGACACAACTGTGGGAACTTCACTGGATGGTTGATTTGACTGTTCGCTAGGCTGTTCATCCGACTGTTTATTCGAATGTTGGCTGTTGTTCACGGAGGGACTTGTAGTCTTCGGTTGGTCTGATTCCGCAAGATAATCTGCAACTTCCACTATGATTTCTGTCACATCCATTTCAACTTGCAATAACCATTCCCCATCAATTTCAATAGATGTTGGATCTGCTTGTTCTAGTTCCCTCACAACATCCCGTGCTTTCTCCCTGGCATCCTCAATATTTTTTGAATACTGACGTACCTTTGAAGCGCTTTCTTTATTGCTTATAAGCTCCTTAACTCTGTTTATATTTTGCGTAATGCTCGACTTTGCAACCTTCTTTTTCGATCTTAATTTATCAATTTCATTTACCTCAGGCATAATTTTAATCCGGCTCGAAGGACCAACTGTCTATGACGGCAGACTTTTCTTTCTAGGCGTAGTTTTTAACAGAAAAAACCCACTTTATTGGCTTACAAATTCCTTTCTTTACACGATTACAAACGTCTGATCACCGACCCAACATGTCCTCCCCTTGTTTCCATAACAATGCTAATTTTATGCGGCCTAGCGCCAAGTCCCGCGCAGCCAACAAAACAGAATAATTTAAACATACTAGTTAATAACTCAGCATTCAAAACAGTGATTGTAGAATGAAAGCTCCTTAATACAAAGCTAATTATTACAGTTTGTTCAAGATATATTTTTCACTCTTTTAATATACAAGTTCACCTATTATCTTCAATAATTACTTGAGGAACTTGTGTCCTTTAATTTCCAATTCATGAAGTTATCATTATAAGTAGATATCACAGAAGTAATTGTGTAACCAAGTTTGTCTTCTTGCACAGCAATCGAATATATTGTATTCCTTTCATACCTTTACAGAAGGTTATTGCCAGTAATAATCCCACTGTTACCAGTGTTTAATTACTTCACTATTTCCTAGCTAGCTATTTTGCTGTCATTCCTTATACCTTATTGTTACTATAATAATTGCATTACCATTTAACAGTGTTGCCATTGCCATTAAATAAATCGTATTGCAGTTAGAAAAGTTGTGATCAATTGAACAGTTTTCATAAAAAAAAACTTATCCTATAACTCTTCATAGAACTGTTTTGTAATGTTCTTACTACTCTACAGATACAATAATTTATAGCAATATCCTGTGGGCATTATTTGCCCTAATACCAAATCAATTATCTTCTTTTATACATCCTATTCCGGTAACTTCCATTGCTCATTATCGTTGGTTATACCTTGTGCAATCAGAAAGTCACTTTTATTTTACACTAAATTTCTCATACTTTTCAGAAAATCACATGACTTATAGTATTTCCATTGTCTCTGTAAGAACAAGTCCCCTTACACGCTTCAGTAAACACTGTTATTTCCATACATTTTGATTTCATTATGTTATTGCAGTACATCCTTTAGTACTCACATTTGTCACATGTCGGCAAGTACTTCTTTACAACGCCGTCATAACAACAGACTTCAATTTATGCATTTAGTTTTCCACTATCGAGATTCTCCTGGGAAAATTTTACAATATCAAAATAAACAAACACTAAGATCTGACAGAGAAGAAAACGTCTACAAACTTTTACTTGCGAGTGGAACATTGAACCTTCTGTGGCAACTGGAGCAGGATATAATGCTGTAAATGATATATGTGAGGCTTTGAACTTCTGGTGCAAGAATTCCTCAATAAATTGTGCCAAATGTAATTCGATAGTTTATCAGAAATTACCACCTAATTTTATAAAAAAATACCTGTCAAATCTACACAAGATTGTGTGTGCTGCAGTAGTCGTTATGTTGTGCCTCATTTTAATTCAATACCTGAACCACTAAGAGAGTTAACGAAGGAAAATGTACAAACGCTACATCATTTTGACTTGGATTGTGGTCTTTATGGATGTGAGTCGCATGGTTACTGGGCCAAAACTGGAATGATCCCTTTAAGAGCTTGCAATATATCTATTGAACAAGAAATTGAATCAATAGTGAATGCTTCTGATTGCCAAAAATGTTTACATGTGTATCAGTACCTCATGAATTGAGAAATTTTCAGTTATTCTCTTTTTGTATTATTACATGAACAACAACTTCATAATTCCACTCTGTTAATCCGTTTGATTTGGATAAAACGAAAGGTATTGAACGTGCCCTGTGGACAAATCTTTACCCATACACAGACTGGTGCAAGTGTATGATCTCTGGTGCAACAATGAGGCAAAGTGCCAAAATCTCTTTCTATGCAAAAGTTTACAGTGAAATTCCGGACTATGTGCTTCACTTTGACCTTTTGCAATTTCATTTTGACCATTGTATGTACCAAGTCATCAGTGGTGCAATCAACACCAGTTGACTTTTGAATTCCTCACCTGCACGAGCTTTGGACACTAAACCTTTCTCTTCAATTTATTGACAATGGCAATGCTGTAGCACAATTCGGCTTACCTGACGTTTTCATTACTTCTAGTCCATTTGAATGGAGCTTTCCATTCCCTAAATGGTTGGATGACATTAGGAATAAAACAGGACGTGGACCAATGGAACTTGCAGTCTTTGAAACACAACACATCCCAGATACTTTGAAAGAAATAGTACAAGGTTATCTCTGCAGTAGCAATAACAACAGATGGACCAACCATATATTTTCATACAACAGAATTGCAGCACATAAAAACGTTTAGACATACTTCTATCGTGTCGAATTTCAGCAAAGGGGAACTGTCCACCCTCATTTATTAATTTGGCTCTATGACCTGACTAAGGCACTACACCAATTTATTTGAGCAAATATACCCAGATTGAACCCCCAACTTGCTTACCAAGTTCACAAACTACAGAGTTCAGATAGACGTTCTCATTGTTTAAACCTCCAAGCTGAAGACTCCTTATTTGAAATAAAGAACGGATGCCACATCTATCCCCTAAAACATTCTGCTGCCGAGTTTGCATTAAATTTACGAGCATACGTCACTATGCTAATACCCACCTTAAAATGTTCTGTAGACTACAGTACTGAGGGAAAAGGCCTCTATGCAAAAAACCTACCAATCAGAAGGCCGGATTTTTTGAATGGACCAATGGGAAGGGCGGATTAGGGATTAACATTGGGGCAGGTGACCTCTAATTTTTCTATTGTGAAGTCTAATGAGTGGGTGACCTCTCCATGCAATGGCAGGCTCACTTGGGAAGCAAAGTAATGGCAAAAGTTCGGCAAAATGAAAAGTGACTGTTGGTGAATTTCTCGAAGCTTCCCAACTAGTTTTTTTGGATTTTGTGGTCAATAGCAAAGTCCGTTTGGGCTGATTTTTCACACACTTGATCTTTTCATTGCTAGGAAGACTTCTGTGGAGTTAGTTTTGCAGTTTGGAAGTTCTTGATAGCGAGCAAGGTGAGTTCTCATAAGCAAAGTTTGCTGTTGTATGCAAATCGAGCATTAAGTAGGGATGTGTAACCAGTCATGCTTGTAAGCATTTGACGGTTGGTGGTCTCTTGAAAAATTTGAATTTGAAATGAAACACTTAGAAAACCATGATTTTAAGTGGATAATATCATTTACAAAGACTCTCGAAGGTATAACAAAGATCAGCATGAGTGAAGATTGACCGTTTAGGAGTTCATTGAACATTCTTAACTGATTTTTTGTATTTTGTGTGTGATAGTAAAGTCGGATTGGGATGATTTTTCACACACTTGTTCTTTTCATTGGTAGAAAGACTTCTGTGGAGTTTGTTTTGCATTTAGAATGTTTTTGGGATGATGCGATATGAGTTCTTGTAGTTCATGTTAATGTGAAGTGTGGTATCTGTGATATGTTAAGTTTTTGTGACAGAATAAGTGAACGCATAGATGATAAGTATGAAATAATCACACATTTATACATCAGTGAAGCTTTTATTGTTATTAGGTAAGTTTAATAGAATTGTGACATGTTTGAGGAAGTTGATCGTCCAGGTTAGTGTAGTCTTGAGAAAGACTGTTGGTTGAAGTGACTGACGTTTCGACAGCCTTAGCGGCGGTTATCTTCAGAGTCAAAAGGAGAGTAAAGGTCAGGTTCGCCTGTATTTGTATCTGGCTTGTCCGTGATAAGTGGGCGGTCATATTAGTCATGGAGGTGTGATATTTGGCGAGAAGCAATGGGTGTGGTTGTGTAGGCGTTAATTATCAGTTAGTCGAAGGGTAAGTCTATTGGCTGCTCGCACGTTTGACTTTGTGAATTAGTCGTTTGTAAGGTCCCGGTAATTGTTGTGATCGGTTTAATGGATTTTGTTCTAAGTTCGTATACCAGCTTTCTAGTGTGAGTCGCTGTTTGTAGTTGGTGCTGTACGTAATGCATTTTGCCGAATCCCAGTCAATGTTGTGTTTGGTTTGTCGGTGGTGTTCGGCAATGTGGTTGGTTTTGTCTCCGTTTTTTGTCCCTCGTTTGTGTTCTGTTAGTCGTATATTTAAGTTTCTGCTAGTCTCACCTATATAAGTGGCTTGGCAGTCGGAGCAATTAATTTTGTAAATTGCACCTTGTCTTTCGTGCGGTTGTTCTCTGTCCTTAACATTAGTCAGTACATGTCGTAAAGTTGTGATGGGTTTGTGCGCTACTCGTATGTTGTATGGTCGTAAGATACACGAGATAATCTCAGACGTACCTTTTATGTAGGGTATCGTTGCTGTAGTTGTTGTCGGACTGTTGTTTTTGTCGCGTTCATTGTCTTTGTAAGTGTTAAGTTTGATGAAGTCAGAGTTATAGTTGTTTTTGTGGAAAACGCATTGTAGGTAGTCATTTTCTTGGCGTAGAGCGTTGGGTGAGTTACAAATGAGTTGTGCGCGTCTCGTCAATGTTTTGATGGTGGTAGCTTTGTGTGAGGTTGGATTGTACGACGATTGGTCAAGTAGTCTGTCAGTATGCGTTGGTTTCCTGTAGACAGTGGTCTGTAGTTTGTTATTGTCACAACTTACCAAACAGTCAAGGAACGGAATAGGTCCGTCTTCTTCAATCTCTTTGGTAAATTGTATGTGACTGTTCTGTTCATTAATGTGTTTGTGAAACTTGTCAATCTCGTCTTCGGGTAGTGCAGTAATCGTGTCGTCAACGTAACGAAACCAAAAAGGTAACGTGTGTTTGTAAGTTGCAAGAGCTCGTTCCTCTATGGATTGCATTTAATAGAATTATAGTTATATATCTGAATTGAATTATTGAAGCAGTCTTGAATATTTTGAATTTGTAGGTGATAGAGGTTTGAGAGACATACAAGTTTTCAGGAATCTTTGGGTAGGTATTTCAACATCGTTACATAATGCTATTTCATAAAATCCATCTGTTTTGTCTACAATGGGTTCTGTTGGTTGGTAATCTTGATGAGCATGACTCCAGTCAAGGATTTTTCTTCCATTTCCGTCCCAAAAGATTGTTGTGGTGAATTCATAGTTTGATATTTTGTAATTGATAAATAATGGTCCACTGTTAGAGTATGTTTCTAGGTCAGTTCTTCTATCCCATTGTGTCCTATATTTTAAAATAAATTTATAGAAGGTGGAACCTGAAAATGGATTATTGTCTGGCCACCAAATTAACCAGTGTTGATGTTCTACTTGTAATTCTTCAGTGATAGTTTTCAATTTTCTGTTTGTTTGTTTTACGTAACCAAGAGAAGGACATAAATGTGCTTTGTCTTCATGTTCCATTACCAAAAAATAATATTTGTGTGGTCTAGCTTTGAGATATGGTCATGCTATTTCTTCTAGAAAATTTAAAGCTGTTATTGATTGAACTTGTTTAACATCCATGTTGATATTTGGTGTGAAAATTTTGATTGAGGGTTAATTTCAAAAATATATAAATGATTTTGGTTGTTATGGAAACTTGAGTGGTTTATGAATTAATTAGATTGTTGGTTGTTAGGGTAATTGAACTGTTATGTGATATTATTAGGGAAATTTGAGTATTTTGTTTTTTAAACTCGTGAAATTTGAATTATTTTTTGTAGATAAAAGTAAGTATTTGAGTGAAATAATAATGACACATTTAAATTATCTGATGGATTTATATTGGTGTAAATTGTTTGATATGCGAGATTTTTTTTTGGATGAAATGTAAAAATATTTATCCGACATGAAAGATAGATATTGTTGGTTGATCACGCAAGATGGTCAAGAAGATTTGTGTAATATTTTATGTGTTAAGGCAACAAAGATTGGAAATGGGATAGTGAGTTTGTGAAAGGAAAGCATTTTCATTGAGTGATTTAGTGGAGACATTATCTTCATTTCGCCTATAGTTCATTGAACAAATTCATGAAAATTTAGGAAAAAGGATTGGGACAATATGAGGTTTAATCCAGAGACATTATGCGATTGCAGACCTTTATATACTTTGCAACAACTGCATCAGCTGGAAGGTGTTGTGGAGATATTTGAAAATACTGATATGCATGAAGTATTGGATTGTAGTTATCCTTCTCCAGGTTGGGAAGAGTTTGTGAGACAAGTGAATGAAAAAAAAGGTAAATAAATTTGTGGAAGAAATGTGGTCAATTTTATGCTTCATAATGTAAAGGCAAAAATTTGTTTTTTTGATTTCTTTTGGGTTAGAGTTCTGACAACTTTAAGTTCTCACAACGAGCAAACCTATCCCTTTGGGGAGCATGGTTGAGATGGATGTATGCTGAAAGCACTGCACCTTGTGTCTCTTCTCATGTGAGTCAACTTGCCCTTCAGGGTACAGGTATTCTAGACAAAGACGGGCTGGTTTATTGTCACCTTAGTTCTGTCCTAAGGGGAAGCAAAAAATGATCTTTTTTCCATTTATATTATCCTATGTAATAAAATTGACCAATAAAATTATGTTTTGTGGATGATTTCTTTAAGATATAGTATTGACTGAATATGAAAATTCTTTTAGATGGCCGAATTACAAGTGAGCAACATTTACAAATGGTATAACCAAAAAATTGAAGAACTAACAGAAGATTTGAAATTGGATAGGGAAGACATTTGTGTTTCCCAGTTGGTTTATTTGAAAGGAAAAATAAATGAACTTCTTGATATGTTGTTACTCATTATAAAACATGTTGATGTTATAAATAATGAAGTGAAAAAAAGAGAAGAATTAATTTTGGTAGTTTTATTTTAGGATGGAAAAAGTTGATTATAGATTTGGAATGGAGATGGTTGATTTAAATAAATCGGAACATTTTTTAATCTATTTGGAAAGTAAGCAAGATGTGAATAAGATTATTAATCGTTGTTGTCAGAAGAAAAGATCGAAAATAACTGTTTGGGAAATAATGGAAGGAACTGCAACTTTTGTAGAAAGACAAGAATTTATTTGAAAACTTAAAGTAGCATACATTAATGAATTAAAGTGAATTTGTGTTGATGCAACCTGGAGAATGAATTATTACTTTTCTACATAAATTTGCCATGAAAGAAAAGGTGTTTTCATCAATACATCTTTTCATAGTTTGATAAGCTATTTTACTAATAATATTTGGTGAAATTGAAAGAATTAAATCTAAATTGTTCTTATTAATATGATTAAGTAAAAGTTCTGAGATAAAACTAATATGGTATTCTCCATTATAATTACGTAAAATTTTGCAAGGAAAAAATTTTGGCAGTTTTTTTGTTGTTATTATAATATGTGATTTCCATCCTGGTGCTATCATGCTTTCACTATTTATTTGATAGAATAAAGTCATCTTGAGAACTCAAGATATGAGTCAATGCAAAATAAAACTATTGTTGAAACTGTGATATTTCGATTTTATTCCGAAGATGACTTTGGAATAAAGTCGAAATATCACAGTTTCAACTATTTATTTGACTTAATAAAGTAATTAAAGATCACATATCATAATAATGCAATGTGTTAAATTTCATCTGTTCATGTTTAATTGATATCGATTTTAAAGTTTTTGCTAAGGTAATTCTATTAACTATAAAGTCACTATAAGGTTTTTCTATAATTTGTTGAAATAATGAAATATTATGACAACAGTTTGTATTTACGCATTATGATGTTCTTCTTTTGATATTTTGTTCATTGTTTGCATTGAAAATCTTCTTAGTTTTCTTTTGTACGTTGATTTCTTGGGAGTTACCAGAATTGTTTGTAGATGGGATACTTCTGGTATCCTCGTTTCTTTCAGTGTTGTGTTCATACCATTCTGTTGGTAACGAATTGAGGAGGATGATGTTGGAGATTCTAGTTTCATTGTCATTATTGTTGGCGTGTTCCAAGAGCAATAAATCATCAAGTTCTGTGAAGAAATTACTTGTTGAATCAAGAGAATCTTTGATTTTTCCTGAGGTGGAATTTGGATTTGAGTCATTAAGAATGATGTTGGTGGAGTTTGGGTTTGATTCATTGGAGATGTTGAAGTAATTTGGGATTGATGAATATGAATTCATCCATTCTGATTCTTGAATTGTTGGTGTTATGATTAATGATTTTTCGTGATAAAGTGAATGCTTTTAAGCTTTCAAAAATGTCAGATGGTAATGACAAGTCTTTTGTGAAATCACATGGAACGATTGACATAAGTTGATGAAAAACAGATTGTAATGTTTGTTCATGATTTGAACATTGTATAATGTATAATATTGTTTGAATAAGTATGTCAGGCACAAAAGTTAGTTGAAATGTTCCAGTGTAATTTGTACTGTTTGTTCTGTTAATGAATAGTTTTATTAATTTGATAAGACAATCTTCCTTTATGAAGAAGATATTTTTTGTTTTGTTTATTCATGTGAAAGAAATAAGTAAAGTCCATGGATTTTTTTGCAATGAATCTTCTCTAAGTTCCACCAGATGTTCTGTAGAAATTCCTTTTAGATGACTTTTGTTGTTAAGCTTTTTGAGAAAGCAGGAAGCTTTGATCCATTTTATATCTCTTCTTGAGGCTTCATTGATATATTTTAATTCATAAAATAGTTGTGTGAACCATTCCAAGTTTTGTTTGATGAATGTAAATCCTTGATCGAGAATGAGTTTAAATCGTGATGATTGGAGCAACAGTGGACCATTTTGACTAAATATGTTGTTGTGTTTCTGACCTTTAAAGTTGAAAATGTTTGTTAAAATTATAAGGAAAATAATATAAATATAAATATAAAAGAAATTTAAATTATAAGGAGAACACTTAAAAAGTTATAAATTTTGAGGAGTATGATTTAATGATAAGTTAATTTGAATTATAATGGAGCACTTAAAAAAGTTATGATTTTGAGGAGTTTGAATAAATGATAAGTTCATTTGAATAATGGGTAATATAAGTAATTGATATTTATAAATGGTATATTTTACAATGTCTTGTCAAAGTTTTGAATCGTTCAGGAATTCATTTGAACATAAGGAAATATTTCTTGCAGGTATTGCACTTTTGAAGAAAAAGAAAGTATTGTTTGTTCGAATTAAAGATATTTTTTTGGAAAAAAATTTATTGTTATTCTTCGGTGATTATCGTTGTCATCAATTGGAAACATAATTTGAATCATCAGTTAAATATCGATTGGAAAAGTGGTGAAGCAACAAAAAATAGGCAAAGAAAATGTATTACTTAATTCTGTTTATGGTAATTTGTGGTGTCAAGGGACAAGATCAACCAGAATTAACATGTGTTCATGGAATTTTTGTGGTCAAAAATGACTATATTCTGTGCACCACGTATTACTTGTCCAGAAGGAATGGAACCTGCTGTGAAATGTGTTCGTGACATTCTTTATAAAGACGATGTTGAGTTGGAATGGCTTCCATGTGAAACAGGATATTATTCTGATGGATATGGAACTGGCTCTTCTAAAAAATGTAAAATTTGTTCGAAGTATGAGGAACTTTGTGAACCTAAAAATAATTCAGTTTGTCAGATTAATTCGACAGAAGGGACAATGGAAAAATTGATAATTCAGAAACATCTTAAAACAAAGAAGTCAAAAACAATCGAGTTGATGGAAATTTTATTTGCTTTAATTATTTGTTTTACTGTATTACATGCTTTACTTGTTATTTTTGTTATTTTGTTAAGAAAATTAAAATGTAATTGTTAATTCTTATGTTTTTTTCCAGTAATGTTTTTGGTAAAAATGAAATAATTCTGTTTGGTCTGATGTGTATTAAAGTATATCCCAAGTAGATGAACGATCTTCAAGCTCGATACTCAGAAAATGATATCTGAGCCCCAGACGGGGATCGAACCCGCAACCTTCTGATGACCAGTTAGACGCTCTAACCATTGAGCTACCGAGACTCAGATGGCGAGCTAAGTTGCAAATTCGATATATATATATGTGCGACCTAAGCAGAAGCCACTATATATTGATAATGATTGAAGCAGTTTGATGTTTAGGAAACATGAGAGCTTGGATATATTGAAGTAGATGAACGATCTTCAAGCTCGATACTCAGAAAATGATATCTGAGCCCCAGACGGGGATCGAACCTGCAACCTTCTGATGACCGGTTAGACGCTCTAACCATTGAGCTACCGAGACTCAGATGGCGAGCTAAGTTGCAAATTCGATATATATATATGTGCGACCTAAGCGGAAGCCACTATATATTGATAATGATTGAAGCAGTTTGATGTTTAGGAAACATGAGAGCTTGGATATATTGAAGTAGATGAACAATCTTCAAGCTCGATACTCAGAAAATGATATCTGAGCCCCAGACGGGGATCAAACCCGCAACCTTCTGATGACCGGTTAGACGCTCTAACCATTGAGCTACCGAGACTCAGATGGCGAGCTAAGTTGCAAATTCGATATATATATATGTGCGACCTAAGCGGAAGCCACTATATATTGATAATGATTGAAGCAGTTTGATGTTTAGGAAACATGAGAGCTTGGATATATTGAAGTAGATGAACGATCTTCAAGCTCGATACTCAGAAAATGATATCTGAGCCCCAGACGGGGATCGAACCCGCAACCTTCTGATGACCGGTTAGACGCTCTAACCATTGAGCTACCGAGACTCAGATGGCGAGCTAAGTTGCAAATTCGATATATATATATGTGCGACCTAAGCGGAAGCCACTATATATTGATAATGATTGAAGCAGTTTGATGTGGCTTCCGCTTAGGTCGCACATATATATATATCGAATTTGCAACTTAGCTCGCCATCTGAGTCTCGGTAGCTCAATGGTTAGAGCGTCTAACCGGTCATCAGAAGGTTGCGGGTTCGATCCCCGTCTGGGGCTCAGATATCATTTTCTGAGTATCGAGCTTGAAGATCGTTCATCTACTTCAATATATCCAAGCTCTCATGTTTCCTAAACATCAAACTGCTTCAATCATTTACAATATATAGTGGCTTCCGCTTAGGTCGCACATATATATATATCAAATTTGCAACTTAGCTCGCCATCTGAGTCTCGGTAGCTCTATGGTTAGAGCGTCTAACCGGTCATCAGAAGGTTGCGGGTTCGATCCCCGTCTGGGGCTCAGATATCATTTTCTGAGTATCGAGCTTGAAGATCGTTCATCTACTTCAATATATCCAAGCTCTCATGTTTCCTAAACATCAAACTGCTTCAATCATTATCAATATATAGTGGCTTCCGCTTAGGTCGCACATATATATATATCGAATTTGCAACTTAGCTCGCCATCTGAGTCTCGGTAGCTCAATGGTTAGAGCGTCTAACCGGTCATCAGAAGGTTGCGGGTTCGATCCCCGTCTGGGGCTCAGATATCATTTTCTGAGTATCGAGCTTGAAGATCGTTCATCTACTTCAATATATCCAAGCTCTCATGTTTCCTAAACATCAAAGTATATCCCATTGGAATTAATTTGTTTTCAATATTTTTTGCGATGTCTTTTATACCAATGTTGGTTTTTGCTCTTGATCTTATATTGTTTGCATAATGTAGAGGACCATCTGAGCTTTGGTTGGCATCTATACATTTACTTTCGGCATTGATTCCTTTGCATATACTGTTTGGAGGCATGAATCCTTTGTAAAGTCTGTCTAATTTACTGCTGGTTATTATTCTTCCGGTATATAGTCCTAATTTATGGAATTGCTTGAAAGGTTCATTGTAACTAAATAATCCAAGTCCATTGTTTGGTATGATGGATGGTTTGATTCTTAAATTATTTTGTTTTGCTAAATGAACCCAACATTTATTTGTTTTCAATGTTCTGTTTTTACATCACCATCCCAGTTTTCTGCTTTTACATCTTCATTTGGTTATGAGGAATCTATCCATGGTTAATGATAAATTTTTACTCCAATATAAGAGTTTCCAAGTTTTTTGATTATATTTTTGATATTATTTATTTTCACGTTAATATATTCTGGTAAATCTTTGACTTGATGTTGTAATCCTTTTTGATGTTTTGAAATTTCTTCCACGGTGTAAGGGAAAACATGAAAAGGATCTCCTGTATTTTCAAAATGATATAAGGTTTCTTGAAAAAGAATTGTTGAGAATAAACAGTCTTCATTGTCTGTAAAGCTTCCAGCTAATGTTGGTTTATTTGAATTATCTGTTTTGTAAATTTCGGTTAAAATAGACATGTTTGAGTGTCCAGGACTTCCTCCACCAATAAAGTGTGATTGTTGTGTTAGATTAGATGATGTGACTATAAATTATTATGGTAAGTTTTTTGTTTTTTAATTTAAATTAAATTAAAATTATAATTTATTTATATTTTTGGATTTATGTGTTGCTGTAAATATTTAACAAGATTTTTGTTGAGTGTTTCTTGAAGAATTAATAGGTAAATGACTAAGATTGGTTTTATTCATGAAAAAATATTTTTTCAAAAATTATTTTTCATTTTAGGGGTCCATTTAACCCATGCATTTTACAGAATCTGAAGTTCAATGAATAGTGAGTTTATTTCAAGATTATTACATATCTGATAATTGTGAAATTTTGACATTTATTGGAGAATAATATAATGAATGATTGGGTGTAAATAGTTGCATTTATTTGTTAAAAGTTGACATTGATCATTCTAGAACTTCAATGATAAGATTGATAGGTGTTTTAAATTCTGGATATGTTATCCAGAAATATACAAAGTAATGATTCCATTGAATTTAATAGTGGGTGGGAAACCAATGTGGTTATAAGTTATCTACCTCGTGCAAGGCAATCTGATGTTTCTGTTTCAAATCAAAATAGAAATCGTGTGAGGTGTGTTATTTTGAATAAAAGTCTTTTTGGAAGTGGAAAGTGTTCACCTGTTAAATATGATCGTCAAATGCAATATGGTGTTTATATGGTTGAAGCTGATTGTCAACCATATACTGATTGTTGTTTTTTCTTAAATGTTTTAACATTCAAAAGTTATTATGAAAACGACCAGTTATATAGATGTTTGGAATGCAGTGCTAAAATTTCTGAAGTTATAAATGTTAAAGAAATTTCTGATTTGCATTCAAAATCAGGATTTGAAAAATTTCTAATGATGATTTTCAGTATATTTCTGAAAATTGGTTTTACAAATTTAGGGTATGATTTGGTTGTTTTTTATTAAGAAGAGTATGATGATGTTATTATTTATGATTCTCGAAGTAATGGGACTAATTTAATTAAGTTGAATGATAAAGTAATTTTTTTTGTGGAAGCATGATGGTCATTATGATTGTATTTTGGATGTTCCTAAATCTTTATATTTTTGTTCAGTTAATTTTTGTGTTAAATGTATGAAACAGTGTCATTCTAAGTTTACTCATATTTGTTTATTACCAAATATGTGTATTAAATGTTATTCTTTTCATGAAGTTGAAAAAAATTTAAATAACTTCTCAAAATGTCCTTGTTGTGATGTTATATTTTATAGTGAATTATGTTTGATGAAACATTCATCGTGATTGTTGTCAAATATATTGTTCTTATTGTTGTAAATTGCAGAAAAACCTCATTATTGTTACATGAAATGTGTTGAAGTTGTGCAAACTGAATCTGTTTGTGATAAAATTTTTTTTTTTGATTTTGAAACACAAAGTGACGGTGATGGTTTATGTTTTGATGTGTATTATTGTGTTGTTAATGTTGTTTGTAAGAAGTGTAAGGATGTGCCTTTTGATTCTGATGGTTCTGATGTACAACGTTATTGTGGTTGTAGAGTGGAAATATTTTCTGGAGACAAATGCATTGATCAGTTTTGTGAATATATGATTGAAATGGATAAGAAATGTAAGAGTATTTGGATGGCTCATGACAGTGCACGTTTTGACACATTGTTTATAATGAGATGAATGTTGAGTAAATTTAATATTACTGCACAAGTGATGAATGGCAACAAAATATTAAATATTACTGTTTTGGACAGTTATTCATTTTTCAGTAATTCTTTGAAGAAATTACCTAAAATATTGAATATTGATGTGGAATGTGAGAAAGGATTTCATCCTTATTTCTTTTTGATTTGAATTACATGGGTCCTATTGTTGATAAGAAATATTTTTACACTTCATGTATGGATAATGATGAAAGAATAAAATTTGAAGAATGGCATGAATCAAAAAGGGATAAAGAATACAATTTTGAGAATGAAGTTAAAACTTGTTGTTGTAATGATGTCAAAATTCTTAGATTTTGCTGTATCAAATTTTACAGCTGTTGCAAAACAATGTGTGTTGTTGAACCGTTTTTCAATGGTTCCTTGATTACAACAGGGAGTATGGCTATGAGAATTTTTGGATCTTTATTCATGAAACAAAATGTTATTGGAGTTATACCCAAAGCTGGTTGTAAGAATGATGTTAATCAAGGTGTTATTGGAATGATGTGGTTGGAACAATTGAACAAAAAGATTGAAAATTTTAGATGGAGATTAAGTGCTGATGGGGAGATTTGAATAGGGAAACATTATGTAGATGTTTATGATGTGGAAAACAGAGTTATCAATTTCACGGGTGTTTTTATCATGGCTGTATGAAATGTTATTCTTCTGATGATTATAATAATGTTTTGAATATGTCATTTGGACGTTTGAGAGGAAACACAAATTCTGTTACACATTAATATGACACAGCATGGTTTTGAGGTTGTTGAATGTGGGAATGCAATTATAAGAAATAAAACAACATTGGGAAATCTATGATATAGTCTGCGTCTTTGAAATATGATAAGTATTTACCCTTACGTCTGCATCAAGCTTTGTATGGTGGAAGGACATCTCCAATATGGTTAAGGAGAACATGTATCGATCATGCAAAGATTGATTATGTTGATTTTACCTCGCTGAAATGTTTAAAAAAAGTTTACGAATTATATAAATATGAATCTGTTGGAGATATTTTTCTAAATTAAAACATGAATCTTCTGGATTTCCAGCTTGTTGTTGTGATCAAAATTGAAATTTGAAAAATGAATTGATTGATAAGTTTATTTCTGATTATTTGTACCGTGAGGGCACATGTCTGGATAGATTTGAAATGCAAGAAATTTGAGTAGGTTTGCATAATATTGTGAAATTGATTTTAAATGCTTTGTGAGGAAAATTTGCTCAAAATGAAGATAGAGTTGAAATATTTTATGTTAAAACTTATGAAGAATTAAGTACTCTTCTGGAAAATCCTATTTATGAAAATATTCACTTCGATTATTTTGATCATAACGTTATTAGAGTTGCTGCTAGGAAAAAAAGCTAGTCATATCACTTATGAAACTAATACCAACATTATTATTGCTTGTTTCGTTACTTGTCTTGCTAGATTGAGATTATATAATGCTTTGATTTCTTTACCTCAAGATTCTGTTTTGTATTTTGATACTGATTCTATTATTTATTATTCTGAAAATGGGCAAGAATTAATTGAGTGCGGATCGTTTGTGGGACAACTTAAAAATTAATTAAGTCATGGTGAATATATAACGACATTTTGTAGTACCACACCAAAATGTTATTCCTATCTTACCAATAAAGACTGAGAAATTGTTCATATGAAGGGATTTAAGTTAAGCAATGTTAATGTTAAGAAAGTACTTACTGATAAGTTTATGACTGTTGTTGTTAATGATTCTGATATTTTTGTGGATGTTGAAGAGAATCAAATTGTGAAAAATGATAAGTTATATGTGTTTACCAAAAAAGTAAAGAAGAGATTTGGTTATACCTTTGATAAACAAGTTGTTTGATGATTTTTCTAGTGTTCCCTTTGGTTATGTGGAATGATTTCTTTTTATTTTATAGAAATTATTCCACATGACCAAGAGGAATTTCTATTTATTTTACAGAAATTGCAGTTGAATATTACTATACCCTTTTGCAACCCATTTGTGATGAATGTTGTTCCACCGTCTCAATCGGGAAAAATTTATTGGATACATAAGTTGTTGGAAGAAGCTAAGAAATTAAGACCATTACCTTTGTTTGTATTTTATTTTTATAATGGTCGTTTTCAAGATATTTATCAAAAAATTAAATTATTTAATGACATGCAAAGTTTGGAAGGAAAAAATTATTTTAAGTTGACTTTTATTAATTGTAGTGCTCAATTTTCCAATGTACACAATGTTCTAGCGAAATATGGAACTAAAAAATTAATTCCATGTTTATTCGTGTTTGACAATTTTATGTTTCTTTCTGATGGTAAAGACAATTGGAATAAATTGCATCATTATGTCATGAAAGATTGCCCTTACTCCAATGTTAGTTTGATATTTCTTTGTCAAGATCTTATGTATAAGGCTGAAAAATTTTGAATGATATCGAATAATAGTAATTGTTATTATTTTTCAAAATGTTGGAGATGGACGAAATCTGTATCACATGTTTCAAACGCATAAATTATCTAGAAAACTTGTTGAGAAAATAACTGACGATGTTTTCGGTAACAGCGGTAGATACATAGTTTTGGATAACGTTTTGTCTTGTCCTCCTAATGCTAGAATAGGAACAGGTGTAATTAAAGATGAACCTTTATTTGTATATAATAATTCTTAAAAAAATATTTACAACATTTACATTTTGACAATTCCAATCGATAGCATAATGTTTAAAAAAATTATAAAGAAATGTTTCGTTTATTTCTGGCATATTAAAGTAAAAAAGTTCTGGTAAAATCGAATTTAAATTGTTTGAGGCTAATAAAAAAGTATGAAGACCACCAACCACATGTATATGAATTCTGTTGTTGCATCTTATGAGTTACTAAGGACTTTATTGATTAGGAATTTTTAAACATCATTGCACTAATTGTTTTTAGTATTTCTGGATAATCTGTCATGGGTTTTCCAAATGAATCCATTAACATATATATGTTTATTTTCTCTATTAAAATGTTTTGCTCCTATCCAATGAGTTCCTTCTTCTGTTGACAGATTGGTATTCCATATCCAAGCGTGCTTATGAATATACGGATGATGATCTCCTGAATAAACTCCTACAAAATCATAAATTTTCAAATTTTTTGCTAATATTTCTAATTGTTTGGTGCTTAATGATGTTTAAACTTTCTTTGTGAAGATAATATTTCTTGTACTGACACTTGCATTGTTGTAAATACTTTTGGTATCTTTTTAATTGAGAATATGGAAGTAATTGTCGTCTTCTTGTTTCTTTGTTGCTTCCACTGAAAGAAGTACGCACAGGTTGTGATGAGGTTGATGGTAGTGTGGTATATTCTGTTTCTGATGAAGATGATCGAATAGATCCCAACCATTTTCTGAGTTCTTTATTTGGAATGTAACTTGTTGGAAATCTATTTTCTTTAAGAATAATTACCTAATCTCTTATCTTATGTTGCAGTAAAGCATGAGAAGATTTTTTCTTTAAATCTTTGCCAAAGTCGAACAAAATCTTGGTAATTTGTAGTATTTTCTTCCATTTGGAAACTTAAATTCTCCCAATCTCGTGGGTTTTATTCCTTTTTGGATCAATCTTCCTTTTCATAACTGTTCTTTTCTATCAGACTCAGCTTTCTTGTGACAGTGGGTCTCTAGTAGCTTGGAACTATCAACATCCTCTAGCTTCTTTTCCTCAGGAATTTCGCTCACTTCACGGGACTTACCCATGGAATATGGCAGTGTTGCATGGAGTGGCAGTCATTCTGCTGTTAATTCTGAGTTTACAAGTTAAAAGATGTGCATTTGCAAGTACCGATTGTATTGGTTTAACTGTAAAAGGTCAAGAGTTATCACTTAATAAGGAAACGTTTATTTCATCAAGTTTATGGCAGGGAAATGGTGGGAAATTAGCTTTTCATGTTTGTTCATCAAGGAGAAGCCTAATAAATCTCTTGATTTTAATGTGTGGAGGTATTCAGTCCTGTCCAGGTCTGCAAGATCAAAGGTTTGTTCCAGAATTGAATACACTTCTTAATCAGTGTGGTCTGAAGATTCTTCATCAAAATGTAAGGGGACTTTTCTCAAACAAGCACTATATAACTGAATTGCTTCAAAACTTTGATGGTATTGATATTTTATTGTTAAGCGAGATGCATATTACAGATCAGGATCCTGAATAATTTTTCAAAATTATTGGGTTTAGTTTTGTCAGTAACTATACGAAAACAGGAAAGGAAGGCGGTGTAGCAGCTTATATTTCGAACAAACTTATGTGGAAGCATCGGGAAGATTTGGAAGGCGAAATAATTGAATGTATTTTGTAGTGTTTACTTCCGGTAATGCAGCTTCCAGAGACCACATGGTTCCGGTTTTGTTGAGGACAGTTTTGTCTTCTCGCCTGTTTCTTGTGTGGTTGATGAATAAATCATTTAGTAGTGGTGTATTTTGTTATATTACTCGGTCCAAACACAACAGTGGCAACAAGAATCAGATTAAGACACCTGACATTGTAACTACTAAGAAGAATACGTCAAATGGCTGCAGTATTTGGAAAGATTGAAGAATTCGAGATTTATACAGACCAGAATTGGGACGAATATATCGAGCAGCTAGAGCACTACTTCATAGCCAATGATGTAGAAGACAAAGAAAAGAAAAGAGCTATCCTGTCAACAGTATGTGGTCATAAAACCTATGGATTAGTTCGTAACCTAGTCAGCCCTGCTAAGCCAACCAAGAAGATGTATACTGAACGTAAAACATTGATTTGAAATCATTTGAAGCTGAAGCCATTGGTGATAGCCAAACGCTTTAAATTCCACCAAAGGGAGCAGAATGATTCAGAGACGGTAAGCCAGTATTTGACAGAATTACGTAAGCTTAGTGAACATTGCCAGTTTGCTGTCTTCTTGGATGATGCATTATGTGATTGATTTGTCTATGGGCTATCCTCAGTGATAATCCAACAGAAGTTGTTATCTGAGGCTGACTTAATGCTAAAGAAAGCAGTTGACATTGCATTAAGTATGGAGATGGCAGCAAGAGAGGCACACAAGCTTTCTGGTGATGTTACGGAAAGGACCAACAAAATATCATTTCACTGTTTTCAGTGTGGCAAATCTAACCATAGTGCTGATTCGTGCTTCCATAAGAAAAGTCAATGTCACACTTGCCATAATTTGGGACACTTGAGTAAGATGTGCCCAAACAAACAACGAGGCAAACCTAATAATCAAAAGGATGAATCTGGTAAGCCTAAAGAAAAAACGGGAAAATACCCAAGATAGGAAGGGACGATTTAGAAGAAATCTTCCAAAGTTAACAAATTAGTAAAGGGGAGGTGTACTGAGCTCAGTAAGGATTCTGAAGAAGATATTATTGAAGAATGGCCTATTTATACCATAAAATCTGATGAAAGAAAGGAAATCATGCTCCAGGTAAAGATTAATAACCAGCCAATACAAATGGAGTTGGACACAGGAGCTTCAGTATCAATAATTTCAGAGTCTCTTTACAATAATAAATTTAAAAAGGTTACACCTTTGAAGAATCCCTCAGTGATTTTGAAAACTTATTCTGGAGAGACTGTACCAGTATTTGGTGAAGCAACAGTTGAGGTTCAATATGAATCACAGAAGGCAAAGTTACCCCTGTTAGTGGTAAAAGGGAGAGGACCAGCATTGTTTGGAAGGAACTGGTTGAACTGCCTCAAGTTAAATTGGAAGGCTATTCATTATACCACCCAAGCAGCCAGTCTGAATGCTAAAGAGTTGTTGAAATCATACTCTGTGTTTAAGGGTAACCTAGGAACAGTAAAAGGAATAACAGCAAGTCTTAAAGTCAAGCAAGATTGTCAACCAAAGTTCTTTAAGCCAAGGCCTGTGCTATTCGCTTTGAAAGATAAGATTGCAGACAAGCTGCATCGATTGGAAAAAGGAGTGTTAGAGAAAGTATCAAGTTCTGACTAGGCTACACTCATAGTACCCGTGTTGAAACCAGACAAGACCGTTTGTATTTGTGGAGATTACAAAGTCACAATCGACCCAGTCCTGGATGTGCCTGAATATCCACTTCCCACAGCTGAAGAAATATTCAGTAAATCAAATGGTGGAAAAAGTTTCTGAAACTTGACTTGTCACATGCATATCAACAAGTAATCTTGGAAGAAGATTCACGTAAATATGTAACTATTAACACCCACCTTGGATTGTACAGATATACAAGATTACCCTTTGGTGTAGCTGCTGCACTGGCGATCTTCCAACAGACCATGAATAAGGGCTAAAAGGAATCATTGGTGTCGGTTGTATCCTTGACAACATCCTGGTAACGGGCAAAAATGATGAAGAGCATAAGAAGAATTTGGAATTGACCTTACAACGACTGGATGACTTTGGCATCAAGCTCAAACCCTCTAAATGCTAGTTCATGCAAGAGGAGGTTGAATATTTTGCCTTTAAAGTAAATAAGAATGGAATTCACCTGTCTCCTTAGAAAGTTGAAGCTATTATGAAGTTGGAAAACCTGAGAAACAAGGCAGAACTACAATCATGGCTGCGATTTGTAAATTATTACTGTAAGTTTATTCCCAATATGTCCACCGTGGTTCAACCTCTTACCCATTTATTGGCCAACGACACCGAGTGGTTATGGACCGATAAGTGTGTGCAAGCCTGCAAAGAAGTCAAGAAACTACTAGCTTCTTCTAAAGTATTGGTCCATTACAACCCAACTAAGCCTGTAGTTCTAGCAGTTGATGTCTCTTTGCATGGCCTAGGAGCTGTTATCTCCCACCACAATGAATAAGATTCCTCTGAGCGACCAATTGCTTATGCCTCTAGGACACTAACAGCGGCGGAAAGAAACTACTTGATGATCAAAAAAGAAGCCCTGGCTATTGTATTCGGTATACGGAAATTCCATCAATACTTATATGGGCAGAAGTTTACGTTACTGACAGATCATAAACCACTCACATTAATTTTAGGCCCAGAGAAAGGAATTCCAGTATTAGCAGCATCGAGAATCCAGAGATGGGCAATTCAACTGTCAGCTTATCAGTTCAATATCAAGTATCACACCACCAACAATGGGAATGCGGACACCCTCTCATGATTCCCTGTACGTACATCAGAGGAAGTGTGTGATGGTATTTTCTTTCGAGAAGCCAAGAAGGTAAACAAGATGCAAGTCAATGATCTGCGCATCACCACTAGTCGAATCGCTGCAGCAACTAGAATTGAAAAGTTACTGTCTAGAGTGGTTGAATTCACCAGAAGTGGATGGCCGGAAGGAGACCCTGACAACGAACTACGCCCATACTATCGCATACGCAAAGAACTGACAATTGAAGAAGGATGCCTCCTGCGTGGAGTAAGAGTAATAGTCCCTGAATGTTATCAAGAAGAGATCCTCACAAAGTTACATAAAAACCACCTGGAAATGGTATGAATGAAATCCCTTGCCAGGATACATGTTTGGTGGCCAAACTTTGACACGAATATTGAGAGTAAAGTGGTAACATGTGAAGCTTGCAAGAAACAGTTACCCAACACAGCCAAACCTCAAGCAAACCCTTGGATCTGGCCACAGTTACCATGGCAAAGAGTACATATTGACTTTGCTGGACTGTTCATGAAGGACATGTTTTCAATCGTAGTAGACGCCCATTCAAAGTGGTTGGAAGTTTTAAGAATGGCATCGCCATCTGCTGAGAGTACCATCAATGCTCTATGCTATTTATTTTCATCCTATGGCCTTCCCAAAGAAGTGGTTTCCGATAATGGTCCACAATTCATGTCAGACGATTTTCAGAAATCCCTAAAAAGAAATGGAATAACCCATATCAAATCCGCACCCTACCATCTGAGTTCCAATGGAGAGGCAGAACGAGTGGTATGCAGTTTTAAACAAGCCATGAAGACGATGGCATCTGAATGCGGCACCTTGAATGAGAAACTTGCTTCATTTCTGTTATCTTACTGCACAACACCCACCCCTAGTGAACTTTTCTTTGGAAGAAGAGTGAGAACTAGGGTGGATGCGATCAGACCAGCTTTAGAATAGTCCATCATGAAAAGATCAACACCAAAGGAGAAGAAACCACGAACATTCCAAGTTGGTGATCTGGTAACAGTTAGAGATTATCGAAATAAACTGCATAAACCATCATGGATTAGAGGAGTAATTCAGAAGAAATTGGGACCTGTCACATATACGGTTCAAGTGGGAAACATGCAGTGGAAACGACACATAGATCAAATGCGTTCAGGCAACCCTGACTGTAACGTTCAAGCTGTTGAACAGACATCCACCGTAAACATGGATCCTGTCATACCACTGTGTACTACCAATCCGTGTGGACTTGTAGAAAAGAGTTTAAAAACACCCCCCTATGCCCGACCAATCCACCTGTAGTACAGTGAAGGAAGAAGTTTTAAATAGCCCCTTGAAAAATATGCCTGTAGAACCACGCTATCCACACAGAGTAAAACAAAAACCCAATCGCTTAATTGACAATCAATAGACAATTATACGTTATAACCTTGTATAATAATGAAAGTAAATATGCTTCAAGTAAGAACATTTCATAGCGGACATTCTATGTTATGTTTAAGTTTGATGTTCAGTATAAATTGGTAAACACAATGTAATGAAAAATAGGGAGGAGAAAGTTGTGGTATTTACTTCTGGTAATGCAGCTTCCGGAGACCGCATGGTTCCAGTTTTGTTCAGGACAGTTTTGTATTCCTGCCTGTTTTAAGTGTGGTTGATGAATAAATCATTTAGTAGTGGTGTATTTTGTTATATTACTCAGTCCAAACACAACATATTTGGATTTACCTGATGTTTGAACATTCCAAAAATATTTTGATAGGAATATTCTACCGGCCTCCAGATAGTTCAAAATATTTACACCATGACTTCAACAATGCCTTTAATGAAATGACGTCATTAGTAAGTGCTTTGTGAAATGAATCAATTGTTCTTGGTGATTTCAACGTAATCTACCTAATCCCTGGAGATAATGCAGAGTTCAAGGCAATTTTGAATTTGCATGGTTTTAAACAAATTGTTAAAAAACCTACACGTGTGTGGGACTCAACTGGATCATTGATAGACATCATTGCAACTAATAACCCAGCATCAATTAAAGACTCTGAAGTTATTCCTCTTTCAATAGGGGATCATAACATGGTTGGTTGTGTCTAAATTAAATCTGATTCAGTTTAAGCCAAGAACAATAACTTGTTGCAATTACAAAAGCTATATTCCAAGTGCAATGAACAAGGAACTCAAGTATGTGGATTGGTCTCCAGTTTATGATAACAATAATGTAAAATCAGCATGGTTACATATGAAAGTAATAATAACTGGTATATATGACAAATATGTTCCAGTTTTTATAAAACGAGTTAAAGGAAAACCCGCACCATGGCTGACTGAGGAACTCAAAAAGCTTATGAATGAATGTGATAGTTTGCTTTGTAAATATTGTAGGACAAACAATAATGAGGACTTTCATGCATACAAAATTAAGAGAAACAAGGTAAACACCATGCTATGTCAGGCTAAATCCTCCTACAAGAACCTCCTAGATGAAAATTCAAAAACTCCTGAATCCTTTTGGAAAATTGTTAAATCTGTCTATCCAATTAAAACATCAATTACACGTACTAGTCAGCCATTCGAAATTGAAGGCGAGTCAACAACCGATGAATGAAGAATTTCAAATGGCTTTTGCTCATGCTTTACTCATGTTGTTGCAACTTTGAAGAGAAAAGCTTTTCCATTACACGATTTTGTCAGGAGATACCCAAGTGGCTTTCCAAATCGAACAGTGAACATGTTTAAGTTTAGAAATGTGTCCATTTTAGTAGTCAAAAGGCATTTAAGCTTGCCGAAATGCTCTAAATCATCTGGAAATTATGGTTTGTCTCCAAGACTATTCAAAGATTCAGCTACAATTATTGCGCTGCCACTAACCGATATAATCAATTTATCAATGTAGCATGGTTTAATCCCTTCGGAATGGAAATCTGCAAAGATTGTACAAATACATAAATCGGGCTTGAAATTGGATTTTGACAACTACCGCCCTATTTCAATTTTGCCTTCAATATCTAAAGTTATCGAAAAAATTGTCCATTGTCAACTCACAAAATTTTTGAATGACAATAGATTGTTATCTGAGAATCAGTTTGCTTTCAGACCAGGAAGATCTACAGAACTAGCAGCAATAAAGTTTAGTGATGATATTTGTAGGATTGTTGATCAAGGTAATATGGTTGGAGCTGTGTTCATTGATCTAACTAAAGTGTTTGATACCATTAGCCATGGCCGGCTATTGAGTAAACTACCTGGGTATGGTGTAACCGGAGTTGAATTGGATTGGTTTAAAGATTATTGTTCAATCGGTTTGTTCGTGTCTCATACAATGGTCACACGTTGCATTAGCTTCCTCTTTTATCAGGTGTCCCTCAAGGGTCGATACTTGGTCCTCTGTTATTTTTATTTGTATTTAATGACATTGGTGATGCTGTCGACCAATGCAAAATGGTTAAATATGCAGATGATGTGGTCTTAAAAGAATATTGCCTTAATTAAATCAAAGCTGTCATATGATTTGGCTCAGATCTCGGAATGGTTGCAAGAAGATGAGTTAATTATAAACTTAGCAAAGGGAAAAACTGAAGCTCTATTATTTGGGAGAGCCAAGCATATATCTAAATCGAATGAACCTTTGCTTATATCCTATGCAAATACTACCATTACTCCTACAACGACCTATAAATATCTTGGTGTAGAACTTGATGCAGCATTAAATCTTAATATGCAATTTGATGCTAGTCTAAAATATGCTTCTGCAAGGCTACGACTACTGCCTAAAATCAGAAATACTCTTAACATGGAGTCGGCAAAAATAGTGTATCAAACAATGATTGTACTGCTGCTGACATACTGTGGAGTTCTGAACTTTAAATTAACATCAACACAGCTAAATAGATTGGCATCCTTCCAGGAACGAGGTACGAAAATTATCTTTAAAGGATTGTGAATTACCATCAATTATGAATTTAAGAAGAAAACGTGCCTGTGAGTTTGTGAAAAGGACTCTAGAAGGCAATGTCTCTGATGCCCTGAAGGAGAATTTTGTACTTAAAGATCATGGCAGAAATACACGAAATAATGGTTGTTCCGTGGCTCTCCCTACTATAAAAACTGAATACACTCACTGGGGGTTCTATTTTATGGGAGCCAAAATTTTCAAGAACTGCTATTGGATATTAGGAGAGGAACAGATTTTAAAGAATTTGAGAAACTATTGAAATTTCATTTTACTTAATTATTTGAACTTTATATTGAACTAATATATAATCTATTTTAACTAGATTTTAATATTACTATAGTCTTGTTAGTATTTTTAATTTGATAGGATAGATGACAGGATGCACATTGATAACAGCATATCTATATTGAAGTGTTTTTATCCTGTTTAAATATTGGTTTTAATAATAATAATAATAATGACGTATCTTTCTTCTTCATTTTTTGGTTGTGCTCCATCTTGACCTTTTGGTTCTTCTTCAGCATTTTGTTTGGAATTTCCTGAACTTCTTTGTTGTTTGTTTAAATATGTTTTTGCTCTTGCTTCTGCTGCTTCTTGATATATGTTTCTCATTGGATCATTTACTCCATATTTATACATTCTATTTATATCCTTATTGATAAGATGAAGTTCTTCATCAGTTAGTTTTCATTTTGATCTTTGTATGGTTGCATTTTCTTGTATGGTCTTTGATAAATTTGTTAAAATTACATGATCGACCAGTTGTAATTTGTTGATATTTTTTGACATTTTTTCGTTCAGCTGAAAAAAATTAATTTGATTATCGAAAACATATTTAATTAAAAATTTAAGACCCTTATGCAATAAATCGTGTAGAATAAAATTTTTTATATAAAAATTTCTCGTGTTTTTTTTTTAATTTTTCTTTTTGATAATTTGGATAATAGCATATATTGTATATCATTTATATCTAAAAGTATTTCTTCGTTCAAAATTGACTTGCATAATTTTCTCAATTTATTGCTGAACGAGTCTGTTAACATTAAAACTCATTTGTCAGGATTAACTTTCAAAAATAGGAATAATTTATTTGCAAAATCGTTTTTTTTGTTTTGAAGATTTGAAGCCAAAATATGAGGTGATTTTGCTGCCGAATTAAACATTTTGAACCATAAATTTGCCAAAGCATCTGTTTTGCCAGCTTGATCTGCATCACTACTACTGTTATCATTTTCAGAATTACTTGAATTAACATAATTGTACAGGTAATTTTGAATTTCATGAGATGGTGATCTTTTTGAAGTTTGATTATGGTCTTCTTCTGCTGGTTGTTTGTCTGCATAATTTTCCGAATGTGAAATTTCTAATTCTTTATTTCTTTTCGGATTTGATTGATGCTTCCTTGTGTTTTTGATTTTATTCATTTTTTTTGTGATATTTTTAGTAGTGAATTTATTTTCCAAAATTCCATGATGTTGAGAACTTCTTGCTTGCAATGTTGGGTAAAATAAATATAATCTACAACAATTGAAAAATGACAAAATATATTTTATTGATATTTACAAGAAAAGAAATTAAGAAATACTTGCAATTTATCTTCAAACTTTCTTAATAACATGTGTTTGCAATGGAACATTTTTTGGAAATGGTTGATATCTTTTAAATTGAAATGGATATTTTACAAAAGTCGGTCTGTTTAAGTACATCAATGTATTTGTAGATTTCGATGAATTCAATATATATTTTCAATAGATTATGTCTTTGTAAGGTATTTTAATGAATCCAAAGTTTGCACCTTGATGGAAAAAGCCTACCTGATGATTTATGATTTTTCGATTTGTCAGCAACGTGTAAGTGATGTTAACAGACATAGAAGTTTCCCTATTTAAAGGCAAAACTTTTAAATTGTTATCTTAAGTTGGAGGAATCTCATATGCAATGTATGCATATTCTTTTGCATAATCATCTTAATTAAATGGTAGTTCTTAAATGAAAATAACCTTGTGAATTTGTGATACTAGTACCTCTTTGCTGTCCATTTACCATAATACGAAAATTGGTGATTCCTTTCTAGTTATGACAGGTTGGGGGAACAAATTGATCTTGTAGAATGGCAAAATATAGATATAAATACGGCATGTGATTGTTGAAAATGTCGCAAATGCTTAGAGAACTCGTTCCTCTATCATGAAGATGAGTGGTAACTCTTACTTTGTTTAAAAATATTTGCAAAACTTCTCCATACATTTCTAGCATTTTGTTTAAGCTAGCTTGTATCTGTGCTTCAGGTGTTATGTATTTTAAGTGTAAATAAAATTCTTCCAATTTTATTTACACTTCATCTAATTTTTCCAAATTTGCACCTAATTGACCGGCACCTGCATTGTTGCTGGATGCATTATTCGTTCTGTGATGGAATGTAGATACTGTCCTGCTATAGTTATGTTCCGACATCGTTAGTATTCTACGATTGCTATCTTTATTCCATTTGAAAGAAACATCTGTGCTTGATGTCAAGTATCAATCTCCATCGTAAGAAACGAGACAGAATAATTTATCCACCACATATCTTGGGTCGGCATTCACCACACTTAATTGTCGCTTGGTAGCACCTATGTTGTTGTGATCGGTTTTCTAGTGTTATCGCCATGGTTGTCTGCAGTAACTTTCAATAGGTAATTCATTTTCCCTGGAGTGTCCAACCACCCCGTGGTAACTCCAGCCATGTTAGTATGCATGGCTTTTTTTTCCATCAAAAAATTGATTGTATTTGTAACTTCCATACTGTTGGAATGAGCAACCATCATGGCAATGCCATTTAGACTTAATTCCAATGATTTTGCCCAGCAATTTAGCAGTTGAAGTACATAATTCACTGTGGTTCCAGCAGACAATTTATTATTGTTATTGCCCATCCTAAAAAAAATTTTTGCAGACATGTAACTGTCTTGAAATTTCCAGAAATTGTCGGCAACAGAAGGTCTGGTAAACATGTAAGTGTCAGAATCAGGATCTTCTCTTGCTTTTATGTGAACAAGAGTTTTTTCCACAATTTAATTGTTATATGGAAGTTGAGAGAACATAGTCATGGGAGCTGGAAATAATTCGGGTTGTCCTGCTATTGGTTCTTGATTTCTTTCATTTAAAATTTTTGCTTTCTTCAGTGGAACAGAACTTTCATTTCCATCACCATATCATTTTCTTTCCATAGAATGAGCATTGTTTCCATACCCATGTGGTGACCAGGTTAGAATACCACCTCAGTATCCTGGCCTGTTGTGTGAGGCGACTTAAAGGGTTAGTGTCAGGAAGGACATCTGGCTTTAAAATTTCAGGTCCCAACATGAAGAGAGCTCATACTATGGCATACACAGTAGACGACTCACAGGGACAGCCCCCGGTTCCTGTGGACAATAAGTGAGGGGTACCTCAGAAACCACGACCGCGGCTGAAGAAGCAAGTGGAAACCTTGAGAGTTGGAAGTTGGAATGTAGGAACAATGACAGGGAAAGGAAGAGAAGTGGTGGATGTAATGGAGAGACAGAAGGTGGAGATATTATGCATTCAAGACACAAAGTGGAAGGGGAATTCAGCACGGCAAATGGGAAATGGTTATAAATTGTTATATTCAGGCAGTTATACCAAGGCAAACGGTGTGGGAATAATGATGAATAAGGAAATGGCAGATAAGGTGGTAGAAGTGGAAAGATACACGGACATGATAATGAGAGTCAAATTGAGTATAGGAAAAGGGATTTGGAATGTCATATCAGTGTATGCTCCACAGGCTGGAAGAAATTGGGAAGAGAAGGAAACATTTGTGGAGGAATTAGAAGAAATGCTGAGAAGAGTATCTGAAAACGAATTTTTGGTCATTGGGGCTGATTCAAATGCACACTATACAGAAGAGCACAGCAATCATGGTTATGGCTCCAGGAATGATGAAGGAGAGCGCTGGTTGGAAATGATGCAAGCAAACCATCTCGTTGCCATTAATACCTGTTTCAAGAAAAGACCGGAGCACCTATTAACCTACAAGAGTGGCAGTAATTCCACACAAGTGGACTATATCATGGTACGAGTACATGACAGGAAGAGAGTTAAAAATGCAAAGGTGCTACCTTACAAAGCAGTCACAAAACAGCAGACTCTTGGTTGGCAACATTTCAGGGGAAACTGGAAAAGCAAAACGGAAGACAATGAGAGTTCCAAAGACAAAAGTGTGGAACCTAAGAGGCAGATGGAAGATTACAACAAAGCCATAAAGGAATATTCCCCAACGGAACTACAAGATGATAAGACTGTAGACGAGATCTGGGGAGAGATGAGCAGGGTGCTGTATGTGACCGGGGATTGGATGTATGTGTGGAAACTAAAGGGGGATGCCCGAGAAAAAGTGAGACCTGATGGTGGGATGAAGAAGTCCAGAGTGCTGTAAATAATAAGAAAGCATACAAGACCATAAAGGAGGGATCCGTTGACCTGTACAAATATAACAAATTGAAGAAGGAAGCAAAAAGAGCTGTAGCAAAAGCAAAACAGAAAGCATGGAAAGAGTGGTACAAGAAATTAGAGACAAAGGAAAGGGAGGACTAAATATATAAAATAGTAAAAGAGAGACATAGTACAGTTGTCAATAGTAAAGAATAATGAAGGGAAAGTACTCGCTGGTGAGGAACAAATTAAAGAAAGATGGAAGGAGTACTTTAGAGAGTTACTAAATGTGGAAAATGGAAGAGACAGGAGCAGTATATGGCCTGGTGGAAGCTTTTTTGGTGGCAGTTGTGAAGAAAGCTATAGATAATATGAAAAACGGGAAGGCTGGAGGGCCTCTGGGATAACTGCGGAACATTTCAAGTACCTGAATGACGAAGGAATCAGATGGGTGACAGTGTTCCTAAACAAAATCATGGAGGAAGAAGAGATTCCTGCTGCTTGGAACAATAGCAGTCTGCTCACGATTTATAAGGAAAAGGGGGATCATATGTGGAGTGTAAAAACTACAGAGGAATAAAGCTTCTGGATGTTGGACAGAAGATTCAGGGGCATAGTGAATATAGCATGTAATCGATTTGGCTTTCAGCCACACAAGGGGACCATAGATGCAATCTTTATATTCAGACAACTTCAAGAGAAGATCTTAGAGAAGGCATGCGATCGGGTACCTAGAGAAGTAGTTTACTGGTGTATGAGGAAAAGAGGAGTACCAGAGAAGTACGTCAGATTAGTTAAGGCAACATGTGCGAACTCAACAACAAGGGTAAGAATGATGCTTGAGAATACAGGCGAGTTTGAGATCAAAGTAGGATTACATCAAGGGTCAGCTTTGAGCCCCTTCCTGTGTATCTTAGTGTTGGATACACTTACAAATCATATAAAAACTGGTACTCCCTGTGAAATAATTTTTGCAGATGATATTGCCATAGCTGGCAGGACATAGGAGGATCTACAAGGAAAGCTCACAAAGTGGCAGATGACATTGGTAAGTGGAGGCTTAAACATGAATACAGAGAAGTCTGAGGCCATAGTGATGGAAAGGAAACAAGAGACACTCGTAAAAATTGTGGACATAAATGGCAAAGAGCTAAAACAAGTGGATTTCTTTAAATACCTTGGTACAGCAATGGAGATGGAAGGGGGTTCAAGCAAGGCAGTGAAACAGAGAGTGAAATCAGCATGGCTGAAATGGAGAGAAATGTCTGGAGTTACCTGTGATAGGAAAATAGCAAAGAAACTGAAATCAAAATTTTATAAATCAGTACTGAGACTAGTAATGCTATATGGGGCAGAATGTTGGGCGATGTGCAAGAAAGAAGACGACCAGCTGAGAAGGATGGAGATGAGAATGTTGAGGAGAATTCTGGGGGTTTCATTGAAAGACAAGATAAGGAATGAAGAGATCAGGAAAAGGTGTGGAGTCATAGATATTATTGAGAAGGTGAGAGAAGCAAGATTGAGATGGTACAGTCACGTTAAAAGGAAAGATGCAGCTGGAAATTAAGGGAAACAGAGGTCAAGGATGACCAAAGAAGAGATGAATGGACTGTATAAATGAGGACTTAACTGTGAAGAAGTTGACTACAGATATGGTAAGAGATAGAAAGAAATGGAGGATTAGAATCCGAGCAGCTGACCCCAGGACAGCCTGGGACTAGAAGCTGGGTGAAAGACAAAAGGAAAGAAAGAAGAGCATTGTTTCCAATAAATCTTTGTCCTGTGGTAAACACATTGGTAATTTATCTGAATTGTTTTTTTTAATCTTGATAAAATATTTTTGTCAGGAGAATATTTCTTCTTTTTCATCGGAATTTACACTGCTGTTTCAGAATCTGTTTCTGAAATTTTTCTTTTATCTTATCGTATATAATGAGCAATCTGTTGTCATGAACTCCGTCGTATTTATAGATTGTTTCATAAGGAGTATTTTGTAATGTTATCATCTTTGTGGTTCTGGTTTGCCCACAGTCAATATAATATAATGACCTGATGGATAATTTCTTCCGTTGACAATTTGCCATTTGTAATAACCTTTCAAAGCTTTTTCATAAATATCACTCATTTTGTAATATATACATTAGATCCAGTTGTTCTTTTCCAGTCAAGGATTCTCCGTTTATATACTCCAACTCAAAATGAATGGTTTTATAAACTTCAGATGCTATATTAAGTAAATAACTCGGTACTTCGTATATGACGTCTTTTCTTGTAAATGCTAATGAATCTTTCTTGTTGATGACCAACATTAAGTTTCTTTGAAATATGAATACTTGTTCGCAATTAGGATCTTGTGGAAAATTACCATAATTACCACTTACTTTTATTTTCACATTTTTTTGATAAAATATTATTTCTTGAAAAATTCAATTTATGTCTACAATACAACTTGAACAAACCTTGAATGTAAGATGATTTGAATTCTTTGAGTCTTATTTTTTGCATGTGTTCCTGTAATGTTTGTGTGGTAAAGTTTAAAATACTGGCAGAAATTTCAAAACATTTACATTCCAGTCTTTCTTTTTCTGCTTCAAGTTTGATGGATATCATAATTTTTCAATTTAAAATTTTATTTGCCACCAGATTTGAGCAATGCTTTTCCTGCAAGTTTACAAACCATTCCAAGTAAAGGAAGAGCACCTCAGCATTGATATTTTATATATTTGGATTTTTTTCTTTTTCTTTTACTGGGTCCAAGTTGATATGATCCCAAAAATCTCCTCCAATCATGTCTACCAGTAGAAATTGCAGTTCCTCCTCGTTGAAATGAAATCTTTTGCTTTTTTCTCCAAGCATACATTAAAAATACTGTTCTGAGATAATTGAATTAAGTTAAAAATTTATTAACAAATTTGTTTGCAGCCCACGGAATAATTCGACGTCCTGCTTGTTTTGCAAGAGCTTTTGCAATTGCTTTGGTTTTTGGGTTAAAGAGACGTCCACCTCATTGATAACGTATATATCTTTTCCTCTTTTTTCCCAATCCAATTTGATTGAATATATTTCCCAAAATTCCTAATCCTCATTGAGTCGAATATCTCCTTCTTCTAACAGGCATCATAAAATAATTTTTTTTTCCTGTTTTCAATTTTTTGCTCATTTGGAAACCATTGCATTTAAAAGAATCTTCTTCCTATTGAATGTGATTTTGTTTTTGTCCATGTCTATTACTTTAAAATGTAAATTATGAATTATTCCGGATATGAGTTTTCTTTTGTGATTGATTGGCAAATAAGATTCTATCACGTGATCATCATGAGGATCATGTCATTTCAATGGTGCAATTAACATCATTCATTGTTGTTTGAAGCCTACTATAATGTTTTCAATCTTATTGCATTTGAGAAACATAAAATTCAAACCTGCACTTTTGTCAACCACATGTAAACCTTCAATTGTTCTGATTTCTTTGGCTTTGACCATTCTGCTAGTTTGTTGTTGAAACACAAATTCCGTTTTGTCAAAACGTAGGAAATAAGCAACTGCTTGACCTATAGTTAATTTCACTTTGACAGAGTAAATGGGATAGTCGGCATAGATGCTTTGAATTGATTTTCTATATTGATTCAATGGTTTGTGATCAATGGTATGCCCATCTGCAAGATTTTTTGTTGGTCATAACCAATACTCGAAAAACATATTGAAACTCACCAATGTGGTTCTGGAATCTTCCACAAAAAAATTCAGACCAAATTGAGACACATGTTTATTTAAGAAATGGCAAATCATTTTGGTATCATAAAATCCTCACGTAATCATCACCTTGTTGAATTTGAAATTAACACCACTTGGAAGTAACATATTACACTCATCTTTTACAAAATTTTCCACTTCAAAAGTTAGTTGAAAATAAAAATCATTTTCGTTTATTTTATTTATGTTAGATAAGGTTGTAGAATAGAACATTTTGTTCACCGAAATGTAAGTATTACCATCTCTTGCATCAATCGGAGGTTGGATTTTGACCACGAAGTCGTTAGTCGTATTGGTTCTGTACTGCAAATTGTGATTGCTAGTAAATTGATAATTCATACTGTTTTTAATTCTTCCAAATAAAATGTTCCTTCCAATAGTTCTCCATGTAAATCTTCCAATGCATAAGTGATGGGATCTGTTATATAAACTTTTGCAATCACAAACACTTCATCAGACCATTGAGGAGTGCTTCTTTTCTGAAACAGTTTTCATAAGACTGACTCAGACTCGCTGACCTGTACCCAAAATTTTTTTCAGTAAACGGAAATCAAAAAATCTTTTATACAGAAAATTTTTGGGAACGACTCCCTTCTTGTAAACGTTAAAAGGCATTCTACCGTCTCCCAATTGTGAATGAGGACTTTCATTATATTGTTCCAGTATCACATCCAAAAACGTCATGTAAGTTCCCAAATCAGAATCGTTCAAAACATTAAGCACTCTAGACATCATTAATTTCAATTGACCGATCAATCTTTTGACCGTGGTGGCTTTCATATCTCTGTTACCAGTCGAAAATGTTCTGTAACTTTTCCCTTCAAATTCGTTTAATTCTCTAATTTTCTAAAATTCGGTTCCCATATCGGTTTGAATTAATTTGGGGACAACATTGTTGTTTTTATCATACTTTTCTTCTCATAAGACACTAACAAATTTTAGGTAAGTGTTGTTGGCAGATTTGTTTTTCATGAGTTTTGCCCATGCAAATCTACTGTAAATGTCTATAATGACTAACAAATATCTATAGATATGATTGTATCCTCTTAATTTCTTTAAATCAGCCAAGTCCATTTGCCATTGATAATTAATTTCCACAAGTTCTGTTTGCAATCTTTGATACCTTCATCTTGCTGGAGATAATAATCCGTAATGTAATTGCTGTTCTTCGTTCAAAGCTTGTTCTCCTTTTAATAATCTTGGAAATCTTTTTACAACTTCTCTGCTTATTTTTTCTCATCTGTTTTTCATTTTAATTTTCATATATAATAATCTAACATCTTCTCTACCAAGAAGAGATAAAGAGTTGTTGCATAATTCACATTGAAATATTTTAAATTCACCTTGAAAATAAAGAAAGAAATATTATTCGCATGATTTATCATTCTCTAAATAACATTTATGAATATCTTTAACATATTGAAGAACTTTATTCTTATTGTTAATTATAATATCAATATCTATAGAATTGTTAAACCTAAAATATAACGATGATCTTCAATAAATTGAATAAAATTATCATTATCAATAAATTCATCAACAAAACTAATATATAATTTTGACAAATAAGTAAAACATTCTAAATGTTGTTCAACATACTTTTCCCGTCAAATTAATATTTGCAAGTTCATTATCATCATAATCATCATCATATTCTTAAATACTCGTAACTCATTTCCTTCTTCCACTGGAAGAGTCAACATCATTCGATAAAGAAGCTTGATTTTCCAAATTTTCCTGCACCATTTGACATATTTCTTCAATGTAATCATTGAGATTGTGATATATGATATCCAATCTGTCTGCTTTTCTGAAATTAAAATTTCTAAATCTTTCAAATTCTCCCCATTGAACTGATTCTGATGAAGTAGATGTTCTTTCACTTGATACGGAAGAATTCTCGTTAAATTTCATCGGTTTTAATCTCAGAGGAGTTGTTCTATGTTTTTGATAACCCAAAATCAAATTTTTAAAAGTATCATGAGATTCAATAACAACGCATTGTTTGGTTGTTTTTTGATACTTCCATCACAATTTTGTCATCTTCATTTCGTCATATCACTTTTTTAATACATTGACAGAGTTTAGAAGTATCGGATTTTGATATTTCCAAAAACATATCTCTCATAAATCGAGATCCTTTTTCAGCATGAGGATATGCTCTGTAGAGATTAAAATTTTTTCTAGTATTATTGTAACAGATTTGGATTTGACTATAATCGTCATAACTCAGCAACGTATGCACACCTATAGCATGAACTTTTTGATAAACAGATGCCATTCTAAAAAAAACCCAATTAAATCCAATTTATTTCATAAAATATATTTCATTTGGATGAATTTAAACTAACAGATGCAATATTCACTTCCTCAACTTTTTTTATCAAAATAACCATCATGTCCATATCCGGTCATTTTAAAAGTCATTATTTCCAATTATTAATTTCTTTCATTTATAATTTAATATGTAAATGAAACAATTACTATTTGTGGTATACTTCATATATCCTACATTTTGTAATCAAATATATTTCATATGATCCACTCCTTTCATCTCATGTATTATTCCAACATAATTGAGAATTCTATTATTAAAAACAATACCAACATCTTTAATATTTCTGCTATAATCCAACTTAACTTTTGTTTTATCTTAATTATACAAATAATTCATAAAAGAATCGAAATATTGGTAACATTTATCAAATGTAAGAATTTATTATTCATTGCTCTCAAAATGTCAAACCATTCCAAATTTAATTCCTTAACCTTTTTCTCACACACGGAATAGAATAAGGAGTAACAGCAGATATACTCATCCGTTGGGAATGATCACTAAGTGCAATCATATTTTTAATAGACAAATTATTAAAACAATTTCCATAACCCAAATGAAATGATGATTTGTGAATATATTCATTTTCATTTATTATACTTTATCGTAGTGTTCTGCAGGATGATTTATAATATTTGAACGGCAACAAAAATCATAAATACAAAAACCCACATTCATTTTGTAATATATTTAACGAACCAAAATATTAGGAATGTCATACCAACAGTTGAAAACTTTAACCAAGCATTTATATTAATTTCTTTTAACAATTAAACCATCATATCATTCTTCGAAATCTTTAGTGACATTTGAAGTTCTACTGGGTTCACTGATATACAACTTTCTATATTTTTTCTACAAAACTTTTGGGTTTCGATTTATATAAAGCAGAACAACATACATAAATTTATATGAGGATAATTTTCTAACAAAATGGAAAAAACCAATTTAACTTTAAATTCATCCATACCTTCCTTATCGAATATCTTTCAACCTCTATAAGCTTCATATAACATTTTGTAATTATATCCTAATCTTATAACTACACCTCTTACAATTTCATGCTTTTTAAGTATTCTACTTAAATTATTTATTAATAACCTCTCAAAATTCACAAATTTTGAGTACCTATCATTTATATATTCATGAATTTTAATAAACATGCAGTTCACTTCACAAACTTTGAAATCTTAAACTTATCATGTCTTGGTGTTTTTGCATAGTAAGTTTCTTCTTCTTCTTAATATATTTAATAAATTTTTTTGGTCTTACAATAACATGTAACTTTTCTCTCTTTCTTCTCAATTCTTCACACGTTTCATTTAATTTGTGATATTTATTACTAATGTAACAAAATTCTTAATGTTCACATCAGATTTTAAAATTCACATCTTCTTGAGAACTCGTGCAAAATTTGCCAAGAAATTCTTTGTTTCTGTTAGTATTTTGATAATACACTTTTTTCAATGTCCAATTTATGTTTTGACATAATTTGCAATTACTTTTTTCTCTCAATTTTGTATGTTCTGCTTCTTGTTCTTCTGTTATCTTGGATAATTCTTTATATTCTTTTAATATAACATCAATATTTTTTTCCCATTTTTTTAGAATAAAATCTAAAATGAGTCAAAGACAAAATGATGCAAAATTATTATTTGAATACAAACCAAATCCAACTCAAGAAGACACCAAAGACCTAGTGAGTTGGTTTTACGATTAGGTTCAAAATATACACAAAGAACTGCTAAACAATTTTCAACAACCGATTGAAACTGAAGAAGAACATCTCTTTATAAGCAAAGGCAATTTATTCATATTTTAATTCCAAATATATATTATGTTTTTCATTTAGAATTATTACGTATCCATTTATATCGTACAAATTGTCTGAAATCAATCGAAACCTGCACTAAAATTGCAAACACTGTCAAAATTTATGTATCCTCATTTTGCAATCGTAAACAATTTTTTATCTGTATAATACCACTCAGCAGCATGTCCATCTTTCATAACCACAAGTGGTAAAATCAAAACATCTTCCTGAAATTTTAATTCATAGTTTATATCTGGCGATCACAAAACATTGCCATCAAACACACCAATAAACATATTCTAGTAAACATTCTTCTATAAGATTAATAATTAATTTTAAACTAATCAATTCCGACCAAACCACAAGAATTCATCCTATTAAGTTCCCTTTTTTCAACTTCTCCACCAATATTTGATGATATAGTTATCTGCAAATCTTTCACCACATGCTGTAAATTTGTATCATAATTTCGATCATACAAAGTCAATCTTTGTACAACTCCATTTATTCTTCCATATAAATTAGAAATATCTTCAGCTCCCAAAACCTCTCCAATAAAATAAAAAGGAATGGCGAAATTCTGCATTGTGTAACACATGACTTTCATAAGGAGAACCTGACCACACGGTATCTTTATCTTTACTCCATCTGATATGTTTAAGCAATTTTGATCTCAAACGAGGTTCACAAACACTTTCAGAATCCTTGTGATAAAATTAACATTTTTTGTAATTATTTTCTCCATACTCATTACAATCACTTAACAAAAGTGGCCAGAAACTCAAACTCACAATATCCACAATCAGCAAACACTATCATTTTCCTTTGATAATACCCTTCACTAGAATGAGCATCTATAAATTGAACACTAGGTACAATCAATATGTCATCCTTATATTTTAATTCATAATTAACATTTCTTAACTCCAAAACGTCACCACTGAACCAACCTTCTACCATTACTTTTTCATGTTCTCTTCTAACATCTCTCATCTTAGTTCCATTATTTTTACCATAAGTCTAATAATTAATTCTAAACAATTCAATTCCAACCAAACCACAAGGATTAGTTCTATCAAGTTGTTTTTCATTAATTGTTCCACTAATAGGAGATCGCATTCTTATAGTCAAATCTTTAACCATTTGTCGAGTTGCTGTATCATAATCATTATTGAACAAGGTAAATTTTTGTTCTACTCCATTTATTGTAGGATACAAAACAGACACATCTTCATTGTCTCCCAAAATATGTTCTTTTAGGAAATAATCCACAATTGGATCTATCCGTGAACTCAGAAGTGGCACCCTATCAGTTCTTAATGTTAGATTTGCAGTTGAATAAGACGGACTTGGCATTATAACATCCTTATCTGCTCTATCATTATATCGGTATATTTCAGCATTTCTCAGATTCACTTTTAATCCATAAACAGCATCTTGATGATAAAACTTTACAGTTTTTGTGATAATTTTGTCCACATGTTGTTTCATATACATTCTCTTTTTTTCCAGAAAAAAAACAACAGAAAATTATAAAAAAAAGGAAGATGAATCAGAATTTGTTAAGGCTAAACACTCTTGAATGGACCATGGCTGCTTGGAGATTTAGTGAGTTATGCAATCGCAAGATGATACGACCACATTCACATCAGGAGACATTTCAAGAAGGTCAGAGTTGGGTCAGAATCTCTGTCAGCATCCCATGTACATTTATAATGGGACAAATTTAGATAGTTTTTTCGATGTAAACAATTCAGAGCTATAAGATATTTTTTCAACAACTGAAACTCTCTCTTTGGTTATTCGACATGGTTTGAAATGTCCACATCCATTGGAAAACAAGTCAGATACCAATTTGTATCGCTTGTACTGTCTTGACATGTCTTCCCCATGTGTCAGGACTGCACAATTTCTCTACATCTTTCTGAATCATCTTCACACAAACCAGGACTATTCAAGTTCATTCTTCTTCAAATTCTTGATTTCAATTTATATCGTCTTTCTTCATCTTCTATAAATAAGTTTCATCTCGTCTCTTATTTGCCACTGCAACTTCCTCTGAGTGTCTTCCAACGTTTACGTTCATCTGTCCTCCAATATATTTTCTTATGTTCGTCATAGTTGAATTGTTAAGTCAGTCTGTGGATAGTTAGGATTTTGATTGAATCAGAAAATACCACTTCTGGTAAGTGACAGAGGAGAATATCCAACCTGGAGAAGAAAATGTGCAGGATCAAGATCAAAGAAGGAAATGTGTGTAATGATACTATCCCCATGGAAGTGCCACTTTCCAACAATGTTTTCGGTATGCACTTCCAATGATAATTGAATGTGATGAAAATATCACACATGCAAATCTGCCTTACTGCTTATTTTCTTTCTCCCTCTTATCTTATCTTGACTTTCACTTGACATTTCTTCATAAAAGAAGTGGAGTAGAGAAGAAAAAGCCGAGAAAGCAGGGAAGAACAAAGTTTGAAATCAGAAACAGGATCCCAATATTTCAATCTAGAGTCCTTGTTTGGTACCTTGAATATTGGAACAAGTCCACAATCAACTGCTTGGTAATCTAAAAGAAACCACTTGGATTCATGTTGCATATGCCAAAGTACAAGAGAAAGTCAGATATTCAATATTTTCAACCTTTGAATATGAAACAACCAAAGAGGTCGAACATGTTGATCTATCTGTTTATCTTCCTCTATTTCCACCCACTACATCCAACCCCCAGTCAAAATTTGAAACAGGAAATTTAAAAAACAGAAATCAGACAGAAAGAAATTTCTCCTCATATCACCACAAGAACTTTTGCAAAGGCAGTGACTTCACATCAACAAATCAAAAAACTTGACAAACATCTGCAACTTCTGAGCAAAAAGAAATTTGCTATTAAATTCTACAGTCAGAATTACAAAGATCCAAATTCTATTAAATTCAGCAACTCTAACTTTTGACAAACTCAGTCATTATGCCTGTGATAGTCCAAATGGTGATTTTTGCAGGGATTTTAACCACTCCAAGGTTTAGAGATCCTGGGAAAAAAACAAACTCAGCAAGTTATCCTTTTTCAAATTTGATTTCCCAATTTGAAAAGTCATCTTCATTACAACTTGTTTTTTTTTTTTGTTCATAAATCCTCTTATTTATGAACACAACTCGTTTTCCTACTCTGTTACTAAAAAGGTCAACATCGACTTCTTATACTCCTGAAAATCAGGGGCAAGGAAGAATATTAGAGTTAAACTTCCACATCTTTCAGCTTTTTTCCCAATGAAACTCTGAAAAGTCAAGTTCCAGTGCTTGACAGAAAAACAAGATGGTTCTGACAAAGACAGTGTATGATTTATAGAAATAAAGAATCCCTTCCATCCAGGAAAACAAAAATTTAAAATTTTAAATCCTCATAGAAATCCTCCTCATCTCCTGGTATCTTTTTTTTTATCCTCATCAACATACTTAGTTAAAGTTTGTAAACAGTCCTTCAAATCACTCAATGTGCCAATGACTTCTTTTCCCTTCCAAACAACTTAGCATTTTCCAACTCCCTTGTAAAAACAAGCAAGTATTATTCCACCACCTGAATTCAGGTGGAAAACGACAACACAAGTTGAACTTCTTCAACAACATAGCTTCTTTTCCAAACAAGCTCCTGCCAGTAAAGCGGTGTCGCAGTAGAGAAAGCAAGCTCGTCGTTCGAATATTGGAAAAGAAAAGTTAGTCACTGGCATTGGTGAGGTGAATCTCTGTCAAAGACACAATTTGTATTGCAAGGCGTTGAGAAACAACATATACTCCAAAACATAATTTTTACCACAAAATAATTATCAGTGAACTCTGATACACCTTTATCTTCTAGTTCTTTAACTTTCCAATCTCCAATTGATCTCAATGTAATCATTATTCTTGCTCTGACTATATTTGTGCTACTTATATAATTTTCTAAATATTATTACACTTACAACAACTCACCTTTCTTTTGTCAATTAATATTCGTTCTTGCTTTGAATTCAAGTTGAATTGCTTCTCACAAAGTTCGTCAATCACTTAAAACATCCACTTAAAAGTCACGTTTTTTTTTTTTAAGTGTTTGACTTCAAATTCAAATTTTTCAAGAGACCACCAACCGTCAAATGCCTACAAACACATGACTGCTTACACGTCCCTAATTAATGCTTGATTTGCATACAATAGCAAACTTTGCTTATGAGAACTCACTTTGCTCACTTTAAAAAACTTCCAAACTGCAAAACTAACTCCACAGAAATCTTTCCAACACTGAAAGTAACAACTTTACAAAAAGTCGTATCAACCCGACTGCTATCGTGCACAAAATTCGAAAAAAACAATTTCACTTATGCAAATTCAAATGCATGACTACTTACACATCCCGTCCCATCCCTACTTAACACTCGATTTGCATACAAGAACTCACTTCGCTTGCTCTCAAAAACTTCGAAACCGCAAAACTAACTCAACAAAAGTCTTCCTAGCAATAAAAAGAACAAGTTTATGAAAAATCATTCCAATCTGACTGCTATCCAGCACAAAATGCAAAAAAACATTTGAGGCTATTCAAATCAACTCAAGTACCACTTGACAACCTGTCAAAACACAATTGACATGTTCTAGATTATTCAAATTTTTACTGTTTAGCCGTTGCTATTCAAACAAACTGTTACTTCAAACTATAGCTGCAAAAACTCGCTTTGCTCCCTATCAAAAAGCTTCAAATGGCAAAATTAACTCCACAGAAGTCTTCCTGGCAATGCAAGGAACAAGTGTGTGAAAAATCAACCCAAACGGACTTTGCTATCTACCACAAAATCCAAAAAAAACAGTTGGGAAGCTTTGAGAAATTCACCAATGGTCACTTTTCACTTTGCCAAACTTTCGCCATTACTTCGCTTACCGAGTGAGCCTGCCATTGCATGGAGTAGTCACCCACTCATCAGGCTTCTCAATAGAAAAATTCGAGATCCCCGCCTCAACGTTAACCCCTAATCCAACCCTTCCCATTGGTCCATTCAAAAAATCCGGCCTTCTGATTGGTACGTTTTTGCATAGAGGCAATTTCCCTCTTGCTATTGACTACCAAACTGGATTCCTGTCCAGTGTTTTCAAGGCTAAAGTATCTGATCATGTCACTTGTGATACAGTTCATACTGCTTTTTGTATTACTGTGAATTACAGTGAGCCACCATCAACAAACTGGTCTCTCACATGTGAATCCATATTCAACATCATATTATCAACTTTACAAAGAATACTTTTTAGACCTGTATTACTGTTATGTGGTGATGCCACTCAACAACAACCATTTGGGAAAGACCAGAATCGACTTGTGCCAGTTACTAATGCACTTGCAAAGTGGCAATTTGTGTTTACTTCTTACCACTACGACCTAACTGGATAACACAGAGTTGGACATGTCGAATATGTCAACTTTTTAGATTATGTTAGGTACTGGATACCAGACCAAAACACTTTGGATAGTCTTCAAGACGGACACGTTCTCTGTTCAACTGGTGAAATCAAACCACATGATGTCACCTGCCTATTTATAGGTCACCCTAACATTACTGTTCTAACTCTTACAAACAACGTATCAAATCACATTAATGACTTGGTCAGACAATGTGAAGCTCTTGCTAACATTCAAATGTACAAGAAAAGGCAATCTAGTAATGTGTATCAAGGAACGAGAGTAATGATTACACAAAACTGAGAGAAAGAAAACAATGTTTTCAATGGTTAAATCGCAACAATACACTCTATTGAAAAAATAATACCATAATTCTAAAATTATGAAATTATAATATAGTTGCAACTTATCCTGTTGCTATAAGCTGGAATGGTCACGCAATTACTCTGTATCCCGTATGTCCAGCATGTGCAAATACTATACACAAAGCACAAGGTCACACATTAGACAAGGTAGCTATATGGTTTGATGTGGATAACATACCCCCTGGTACAGCTTACGTTGCATTGTCTAGGGTACAAAAGTTAACAGATGTATATTTCCTTAGCGTTTTGAAGTCAGTTTACTTCTCTGCTGCCACTTTCAATTAACCTCATCACACCACTTAAATTTTATTTTATATTGAATGTGTTTCATCTGTGATCAAGCACGATGTTCAACAACTTATATGTGCAAAAATATCACTTTTCTTATATTTACATATTCATGATTATTTTCTATCTTAAAAACTTCAAAAACGCAGAATACATACATATAACATTTGAAAATTTATCACTCGACACTAATGTAATACAAAATTTTCGAATGTATATCAATATACTTGCTATCTGTCAACATGGATAATGTTCTCATGTATAGTCAAATACTCTATATGTTATTGACTTTTCATTTCCCACACTGTGATAATATCTTTAACCAGTGCTCTTCCACTAATGTACATTAAAAAAGAGCCAATAATTCATGACAGACACTGTGCCAAAATGTGACCATAAGGTATTCATGAATTTGTTAAATTGTTGACTTTGAAAGTTTCTTTAATATTTTGCATAAAACGGCATTTGATTCTCAATGAAGTTGAAAACACCATCCATTGTCCTCTATTCCACCGTTACTTCCCCACCATCTATCTGTCCTTCTTTCAATCCTGTACAGTGGTATCACGTATGCAAATGATTATTTCGTGCTCTCCTGCCCTTTCAATTGTTAATAATTTTTGTAAAATGAAACAAAATTAATTTCAAACAATCACAGGAACATATAATTAGATAACATCACAACACTTTATGCTCTGTTGCTCAAAGTTAGTACTTATAAACTATTAACTATATCAATTTATGGGACATTGCAATGTGCATATATGAGATATGTGACATATTTTAACAGAAATTTCTCCATTATTCCTCAATTGCAGATGTACTCCCAAAGCTGAAAACCGAATGCCTCACCAGTTCACCATTAAGTACTTCATATTTTGACCATTTTCCATCCAACTTCCTGAAACCCTATGGCCAGTCCAGTGCAGCTCTGGACCACATGACCCTAATGAAACAGACCAATCCAAAATCGTGCGAATGCCTGAAGAGACCAAAAGTTGCCATGAGGGAATTTGCTGCAACTATTGCTGAGAACATGAATTGGCTAGCCAGCTTGCAAAACCCAGTTCTCAACACTGGTTGTATGCAGCAAGCTAAAGAACTCCAACCATTCCTCAATGCACTTGTTCATCTTAACACTAGGAATGTTAATGCTACTCCTGATTCCGCTCATATCAGGACTGTTTTCAAAACATTTTATGACCCCAACCTCTCTGTCCATTCATTAATGAAGGATTTCTATGAAATCAGAGTGGCCACGTACAATACTGGGATCCACTTTATGACGGCCGTGGAGTTGATTAGCCATCCAGCAGAATACACAGACAAGATGGTAGGTGTGGACAAGCCCACAACAGCATTCAAGCAGGATAGGATTGTTGCAGCTTTGTCCCAGTTCCTAAACGCTACATGTACAAACTGCTTGCGGTCACCAGGTTCCACTAAATCTGTGACACGCAATTTACTGGACGAGCTATGCTCTACCTACCAACTAACTAGATGAACTCGACACATGTCAACTCCTGAGCAAACTTTACCTATGGACAACGTAACTGAAGACAGCTCTGAAAACAGTAGCACATCTTCCCGCTCTTCAACATCAACACAACTACAAATGAACATTATGACTAAAAGAACCATAAAACTACCACAAACAACTGACGACCACATATGTACAATGGGAAAAAGTGAGCACATGACATTTACAACAACTACAGATAAGAAAAAATGCAAGTCCATGAAACAATGTCACATAGACACAGTTGTTGACACGCCTTTAATGGACACAATATTACAGGTTACTACAACACAAAACAAGAAACCAAAACGGTCTAAAGAGAATGCAACAAAAGTTCCGGATGCCCCAGAAAACCAACTCAACATACAAGAGTATCCAAGCAAAAAGAAAAAAAGCAAAGGATTCAAAGGAATAGAAACAGAGACCCTAGTGAGAAGGAAATCCGAAAAGAACACAAAAAAATCACAAAAGAAAAAGTCCAAGAAAACCGAAGCAAAAGGATAACAACTTTTATTTAATTATCAATCTATTACATAAACTACAATATTGACTTTATGAATTTTTGGCAAACATTAATTAATCTTAAAGTTACTGTTCTACTCAAAAATGGTATCAAAATTAACATTAAAAAAATTATTTACAATACTGTTAGACCTGATGACAATTAAAAAATTGTTTGTAAAATGTAAAAACAACCAAAACCTTGTTCATATTATTACATTTATGTTTGTTGTTATAAAGAGTGTAGACACTTTTAAAGATAGAAAAAATCATCAAACAAACATCTAAACATACTTACAATTTCCTTTAATGGTTGTCGATTAATGATAAATTTGACGTGTCGATTCAACACGTGGCTTAAGAATTTGAAGAGGAACAAATCTTTGAACTAGGGCTTAATCTCAGCAGATCCTAGCAACAAGGCTACTCTACTGCTTACAACACCTCGTTCTTTATTTAAGTCATCTGCAAAAGATTTAGGTCTGGAAAATTTAGATTTTGGTCGAGGTAGTGCTTCAGAGCATAGTCTGCTCCTTAGCACATTGTGACACAGGAAGCCAATGCTTTGTTTCTTGCTACACCTTTTCCCAACAGTCAGCTGGTGTTGGCTTCAGGTGCGTGTCGCTTTGCAAGCTAAATCACTCCCCAACCATTACAGAGGATGTGATTATGCTTTTAAAAAAAAAGGAACAAATCTTAGAACAAGGGCTTAATCTCAACAGATCGTAGCAACAAGGCTACTCTACTGCTTACAATACCCCATTCTTTATTTAAGTCGTCTGCAAAGGATTTAGCTCTGGAAAATTTAGATTTTGGTCAAGGTAGTGCTTTAGAGCATAGTCTGCTCCTTAGCACATTGTGACACAGGAAGCCAAAGCTTCTATTCTTGTTCACCTAAGATTGTCCAGAGGAATGAATCGTTGCTTTCTAGCATGGATTCTGACTTAGAGGCGTTTAGTCATAATCCAACAGATGGTAGCTTTGCACCATTGGCTGAGTCCGTGATTCATCTCATACTGAGCAGAATTACTCTTGCAACAAGACTCCAACAATAGGGTAAAACTAACCTGTCTCACGACAGTCTAAACCCAGCTCACATTCCCTATTGGCAGGTGAACAATCCGATGCTTGGCGAATTCTGCTTTGCAATGATAGGAAGAGCCGATATTGAAGGATCAAAAAGCAATGTCACTATGAATGCTTGGCTGCCACAAGGGAGTTATTATGCCATCACTGTAAGGGTTTATCATTAACTTTGATTGGAAGTTTTAAACTCATGGCTACATATCTCCTCACTAGAAGAGACACTATGATGTATTATGTCATTTAGTTATTGTAACTTTTCTGAATTTTTATAACCCCCTATTTTCATTGATGTTTATTATAGATCACCAGCACTGCCAAGTCTCACAGTTTACCCATGAGTCTCCAGGTTTTCACGCTGACCTCCAGGGCTCATGGTGGGTTTTGAAAATCTCACGGAATAATGAATGCCATTAAAATGGTCCTCATTTACCCACGGAATTCTGCATTTATGCTCATAAAGAATACGATTTGCGAAAATACTGTGTATCCCGTATTTGTAAAACGATGTTCTTGTTTTACATAAGTACTGACTAGCATGGCAATTCTGCCGATTTGAGGGAAATTAGATTTTGTGATATTGAAATTCAATATTCTTCAATGAAGTATACCAATCTAATTGTTCATATGTTTGGTGCGTGCAGGCTCATTTTTTATCACACACATGGCTGCTTTTAATAGTGATTCTCAACCCGACAATTTTTTAAATGCTAATGACTATGAGAATGACCAAACGCAAGCATCAGAAGGTGATACATCGTGTCACGGTCAGTCCTCTGGGGAAACATCCACAGCTGCCAGACAGTGACACAACAAATGACAAGTTGCATCTTAAGCGAAGGTTTGGACAAAAACATGGCCCTTTGTGTCTAGTGTTCCATCAGATGACCACAAGTTTGGATGTAACGTTTGTGCAAAGGTTAGTTGGTTATAACATGCAAACAATTATTCTGAAATTTACCAAATTGAAATTGTAAAAAAAAACAAAATTTGGGAATATTATTGTAATGATGTCATCATAAGTTAGTGAATGAATTTTACCAAGTTATGTTTTAGAGCATTGTATCAAACTAATATGCTTTATGTCTAAAAATATGTAACAAATCTTTCTATCAATAGGTATTAAGCTGTAAACACCAAGGTTCTAAAGATATTGTTGATCATGTAAATACAGCTGCACATGGTAGATTGGCTAAGGCAAACCATGGTCAGTCGCGACTATCTTACCCTTCTTCTGCTGTGGATGAGGTACTGGTAGAATATTGCAAATTACACCAGTATGGTGAACAATATGGTCATAAATGCTACTCTCTGTATTCCTAATTAATGCAATTTACTGAACCCTCAGTGTTATGTTGCAGGTCACTAATGCAGAACTGAAGATTGCAAATTTTCTTGTTCACCACAACATTCCCTTGGCTGTTGCAGATCATCTTTCACCTTTGCTGAAAAATATTTTCCCGGACAGCAGGATTGCAAAGTAATTTTCCTCTGCAAGAACCAAGGTAACATGCATGATTAATGGGGCAATAGCACCTGAATATCACAAGTCTCGACTACTTAACAGGAAAAATCCGTTCTCACTTTCAACAGATGGGTCAAATGACAATGGTCTTGAAAAGATGAACCCATTCTCTGTTAGGATCTTTGACAACAAGAAGCGTCGTGTTTCAACACAGTTATTAGATATGTGTTTAACTAGTGGACCTGATGCTGGAAACGCGGCTTGTATATTTGAAAAGATTGATGAGGTGATGGTTAGTAATAACATTCCCTGGCTGAACTGTATTGCGTTTTCCTTGGATAACACGTGTCAATCTTGGAAAGCACAATTCAATCAAGACTCATGTTACTCAAAAGAACCCAGAGAAGTTTTTCATGGGATGTCCTTGTGACATTGTCCGTAACACAGTGGAGAAAGGGGCACAAGCATTTTCAGATGTTTCAAGTTTTCAGTTGGAAGAACTGCTTGTGGACATTTATTTTTGGTTCGACAAGAGCACTCATAGAAAGGCAGGCTTGGAAGAGTATTGCCAGTTTTGTGACATAGAGTATCACAGGATACTCAAGCATATTAATGTAAGGTGGCTGTCTTTAGAAATGGCAATTGACTGAGTTTTGAAACAGTATGATGCTCTTAGAAGCTATTTCTTGACTGAGGGTAAAGCAGATGCAAGATTCAAGCGATTGAACACAAATTTTACGAATCCCATGACTGAACTATATCTGTTATTCTTTTCAAGCATTTTGCCTGTCTTCACTAGTTTCAACAAGTTTATGCAAAGAGAAGACCCATGCATCTACCTTCTGGCATCACAAATGAAATCATTCCTGCAAAAACTTTTTGGGAAATTTGTCAAAATGGAGGTGATAAAAAATGCTTACCTTTTACAGGTCAAGTTTGCAGAAAAGCAGAATCAGTTGTCTGATTCCTCCCTGTTTATTGGGTTCACAACAAAGCAGCACCTTCTCCAGTTAGAAAGAGAGGACATTACACCTCATCAGAAAAAGAAATTTTTCGACTCTGTCCGAGCTTTTTATTCTGCCGTTTGTGAATATGCTGTTAGCAAGTTTCCATGGGATGATCCGGTTCTTGAGAATTCAACTTTTGTGGATTTCAAGAAGAGAGAAACCTGTGATATTTCCACTGTTGAATATTTTGCTAACAGGTGCAAAGGCAATATTTGTTAATAAAATTGATCTTCGAGATATTTTTATACTTTGAAATGAGTTTGAATCCACAGCTCATTGTAATATATAACTTATAGTATAAAAGATAGTACTATTGTTAATAGCAGCTTTTCTCTTTTAATTAGGTATCAGGAGGTTTTCAGCTTTAGTGCCTCAGATATGGACCGTCTTCAAGAAGAGTTTATTCAGTACCAACTGAGTGAAGATAAAGATATACCAGATGATATTTGGCTGGAAGCATTGGTCCGCATTAAAGAAACAAATGGACAGGAAGAGCAGTTCCACAGAATGGATACCATTTTGGGGTATTTGAGTCAATGCAAAAGGGCTGATAGTTCATTGCAGTATTCTATGCTCTCCAAAGTTGCACAAGCTGTGCTAGTTCTGCCACACTCTAATGGTTCAGAGGAAAGAATTTTCAGCATGGTTACCAAAAATAAGACAAACTTCAGGCCGAGTCTAAAACTTGATGGCACTCTTTCTTCATTCTTAAAGTGAAGCTGGCACATCCAGAAACCCAAGAGTCATGCTATGATTTCAAGCCCTCCAAAGACCTCCTAAAAACTGCCAAAAAGTCTACATGGGTGTATAACAAGCAACATCATTGAAAACTTAAACTAGAACATTACCTGAAACATTGTCAATTTTTATATTGCTGTTACTAGATTAGTCAAGAATTACATCATGCTATTAAGAAGTTTCATTATCTGATTGTCTGCATTATTCCGTCTGGTTATTTCACAGGAGGAGGGGGGGGGGGGGTACGAGTTTAAGGCCGTGATAACCTCCAGGTTTTTAATCTTCTGAACTTGGCAGCTCTGAGAACACCTTAAGGAGAATATCCTGTGCGAATATTATAAAGTTGTAACAAGCAGGTTTCGAGATATTTGAAGTTGAAGATCGAAATTTACTAGTAATTACTCTGTGGTGGACATCTTTAAATGTAAGATGGTGAATAGTCTTTTTTCGCTAAAATCTTTAAATGTCTTGTTTCTAAATCAAATTACATGGATTTTACATCGATTGCTTACATGTAATTTTTATCAAAATATCAAGCAAAAGGATCACTTTCAATGCTCTGAAATTTTTTTCTCTTCATCTACTTCCTTAAGCCTTCAAAATACTGCTTTCAGAGCCCAATACTTCGGCTTGTTGACATCGTCACCATTCTGAAAAAATTACAAATATCCGTATGTCAATTTCTCCGAAAGTTTATTCCACTAACAAAGTTATAAAACGGTAACAAGCCATTACGGCTTTTACATGGATACATACAAGTATATACATTTGCTATCTTCGTAATTTAATGCAACTATTTCTGCCATTTTACATGGCCTGTAATGGTTTTCCACTGGGGTCTTTTGTGTCCAACATGTTGTTTTTTCACATGACATGTTTGTTGCTGAGATATTTATCATTTTACTATTCACATTCACTCCTTTCCAATTGTCATTCATTTTCAATTGATAAGGAACTACCCTATTTCCTACATGATCTAATGATTGTAAATATGCTTTCAGACAATTTTGTTTATGTATATTAGCTTTACTAAAAATGCCAATCTTACTACAATATCTATATGAGCTATTATATTAACATTACTTACAGATGGGCTTTATTACATTTATTTGACCAATAATGCTTGGTCTGAGTGTAAGTAATAAAGCACAACTGAAGTCACATGTATGATATTTCAAGATTGCATTCTGTAGCTTTTCATTTATGCAAAAATACCTTTTTTATTCTTTATCATAACCTTCAAAAGAGTGTGTAAGGTCTCAAGCAATGAATCATACAATTTTAAATTTACAAAGGTATATTTAATTTAGGCTTCAGTTCCAATCACTACTGTATTTCATTGTTTATCTAATGACAGTAAATATTGTTTCAGTCACATTTATTTATCTATATCACATTTAACAATACTTTCAACCTTATTACAATATCTATATTTAGAGCTATTATATTCACAATATTTATACATATAGGGATTATTACTTTGAGTTTAGCAATAATGTTTGGTCTGAGGGTAAGTACTAAAGCACAACTGAAGTCACCTGAATAATATTCCAAGCTTGCAGTTTGTAGCTTTTCATTTAGACCAAAATGCCTTTTTTATGCTTTATTGTAACCTTCAAAAGAGTATGTAAGGTCTGAAGCTATGAATCATACAACTTTAACTTTACAAAGGCATATTTAATTCTGGCTGCAGTTTCAAGCATTACTGTATTTTATTGTTTATCTAATTACTGTAAATATACTTTCAGTCACTCTTATTTATCTATATTACATTTAACAATATTTTCAACCTTATTACAATATCTATATGTAGAGGTATTATATTCATAATATTTAGATATATAGGGATTATTACATTTACTTCAGCAATAATGGCTGTTGAAATAGTGAGTCATAAACCATAACTACAGTCACTTGAACAGTATTCGAAACTTCCATTTTTTATAACAGCATTGTCTAATCTGGATAAGTACTTGTATTTTCTAACTCATAAACAAATTAAACATTGCATTCATATAGCCTAACTAAACTAATTAATATTTCACAAACCCCAAAGGGTATCAGACCATATTATGACATCCTTCACTTTCTCCAACTAAATAATGCCTGAAAGAATTATATATATATCAAGTGTTTTGAAACCGTTCATGCCCATTAAATAGAAGAACTAATAAATATAATATAATAACTGAACAGTACGTGTCCATTTAAATATAATGTAACTACATTATATAAATATAAGCTAACAATTTGAATGTACCTTAAGGCTATTACTTTAGCATATAATCCTGTAAATAACTTGGCTGTTTTCATGTTCTTCCTGATCTACGCAAAGGCTGCACACCTGTGTCATCTTCTGCAGCAGGAAAACATACAACCTGTGCTCTTTCTTCCTTGCCAATCATCTCTTTAGATGAACTTGCTTGGTCTTCTAGATGACCGAGGTCAACCATTGTTAAATTTTGTTCGATGTCTGGTGCTACTTCATCAGTCTTCTTAACTGGACTCTATTTCGTCTTAATGTACCATGTGACGTTTCTACTTCATATGATCTTTCATCTAGACGTCTTCTAACCACACCCATTTCCCATTCTTTACTTCCCAAACGAAACAGCTTGATTCTTACAACATCCTCATCTTCAAAAGGATCTAGATCGACAGCTCCTCTATTGTAATACTTAGATTGTTGTCTTTTCTGCTCTACTAATTTCTCATTCATAGTATCACTATTCATCATTTGGGGTTGTAACAGACTTGCTGTTGTTGGCAACAAAGTTCTCACTCCTCTGTTCAGTAGACACTGGGCTGGACTTCTCTTCATATTCGTGGAGGGTGTATTTCGATGGTTGAGAACAGCCAGAAACGTATCCGAATTTGCCTTCTTCGATTTTCTTAAGACTTTCTTGGCTTCTTTTACTGCACTTTCAGCTTTACCATTTGCTTGTTTGTAGTATAGACTGTTTGTCACGTGTTCAAAATCCCATTCCTTTGCGAATATCAGAAAATCTTGTGACAAAAACTGTGGGCCATTGTCAGTTATAACTTGCTCGGGTATACTGTGGCTTGAAAAATGACTCTTGATCTTTCTAATGATATGCACCAATGAGATACTCTTCAAATGATCCAGGTCAAAGAAATCACTACAATAGTCAACAGTAATCAAGTAGTGTTTTTCCTCGAGCTTGAATAGGTCAAGGCCCACATGTTGCCATGCTTGATTTGGTACTTCATGACTTTGCAACATCTCCTTTGGCTGACTTCTCTTGTACTTGCAACCAACTTTGCATGTTGCATGTGGTTCTTGATATCACTTGACATCCTGGGCCAGTACAAACATTCTCGAGCTTGATTTAAACAACTGTTTACTCCCAGGTGCGAGTTGTGGATTTTCCTTAGCATATTGCCTCTTATTGCTTGTGGGACAACCATCCTGGATCGACATCTCATCTCTGACATTAAAATAGGGTGTGATGATGTTTGAAAAGGTGTCTTTCTGCTCTGGCCATCCTTGATGGATCGCTGCCGTAAGAACTTGTAAAGACTTGTCACTTCTAGTCTCTCATTGGATTTCCTGCAACCGCTCATCTGAAATGGGAAGTTACTTCATCATGTTAATGGTTTTGAAATCTGGAACACCTTGACCACCATCAGGGATGCTTGCTCTTGATGATATGTTAGCAAGAAACATATTCCTTCCTTTCTCATATTTCACCTCGATATCATACTTCTGGAGGCAGATCATCATTCCTTGGAGCCTCTTAGGTGCTCGATGAAGAGGTTTCTTCAAAATGCTTTCGAGAGGTTTGTGATCACTGTAGACAGTAACTTTTCTACCAAAAGTATAATTGTTAAACTTTTCTACCCCCTAAACAATTGCCAACATCTTTTCTATCTGTGCATATCATGTTTCCATTTCAGATAGTGTTCTGCTGGCATATGCAATGGGGTGACCACTCTGCATCAGAGCCATGCCAAAACCAGTTTGGCTGCTGTCGCACAGGATCTTGAGACTTTCCTACGGTTTGTAGTACGCGAGGACTGGGGTTGTGGCAATAAGACGCTTCACTTAATTCCAGGCTGTCTTGTGTGCTTCTAACCAACACCACACCGTCTCTGTATGTTAGATCGTGCAGGGGCTTCATTACCTCCGTCAAATTTGGCAGAAAACGGCTTAGGTAATTTACCATTCCATTCAATCTTAAGACTTCTTCAGTACTGGTAGGTCATGGCATCACCATAATCGCCTTCACCTTCCCTGGCCCAACTTTCAAACCTTTACTGGTAAAAAGATGACCATGAAACAAGACTTCCTTACATTTGAATTCCAACTTGTCCTTAGTCAACTTAATATTCTTCTGTTTCCACTGTTCCAGGAGCTTATCGAGGTCTTGATTGTGCTCCTCTTCACTAGCGCCTTAAACGAGTACATCATCTGTGATGCACTTTACTCCCTCAAGTCCAAGCAGCTCTTGGTTGAGGCATTTCTGAAATATCTCACTGGAAACATTTAAACCAAAGGGCAAACACAGCCACCAAAATCTTCTGTATGGAGTTGCAAATGTTGTCAACTTAATTGATTCCTCGTCCAATTCTAGGAGCCAGAATGCAGATGCCAGGTCGACGTTGGAAAATGCACAAGCCTCTGACAAATCAGGAAGCAAATCATCCATGACAGGGATTTGATATCTTTCTCTCTTCAAGGCTTCATTTAAAGGTTTTGGATCTACACATACACACAATACCCTGGATTTCTTCATGGCAATGACAATTTGACTTACCCATTCGGTCGGTTCATCAACAGGTGCAACAACTTTTAGCTTTTCCAATTGTCATAGTTCCACTCTGAATCACTCTCTGACTGACACAGGGATCTTTTGTGCCGGTAGCATAACTGGGCTGTAATTTGGATCCACTTCTAGTTGAACTGTTCAATGAAGTTTTCCTAAATCATTGCTAAATCTGTCGCCTTGCAAGACACCATGCTGATAAAATTCTCTTTGTGAATTGTTAATAGCTTAATTTTTTCCGTAGCCTTCAAATCTAACAAAGATGTCAGGTCATTCTTGACGATCAAAAACTTAACATATTTCTTCTGATTTCTTAAGTTGACCACTGGAACAACACATGTCCCCATCGGCTTGACTTTGCTACCATTCCACATCACCAATGTCCTGTCACATGCGGAGATTTTCACCTTTTCCACATACTTACATGGAAGTATATTTGCACTGGCGCTGCAGTCCACTTGAAAATCTACCTGAATGTCATTGACCAACATCTTCGCAAATACAGCTTTCTCTCTCATTGCTTGAATCTTTACAACCCTAATTTCCTCTTCACTTTTGATAGCATAGATCGCTGATTTCCGACATTTCTTTGCGAAATGATTCTTTCTTTTACACTTACTGCAGGTTTTTCCCCAGGCTGGAGACTTCCGCTTATCTGGCATGTGGTCAAACCCACAAAATTTACACTTTTTTTTTTTGACCGACTTTATTTTCCTTTCTTTGTCCCCTGACTCTTCCTACTCTGATTCCTTATTCTGTTGCTTTCTTTGTATCTTAATCTTGTTAGCATATTCATTAGGTGTTGCACTCATTGACTTCATTTGCATTTTGGTAATCTCTTCGCTACAACACATGTCAATGCATTTGTTTAGTGTCAAATCTTGCATCTTAAGCAGCTTCTTCGTTGTTTGCTCGTTTTTTATCCCTAACACTATATGATCCCGTATAAGACTATCCCGTAAGCAGTCCAAGAAGTTACATGTTTTCACCAATGTCTTTAATTCAGCCATGTAGCTATTGCTTGAATGTCTCGTTAACCTCCCCTTTACAATGAACTGTAAGTTCATTACCACTTTTCAGTCGTTTGAGTTTTCTTCTGGGCTGAATCCTACGTTTTTATGACTTTTTGGCCTTCATCTCCAACTGGGTGCTTAAACATTGCCAATTGACATTGGGAACTCTCATTTTGTAGACACGAAATTATGAAATAGTTGTTGTGTTTTTCTTTCTAAATCTTAAAATTTTCCGCTGCTTCACTGCTGTTCCTTAAGTCTAGCAGCTGTGGAGGCGCAATGTTATGACTAAAATGCACAACAGGCTGCCCAAAAGCTTGTTCTGTTGATTCGGCTTCTTATCCATGCTGCTATTTCTTCACCCTGCCACCATGTTATAACAGCATCCTCTAATCTTGATAAGAACTTGTACTTTCTAACTCATAAACAAATTATACATTGTATTTATATAGCCTAACTAAACTAATTAACATTTCACAAACCCCAAAGGGTATCAGACCATATTATTACACCATTCAGCAGCTTTTCATTTATACCAAATAATTTATGAGTATCTTATAAAACTTACTTATAAGTGAGACCAATCGTTTGGTACATAGCATGTTCATATAGGACGTATAGTTTGCTTACAGTTTTGTGTTTTGATCCATGAAAAACAAGGCCATTATCAGAAAGGCAACGTTATCATACATTGTCCTAATTTGTAAGCAAAACATTCCAGGTACAGAGACAAGAGAAATTGTTTGGTACATAGCATGTTTCTGTAGGACGTATAATTCCCTTAAAATTTTGTGAAAAGTGTGGTGTTTTGATCTATGACAACAAGGCCATTATCCGAAAAGGCAATATTATCATACATTTTCCCAATTTGTAAGGAAATATACTTTGTTCAGAGACATACTATATATCATTAGACTCGTCTCACTAAGACAAATGGTTTGGTATATGGCATGTCTCTGTACAATGTACATTTCTCTTAAAATACTTTGAAAAGTGTTGTACATTGACCCATAACAGAAAGGCAAAATTTTCATACATTTTCACAATTTGTAAGAGAATTATACATCATACAGAGACATACTATATACCATTTGACTCCACGTCCTGGGAGGAATGTGTTGGTATATAGTATGTCTCTGTACAATGTATATTCTTCTAAAATTATTGTGAAAACTGTTGTGTTTTGACCCATAACAGAATGGGAATATTATGATACATTTTCCCAATTTCTAAGGGAAATAGACATGGTAGAGAGACATGCTATGTACCAAAAGATTTGCCTCAGTGATGTGAAAGTTCATTTTTAGATAAATCCTTTTCGTCCACTCCCAACATTTCTATTGCTCCTAAGTTTTTAATTTATTTTTCTCTACTGTATACTGGTTCAAATGGTCTTCAAATTCACCTCAACCCATCAAACTATTATCATCCGCCTTTCCTTAAGTTTCATTACGCTTCGTCTTTTGCCTTTCCGTTCACCTTGGCTCTTTTTTCCCTGTGAAGGACAGGATCCTTCACGGCCTAAAATCGCATGTGGTGTATTTATTTATGGGTCAATTCTGTAAGGCATTGTATGTTGGCCAGACTAGCTGACAGTTACACACATGCATTTCAGATCATATGGGGATCTCCCCCTTGACAGGTAACAGAAGAGTTAATCCCTCTCCCACTAGTATCCTTTCCCACCACATTGAAACTGGCCATCCCATTTCTTTTTCCAACTTCAAAATATTTTCCTAGTCGCCTTCTGCTTCTGAACTACTCCTTAAAGAAAGTCTTTTAATTAATAAATTAAAACCCATTCCTAATGGGAATATTGGTTCTATGCCTCTTTCCCTTTTCTGATATCACCTTACTGCTGTCTCCCATCAATTTCCGTTACTGTTGTAAATATATCATCTCAATTGTCATTCAATACTGTTTGTTTAATATAAATTTATCTCGTAATCCCTGATCTCCACTCTGAAGATGTTGCTTGTAGTGATGAAATGTCAGTCAATAAATATGTTTTAAACACTTCTAGCCTTCTTTGTTTAAGGAATTGTTGACGTTTAGATATGGCGATACTTCACACAATCTGCTGGGCATTGTTATTTATATTAAAGTTACGATTTCCACCTGGACAATCACTCATAAACAGTTGAAAGAACTTGAACTATAAAAACTTGAAGGTGAACAATATTTACAAAGATAGATAGATAACCAATAAATAATAGATAACCAATTAAGCATAAGTCTTAGTTAAATAACGTACAGTAACCAATTAAGCAATGTTATTATATATAAGCCTCATTGTCTTTGACGTCTTGAATTTGTCCCTCACCTGGGTGTCTCAGAATTTGCCCCCAGGGGCAATCCCCAGTTCTTTACGACATTGGTGAGTGCTGACTGCCTTTAGTACAAGTGATCATTTCAAGTTCTTGTCCTGTGGCAGGGAACTGACCACATCTTCAAATGCCAACTCCTCAACTATGTTGAACACCAGCCATGACGTAGATGCTGAGCTTGATATGGAATGGAGGTTGCTTGCCTCACTTCTGGTGTTCAATTGCCTCTTTTAGATCGGTGGGTTGGGAATGCCACTTGTTGATGGCTGGTCGGGATCAGGGATAGGGTTGGGGTTAGTTTGGTTAATTTTGGTATGGAGGTAATCTTGGCATTATTTCACAGTCACTAATTTTTATGGGGCGGTTGTCCACAAATTCTTCTATCTCATCCTCCTTTACATCTGTCTTTATATATGACGGCACCAAAGATAGGAATGAGCCGCTTCTTTATATCAACTGGACGTTCTTCACTACCAGCAGACAGTTCCTTGTCTGCTTGGCCCATGATTGTGGTTTTAATGAGTGCTCCCATTTGTCCTCTCTCTGGCAATATCCAACAGATTCTAAAATCTGTCAGCAGTGAAGTCCGAATGGGACATGTGCTGGGCCAAGTCATAGTTGGAGATGGACGAAGTGACCGCCGCTGGTAGCTTTCAGAAGTTAGTGACTGCTGATTTCCTTATCCATTTGCCTGATATTTTGCCCTTCAATTTCGGGTAGAGGATACTGGCCATGGTTGCCAACCTTCCGGACACTTTGTTGGAATCCATTGGATTGCCATCCTTCATGATGAACAATAGCTCTCCATGGGTTGTGTAGCCCAGCAGAGCAGGGAACAGAGTTGACTCATTTGTATAAAAGGGACCAAACTTTTTCAGGTAAACTTGGGCCAGCTGGTATGTGGTCCTGTCCCAGCAAAGACCTGCCGGACCAAGGGAAGGTGTTTTATGTGTCACCATTCCTGTGATATACAGGGCGTTGTCTTGGTCCCATTTCCCCTTTTCAAACTTTTTCATTGTGAGGTTGACCACTGCACCAGGTTGTTGTGTTGAGACCAGCAGGAGGTAGAGAATGATCAGGTCCTGAAGTCTTACAAATCTCCTTCACTGTGGAGCCAGCCATCAGCTCATACTCCTGCTCGCACAGCACCTTGCTGAGATCTTGTTCCACTTCAGCCTTCCTTTTGTGCGTGAAGGGAACAAGACACTTAAGCCAGCCAACCAACTTTTCTCTTGTGTCTCTTATCGGTTTTCTGTTTTCTTCTTCCAGGGCAACATTTGGGTATATATCCACGCCAGGGTTCTCGATAAATTGGAGAAACATCCTATGACTGTGGATGTGTGCATGCAGGGTGCCAGGTTGCCTTGGCTTTGGGAGGGAGCTGTTGCCCTCAAAAATAGCCCTTTTGTATTTTGTGGACATCTTCAGCCCTCCACAGTCTGGTGTTATCCCGAAGGTGAGGGTCAACTTGGTAGAGCAACTTGGCTACTCTTTGTGCATTCTCCTCATTGCCCCTTTTGTTCTGCATACCCCCTTCCCAACCAAAGAAGTGCTCCATGAAGGAGAAGAGTCCCTGATCTTTCATCAAATCAGACAATCCACCCTCTGGCACTCTTGTGCCCCCTCCTCTGTGGAGCTTTTGGAGCTAGGGGCTATTGGCTCATCATCCCTGTCACTGTTGTCCTTCATTTGGTGTTGCATAGACGTGCTAGGTCCATTGTCGTCACTTGTGTCATTTGGTTTTGGTGCCACCGCAGTCTTTCTCTTTTCTTCTTCTCTGTACTTTTTCGCCGCAGTGTTGTATCTAAAAATATCCAAATAGTAAGTATTATTGATAAATACTTACGAGTATTGGTGTCAAAACTAAAAACTACAGCCAATTGAATGATTTCGTGTTAGATTAACGTACTATTCTTCTGTCATTAGCACTGCTTGATAAAGTCCTCGTATTTCTGCAGTGTTTTTGGTTGATCTTGTGCTTTATCTAAGTATAAATTTCGTTCTGTTTACCATAGTTTAGTTGTGTAGTATTTGCGCAACCTTTGAAATTCTTGGTTTTCTTTCTGAAATTAAGCCCCTTCGGCTCGTTCTATTTGCTATATATTAGGTAAATTTCTGCCATAACTTTGAAATCTTATCAGAGCTTACTCCATTCATTCCTTTACACTGGTTTGGTTTGACTCCTATTCAGGTACTTTTATTATTTCTTGAAAAATTATTGATATCTATTGGGTGTATCTGCATTGAAGGGTCGCTAGCGACTTCTCCATTCTTTCTTGACTCAGTGATCTATTCATACAGTGATTTTAGAGTGAAAGGTTCTTCATGCATAGCTAATTGTTAGGGTTTGTTTGAGATATTTTTCACTCTTTTAACATATAAGTTCACCTAATATCTTCAATAATTACTTGATGAACTCGTGTCCTTTAATTTACAATTCATAAAGTTATCGTTATCGGTGCATATTGCAGAAGTAATTGTGTAACCATTCTAAGTTTGTCTTCTTGCACAGCAATCGAAGATATTGTATTCCTTTTATACCTTTACAGAAGGTAATTGCCGGTAATAATCCCACTGTTACCAATTTTTAATTACTTCACTCTTTCCTAGCTAGCTGTTTTTGCTCTCATTCCTCATACCTTATTGTTACTATAATAATTGTCACCAATTAACCGTGTTGCCATTGCCATTAAATAAATCGTATTGCAGTTAGAAAAGTTGTGATTGATTGAACAGTTTTCGTAAAAACAAACTTGTCGTATAACTCTTCATAACACTGTTTCCTAAAGTTCTTACTGCTCTACGGATACTATAATTTATAGCAATATCCTGTGGGCATTGTTTGTCCTAATACCAAATCAATTATCTTCTTTTATACACCCTATTCTGGTAACTTCAATTGCTTATTATCATTGGTTATACTTTGCACAATCAGAAAGTCACTATTATTTTACACTGACATTTGTCGTACTTTTCAGAAAAACACATCACTTATTGCTTTTGCATTGTCTCTGTAAGAACAGGTCCCCTTACATGCTTCAGTAAACCCTGTTATTTCTATACATTTTGTTCTGGCTTTGACATAGTTTTGATTTCATTATGTTATTCCAGTAAATCCTTTAGTACTCATATTTGTGACATGTCGGCAAGTACTTCTTAACAACGCCGTCATAACAACAGACTTAGAACTACCCATTTAGTTTTTGAATATCCAGATTTTTCTGGGAAAATTTTACAATATCAAATTGAACAAACTAAGATCTGACAGAGAATAGAAAGGTCTATGAACTTTTACTCACAAGTGGAACATTAAACATTCTGTGACAACTGCAGCAGGATATAATGCTGTAAATGATGTATCTGATGCACATCTCTTCTGGTGCAAGAATTCCTCAATAAATTGTGCCAAATGTAATTCGATGGTTTATCAGAAATTAACACTCAATTTTATAAAAAAAAACTGTCAAATCTACACGAGATTGTGTGTGCTGCAGTAATTGTTGTTGTGCCTCGTTTTAATTCAATACCTGAACCACTAAGACAGTTAATGAAGGAAAATATACGAACGCTATGTCCATTTGACTTGGATTGCAGTGTTTATGAATGTTAGTCACATGATTGCTTTAAGAGCTTGAAATATACGTATTGAACAAAAAATTGAATCAATAGTGAACGATTCTCATTGCCAAAAATGTTTACATGCATATCCATACGTAATGAATTCAGAAGATTCCTGTTCTCGCTTTGTATTATTACTTGAACTACTTCAAAATTCCTCTCTGTTAAATCCGTTTGATTTGGATAAAACGAAATGTATTGAATGTGCCCTGTGGCCAAATCTTTACCTGTACACAGACTGGTGTGAGAGTATGATCTCTGGTGGAACAACAAGGCAAAGTGTCAAAATCTCTTTCTATGGAAAAGTTTACAGTGAAATTCCAGACTATGCGCTTCACTTTGACCTTTTGGAACTTCATTATGACCGTTGTATTTACAAAGTCGTCAGTGGTGCAATCAACACCAGTCGACTTTTAAATTGCTCACCTGCATGAGCTTTGGATACTAAACCTTTCTCTTCAACTTATTGGCAATGGCAACACCGTTACTTACTTGATGCTGTAGCACAATACAGCTTACCTGACGTTTTCATTAGTATTAGTCCATTGGAATGGAGCCTTCCATTGCCTGAATGGTTGTATTACATTAGCAACAAAACAGGATGTGGGCGAATGGAACTTGCAGCCTTTGGAACAAATAGTATGAGGTTATTACTGCGGCAGCAATAAAACAGAATTCCAGGATATAAAAACATTAAGACATACTTCTACGGCTTCGAATTTCAGCAAAAGGTAACTGTCCACCTTCATTTATTAATTTAGCTCCATGACCAAACTAAGGCACTACCCCCATTTATTTTGGCAGATATAGCCAGATCGAACCCCCAACTTGCTTACCTAGTTCACAAACTGCAGAGTTTGGATAGACATTCTCATTGTTTAAACCTCCAAGCGGAAGACTCCTTTTTTGAAATAAAAGATGGACGCCACATCCATCACCTAAAACATCCTGCTGCCGAGTTTGAATTAAATTTCTGAGTGTACATCAGTACACTAATACCCACCTTAAAATGTTCTATGGACTACCAAACTACAGATACAGTGGTGATGTTGCCAATATATCTTAGTTCATATGTTACTAAGTGGCAAGATGGAACTAGCATAGACAGTTTATACTCTTACAAACTACAAGGATGTCAGGCTGCAATATGATACCTTATAAGCAATAGACCAGCTGAACCTGAGATGTGGCTTTCTATGTCATCCAAAAAAATTGCATAGTTTTACAATAGAACAAAGCACTATAATGTGCCTATTAGTGAAAAATTAGCAAAAGACAAAATTGCAAAAAAGTACTGGCAAAGAAAGCCAGAGTACGAACATTTAAATTTTCTTGGGTGGTTACATGCTTGTGACCACACTAAAGGTACTCCAAAACCTTATACCCAGGGTACAACATTAGTTGGAACCAAGATGTACTCAATATTTAATCCACAGTATTTCTTTCAGTACACGCTTTTACATCTTCCCCATCTCAGAATTGAAGAGACATTTCATCCAAAACACAGCAGAGTTCCTGTCAGGCTGCAATGGTATGCACAAGCGATTCACAATTTTAAAGATCTCTGGACAAGTAGTGAAAGGCTTAAGTACCACTTCACCTTAGAGGGACATAAGGATACATACGTGATTACCATCATTTCTTATATTCAAAGTTTGGCTGATTTTTTTTACCTTACACAAATGGAGATAATCAATGCCAGTCAACTACAAACACTTCAACCACGTAGTGAACCGAACTATGAACTTGATCGTCAGCAAACTACTGTTAAAACAGATATTGTGAATTCAATAATTGCACGACGTGCATATTATTAATGTGTTATGTGACAGTTGTCATGCCCCTCGAACATTCGAATTTCCTATAGTTTTTACTTAGTCATACTGCTTATTAATACTGAGATAGTAATTTTGCTGACTCATGCTAATGTAAGTACTTTTTAAGTTTGGGTCATGAACATTGTCATGCTTTTTAGGTTACTTGAGTCATGAGCATTGTCATGATTGTTTGTAAAAATAACACATTAGATCATTTAAGAAATGACGTAAGTTGACGTCATGGTTTACGGACAGGCTATATAAGCGCGACTCGCTCTGACCCTCGGTGTGTGTTGTTTCATGTTGTTATCTGCTCAAGATCGTTACCTGAATACAAGAAGTTAACAGTTGGTTGGAATGCGTTGATGCTGGAACCTTTTATCATCTTTCAATGTTGGGTCGTCAGAGTTGCAAGCTTAAAAGTGTCGAGAAGACAGATAAGCCTTGAAAATTTTAGTTATTGTCTTAACTCTTTAGTTTCTTTTCGTTTCTTGTTACACGTCAGTAACAAATGGCAGAATATTACCTTTTCACTCCACTCTGATGACAGCTATAGTGATTCAGACAATGAGGATATTAATGAGCATAATCTAAATCAGCCAGACCTTGATCACTTCAATTCGTATGTACAATGGGAAAAGGCTATCTTGATAACTGGCAAACCGAGTTCTGGCAAATTGCACACCATTTTAGCTTTTGTTCGTGAGTTGATTGAAAAGGATGTTAACATTTTAATTGCAAGTCCTACAGGATTCCTGTCCAGTGTTTTCAGGGCTAAAGTATCTGATCACATGACATGTGATACTGTTCACGCTGGCTTTCGTATTCCAGTGAATTCCAGTGAGCCACCAACAACAAACTGGTCTCTTTCACGTTTTGACTTAGTTATCATAAACGAAGTGTCTATGACATGTGAATCCATATTCAACATCATATTATCAACTTTACAAAGAATACTTTTTAGACATGTATTAGTGTTATGTGGTGATGCCGCTCAACAACAACCATTTGAAAAAAAACAGAATCGACTTGTGCCAGTTACTAATGCACTTGCAAAGCGGCAATTTTTGTCCACTTCTTACCACAGCTGAGAGACGAATTTAAAACGTATATCAGACAGAAAAAAGGCTTCAAAGAAAATGAAGCCCATACATAATAACATTGCTTAATTGGTTATCTATTATTTGTTGGTTACCTATATTGGTTATCTATCTCTCTGTAAATATTGTTCACATTCAAGTTCTTACAGTTCAAGTTCTTTCAACTGCATGTTCTTGTGTCTGTCTCTATGTGTCTCTGCGTCAGTGTCACAACAGAAGGCCAAAATAAGATTTGAATTGTATGGTGGGAAAGTGATACCTATCCAACTAGAAGGACATACTATATATCACTACACTCATCTCACTGAGACGAATCTTTTGGTACATAGCATGTCTCTCTACCATGTCTACTTCTCTTAGAAATTGGAAAATGTATCATAATATTTCCATTCTCTTATGGTTCAAAACACGACAGTTTTCACAATCATTTTAGAGAAATATACATTGTACAGAGACATACTATATACCAACACATTCCTCCTAGAAAGAGGAGTCAAACAATATATAGCATGTCTCTGTAGGATGTATAATTCTCTTACAAATTGTGAAAATGTATGAAAATTTTGCCTTTCTGTTATAAGTCAATGTACAAAATATTTCAAGAGAAATGTACATTGTACAGAGACATGCTATATACTAAAACATTTGTCTCAGTAAGACGAGTCTAATGATATATGGTATGTTTCTGTACAAAGTATATTTCGCTTACAAATTGGGAAAATGTATGAAAATGTTGCCTTTTCGGATAATGGCCTTGTTGTCATAGGTCAAAACACCCCACTTTTCACAAAATTTTAAGCGAACTATACGTCCTAGAGAAACATGCTATATACCAAACGATTCCTCTCACGTAGACAAATCATTTCGTACAAAGTATGTCTCTGTACCTGGAATATTTCGCTTAGAAATTTCGAAAATGTATGACAATGTTGCCTTTCCCATAATGCCCTTACGGCCATAACACACTTTTCACAAAATTTTAAGCGAACTATACGTCCTACAGGAACATGCCATATACCAAACGATTCATCTCACTTAGACAAATCTTTTGGTAAAAAGCATGCTTCTGTTTGATGTATATTTCGCTTACAAATTGTGACACAGCTATGATGTTGCCTTTCCGATAATTGCCTTGTTGTCATGGATCAACACAACAGTTTTCACAAAATTTTAAGCCAACTGTACGTCCTGTAGAAACATGCTATGTACCAAACGATTCGTCTCACTTAGACGAATCTTTTGGTACAAAGTATGTCCTTCTACCTGGAATATTTTGCTTACAAAATTGCGACAATGTACGATAATGTTGCCTTTTCGGATAATGGCCTTGTTTGTCATGGATCAAAACACCACAATTTTCACAAACGTTTAAGCGAACTATACGTCCTAGAAAAACATGCTTTGCACCAAACGACTCGCCTCATAGTAACAACATAACCTGAACGTCAGTTCTCATCTACCCATTTTGCAAGCGGTTCTTCAAGTTCAGGCCGGTGACATTTCGATCCACGATCTGCACATTTTGGCCTTTGAAGATCTTTTATCTTGTCAGATTGTTTCCACCAGTCTCGAACAAGCTTCTCACTAATACCGAACTTGTGACCGGCAGTGCAGTTGTTTGACTTTTCAGCAAAGTCAACAACCTTCAACTTGAATCGTGCTTCATAACTTTGTCGTTTTGGAAGCATTTCAATGTGTTTACACCACAACCATGAGGTTTGTAATAAAATGCGTGCTTCGTCAGCAATGAGCTGATTGGTCCATTTCTTGACGCATAGAGAGGACTGGAACTAGCATATCTGATCTCTAATTTTGCTCAATTTCATGACCCTTCGTATAAGTCGAGGTGGACTTTTAGACATCAATTTTGGGTCCTAGAAAATCGACTTACATGCCGGTAAATACGGTAAAAGTTACTGAAACAATACTTACTGTCATTAGATAAACAATGAAATACAGTAGTGATTGGAACTGAAGCCTAAATTAAATATACCTTTGTAAATTTAAAATTGTATGATTCATTAGTCAAGACCTTACACACTCCTTTGAAGTTTATGATAAAGAGTAAAAAAAGGTATTTTGGTATAAATTGGAAGCTACAGAATGCAAGTGTTATGAAACACATTCCATCAGCTAACTTGGTGGTCTGCAATTTATTATGAATTAAATGGAATTTATAAAACATCAACTTAATCTATTGTGAAAGTAGCTGCTATGAATAGGTAGACGATCGTATCACAAAAGTTGTAATGTTTGTTTGAGTTTTGTCTAGTTTTAGACATGTGAAGTTGTTATCTTACTTTTGTAACCAGCACCATAATTAGTCCTCTTGAAAATGTCAGTTACTAATCTGGCTTAAAAGGTTTCTGTCTATGTTATCAAATGTAAGGTCAAGGTACAAGTTGGTATTGTTAAATTCTTGCTCTGGTTTGTGTTAGTCCCGCCTATATTGAATGAATACCTCACTGAATTCCAGATATGATGTAATCTGATTCAGATTAGATTTGAACTCAAAATATGATGTGAAACTGTGAAATAACATAACTGAGATAAGAACTGGTATATTCTGATTTTACCATTATAATTTTACAAAGAACTATATTAATTTAGTACTAGAAAATCTTTTTCAAACATCCTTGTTGATTACATTACATTCCAAACAATGCCTTTGCCCGGCAGAGTGAGGGACTTGGTCAGAGTGTATCTGATTGGTGAACCTCTGACGTCACTCACTGTCAACCAAAACTGCCCACCAAAAGCATAAAAAGAGATGCTCCTTTCACAACAGAGGAGAGCAGAAAGGGGGAGTCCACAGAGCAGAGCAGAGCAGACAACAATAGAGCAGATAAAGCAGAGCTGAGAAGCCAGTGAAAGAGAATTCACATTTGGAAGAACTACTAGCAAACTGAACAGTAATTGAACATTTCCAAACTATTACAGGTGTGCTCATAAGTTATTGGACACCTAGTTTTTCATGAATTTTTTGTCTGGTGAGCATTTTGGAGTGATAACAACAACTTATTTTAGTACAGAATTTGAAATGACACCTTTCCATATGTGTTAGATCATGCTCTGAAACGACATTTACGAGGTACATACTATATCCTTGCTCTATTATGCAAATTATGTAATTGTCAATAGTAGTCACATAACAACCCTTTTCAGACCAAATCAGTACTTGGTATGCCATCCTTTGGCTTGAATAACTGCCTCTATATAACGGGGCATTGACTTTATATATTCAAGCAGTTTATCGGTAGGATAATTGTTCCAAATTTGTTCAATTTTCTCAAACAAATCATTAGCATTAGAGGACAAAGGTATGTCCAAAAGTGCTTGTTCTATTGCCCACCAAATATTCTCCAAATGGTTTAAGTCGGGTGATTGGGGAGGGTGATCCAGCAAATCATAGTTATTTCGCTGAAGGAACTGCAGATTCTTCTTAGCTGTATGCACAGATGCATTGTCTTGCATGAAAATGAAAGACTGCCAGCCACTTTGGAGTTTCATAGTGGGTGCCATTTGGTGACGTAGTATGCCATAGTAGGCCTCAGCATCCACCTTTCCTTCCAACCTTTTTAGTTTGCCCATACCAGCACCACTCACACAGCCCCAGACCATGATACTTCCTCCTCCGTGTTTGACAGTAGATTTAAGGCATTGGTGTTGGAACTCATCACCAGGTCGCTGGTGCACATACACTTTACCACACTTAGGAAAAAGATTAAATGGACTTTCGTCAGACCACATCACTTTCAACCACTCGTCAGCTGTCCAATGCCTCTTCGACAAAGCATACTTCAGACCGGCCTGCGCATTGACCTCGCTTATCAACGGTTTCTTTATTGCTACTCGTCCATTCATGTTACCCTCTTTCAGACGTCTTTTTATTGTTGATACAGACAGATGTGTACCTTCTGCTATTAGGTCTCGTCCGTGCTGAGGAGCTGTTTTAAATCTGTCACGCTCACTTGCCAGTGCGAGTGCTCGGTCTTGTCTTGGGGTGGTTTTTCTTGGTGCTCCAGTTCATCGGTCATTACGCTCGTTCATGCTACCGGTCTCGTTGTACTTCCAAAGGTTTGTTACAGTTGAAGGACTGATCTTACAGCATGCAGCAATCTGCTGGTTGCTCAACTTTCCTTCCTTCTTCAGAAAAGTAGCATGCCATTCGGTTTCGTCTTTCTAACGTCTTCCACCAATCTTCTTAGTTTCCTTGTGATGTCCCATTGTAAGATCTTGGAACCTTGCATAGCTGACTTGTGGATATATATATGAATGAATACACGTTATACTTGTGGGACAGCAATGCCATCGGCATGCACACATATATCCAAACATCCAACAATCGTCATTGTAATTCTGCATAGGGATAAGTTGATTTTGTAAACTACAAACCCTAATAACACCTTTCATTCATGAAAAACCAGATGGCTAAGACTTATCGGCACACCTGTACATAATTTGCATAAATGAACATGGATATAGTCTGTACCTCGTAAATGTCGTTTCAGAGCATGATCTAACACATGTGGAAAGGTTTCATTTGAAATTCTGTACTAAAATAAGTTGTTATTTTCACTCCAAAATGCTCACCAGGCAAAAAATTCATGAAAAACTAGGTGTCCAATAACTTATGAGCGCACCTGTAGTTATTATATTTTGTTTTGTGATCCAATAAAGATCCGACTACCTTGCCAAACTGTGATTCTTCTGAGCTAAACACCTCTCATTTCACACAAGCTTGAAATATCATTCAGGTGACTGCAGTTGTGCTTTATTACTTATCATTACACCAACCATTATTGCTGAAGTAAATGTAATAATCCCTGTATATATAACTATCACTTTGTAAAGTTAAAGTTGTATGATTCGTTGCTTGAGACCCTACACACCCTTTTGAAGGTTACGATAAAGAATAAAAATGGTATTTTTGCATAAATGAAAAGCTACAGAATGCAATCTTGAAATATTATACACGTGACTTCAGTTGTGCTTTATTACTTACACTCAGACCAAGCATTATTGCTCAAAGAAATGTAATAAAGCCTATGTGCAAGTAATGTTAATATAATAGCTCATATAGATATTGTAGTAAGGTTTGCATCCATAGTAAAGGTAATATACGTAAACAAAATTGTCTGAAAGCATATTTACAATCCTTAGATCATGTAGGAAATAGGGTAGTTCCTTATCAATTGAAAATGAACGACAATTGGAAAGGAGTTAATGTGAATAGTAAGTTGATAAATCTCTCAGCAACAAACATGTCATGTGAAAAAACAAAATGTTGGACACGAAAGACCCCAGTGGAAAACCATTACGGGCCATGTAAAATGGCGGAAATAATTGCATTAAATTATGAAGATAGCAAACGTATATACTTGAATGTATCCATGTAAAAGCCATAATGGCTTGTTGCCGTGTTATATATTTGTTAGTGCATCAATTTGTCTAAGGCAACTAACTGAATGCACAACTGTTTTACTGTTCATTTCACTAATCGTCTTATCTCGACGAGATAAAGCGTTTTTGACGATTTTGAGAAATTTTAAAAGCTACTCGTCGAATTGGCAAAATTCGATTTGTTTTATGCTCTTCAGGTGTTAAAGAACATATTAGAAGTTTTGGGATCCTATTTGTTTTTCAACCAATTCTAACCATACTTATAGGTTTAATAATTGACCAATTTCTATACATTGCCATATTTTCTTAAGTACAGCTCCAATAAATCAACTAATGCTTTTATTCTCTTCTCTGACCCGAAAAGACCATTTTACAAGCATTGTCGAGATTTGACAAACATTCGACAAAGGCAACTAACTGAATGCACAACTGTTTTACTGTTCATTTCACTAATTGTCTTATCTCAACAAGATAAAGCGTTTTTGACGATTTTGAGAAATTTTAAAAGCTACTTGTCGAATTGGCCAAATTCGATTTGTTTTATGATGTTTAGGTGGAAAAGAACATATTAGAAGGTTTGGGAAAGTTTAACACACCTATTAGGTTTTCAACCAAATCTAACCATACTTATGGCTTTTAGGCATATAAGGCTTATTTGACCAATTTTAAACATGGTCATTTTTTCTGAAGTACTGCTCCAATCAATCAACTTACCTTTTTATTCTCTTCTCTCACCCAAGAAGACCATTTTACAAGGATTGGCGAGATTTGGCAAACATTCAACAAAAGCAACTAACTGAAGCCACATCCTTTCCACCGTTCGTTTCACTAATCAATGGAACCAACGGAACTTGCAGCCTTTGAAACACAACACATCCCACATACTTTGGAAAAATAGTATGAGGTTATCTCTGTGGCAGCAATAACAACAGATGGACCAACCATATACTCTCATACAACAGAATTCCAGGACATAAGAATTTTAAGACATACTTCTACCACTTCGAATTTCAGCAAAGGGGAACTGTCCACCTTCATTTATTAATTTGGCTCCATGACCTGACTAAGGCACTATACCCAGATCAAACCCCCAACTTGCTTACCTAGTTCACAAACTACAGAGTTTGGATAGACGTTCTCCTTGTTTAAACCTCCAAGCGGAAGATTCCTTTTTTGAAATAAAGGATGGACACCACATCCATCACCTAAAACATCCTGCTGCCAAGTTTGCATTAAATTTATGAGCGTACATCAGTACACTAACACCCTCCTTAAAATGTTCTGTGGACTACCAAACTATGTATGGAGTGGGAATGTTGCTAAGATATGTTAGTTTATATGTTACTAAGTGGCAAGATGGAACTAGCATAGACAGTTTATAGTTTTACAAACTACAAGGACACCAGGCTGCAATATGATACCTTATAAGCAATAAAGCAGCTGAACCTGAGATGTGGCTTTCTCTGTCATCCAAAAGAGTTGCATGGTCTTCCAGTAGAACAAAGTGCTATAATGTGCCAGGTTACTACATTAGTCAGAACCAAGATGTACTCGATATTTAATCCACAGTATTTCTTTCAATACACACTTTTACATCTTCCCCATTGCAGAATTGAAGAGACATTTCCTCCAAAACACAGCAGAATTCCTGTCAGGCTGCAATGGTATGCACAAGCGATTCACAATTTTAAAGATCTCTGGACAAGTAGTGAAAGGCTTAAGTACCACTTCACCTTAGAGGGACATAATGATACAAACGGGACTACCATCATTTCAATTCAACGTTTGCCTGATTTATTTTACCTTACACAAATGGAGATAATCAATGCCAGTCAGCTACAAACCCTTCAACCATGTAGTGAACCGACCTACGAACTTGATCATCAGTAAGCTGCTGTTGAAACATATTGTGAATGCAATAATTAACTTTTCACTACACTCTGATGACATTAATAAGTGTAATCTAACTCAGCCAGACCTTGATCACTTCAATTCGCATATACAATGGCAAAAGCCAATCTTGATAACTGGCAAACCCAATTCCCACAAATTCCACACAATTTTAGCCTGTGTTCATGAGTTGATTGACAGGGATGTTAACATTTTAATTGCGAGTCCTACAGGATTCCTGTCCAGTGTTTTCAGGGCTAAAGTATCTGATCACGTCACATGTGATACTGTTCATGCTGCTTTTCACATTCCTGTGAATTCCAATCAGCCACCAACAACAAACTGGTCTCTTTCACATTTTGACTTAGTTATACATGAATTGTCTATGATATATGAATCCATATTCAACATCATATTATCAACTTTACCAAGAATACTTTTTAGACCCATATTAGTGTTATGTGGTGATGCCGCTCAACAACAACCATTTGAAAAAGACCAGAATCGACTCGTGCCAGTTACTAATGCACTTGCAAACCGGCAATTTGTGTCTACTACTTACCACTACAACCTAACTGGACAACACCAAGTTGGAGATGTCGAATATGTCAACTTTTTGGATAACGTTAGGTACTGGATACCAGACCAAAACACTTTGGATAATCTTCAAGAGGGATGCATTCTTTGTCCAATTGGTGAAATCAAACCAGATGTTGTCACCTGCCTATTTATAAACCACCCTAACATTTCTGTTCTAACTTTTACAAACAACAGATCAAATCACATTAATGACTTGCTCATACAACATCTCTTCAGACAATGTGAAGCTCTCACTAACATTGAAATGGACAGCAAAAGGCAACCTAGTAATGTGTATCAAGGTATGAGAGTAATGAGTATGCAGAACTGAGACAAAGAAAACAATGTTGTCAATGGTCACATGGCAACAATACACTCCAAAATAATACTATGATTCTAAAATTATGAAATGATAATATTGTTGCAATTTATCCAGTTACTATTAGCCAGAATGGTCACACAATTACTCTGTATCCCGTACGTCCAGCATATGCAAATACTATATGCAAAGCACAAGGTCAAACATTAGGTTTGATGTAGACAACATACCCCCTGGTACAGCTTACATTGCATTGTCCAGGGTAAAAAAAGTTAACAGATGTGTATTTCCTTACCCTTTTGAAGTCAGTTTACTTCTCTGCTGCCCCTTTCAGTTAACCTCATCACACTACTCAAATTCTATTTTATATCAAAGAATGTATTTCTTCTGTGATCAAACACAATGTTCAAAAAAATGTGCAAAAAACTCATGTTTCTTATATTTACATATTCATGACTATTTTCTATCTTAAAAAACTTGGAAAATGCACAATACATGCATATAAGGTTCGAAAATCTATTACTCAACACTAATGTAATACAACATTTTCAAATGTATATCAATATACTTGCTATCTGTCAACATGGATAACCTTTTCATGTATAGTCAAAAACTCTATATGTGATTGAATTCCCATTTCCCACAGCAGGATAATATGTTTAGCCAGTGCTCTTCCACTAATGTACATTTAAAAAAGTCGTTCATAATTCATGACAAAGACACTGTGCCAAAACATGACCGTAAGGTATTCATGAATTTGTTAAATCATTGTTGTTTTTACTTAGAAAATTTTGACTTTAAAGCTTTGTTTAACATTTTGGATAAAATGGAGTTTGATTCTCAATTAAGTTAAAAACATCGTCCATTGTCCTCTATTCCACTGTTAATTCCCCACCATCTATCTGTCCTTCATTCAGTCCTGTACAGTGGTATCACATATGAGTACTCTGTAAACAGGGGATTCCAACACACCATTTCAGCACATTTTAGCAAAATTTTTCTAAGTGTCACAAGGAATACCCTTTTTATCCTGATGACATCACGTCATTAAATATTCAAACATTTTTGATGATGTCACTTTCGGTCACGGGATTCCGACACACCATTTCAACACATTTTCAAAATGGGTCAAAATTTTTCAGTGTCACAGGGGAATTCCCTTTTTATCCTGATGATGCGTTTCTTGGCTTACATCATTTCGGGTCGCTTCCAGGAATTTGATAACGTTACCGAGAATTTCAACACATTTGAAAAATGGGTCAAAATTTTTTAAAGTGTCACAGGAAAATCCCCCGACAAAAAATTTTAGAACATTTTTCAAATTTTAAACATTCCAAATCTCCCTAGCAACTTGAACAGCTTGATGTCAACATAAAAACTATTTTCAGTTTGGTCAGTTGTTAGGGATATCTGGAATGTCAGGAAATCCCCAATCATTTGTTTTGTGGAATTCCCATATTTTCACATAGTTTTAAGCAAACAACTTTGTTGATAAAGTATGTTATGGTTTAAATCCAAATGTATTCTCATAAGTGTTAATCATTTCATTCATATAATGTCCATATGCTAATGTATCTATTTTATTTTCAAGTATTATTCTTTTATCATCTTTTGAGGATAATGCAATTTTTTCAACACTTTCAGTATATAATTCGTGATTACGTAGTCTTATTAAATTCATTTTTCTAATTTGTTCTTCTCCACTAAATAAGCAATCTTTATAATTTTAAAATGTTATATTTTTTCAATAACATTTTTTTCACTCCTTTGCATCTATTTCATAAGAATATAAGTTTGATCTGAGTCCTACAAATTCTTCTATTTGTTTGCACCTGCACTCATCTTTCATCATTCCAATTACTTTTTTATTCTTTCCTGTTGGAATTCCACTTTCATGATCTTTTGGATATTTACTTGTGTCAAACATTTTTTCAACATCTGGGGATATATCCTTATAAAAATCTCCAGTTTGACTTTCATACATTAAACTGTCAGTATCTGTTAATAACAATATAGCATTTTCTCCATATTTTGGTTTAATATAATTATAACGAAAATCATACATAAGAGTCTTTGATAAATCCAATATACTCATTCCCAAATATATGGGTTTATCTAGCTTAATTTTTTTATGCATATGCACAGCAATTAAATTTTCAGAAAATATTGTTCTTTTGTTAAAATTAGTTTTTGAAAATAATTTTAATGCTTTTTCTTCTCTGTTAACTAATTGTATATCAACTCTGTTTCTAACATTCTCCATAGTTTTTCCAAATACAGAATTATTCATAAGTTTGAAAAAGTCTTTTTCAAATTAATTTTTTGCTTCTGTTCTCAGTTTTGTGTTTAAATCAATATATTTTTTTGTAAAATCTTCTTCACAAAATTTAATACCTTTATGAATTTTTGTGATTTTTAATCCTAATTTTTTATATAATTTCAAGTTTTCACTATGTAAAACATATTTTTCTTTATTATTCAAATTTGGAATTAATTTTTCAACACCTCCTGCTCCGCAGGTACCATCTTTCTGGAGCTAACGGATATTCGCTATGTAAATCATGTAGCTCTTCAGGATATTTCAAGTCAACTTCCAATATACAAGGAAATTTTTCCCAATTTTGTAATTCTTTCTCATTCATCCATTTAAAATCTTTCACAGGAAGTTTTTTACTCATAGCCCACCCATGAAGATTATTTGCATCTAAATAAGCAAGATATATGTAATCTTCTTCAGGATTATACTTTGAGCCCATATAAGGGTTATTAGCTTTTGAATATCTCTTTGTAATGGTGGAAATTCCCCCTGTAATTCCATTTTGAATCATAAGGTACATTTGTGGATCAGATAATAATTCCAATTCAACTCCAGTCATTTTTAACATTGCATCCCAAGCAAGCCCTGGAGAAGTATAATACCAAGCTGGATCTAATTTATAATTTTCTTTACAAGCTTTTCTAACATTTTCAAAAACATCTGCCAAAAGTATTACATCAGTTTTCAAATATAAGTCATGATATTCTTTCATATTTTTGATATTAAATTTTTTCCAAACATTTTTGCATGACATGTTTGAGGAAGTTGATCGTCCAGGTTAGTGTAGTCTTGAGAAAGACTGTTTGTTGAAGTGACTGACGTTTCGACAGCCTTAGCAGACTCTGAAGATGACCGCTGCTAAGGCTGTCGAAATGTCAGTCACTTCAACAAACAGTCTTTCTCAAGACTACACTAACCTGGATGATCAACTTCCTCAAACATGTTAAGATTCTCCCAGGTTCAAACCATTTACTTTATTTTGTGCATGCTCATAATCCTCCTCTGTTATATTTTCATCATTTAATTTTGAATAAAATTCTTTAATACCAGGTAATTTTTCTTTATTTAATTTTTCAATGGAATCAAACCTTTTCTAGTTAATAATTCTCTTTCTTTTTTATTTTTATCTAAATTTTTAACTAAGTTTCCTAAACTACTTTGCATAAATTTAAAACTATTGATAAATCTAATTTGTTTTTTAACATTAATCATTTCTTTGATTTTATACTCTATTTCACCTTTTTTATTATTAAATTCCTCACATTCAATGTTTTCTTTACATCTATTTTAAATTGTTTTTCTGTAATTATTTGTTTAGATTCAAATTTATCAACAATAATCTCTTTTATAAAGCTGATATATTTTTCTTTGGTGTTGGGGATACAATTAATTTCACCCTCTGAAACTCCAATATTTTTAATAAACAAATGACTGTCATAATTTTGTAAATTATAAAATATAACCAGAATAAATTTAGTTTTTTTAATTTTTGAATTACAACTAATACAAGCAGCTCCACGATATTTTCCAGTATAATGACAGTGATCAGCAACTTTATCATTTTCAAATTCTTTAGCACATGCATTTTCAAACTCTTCTTTATCCTTTTCTATAAATATTATCTTTTTTTGGAATTTAAATTGTTCATGTATTTTTTTAATATTATTTTTTAAACTTTCTACAAATTTAGTTGAGATTTTTTCACACATGTCAGCTCTGCTGTCTGATTTTTTAGTGTATTTTACTAATTTTGGTTTAAATAAATTATCATCAAAACATTTTATCAAATAGCAATATCCAGATGGTTCATGTTTTTAAAATTGTTTTGTATTATCACCAATATTTTTATCCTCATATTTTAAATTACATTCAAAATCTACATAAATTACAAATGGAATATTGTGCATTTTTTCACGATTTTTAAACTTCAATTTTTCTCCTTTATCAGGATAAACAGTTTTTCCACATTTATAATTTGAACAATATTCCAAATGATTTTTAAGAGTTTTTTCATTTCTAAAATTTTGTAAACAATAATTACAAATATGTAATTTCTCTTTATGTTTATTTACTTGACTTGAAAATAATCTATTCATGTTTTTAATTAAACAATGTTTATCACCATTTTCATTACTTATTAACAATATGTTCATGTGTGTATTCACATGTGTGTTAACTTTATCAGAAGCATTTGCATTGCTCACTCTCAAAGGAAAAATTTCACATTTTATCTTGTCATTTCCAAATTTACTCTCTTCTTCTTTATATCCAAACACATTAATTGCAATGTTATTACCTTCTGCACAGCAGTTTTTTTCAAATTTATCAATATCTGAAAATCCATATAGGAAATTAATCCCATTAATATTAAAACTCTCAGCTTTCTTTTTTAAAATTTTTGTAATTCTGCCAGGATTTCTCAAATTTGGATTGGTTTTCAAAAGTTCATTTATTGTTACACACCACAATAAGCATTTTTGGTCATCATTCATAGGATTAATAATTGCATTTTTATCTTTTAAAAATTTGAGGGTAGGAATATAAGATGATGCAAGTAATCGTTGAATTTTATTAATATTAAGAATTATTTTTAAACTTTTATAACATTTCCATAAACTTGAATATCTTAAATATTCTTCAAAACTTTGAATAATTTTATCTTTCATTTTATCATGTATTTTATCAAAATTGCTTCCAGCAAAAATTTCTTCATAATAACTATGAAAATGTGCCTTATCTATAGTTTCCTCTCCAGTTGCAGGATTGTTTTTTTTCATTAAACATTCAGGAGTTAATTGTTGTTTAGTACTTGGATATTTTTTAAACTTTTTAATTACCAATGGTTTTATTTTTAAAAGCAAACTCAAAGGATCATATAAAGATAATCCAGCTTTTTCCAAATCCAATGTATATCTTTTTGTAACATTCAAACCTTCTTTATCCAATTTAAACTTTGGTTCACTCATTACAGCTTTTTTCTGAAACTTGTTAAAGATATCCAAAACATTGTTTTTTAAATAATTAAACCAATTTATTGTCTTTTCTGTTCCTTTTTTAACTTTATTTCTATATTTATCAAATAAATTAATAACTTCTTTTTTATTCTTGTTAAATAAATTAGTTACTTCTTCTTTAGACCTTTTAATCAATCTTTTAATTTTTGAAACATATTTTGTTGGTTTTAATAAATTACCTTCAAATTAAGGATTAGGTGTATCAAGCAAATTCCATTTAAAAACATTTTTTGGTTTTAATAAAGGAGCATTAACATTAGGGACATCTGTGTCCAATCTATTTTTGGTTTCATTTGAGGTCATAGTGTTTTTTATTTATATGTATTTTTTTTCTTAAGAGCAAATTGCTTTGTCAGCAAAAAAAAGAATAAAAATTAATTTAATTTTTATTCTTCACCATGTTTATGTTTAATTAAATTTGAAAATATTAACAGCTAAATTTAATCTTTTTGGCTTAGGTTTTAAAATAATTTTATAATGTGTATAAATTTTTTTCTCCAGTTTTGTATTCAATATCAAAATCACTAAAAATACAAAATTTTTCTTTGTAATTGAATATTCATGATGCCGCAAAAGTCCTCCAGAAAGTTTACTAATGTTTTTTCTAAAAATATATTTTAAATCGACTTTGTTATAATTTTCATAATTTAAAAATATTTCAATAATTTGTGTTTCTTGATTCAATGTTTTTATTATATAAAAATGTTTTCTTAAGAGTGAATCGCTTAGTCAGCAAAAAAAATGAATTGATATTTATTGTTTGATTACTAAAAATGTGTATTCTTTAATTTTAAAATTTTTTTTTTCTCTAATTTTATCTTTAATAACTTGTGGATTTACACCAACTTTTTTGCAGCTGTATAAAGACTTTTAAAATTGAAAATTTCACCCATTTTGTTTTTTATAATAAATACTACTGTTGGTTTTTTAACTTTTTCTCTACAATACTTTTCAAATTTTTCATTATTATTGGAAAATTGCAAATCTAAAATTTTTTCTAACTCATTTTTGTTATATTTTCCATAATATTTTATATTTTTTCTTTTGCCATTTTTGTCAATTGTCTATAAGTATGGCCTGCTTGCAGTGTATAACTTTCACAATGCTTGCTTTGCTCACTCATTTTATTTTATATGATTTTTTATTTAAGAAAAAATTTATATATCTTTTAATAACATACAAAATGCATCAAAATTTTTAACAAATACAGTAAGATTTTCTTCCAATTTTTCAATATTAAATTTTTTTTGTCTCTATTAAATAATTTAAAAACTTGATATAGTTAAAATTTTTTCTATTTTTTTAAACTTTTTTTTATTTTATATATCAAAAAAATTTCTCTTTTATGTTCAGAATTTTTTTTATGATAAATTTGAATAATTTTTTCAAATTCTTTAATGTCATCATTCATTTATTTTTTAACAATTAAAATGTTGAAAAAGCAATATTGAAGAAATAATTATAATTCCAAACATTACAACAGGATCCATTTATTTTATTTATACTGTTATATAAATTTATAAACTATGAAGCCTCCTGAAATTCCAATCAGAAAAAAAGCAACATTTTGATATTCTTTCATCTCATCTGAAGGTTTATAATAATCCTCCAATTTTGGTTCTGGTGTATTGTTATATTCTTGCTTTAAACTTTTCACACAATTATTCATTTCTGCTAAAGTTTTCAAAGACATGTTTGTTCTATTTATATCCACATTTGCATCAGATAATTGCTGTCTTAATTTTTCAATCTCTTCTTTTTTTCCACTTGTCCTTCATACCATTTTTCTTTATCTTTTGCTAATTTTTCCATTGCTTCATTATGTATTTTTATCTCTTTTTCATATCCAGTATGATTTAATTTTGAAAAAGAATCCAGCACCTGTAAAAGCAACTGCATTAAATAATCCACCAATTACTGTTTAATTTTTTTTATTCATCAAAAATCTTGTATTTTTTTTATGACTTTCAAAACTTTCAGTTTTGTTTGAAAGGGTCTGTGGGAATCCATTTTTTGTCGTGTGCATATTTAATTCCAAGTGTTGATAATCGTACAGCCACTGCAAGTTTTAAAGTTGGTATTAAACTAGTAGGAGTTGACAAACCTTCATTTAATACTTTTCTTGTTATCATCCCAGCACCTACAGATCCAAATGTAATTAATGTAGAATCAAATAGTTCATTCATCACTTCTTTTCTATTCATTTATTTATATACATAAATTTTTTTTTTAATTTAATCAAAATTTTCAAAACCTTGAGCAGCACATTTTTGAAATTTATCAGAAGCACTCACTTGCTTCACTAAGAACTCCGTTCGATCACTCGCTCTGCTATTTTCTTCTTTTACATTGTTTACTATTTCTTTTTCTTCCCTTTTGTCTTTTTATATGAATAATATAATCCCCCAAGTGTAGCAACAAGCCCCACACCTCCAATAAAATATCTAAAATCTATGTAATCAGTTATTTCTCTTTGGTTAACTGCTTCTTTTTCCGCTTTGCTTCTCTTGAAATTTTTGCCAATCTTTTTCCTAATTCTACTTTAGCAGTTTTTAACTGCTGTTATTTTAGTACTCTGTTAACTCATTTATTTATACCTTGATTTGTTTTTATAATTTTATTTAAAATTTATTAAAAGTTATTGCAAGTATATTTAAAATTTATTCAAAATTATTACAAGTTTATTTAAAATTAACTATGACTTGCTAAAGACGTGTTACAAGTCTATTTAAAATTAACTTACAATCCACCTGCATTCTGCTACAAACAAATTTTAAACAAATTCAAGCAAAATTATTATTTTTTCAATCAAAGATCAGCAAAGCTGTTTTTGTTTTACAAATTATCGATAATAGATTGATCAAAATCTACACTAAATTTTTGACACAATGCAACATGATTTATTAATTTCTTTTTCTTTCATTTTTCTTTCAGTTAATGTAGAAGTAAAAAAAATCCCTTCTTCAAATATATATGAATTTGTTAAACTTTCAGATCCTAAAGTTAAATTATTTGTTCCACTTGTTTTTGCTTAAGTTGTAAAATTTTTAATTAATTTTCCATTTGCCCAAAAACTTGATTTATTTGTTTTTGGATTACTTTCTGTGTCAATATGAATACTTATGCAACAGACTTTGCATTTTTCAAAAATACTTGTTTTAATTGGAAAAACACTTTTATTTATCTCATGTTAGTCTGTTGTTCCTTCACCATATATAACAAATTTATCTAAATTTTTATATCCAAATCCTCTCCAATCATTTTGATCTGTATTTTTATTCCCCATTAATATTGTCAAATTATCAGAATTGTAAGAATAATCCAAAAGTAAATAAACAAGAAAAACATTTAAATAATCTTTTTTTCCTGATTGAGTATTGATGTTTAAATTTAAACTCATTCTGTCGTGAATTCCATCAATGTATAAAATTTTTTTACTTGAAACACTAGAATTTTTTAAAATAGGCTGGTGCAATTTGCTAGTTTCTGTAAAATTTTCATCTGAAATTTTTTATTGATTATACCAAATTACTATTCTATTATCTGTTCCGTCATATTTTAAATAACTTGTTAGATCATAAATTTCACCATAAAAATTAAAATCCGAATTTAATATGTAACTTTCAATAAGGTTTAAATGGTAAGCAGTATTTTTAATTTTATCATCAACATATTTTTTCCTAGTTAAATGTGTATCATCTGTTGGATCTGAATTTTTAATAATTTTATGATTTCCCATATTAATATCTTCCGTTATGTTTCCACCAGATAATCTTAATTAATTATTCAATTCACCCAAAACCCAACCTTTTCTTGTCAGATGATTGTCATTTGTTGATTTGAAACAGATAAAATATTATTATTTTGCATGTTCAAATTGCCTGTCATTGTATCACCAGCTTTCAAAACTCTTAAATTATCTTGATTGTCAACATATAACTTTCTACATAAATTATTATTAAAAGCCAGATCTCTTGATGTTCAATTTTGATATTGCCCAGTTGAAATGTCACTAGATAAAACCTTCCCACTTTTGTCAAATTTGTCATTCAATTTTCCATCAACATATTTTTTTTGGCACAAATCTTTATCACTTGTAGGATCCGCAGTTGTTGTAATTTTATTATTTCCATTGATAATATTTCCTGACATTGTTCCTCCTGTTCTTGATAATTTTTTAGCATCTTGATCATCTACATATTTTTTCCGACTGAAATCTTTATCACCTGTAGGGTCTGCAGTTGTAGTAATCTTATTATTACCCATGGTGCTATTTCCTAACATGGTACCTCCTGTTTTTGATAGAAAATCTCTTCCTCCCCCACTGCTTGAAACTTTGTCATCTACATATTTTTTTCTTGCCAAATGCACGTTTTCTGTTGAATCAACTGATGTTATTATATGGTGTGAGTCCATGTTGATATCTCCTGTCATATCCCCTCCTGTGGTGGAAAGTTTTCCCATTACATCAGTTTTTAAATAAAAAATAAAACAAATTCCGAAAATAGACATCTTGTGTTCTTGATATTCAAGTTAAAAAACAAGAGTGTACAGACAGAGTCGGTGATATTTCGTCTTTATTCCAAAGACATTGTCAAACCAATGAGACTACAAGCAAGCGGTGATCTATATGTATAGCTATTTACCGACACAGCGGAAGTATACAATTACAGGATGGTGTAAGCCAATGTGATGGTTTAATGGCTCTAGAACAATGACAGTTTTTTACAAGCTTTAAGACCACTGTTGAGTTGTGGCATATTACGTTTTATCGATAGTGATTCCAGGATAAGGAGTTGATTAGGATTGCTATTATTACAACGATATAAGATTTTAGTATTAGTTGGAATTAGATTACAAGGATTGCAAAGTAAGTCGGTGAAGTCCTTCTCAGATTCAATGTCAGGAAATGATGAAAGGCAAGAGATGAAGTTTGCGTCTGGACAGTCTAGGAGATGTTGAGATATGGCACTAGAGTTATTGTAATTGGTAGCGTGCTGTGTTAGTCGAGATTGTAGGTTACGTTCAGCCACAGCCAGGACATTTAAATTCATAAACAACGTTAGCTTTAGAAAGTTCCGGAATTTTATCCTTTTTGGGACAGAAAAATGACGTTTTCTTGATTTGATAAATCACGATTGGTTTAATTGGAATTTTCAAACTGTGACGGATTTTGCGAATGACGTTGAAAACTAAATTTTCACCTTGTTTTCCAAGATATGGTATTCTGAAATAAATTTTTGGCGAATCATTGTGGGCAATATGTTCCATTGAATTAGTGTTAGATATAACCTTGTTTTTGAGTTTGTGAATCAAAAAATTCCGGACTTTTAGAGGAAAACCGTTCCATGACATAAAAGACTTTAATGTACGAATTTGGTTATCAAATACTGTTTGATTAGAGCAGATCTTAAACATGTGAAAGAATAAAGAGTTTATCCAAGTGGTTTTGCGGTTGAAAGGTTCAAAACTAGAAAAATGCGTGTACTGGCCTGTGTGAGTTGTTTTTTTTTTGAAAATATCAAGGCCGTCATCGGTAATCTTGAGATCGAGAAAGTGAACACGTGAGTCAGAAAAATCGTCAAACATAAATTTAAGATTTTTATCAAAACTGTTAAATTTTGAAAGAACATGAGGAATATCAGAAGGTCGAATAAGAACCAAGGTGTCATCGACATAACGATGATAAAACTTAATGACACCTGAATTAATCAGATTTGTAACAATGACATTTTCAAATTCGATGAGAATAATTTTGCTAGAACGGGTCCTAGCAAAGACCCTATAGAAACGCCATCGAGTTGTTCATACAGAGTTCCATTGCATGAGAATATAGTTATAGTGCATGATTCAAGAATAAGTTTTTTGAGAGTTGACTTCCGAAGTGTAGTATCAATTAGATTTTGTTAATTGTTCTATGCAAAGGCACGTTAGTAAAAAGAGACTCGACATCGAAGGAGATAAATTTATAACCTTGGGAAATTACATCTTTTGGTATAGGTTTAATTGCTTTGGTAGCATCGAAAGAGTCTCGCAGTGAAAATTGATTAAGAGTAATGGGATTTAAAAGGCTGGCAATAAATTTTCCTACATTGTAATGTGGCGTGTTCATAGTGTCGATAATCGGTCGAAACTTAGGTAGTGAGTCGAATTGTTTGTGTGTTTTAGGTAATCCATGTGCTCTAGCAAAGTGTGCGTGATTTGGTCTCAAAAAAGCATGTTCAGTTACATTGATCTCACCACGGTTGAGGAGTTTGCATAAGTAGGATTATAAGGTAGAGAGTCTGGTGGAAGTAAGGTCCTTGGAAACACGTTTAAATTTCTGAGGATCATCAAACAAAGAGTTAAGAGAGTGTACGTAATCAGAGCGGTTTAACAAGACAATACCATTGCCTTTGTCAGGTTTGAGAATAGCGAAGTCAGTATTGAGTTTCTTAAGTATACGGATACGCTTACACTTACGTTGATCTCACCATGCTTATTCCTCAACCGTGGTGAGATCAACGTAACTGAACATGCTTTTTTGAGACCGAATCATGCACACTTTGCTAGAGCACATGGATTATTTAAAACACACAAACAATTCGACTCCCATGTTCACTTTCTCGATCTCAAGATTACCGATGACGGCCTTGATATTTTCAAAAAAACAACTCACACAGGCCAGTGCACGCATTTTTCTAGTTTTGAACCTTTCAACCGCAAAACCACTTGGATAAACTCTTTATTCTTTCACATGTTTAAGATCTGCTCTATTCAAACAGTATTTGATAACCAAATTCGTACATTAAAGTCTTTTATGTCATGGAACGGTTTTCCTCTAATAGTCCGGGATTTTTTGATTCACAAACTCAAAAACAAGGTTATATCTAACACTAATTCAATGGAACATATTGCCCACAATGATTCGCCAAAAATTTATTTCAGAATACCATATCTTGGAAAACAAGGTGAAAATTTAGTTTTCAACGTCATTCGCAAAATCCGTCACAGTTTGAAAATTCCAATTAAACCAATCGTAATTTATCAAATCAAGAAAACGTCATTTTTCTGTCCCAAAAAGGATAAAATTCCGGAATTGTTTATGAATTTAAATGTCCTGGCTGTGGCCAAATGTACATAGGCAAAACTGAACGTAACCTACAATCTCGACTAACACAGCACGCTACCAATTACAATAACTCTAGTGCCATATCTCAATATCTCCTAGACTGTCCAGACGCAAACTTCATCTCTCGCCTTTCATCATTTCCTGACATTGAATCTGAGAAGGACTTCACTGACTTACTTTGCAATCCTTGTAATCTAATTCCAACTAATACTAAAATCTTATATCGTTGTAATAATAGCAATCCTAATCAACTCCTTATCCTAGAATCACTATCGATAAAACGTAATATGCCACAACTCAACAGAGTCTTAAAGCTTGTAAAAAACTGTCATTGTTCTAGAGCCATTAAACCACCACATTGGCTTACACCATCCTGTAATTGTATACTTCCGCTGTGTCTGTAAATAGCTATACATATAGATCACCGCTTGCTTGTAGTCTCATTGGTTTGACAATGTCTTTGGAATAAAGACGAAATATCACCGACTCTGTCTGTACACTCTTGTTTTTTAACTTGAATATCAAGAACACAAGATGTCTATTTTCGGAATTTGTTTTATTTTGTATTTTCTTAAGTTGTCTGCTTGCCGTGGTTATCAGTTTTTAAAGATTCATGTTTACTTTCACATCCATAGAATAAACTCATTTATTTTATAATAATTTCCAATAAAACATTTCCTATTGATGATGAATTATTTCCTTCTACTTTGAATATTAATTCATTATAAATTCCATTTGATAATTTAATTCCTCCCGTTTATTTGGGTGGATAAATTTTACTAAAACTACCTTTTCATGTTTGTTCAGAATCTATTGGAACCTGAATAAGTACATTACTTCTTTTACCATTTACAAAATTTTTATTTTTATCAATCATATTACAGCTTATGTTTACATATTCCAAGTTGTTATTAATATTTACTACATTGTCGCTTTCTGTTGAAGTATTTGCTTGTATAACTTTGTTCTCTGAAAATCCTATGATTGGACCAAATGTTTGCAAATTTAATGTTTTATCTGATTTTATTGTACATTTTCCAGAAAAATCAATTTGTTCCAGTTCAATTGTGCCAACATTTCCTAATTTAGTTTTTAAAATATTAAAGGTATAATATCCATCTTTGAAATTAATTTTTGTATTATCATAAGTATAATAATGTATATTTTTATGGAGGTTGTTATAATTCAAAAAAACACTTTAGCAGCTTTGCTGTCATGACAATTAATTAATATAATTGATTCATCTAATGGAATTATTTTCATGAATTTTCATCTTTTGAAATAAAAATTTTTAAAGATATTGTAATTTATTTTATAATATATTTTTGTATTAATATTCCACCAATTAATGTTAAAGATAAAATTATAAAATTTTTTATATTTTCTTCATATTCTTCATTTTCTGTATTGTTATTATTATTTTTAAAAACTTTTATTGATGTGCTCTTTGATTTTTTATTTATAAAATACATTTTGAAATTAATATTCCTCCAATTAATGACAAAGATAAAATTATAAAACTTTCTGTATTGTTATTATTTGTATTTTCTTTTCTATTTATCAAATCTTTGATTTGTCTTTGATTTTTTTCTTTTTGTTTTTCGCTTTATTTTTGTACTAATTTTTCTAATTTTTTCAATTCTGTATTGTGTCGTTTCTTCGCAGAAGTGTTCGCTTCACATCATAACAGGAAATTTTATTGTCCTGTAACAATTTAAATTTTTATTAATTCCAAAACCATATTTTCTGATGAAACTTTTAGTTTATTGTAACCATCAATTGGATTTTTTAGAATAATTAAACTGCTTGGAATTGACCATAAAGTTGGACTTATAGCAGTATTTAAAACTACATTACTTGATGAAATTGCTTGATTCATATTGTTAATTCATGTTGATGTGTCATAATTAACCACCCTATCTTCAACAATTTGTCTAAAAACTTTTTGTATTTCTAATGCTGAAGCGCGATTTGAAACAATACTTTGTCTAGTTCTAGCTTGCACTCCAAGGATTGCATAAAGATATGCTTCAATGCTTTGATTTATTAATTCTGTTCCCTTGATAGTTAATCCATTTGACATTGTAGGTATAAATTTTTTATAATCATTGTATAAATCTCTAATTTGTCCTGGACCATGTTGATACGTTGTGTGTGGATCTGTTCCAACAACATCTTGTCCCAAATGTTCATTTTTATAATGTAAAATTTCTTTCCATGTCCATTTTGGATAATGATCTTTTAAAAAATTTGCACTAAATGTATTCAAAATTGAAAAGTTACCAGTTTGAAATTGTCTCCTAATTCTTCTAACTGTAAAATATAAATGAAATTTAATAAATGAAGTAATTTGTTTTGGAACATCTGAAATAAATAATAAATGCTGTATTGATATTCCACATGCATATGATGCTATCCAAGCTCCTACAATGTTTTTAAAATATGGTTCTTTTAGAGACCATTTTGCATTATCATTTGTAGTAATATTTAATCCAGGTAAACTGCTTTGAAAATAATCTGTATCATTTACATAAATTCTAAACTGATTAATAGGATAACTTAAAACATAATCTGTCAGAAAGTTATCCCAATAATAAGATATTCTAGTATAATCAACATGTCTTTTTCCTTTTGGTAATTCTTGCACAGTTCCTCCGATTTTCCAAATTTTTGGAAAGTGATCAACAGGTTTATTTGTTGTTAAATATTTTGTCATATTTGGATCATTTTTAAATGTATCTGATGTAATATCTGTTGAAAATAATGAATTATTTTTGAAATAAATATATGACCCTTGAAAATTTTCATTTTTATCAAAATCAGCTTCAAAATCAAATTTAGAAATGTCTGCATAAGGATATTTCTTTTTAAATTGTTTTTTCATCTCCACAACATCTTTAATATTTTTCATAACATAATCATATTTGAATTCATTGTTTATTTTAATAAAAATAAATGAAAGCAAAGCATGTGAACGAAGTGAATGATAAAGAAGTTGTTATTGAACAAGAATTGAGAGACATTTACTACAACCCAGAAACAGGTTATCAATATGTAGAAAGACTTTATCAAAAAGCAAAAGAAAAGGGATTAAACGTTAGTAGAAAAATTGTGCAAGACTGGTCAAAAACACAAGATACTTTTACAAGATACAAACCGATTGTTGGAAGGCATAAATTTCAAAGAACATTTGTAAAGGATTTAGCTGATCAAATACAAATGTACTTGGTTGATATGGGAAAATATAAAAACCAGAACAAAGGATATTACTGGATACTAACAGCTGTTGAAATTTTGAGTAGATTTGCATTCGCCATTCCTGTTTATAGAAAAGATACCAAAAACATGACAAAAGCTGTGGGAGAGTTGTTGGAACAATTTAAAGAAAGATTTGGGAAATATGCAAATGTTGCTCAATTTGATAAAGGAAAAGAGTTTTACAATGTTGGTGTTAAAGAACTCTTGAAAGAACATAGTGTTGAATATTTTTCCACGAACTCTGATAGAAAAGCAGCTATAGTTGAAAGATTTAACAGAACTCTAAAAACATCCATGTGGAAATATTTTTAATGGTAAGGGAACTTACAAGTGGGTTGACATTTTGAGTAAACTTGTAAATAATTATAATCAAACTAAACACATTAGCATATTAATTAGACCTGCTGATGTAAACAAGTCTAACAAAGACCAAGTGTGGATTACACTCTATGGTTATCCATTAGGAGATTTACCTTTACCTAAGTTCAGAATTGGTGATACAGTAAGAATATCCAAATACAAGAATATTTTTAAAAACGGTGTATGAAGCAAATTTCACAGAAGAGATTTTTAAAATTGTAAAAGTATTTAGAGGTGATCCAAACATGTATAAAGTGAAAGATTTTGATGGAGAACCAATTATTGGAAAATTTTATGAAGAGGAACTATCTGCTGTGGATAAAAAATGTGATATTTATAAAGTGGAAAAAATATTAAAAAAGAAAAAAGTCAAAGGGAAAAATATGGTATTAGTAAAGTGGCTAGGTTATGATAAACACAATTCTTGGACTGCACAAGAAAAAATATTCAAAACATATAAAATGAATAAATAAATGTCTGAAGGTTTTGATGATATTGAAATGAAAAATAGAAATATGGAAGAAGAAGAAAGGGAAACAAGTTTTGGCAGAGATGATCATAAAGATCATAATAGAAGTATTAATATAATAAACACAGAAAATCCAAAAAGAAAATTTAATAGGGTTGACCTTTCAAGAGAAACATCTGTTAATATATCAAAAAGAATGAGAAATGTAAAATCAACAATTACTCAAGATATTTAATTTTAACATTGAAAAGAAAAACGGACCAAATAATAGCATATTGTTAGACAACACTGTATTTGTTAGAGACCCAAAAGGAGATGTTTCTATTGTATTCGAAGGTAAAAAGATTAGTAATGTCAATCATAACAATGAACCTGAGTTATTTACCAGAAAAAATAAGAAATATGTTGATGAATTTAATGATTATATGAAAAAAGCAAAAAAAGAATATGAAAAAACTCCAAGAGCAGCAATAGAAGAAAGAATTAGTGAAGGTATTGAAACTACTATGAGTGATTTTTTTAAGACTATCACCGATGATTCTATTTTAGAAATTCAAACTAAAATTGATAATATAATTGATGAAAATAACTTAAAAAAATTCATTGATAATGAACAGGATCCAAGATGAACATTATTTGAAAGAAATGAATTAAGAGAATTCAGAGGTCTAGTATATTTGGAAAATATTGACTCCAATTTATCTGAAAATGAAAAAAAAAAAGAAGTTATATGCGGTAAAATTGATGGATTTGATAGAGAGCATCAACATTGGGGAAATAAATATGATTTAGAAACAGCAGAACCCCAAAAAAGTATATATAAAAATTTTTCAGAAATTGCAAAACTTCAAGCAGATAAAATGAGACTTGAAAATAATGAAAGACCAATTATTAAAGAAGGAATACAGATTTCAAATGAAAATGCTGAAGAAAGTGACCTTGGTAGATTAGAAAGATTTAAAAAATGGGCAAAAAAAAAATTTATTAGGACTATCAGCAGTAGCTATTTCTGTAGCAGGTATAATTACAACAATTACTGTGAGTACAAGAAATGCATTAAAACAAGGCACAAAAGCAGTGGGAAATTTAGGAAAAGCAATTGCAAATATCAGCAAAAAATTTGGAGCAGTCATTTCAGCAGTTTTAAATTTAATTTCACAGGTGTTATCATGGGGTGCAAAAGGTATTGCTTTTCTTGCTAAAAATCTATGGATATTAGTTATTGCAATTACTTACTTTTTATATGAAGAATATAAGAAAAGAAAAAATAAATAGAAATTTTTTTATATAATAAAAAATGAATAGAGTAAATGAATTATACCCAGGATATAAAAGATAAAAAATGAGTGAAATTAAAGGAAACAAAACAAGACATGTTGTAACTTTGAATCCAAATAAAGTAAATCCTGAAGAAGAACTTTACATAGATATTCCTAAATTAAACCCAAATTTGTGTCTGGTAACAGACAGTTTAAAATTGTTGTTCAATTTTAAAAATGCAAATACTAAATCTTGGTTTTTAAATAATTAATCAAAATTGTTAAAGAAAAGATTAGTTGTTAAATTTCCTGGAGAAATTGTTTATGATAATTCAGGAGAATGTTTATTAGAAGTTTACAAAGATTTGTGGAAACCTGAGTTTGAATTAAATGATATGGTTAAATACGGCATTGCCCGAGAAAACCTCAGAAAATTAATTTCAAAGGATGACTCTGGAGCAACAAGTGGTGATGCTGAAAAAGTTGCTGATAAATTAATGTATGATATTTATGGGACAAAACAGTGTTTAAAATTAGAAAAAATACTTTCAGATCATGGACTATATTCTCCTTATGGAATGATTAACAATTTTCAATATGTTTTAACTTTTCCAAAACCTAGTGAAATTATGGTGGCACAAAGTGGACAAAATGTTGGAGGATATACTTTGGAAAATTTAGAATTGGAGTATGAAACAATTGAAAATCAAGATTTGGCAATTGATGTTTTATCAAATTACACCTCAGGAAGATCATTGTCATATAATCATGTAACTTTGATGAAAACAGTAGAATGGAACAAAGATGCAACATTACATAATGAAACCATAAATATTCCAAGAAAGATTAATACAGCAATTGTGTTGTTATTTAGAAATAAAACTGTTACAGATAGTGAACGATTTGTTTATCCAAATATAACAGACGTCAAAATGCCAAAAAGAACAGTTTTTGAAGAGGCTTTTAGAATATTTCACGGCGGATATGACGGCGGTGATTCAGTAATGACTATTGAAAAATTTTATAAAGATTCGTTTGCATTATGTATTGATTTGAGAACATTAGATGATAACTTTGTTTATGGAACCGGTAAAAAATTAGTAAACACACAGTCTGGATTATTATTAGAAGTTAAAAAAACTGCTATTTCTACAAATGTAATGTGTTATATATTTGTGATAAGTGATGGATTGTTAAACATTGTAAATAAAGATTTGTAATCAATTCAATTTTAAAAAATAAAAAATGAATGACAGCGAAGTGAGTGAAAGAACAAGTTTGTAAAAAAAACATTTAATATGATAATTGTTGGAATGACAGCATGTGGTAAAACAAAATATCTTTTAGATTTTAAAGAAAATAAATATAAGAATTATTTTGATTATATTTTTTTTAATTTGTCCTACATTCAAATAGAATAAAACTTATGAAAATTGGAAATATGATAAAGATGAAGATTTTATTGCTATTCCTTGTGATCAAGATAATGTTGAAGATTGGCTAAAATTTATAGTTTACTTTCAAAAGGAAATAAAAGTTTAATCATATTGGATGATTGTGCAAGTGGAAAAAATGTTAAAAATAGAACAAGTGAGTTGGTTAAATTAGGATTTTCTACAAGACATTATAATCTTTCTGTTGATGTTATCACTCAACAATTGACATCTATTGCAAAAATATTTCAAAATTGGTTACATTTTATAACCCAAATAAAAAAGATATGGCAACAATAATTGAAGAATATTTAGACCTACGGTCCACAAGCGGTGTAGGTGACCACAAAGAATTGAAGAAAAGTTTAGAAATGTTAAAAACAAAAAATATTCAAGATTGGAAATTAATTTAATTTTTCCATTTGGCTATGAAATAAATGAGTGAAAATAGTGAACATGTAGAAGTTCCTTTAATATCTTCAACAACTGCAAAGCTGGTGCAAATCGTGAACTGCAAAAAAAAGAAGTAATGAAAAAACATGAAGAATTGATAAGATTGTCTGAAGATGGTGAAATTAGTCAATCGGTGCAAAATTTGAAAAAAGCAAGTGATAAAGTTATATTAAAAATTCATGCTGAATATGAAGTAAAACAAGCAGAAAAAGCAAATGCATTTTTAACGGATTTACTAGTTAGTAAATTTGTGGATTTATTATGCGGATTAGATGCAATAGAAAGTAGTGATGAATTGGAAAAAGAACTGGTAAATGATAAATTATTAAAAAGAGATTTAAAATCTGTAGTTGAAAAATGAAGTCCATATTTACCATATCTTGGAATATTATCGGGTGGAGTTACAGTCGGAAACATGTTATTAAAAAACAGAGCACAGCGACAAGTGAGCAAAGTGAACAAGTTCGTTGATCAAAAACCAGCGGAAAAGATGAAAAAGATTAATAATAAAATTAATTTTGTAATATATATTTTTATTACATATTTATGGTGGAGTATCTGGGGTTTCATTGATTGAAGGTCTCAGCACCAAAGGTGCACCCACACCTTGACTTCGTGCTTCGCTTTTTGTGTCTTTTATGGTTAATTTGCTCATAAGTGTATTTATTATTTTATCTTTTTCCTTTGAGTTGCTGTTTGTTGGTTCTTCATTTTCTAAAGATTTTAACAATTTTAAATGATTATTATTTTCTGTAAACTGAATTTCATGTATATTATTTTTTCCAAACATCATGCCGGCTTCAAAATCTTTCATTCCAATATCAACATGCGCTCCAATTCTAAAACCACTTCTTTGAATTTTTCTAAAATTTATTGGTGGATACCCATGAAGATTTAAATCTAATTTTGTATCCTTGTTTGAAGTCTTGTTGTAATTATCACTTTGATTATCTGCTTTGTTGGTTTTTGATTTTGAATTTCCCTTCTTTTATTTATTTTTTTTATTCCTGATTATATGCATGTGTATAAATAATTTTTCCAGAAATTTATCAGTGAAGTTGTTTGCTTAAAATTGTGTCAAAAAAAAGGTAATTACCCACCTGTTGCAAGCATAATGTTGAGGGATTTCCCCTACATTTCATACATTCCAGATATCCCTAACAACCGACCAAACTGAAAAGAGTTTTTATGTTGACATCGAGCTGTTCAAGTTGCTAGGGAGATTTGGAATGTTTAAAATTTGAAAAATGTCCTGAATTTTTTTATTGGGGGATTTCCCTGACACTTCAAAAAATTATGACCCATTTTTCAAATGTTGAAATTCTCGGTAACGTTATCAAATTCCTGGAAGTGACCGGAAATGACATAAGCAAACAAAACGCATCGTCATCAGGATAAAAAGGGAATTCCCCTATGACGCTTTGAAAAATTTTGACCCATTTTGAAAATGTGTTGAAATGGTGCGACTGAAAGTGACGTCATCAAAAATGTTTGAATATTTAATGAGGTGACGTCATCAGGATAAAAAGGGTATTCCCCTGTGACACTTGGAAAAATTTTGCTAAAATTTCAAAAATTCTAAAATGTGCTGAAATGGTGTGTCGGAATCCCCCGTTTACAGACTACTCATATGGAAACGATTATTTCATGCTCTCGTGTCCTTACAATTGTTAATCTTTGTAAAATGAAACAAAATTAATTCCAAACAATCACAGGAACATATAATTAGATAACGTCACAATACTTCATCTTCTGTTGCTCAAAATTAGTACTTATAAACTATTAACTTTTGCAATTCATGGTGCATTGCAACATGCATATATGAGATATGTGACATATTTTAAGACATTTCTCCATTATTCCTCAATTGCAGATGTACTCCCAAAGCAGAAAACCAAATGCCTCACCAGTTTCACCATTTAGGTACTTTTTATTTTAACCATTTTCAATCCAACTTCCTGAAAACCTATGGGCAGTCCAGTGCAGCTCCTTACCACATGACCCTAATGAAACGGATCAACCCGAAATCGTGTGAATGGCTGAAGAGACCAAAAGTGGCCATGAGTGAATTTGCTGCAACTATTGTTGAGAACATGAATTGACTGGCCAGCTTGGAAAACCCAGTTCTCAACACTGCTTATGTGGAGCAAGCTAAAGAACTCCAAGCATTCATCAACGCCCTTGTTCATCTCAACACTAGGAATGTTAATGCTACTCCTGATTCCACTCCTATCAGGACTGTTTTGGAAACATTTTATAACCCCAACCTCTCTGTCCATTCATTAATGAAGGATTTCTATGAAATTGGAGGGGCCATGTACATTACAGGCATCCACTACATGATGGCCATGGACTTGATTAGCCATCTTGAAGAATACGCAGGCAAGATGGTAGGTGTGGATGAGGCTACAATGGCATTCAAGCAGGATAGGAACATCAGGGCTTTGTCCCAGTTCCTAAACACTACATGTACGAACAGGTAGCAGTTACAGGTTTGAATAAATCTGTGACATGCAATTTACTGGACGAGCTATGCTCTACATACCAACCAACTGCAACTCGACACATGTCAACTCCTGAGGGAACTTTACCTAGAGACAACATAACTGAAGACAGCTCTGACAACAGTAGCACATCTTCCCACTCTTCAACATCAACACAACTACAAACGAACATTACAACTAAAAGAACCATAAAACTACCACAAACAACTGATGACCACATATGTACAACAGGAAAAAGAGAGCACACAATATTTACAACAACTACAGATAAGAAAAAATGCAACTCGACAGAACAATGTCACATAGACACAGTTGATGACACACCTTTAAAGGACACAACATTACCAGTTACTACAAAAAACAAGAAACCAAAATGGTCTAAAGAGAATGCAATGGAAGTTCCGGATATCCCAGAAAACCAACTCAACATGCAAGAGCATCCAAACAAAAAGAAAAAAAGCACAGGATTCAAAGGAATAGAAACAGAGAGCCTAATGGAAAGTAAATCTGAAAAGAACACAAAAAAAATCCAAAAAGAAAAATTCCAAGAAAACCAAAGAAAAGGATAACAAATTTTACTTATCTATTTATTACATAAACTACAATATTGACTTGATGAATGTTTTGCAAACATTAATTAATTAATCTTAAAAGCTACTGTTCCACTCAAAAATGCTATCAAAATTAACCAAAAAAAGAATCTTTCACCATACTACTTTACCTGATGACAATTAAAAAAATTGTTTGTAAAATATAAAAACAACCAAAAAAATGTTCATATTGTTACATTTATGTTTGTTGTTATAAATATTGTAAATACTTTTAAAAATAGAAAAAATCACCAAAGAAACATCTAAATATACTTACAATTTCCTTTAATGGTTCTCCATTAATCATAAATTTGACGTGTCAATTCAACACATGGCTTAAGAATTTGAAAGAGAAGCAGGGTGGGAAGGGTTGGGCATGAAAATGTCAGCTTGCTATAAGTCATTTGTTATTCGCCAATACCCGTATGGGTATATACACATCCTGGGTATACAAAGTAACTATAGTAACTATAAGCCTTTTATAACTATTATAGTTATTATACCTTTTTTGACGAAAATGAAAATGAAAAAAATTCGTTCAATCTCTAGTGTTATCAGTGAAGTTTACATGCCAAAAATTGTTCAATTGCACGAGCAATTTTACAAGATATAGACGTTTAAAGTTGGAAGTTTGACAGGCCCCCATGGCGAGTTCACGGAAGATGGAAGGCGAAATCTTTGGTTATTCTCAATGGATTCAGACGAGATTTATATCATTGTAATCTGAAAGGCATACTTTCTAATGATATTAATTTTGTAGTACTTAAAAGTGAGTTTCTTCAGGGAGACAAGAGTTTTCATGTTGTTGACAGGTGTTGTAAAGTCCCTCCGCCATTACAACCAAACAGAGTTAACGAATGCTGTGCATGGTCTGGACCAACTTTTGGAGCTCTTTCCGCACCCACAAAATTCGTTCCGTTGTCTGAAACAATGTAACTTGGCATCCCCCTTCTTGCTGTCATATGAGTAAAGGCGTGAAGGAACGAGCTGGTGTCCAGAGCAAACGCAATCTCAAGATGCACGGCTCTGGTCGCAAGACACGTAAACAAGCACAGATAGCGTTTTGCTTTGCTTTTTCCTCGTCCTTGTTTGGTAAGGAAGGGTCCACCATAGTCAACTCCAATGCGGTCAAAGGTTCAAAGTGGAAGAGTTACTCTTGGCTTGGGAAGTGGGGCCATCATCTGTTCCCCAGGTCGAGCCCGAAATTCTCAGTGGCATTGGCGACAGCTCTCTACTACATTTTGCACAGCTCTTTGGCCTTTTGTGATACAGAAGCGCGTTCGTAGCTCAGTCAATAAATGTTCTACACCAGTTCCGTGTCCTAAATTTTTGTGGGCATTTACGATGACTAGCTTCATTATCATGCGATCTTTGGGCAACAATATTGGGTGCTTAACGTCATATGGAAGGTCCTCTGTGCTAAGCGTCCGTTTGCTCCAATGATACCATCTATGTCTTTTTGTGGATTTAACGTTAGAAGATGACGGTCTTTGTCCCTGTCTGGAAAGCCTTCTTGTTGTGCATGACATAACCAGAATGTCTCAGCTTCGGTGAGCATTTACTCATCTGTTTTCTTCGCCTATCTTACAGTTGACCAAGAATCTCTTTATGCATGCAGTTACTCGAACAAGACGTCTGAGGCTAGAATGGTGTTGGGGGTTCAGTAGGATGTCTGATGGCTTCGGGTTTTCAGTCACATGTGTCTGAACACTTTTTTTTCTTCTGATTTGTCTGTGCAACTGTTAGGCACCTTGTTGGGCCAAGAAGAGCGTTCCTCTGTTAGGAATTTCAGTCCTTGCCACCATACTTATTTTCAGCCAATTCAGATGCTGAAATGCCTCTTGTTGGTAAATCGGCGGGGTTCAATTTCCCTGGAACGTGATGCCATTGGTTTGGACTAGTTGTTCTTTGAATTTCTCCAATGTGGTTGGCTACGAATGGCTTGAAGTTCTTACTTTGGCTTCTAACCCAGTGAAAGATGCTTATAGAACCTGTCCAGAAAGTTGTGTTCTCAATTTACAACATCTTTAGGAGGTTGTTTGCTAATCTTGTGGAGAGGACGGCACCCATTAGCTCTAGTCTGGGTATGGTTAAGGTTTTCAAAGGTGCTATGTGACTCTTGGATACGAGTCTAGAGGTGCTGGAATTAGTCTCGTAACGACAGACTAAGTAGGCTACAGCTGCATAGGCATCTTTGGAGGTGTCTGAAAACATGCATCTCTAAGGTTGTCAGTTCTTGAAGTCGGATACAGCGTGGAACTCAGGCTGTATGTAAATCTTTCAACTCGGTTACCCATTTGTGCCACTTGGTGAGGAGGTGATCAGGCAACACGTTGTCCCAACCAAGGCTGGCCATCCAAATTTCCTGCATCAGAACTTTCGCTCTCACTGAGAATGGAGCCAAGAATTGCATTGGATCAAACAAAGTTGCAATGGTGCTCAATACATCTCGTTTGCTGTACTTTGGCATAATTTTCAGAAGATCAACATGAAACTCAAACACGTCTAATTCAGCATTCCACCAGACACCAAGAGTTTTCAATGATGGAAGTGCACTATCATGAATTGTCAAGCCAGGTGTTTGCTCTGTTTCAGGGACTTCTTCTACCACGGATCATTCATTGGACAGCCATTTTTGCAATTTGAATGCAACCTTGTCTATGAGCGTTGAAAGTTGTCTTCTAACTTCTTTCACTGCTGGTATTGTCTCCCACAAATCTAGAATGTCGTCTACATACATGGAGTTATCCACTGTATCTGCGGCTTCTGGATAGTCATTGGCATTAGATTGCGCATGGGCGTGAAGGACATGTTGGGTGTGAAATGGCGAGGCAGCGTTCCTGAATGGCAGGCATTGAAATTCGTATACGTCTGACTTGCTCGAGGTATCGAAATTGTGCCATAGGAATCAATGATAAGGACGATCCTCAGACTTGAGGCCAACTTGCAAAAACATCTCTGAAACGTTGACTGTAAAGGTGACAGGAGCATGACAAAAATGCACCAAAACATTGGTAACTTCTCTCTGGAGTTTAGGTCCGGGTAACACTGTATCATTCAAATTTGTTCCATTGACTTTTGCTGCAGCATCAAATACAATTCTAACTTTGGTAGTAGTCTTGTCTTCACAGACAACTGGAAAATGAGGTAGCAACCATTGGTCTGCATTCAGTCGTGAGCCAGGGACTTTTCTAATGTAGTGTTTTCTTTCGTAATCTTTGAAAACGGCGTTATACGCTTGTCCTACTTTGGCGCTCTTGCATTGTAATGACTTCTCAAGGTTTGTCAGCCTTGATAAGGCCATGTCATAATTGTTCTCCAGCTTAGGTTGGTCCATTCTCCAAGGAATACCAATCTCGTATCTACCATCTGCTAACCTTAAGGTCTTTTTTGCTTGGGCTATGGCTCTGTTCTCGTCTGAGGTGGGTGGTCTTTCTTTTTCCATCTCGTATACCCAAAGTTTCTAGGTCCCAGAACTTTCTCAGGATGTCACTGGTACTTTCTGGTACATGCATGTGGTTACTTCTGTACGTTTGTGTTGTATGTGTTCATGAATTCATTGTTTCGAACTCTTTGGTCATGGTCGGTCAAAAACAAACCCATCCTAAAGGCGTTTTTCTGGCAATGGGGTGTGTATCTTTATGGCCTTGTATTTCATGAAGAATGTGATGAAACACTGATTGATCACTCCCTATCAGCAAGTCGATTCGGCGTCTGTTTGCTACTTTCTCAAAGGGGACAGATTGAAGATGTGGCCAACGATCTTTTAGCTTGGCCCATGGAAAGGCAGGAGTGTTGCCCGTGATGTTGTCTAGGACATTAGCTTGAATTTTGGGCCATGAACATTTTGTGGCAACTTTCCACAGAAAGTTCTACTTGATGGGAATTTTTCCTCACTTCTGAACTGCCTGTTCCAGAGATTGTCAGGACCTATCCTTTGCCAAAAAGTTTCAGTTCTTCCACCGCATTTTCGGTAACATAAGATCCCATTGAGCATGGGTCTAGCATCGCATTTACTTTTAGTTTCTTTTTACCATTACAAAGAAGTGCTGGCAAAATCATCAAAGAAACATGTTCGAGTCGTCTTGTTGTATAGGTTCTTGATGTATCGTCCTTGTCTGCAGTTTCTGTGAGATGGCTGTGGCTGTCATTTTCTTGTTTTTCTCTCTCAATTTGTTGAGGGATGACAGCTTCCCCTGTACGTTGACCAGGTTCATGCAGATAGCCACTGTGCATCTTACTTGTGCATCCATCCACTCCGCACTCTCTTGCACAATGGCCAGCAGCCAAACATCAAAAACATTGTCTATTTCGAGCGATAAGTTCCTTTCTCTGAGTTACGTTCAACTTTTTAAAGGCTGTACAAACCCACAGGGGGTGGCCATATTGGCAAGTGTCAACGATGCAATTTCTTTTCGAAGTGTTAAATCCCCGTAGGTTTTGTTTCTCTCTTTTCTCGTCGCAACGTTTTGTGAGCTCCCCAGTCTCCTCTCTTGCTTCATCCATTATCTGAACTCACATCTCCATCCATTCAACTAAATTCTCGAGGTTGTCCTTTTCATGGCATTCAATTAACCAAAATTTGTAATCTCACACAGCCTTTTCCGTTAGCTTTTCCTTTGCTGTCAAATTTAGACTATGTCCATTTAGATCTCCACTAGACGTGTTGTCTCAAAGCTCGACTAAGACTTGGTCTAAAATTGTTAAAAATTCTTCTAAGTAATTTGGTCAAAGTTTGGGCCACCCCTGAAGAGAGGTTAGGTGTTTAATCTGGATTTGTCTTTCGCCTCTGTATTTCTTTTCTAGCTTTTCTTTGGCTCTCATAGGCATTCAAGGAATAGCCGAGGTCTTTCACCATTTCCAGAGCTTTACCTTTCAAACAACTTTGGAGGCACAACATTTTCTCGTTTACTGGCATTTTGGCCTTGTCTGTGGTTGCCGTAAATGCTGCTTTCCATGGTTTGTGGTTAGTTTTGTTTTCACCGGAAAACACAGGACATTCCACCCCTTTTAGATGAACTTGCAAAGTGTTAAGGGAACAGTGATCAGACAGGGAATATTCCACATTTTTGGCATCTGTGCATTGAATTTTCGTCTTAGTTGTTGTTGCTTCTATCTCTGAGACTGGCTATTTTACGTGCTTCTTCGGTTTGTTGTTTCATCAGTTGTAACTGCACCAAGTGTTTCTCAAGTTCCGCTTCTTGGTGCTTTTCTTCTTCTTCTAGGGCAAACAATTGTTCTCTTGCTTCATTAGCTTCTCGATCTTCTCTCATCATAAATGCAGTTGTTTTGTTTAGTACCGATTGTCCGTCCTTGTTTACATCACGGGAGCTGGCGATGGAGGACTCAGCTTCCCTGGCATGTAATCTGTTTCGTAGGTGTTGATCTGCTGCTTTAGTTATCTTGTGACTCAGTGCCATTATTTCGTCTAGCTCTTTATCCAACTGGTCTATGGCAGCATCACAATTCTTGTCATCACTAACTGCAATTGTTTCTTTTAGACAGGGGATTATTTTCTCGAGAACTGAAAGCTCTGAGTTTGCTTTATCGATTGCTCTTCAAATTGTAGTCTTACTTGATAGTGTCTTCTTCGGGTCGTTAGTTGTGATAAGTTCATATAAGTTGTTCCTGGCTCTGGTAAGTCTAGTCTTTCCCGACTTTTTCCTATTTCATAGTGTTGGGACACGTTTGCTGTTCGTGCTGTCACTGTCATCTTTTCCACCGGTTGTTTCATCTGTGCATAAGTCTTTAGCAACCTCTAACTCTTCGTTTGTGGCCATATTATTGTCCAAGAGAGTAATCTCTCCATCAAATTGTCTTGGCAACTCTCAAAGGATCTGGCTTGAAGGACCACTTTTGTTCTTGAATAGAACAGACTAAATAATCAAACACGATCCCAAGAGGAATACCAAAACGATTTCTTCTCTTTATTCACACACACACAAAAAAAAACAAAACTCCCTGTCCTGATCACATTACATGTCTCAATCCCCCACATCCTTTCCTAATGGAGTAAATTGAATTAATAATTGACAACATTCCAGAACAAATGCGATATCTTTTGTAATACGGAATGGATTCTGAAGAAATTTATATCATGGTAATCGGCTAGGTAACTACTTTTGAATGGTATTAAGTTTCTAAAGCTGAGGAGTGAAAAGTTTTCTGCAAGGGGCAAAAGTTTTCTTGTTGTTGACAGGTGTTTTAAAGGTGCACCTCCATGATGTGTACACGCAGTTATCGAATGCAATATCTTTGGCAATATGCAATGGATTCTGAAGAAATTTACATCACTGTGATTGGCAAGTTAAGTACATTCGAATGGTGCTAAATTTGTAAAGCTGAGGGGAGACGTTTTGTTGTTATTGAGGTATTAATGACTTACCACCATGACGAGCAAATGAGATAGCAAATGCGATATATTTGTTCATGCTTGATGGATTTTTAAGAAATTCATATGAGTGTAGTCGGAAAGTCAGACTATTAAATTTGTATTCCTTTAAACGAAGAGTTCTTCTGCAAAGCCAAAAGTTTTCTTGTTATTGACAGGTGTGAAGAACTGGTCATGAGGAAGAAAGCAAAGGGCAAACAGGATATTTTTATTCAGACGGCAAGGATTTTGAAGAAATTTGTATCATTGTAATTGCAAAGGCAAGTACTTTTCAATGGTATTAAATTTGTAGTGTTGATGAGGAACGAAAATATTCTTGATAAAAAGCAGAGAAGAGAAATTGTATGGAGATTGTGCAGCCAGGTTGTATATTTAATAAATTTAGTCAGAAAATGTGTCTCAGAATTAATCAAGAGAAATTGTATTCATACTGTTGGTAGTTAGTGGTTAGCTGTTGTTTTAACTGACAGAGTTCATCTCTTTGTTTTTACCCATGTTATCGCTGCAAAATCATTCGATGTGATCGTATGGTTTAGTCATTACATTGAGCAAAATGATGCTGGTGTCCAGCTAATGTGCTGAGAATTAAACAACAAGAGAATGTTGTATTTTAGTGTCAAATACAGATGAAAGTTTATTTAGAGCATAATCATGAAAATATGATATGGTGGTTCGTTGGATAGCAAAATTGTTGTACAGCTAAGGTTGGCGAGAAGAAAGGTGAAATTTAAGTATTTACACATTTTGTGAATGACTTTCAGCAGTTATCTTCACTAAATGTGAATAAGTTAGATAGGAAACACATGAAATAGTTTTGTCAAGCTAAAAAGTGGAACTATATGAAATATTTGTCTTACTACTTTGAAAATTTCTCAAAATGGTTCTATTTGTTAGAGAAAACAGTGAGCAAAATATGGTTTCAGTCTGAATAAACCTGTAAAAGCAACAGTGGAGTCCAATGTTATTTTGGTTTCAAGTATAGGTAAAGTTTATTGAGTAAAACTCTTCTAGCCTTCTTTATTTATTCAACTGTTAATGTTTACATATGGCGACACTTCGCACAATCTGCTGGGCATTGTTATTCATATTAAAGTTACGGTTTCCGCCTGGACAATCACTCGTAGACATTTTGAGTAAATGTTCATGAAAATACAAGCTAGTCATCTGTTGCATACCAAAATTGTTTAAGACATTCCTTTTATAATGAGAAAGAACATTATTAACTGTGTGTATATTTTTTCAATGCTTTTTATTACTAGGCTTAAAGAATATCTATGAAGGGAAAGCTGATGACATCATTTTGTCAAGTTACAGTAAGCAACAAAATGAAATATTAGTGAAAGTTTCGGCAAAATCACTCAATGTCCTGGTATGGTTAAGACATTACATTCAGCAAGATATGACTGTTGTTCAGCTGATCTGTTCAGAGTAACACTATTACATCATGTTATATGTCACTGTCAAATACAGATGAAAGTTTATTCAGAAAATAATCATAAAAATATGACATGGTGCTTTGTTCGATAACAGAATTGTTATGCAGGTAAGGCTAGTGATAAGAAAGTTCCAACTTAAGTATCTAGTCATTTTGTGAATGATTTTCAGCAGTTGTTTTAAACGAACATGAATAAGTTATGTAGGAAACATGAAATAGTTTTGTCAAGCTTTTCAGTGGAACTATATGAAATATTTGTCTCACTGCCTTGAAAATTTCTCAAAATCGTTCTATTGTTTTGAGAAAACAATGAGCTAAATATGGTTTCAGTGTGATAAATCCTGTGAAAGCAAGAGTGGAAACCAATGTTATATTTTGGTGTCAGGTATAGGTAAAGTTTACTCAGAAATTAATCATGAAAATATTATCTAGCTGTTTGTTGGACACCAAACTTGTTTGAAACATCCCTTTAAAAATAAGAAAGTATGGTTAACTATGTGGAGATTTTCTGGACATCTTTGATTACTTGCCTTAAAGCATATCTTTAGGAAAAAAGCAAATGACCTAATTTTGTCAAGTTATACAGTGGAAGAAAATTAAATATTTGTCATCCATTTTTCAAAATAGCTCAATGTCTTGCTATGGTTGAGACATAACATTGAGGAAAATATAGCTGCTGTGTAGCAGAACTAATCAGAATAACACTTTAAGACAATGTTATATTCCAGGGTCAAATGCACATCAAAGTTCATTCAGAAAGTAATCATGAAAACATGACATGGTGGTTTGTTTGATACCAAAATTGTTATACAGATAAAGTTGCTGATAAGAAATTAAAGTTAAATATCTATATATTTTGTTAATGCTTTTCAGGTGTTAGCTTGAAGAAAGGTTGATAAATTATGTAGAAAACAAATGAAATAATTTTGTCAAACTATCCAGGGGAACTATATCAAGTATTTGTCTTACAGTTTTAAAACTTTGTGGAAAGCTTTCTATGGCTTAAAGAAATTATTGACCAAAGTATGTCTTTAATCTGATTAACCTTGTGAGAGCAACACTTAAGTCATATGTTATATTTCAGTGTCAAGTATAGGGAAAGTTTATTCAGAAATTAATTGTGAAAATATTATCTAGTGGTTGTTTGGACACCAAACTTGTTTAAGACATTCCTTTAATAATGAGAAAGGGTGTCCTTAACTATGTGCAGACTTTCTGAACTCCTTTCCTTACTTGGCTTAGAGAATATCTTTAAGTAGAAAGCAAATGATCTAATTTTGTCTAGTTATGCAGTGCAAGAAAATGAAATATTTTACATATATTTGGAAAAAACAACTCAATGTCCTGGTATGGTCGAGACATAATATTGAGCAAAATATAACTGCTGTGGAGCAGAACTATTCAGAATAACACTGTAAGACAATGTTGTATTCCAGGAGCAAATGCACATGGAAGTTTATCCAGAAAATAATCATGAAAATATGATATGGTTGTTTGTTTGATACCACAATTGTTACACAGGTAATGTTAGTGATAAGAAAGCTTAAACTTAAGTTCCTACATATCTGTAATATATGTTATTTAGTATTCAAATTAGACATACAGTATTTGCATAATTGAGGTCAGTTGTTGCCTAGAGTTCTGGGTGTAAACATCAAGATTTTATGTGGTGTCAGGTGTGTAGCTTCAACATGGAGTTTAGTTTCTCAAGAAGAGGTCCCGGAGAAATTAATTTCACTGCAACAAATGTCCCAGAAGCTTGGCGAAAATGGAAACAAAGCATTCAATTCTATATAAGTGCGACATTGGCGAAAAAAACCAAGAAGGAAAAGTAATTATTTTTCTTATTCTTGATTTGTGAAGCAGGACGAGAAATATTTAATACTTGGGTCTGGCCAAAAGTTGTAGATGAAGAGGGTGAGCCTACAGATGAAGACGAAATAACTGTGGCCACTTTATTCCAGAAATTTGAAGATTATTGCAATCCTAAACGAAATCTGATTGTAGAAAGACACAAGTTTAACATACAATGGCAAAATCCAGGCAAATCAGTCGACGATTACATTACAGAGTTGAAAACTTTGGCAGCCTTGTGCGAGTATGGCAATCTTACAGACAATCTAATCACAAGTCAGTTGGCAGCAAGAATACAGTCAGATAAAGTAAGAGATAGACTCTTAAGAGAAGGATCAGAGTTAATACTACAAAAAAACAATAGACATTTGGCGGTCTCATGAAGTTATTCAATGGGGAATTAGAAGTAGACGCATCACACAAAAGTCAGTCAGACCAACATAAAAAAAGCAGACAGCGTTACATTGCAAACGACAAAAGCTTAACAGCTAGATATTGTGGTGAACAAGTTCAGGATGGGAAAACAGATAAAACAAATGTCATGTCAAAACTGTGGTAGAAACCATGACATATGGCAGAGTGTCACAATTGTCGGAAGAAAAATCACCCAGGAAAAATGTGTCAAACAGCTGGGTTAAAACAAAGTCGTGCAGCAAACAAAGAAGTTAGAGAGATTATAGCAGATTCAAACGATGACTTTTTAATCGAGATGTTGAACATTTTTGAAGCTTGAGCAGGGAATAAGAACAAAGCCCTGACAATTGTCAACATTTTAGAGGAGAAACTTTGCATGAAGTTAGACACCAGCACAGAGGTCAATATAATGCCAGATCAGGTGTATCAAAAATTGGTGACAAACGAGAACGTTTCCAAAGATGCCGAGATCAAAACCAATACGAAGCTGATGGGGTATGGTGGAACAGAAATACCAGTCACTAGGAGATGTACACTACTATGTTTGTATAAAGAGCAAGAAATTGAGACGGAGTTCTATGTTGTTGAAACTAATAATAGAGCAGTCCTCAGTTTGGAAACTTGCAAGGAATTGAATCTTATTAAAGTCATGCACAGTCTAATGTCTAGTAATAAAGTCAGTGATTGTTCAACAGAGCAGATTAAAGAAAATTTCAGAGATTTTTCATGGTCTTGGAAGACTCGACGGGTGTTATCATATAGAATTGGATCCACGAGCAGTTCATATTGGGTGAGCCCCAAGAAAGATTCCAGCTACACTACAAACAAAGCTAAAGAAAGAGCTTGATCGTATGTAAGTGGAAGAGCCTACAGATTGGGTGCACAATCCTGTTATTTAAAAACCAAACGGAATACTCAGAGTGTGTTTAGACCCTAGAGAGCTGAACAAGTATCTGAAGAGAGAGCAGTACCAATTACCAACATGGGAAGAAATTGCAAGTCAATTACATGGTGCAAAATATTTTAGCATTTTGGATGCTAATCAAGGGGTACTGGCAGATACCTCTAGACGACAAAAGTTCATTATTGACAACCTTCAACACTCCATTTGCATGCTACCATTTTCTATGAATGCTCTTTGGTATCCATTCAGCACAAGAAATATTCCACAAGAGAGTCAATCACCTATTTGAAGATCTGGAAGGAGTGGAGACAGATATCGATGATATATTGGTTTGGAGAAGATATGTTGGAACCATCAAAGAGCACAATCAGAGATTGCAAGCGACCTAGACTGAACTAAGGTGATCAGAATGACCCTCAACCCAGACAACCTACCTTGGTCACAAGCTAACCGAAGGAGGAGTTCTACCTGATCAGTCTAAAGTCTGATCAGTTGAGGCAATCCTTAACATGCCAGCACTGCAAAATAAACCAGGTGTACAAAGGCTACTTGGAATTGTAAATTACCTAGCAAAGTTCATCCCAGGAATGTCAGAGATCTTAGCACCCCTGAGAGATATTTTAAAGAAAAACATTCCTTGACATTGGACTGAAAAACATCAACTTGCATTTGAGAAAATAAGAGGTCCTCTCTACCAATTTTGTTCTGAGATATTACGAAGTCATGGAACCAGTGGTATTGCAAACAGATGCTTCAAGCAAAGGACTGGGCGCAGTGCTATTACAAGATGGATCTCCTGTTGTGTATGCATCCAGAATGATGACTGAAACTCAGGCCAGATATGCACAGATCGAAAAAGAACTTTTGGCTGTGGTATTTGCATGCAAACGATTCCATCACTACATTTATGGCAAGACAATCAAAGTTCACTCACATCATAAGCCTCTCGAGAATATATTGAGAAGACCTTTAGCTACTGCCCCTGCTCAATTACAGAGAATGCTTCTACGCCTGCAGAAATATGACATTAACCTCATCTACAAATAAGGAAAGCTTCTCAAAATTGCAGACACCTTGTCAAGAGCACAGTTGGCGGAAACGGCGGAAGAAATCGGCAAGGAAGAAATGAGATCTCAAGTTCACCTAATAGATACAAGCCTTCTGTGTTCCAATGATGTTCAGGAAGAAGTGTGCCAAGAAACAGCCTGAGATCCTGTCTCACAGAAAGTCATGCAGATGTTGCAAAAAGGATGGCCGCTGTCAAAGAAAGCCTTGCCCGATGATCTAAAAGAATACTGGAAGCACAAAGCTGAACTTAGTGGGAGTGAAGGAATTCTTCTTAAAGATCAAAGAATTGTGATTCCAACTGCAATGAGAAGCAAGATACTCGAGAAGTTACATCAGGGCCACCCAGGAATAAAAAAGACAAAGCAGCATGTGAGACAAACAGTGTTTTGGCCATGAATCAATGAAGCCATCAAAGGTATGGTATCAAAATGCCCTTATTGTCAAGAATTGAGGAACGCCAATCCGAAAGAACCACTTAAAACACACCCAATCCCATCATATCCATGGCAAGTTATTGGAAGTGACATTTTTCATTGGCAGAACAATGATTATCTTTTGGTAGTGCACTACTGTAGCAGATACTGGGAAGTGCTTAAGCTCACAAGAACGACAGCAGAGCACATCATCATTGAAATGAAAAAGATATTTTCAAGATTTGGCATTCCCAAAGAAGTGAAATCGGACAATGGTCCACAATATGCATCCCAAGAATTACAACACTTTTCTATAACATAACATCTAGTCTCAGATATCCTAGAAGCAATGGTTTAGCTGAAAGGACGATACAATTGGTAAAGAATCTGTTGAACAAGGCTCTCAATAGTCAGCAAGATCTATACTTAGCAATATTGGAAAACCAAAATGCCCCAGTCAATGGATACAGAAGCCCTGCACAGCTCCTTATGAGTCGCAGCCTAAGATCCACAATCGCCACCTTACCTCATAATTTCAAGACAAAAGTCGTTGATCCAAAAGTCTTTCAGGAAAATCGTGAAAAGAAGCAACAATAGCAGAAACGTTATCACAATAGATGGGCACATAGTCTTCCTACCCTTAAGAAAGGAGAACATGTGAGAATTAGAGATGGGAAAATGTGGAAACCCCAGCTACTGTGATAAAGAATGCCGGTGAACCACACAGTTATGTTGCACAAACTCCAGAAGGGGGAAGATATCATAGAAATTGAAGCCATTTGTTGAAATCGAAAGTGGGGAATAGTTGGGATCAAACAACTGAAGTACAAGATGAAATGCGAAATTTAATGTTAAAAGAAACAACACAACAATTTGAGAACTTGAGTAAACATTATGTTAACAGAAGCGGTCGAGTATCAAAACCGCCTCAAAGACTTGGGTATTAACTAGTTATTTAAATAGCAAGTAACGAACAAGGTTTGAACTTATAGTGAAGTTTTGAACCGGAATATTTTTAGTAAAGTATATAAGAATATATATAAAAAACATATTAGTTAGAATAGAAAAATTTACTTGAAAGGGGAGTTGTAACATATGTTATTTAGTATGTAAAATTATGCATGCAGTATTAGCATAATTGATTGTATTCTACTCAGCACAAATAATTGAGGTCAGTTGTTGTCTGGAGTTCTGGGCATAAACATCAAGATATTACAATATTTTCTCAATGGTTTTCAGGAATTGGTTGAAAAAGCATTGATAACTTATATAGGAAACAAATGAGATAGTTTTGTCAAACTATCCAGTGGTACTATATCAAATATTTGTGTTACAGTTTTAAAAATTTCTGAAAATCTTTGTATGGCTTAACGAAATTATTGACCAAAATATTTCTTCAATTTGATTAATCTCTTGAGATCAACACTAGAGTCCAATTTTATAATTTGGTGTCAGATATAAATAAAGTTTATTCAGAAAATAAACATGAAAACATTACATGGTGGGTTCTTAGATACCTAAATTGTTACACATGTAGTCTTAGTAACAAGAAACCTTAAAATTAAATATCTATACATTTTTTAAATCCTTTACATGAGTTTCCTTGATAAAACATTGATAAATTATAATGCAACCACATGAGATGGTTTTGTCAAGCTGTCCTATGGAATGAAATGAAACATTTGTGTCACTGTTTGGAAAGTTGGTCAAAGTATTTCTGTGCCTTAGAGAAAAAAACTGAGCACAACATGGTTACAAACTCATTAATCTTGTGAGAGCAACACTGCAAGCAAATGTTATTTTCTCTTACAAGTATAGGTAAACGTTTATTCAGAAAATAATCATAAATACTATATATTGGTTGGTTGGGTACCAAAATTTCTAAAAATATCCCTTTGAAAATAACAAAGAATATACTTAAGCAAGTATACCTTTTCTCAATGGTTTTCATTAGTTGGTATGAAAAATATTTTGAGGTGAAAATACATGACATAATTTTGTGAAATTATCTAGTGCAAGAAAATGAACTATTGGTCATAGCTTTTGGAAAATTGCTTATTTGTATTCTAGGGTTTAGACATAACATTGAGCAAGATATGGCTGGTGAGCAGGTAATGTTTTCAGAATAACACTAGAAGACCATGTTATTTTTAAGTGTGTATCGTGCATTAGAATTCATTCAGAAAATAACCATGGAAATGTTACATGATGCTTTCTTAGGTACCAAAATTGTTATACATGTAGTCTTGGCAATTAGAATGGTTAAACTTAAGTATCTATAGATTTTGTAAATTCTTTATATGCGTTTTCTTGAAAAAACCTTGATAAATTATAAAGGCACGACATAAGATGGTTCTGTCAAGTTGTCCAGTGGAATAAAATTAAATATTTGTGTCACTGTTTGGAAAGTTGGTCAAAGGATTGCTATGGCTTAGAGAAAATATTGAGGACAATAAGGTTTCAATCTGATTAATCTTGTGAGAGCAACAGTGCAAGCAAATGTTATTTTCTGTTACAAGTATAGGTAAAAGTTTATTCAGAAAATACTCATGAAAATATTATGTGGTGGTTTGTTGGATACCAAAATATTTACACAGGTAAGGTTAGTGATGAGAAAGCTTAAACTTAAGTATCTACATAGTTTGCGAATGCTTTTCAGGAGTTAGCTCAAAAAAACATTGATAAATTGCATAAGAAACAAATGAGATAATTCTGTCAAACTATCCAGTGGAACTACATCAACTATTTGTCTTACAGTTTTGAAAATTTCTGAAAGTCTTTCTATGGCTTAGAGAAGTTATGGATCAAAATACAGTTTCAGTCTGAGGAATCTTCTAAGAATAACATTGGAAGGCAATGTTATATTCTGGTTACAAGTGTGGGTAAAAGTTTATTCATAAAATAATCATGAAAATATTACATAGTGGCCTTTTGGTTAACAAAATTGCTGAAAATATTCCCGTAATGATGAGAAAGAATATGCTTAAGCATGTATACCTTTTCTGGATGGTTTTCATCACTTGGTATAAAAGATGGTTTAAGAAGAAAGGACATGACATAATTTAGTGAAATTATCCAATGAAAGAAAATCAACTATTTCTCACAGCTTTAGCTGAATCTTGCAAGGCAAATTGCTAACTCCTTTTGCTTCCCTTTCAACAGTTTCATGTACTCTTTAACTCTCTTTTCAAAGTCCTCTTCATCTTTCTCTCATAGTACTTGTTCACTATCATTCTCGTGCCTGTATTTAGCTTTAGATGGAGTTTACCACCCATTTTTGGCTGCAATCCCAAACAACCCCACTCTTGGAAAGCACATCGCCAATGATCAAACCTTGCCACATATGGGGTAATCACCCTCAACGATGTGCTGTTCCTAGTAGTTTAGGCAAGGTCGATGCATCTGGAAAGTACTTCTCGAAACTACAATTCACCATTGAAAACAACTGATTTCAAATTTGAGCTGTTCCCTCTTCATTTGCCATTACTGGGGGAATCCTTGTTAGTTTCTCTACCTGCACTTAGTAATATGCTTAAATTCAGCAGGTAATCTTGCCTGATCTGAGGTCAAGAAGTTGACAGAGAGCAGCAGTGTGGGAAGTGGCAAGGTTGGCAGCGACCACAAATTCGTAAAATATTTTGGCTTTGTTAATCACTTGTGACTCTTGATTCATGCTGCATTTCGAGGAACATGGCTGCAAGGCTGTGAAGTCTCAACACTGTGCAAAAACAAGCACAATTTCTTTATTTTTGAAACCAGCACTCAGACAGACATGCTCCTGGTAGACTAAGAGTGCCATTTGCATTCCAAGATTCAATGATTCACTGAGTTCTGCAATTCACACTACTTATCGCAGCTGGCAGCGTTCTTCATCAATGCACAAGCCTAGAGATCCATGGTTAAAAGTTGTCTTCTCATTTTCGACATTCCGACAAAGTCAAAACAACAAAAACAATACGTGCAGGAGATAAGAAAACAACAAATAGGGTGCTGGGTAATGCACAAAACATCAACCCCTTTAACAAAGGCCAAGCTTCAACCCCCGTGGTCTCGTACAGGTTCACAGGGTAAAAAGCGAGGTAATTCTTGCACTTCCTTTTGTATGAAGATCGGTGATGATCCTTCCACAGGTTCACCTACAGAAACCTTGTTACGACTTTTACTTCCTCTAAATTATCAAGTTTGACCGACTGCTTGGCCTCCGTCAGAGTCTCGCGTATCTGACAGTGCCAATCCATAGGCCTCACTAAACCATTCAATTGGTAGTAGCAACAGGTGGTACGTACCAAGGGCAGGGACGTAATCAACACAAGCTGATGACTCGTGCTTACTAGGAATTCCTCTTCAACATCAAAAATTACAATGATCTATCCCCAGCACAACGATGATTCACAAGATTACCCACATCTTTTGGTGAAGGAGCAACTTGCTGCCATCATCAGTGTAGCACATGTGTGGCCCTGGACATCTAAGGCCATCACAGACCTGTTATTGCCTTCCTGACTTTGGTTGAACACCAACAGTCCCTCTAAGAAGTCGAAGATGATTTGTGAATCGCCTGACTATTTAGCAGGTCAAGGTCTCGTTCATTAACAGAATTAACCAGACAAATCACTCCACCAACTAAGAATGGCCATGCACCACCACCCATAGAACCAAGAAAGAGATCTCGATCTGTCAGTCCTTACTACGTCTGGACCTGGTGAGTTTTCCTGTGTTGAGTCAAATTAAGCTGCAGGCTCCACTCCTGGTGGTGCCCTTCTGTCAATTCCTCTAAGTTTCAGCTTTGCAACCATACTTCCACCAGATCCCAAAAACTTTGGTTTCCCATAAGGTGTCAATGTGGTCATACAATGACACCCGCTGATCCCTAGTTGGCATTGTTTATGGTTTGAACTAGGATGGTATCTGATCGTCTTCGATCCTCTAACTTTCATTCTTGATTAATGAAAACATTCTTGGCAAGTGCTTTTGTATTTGTTTTTTTGTAAATCCAAGAATTTCACCTCTGACAATGAAATACGAATGCCCCCAACTGTCCCTATTAATCATTACTTCGCTTCTACAAATCAACAAAATAGAACCAAAATCCTATTCCATTATTCCATGCTTTTTTTTATATTTTAGAGCAGATAATTGGAACCACACTGGTGTTACAGTTGTGTAGTTGTGATTGTCTAACGATTGGGAGTGAAACTGTTAATTATGGAACACACTTTTAGCTGTGGGCTATAGTGAGCGTGATGTTTCCTTATGTAAAAGACTGTGATTGGCCAAATCTTTGCCTTTATTAATTCATGATTTTGTCGACTTTAGTCGACATTGGCGGTCTGCCTACTTGACCCGGAAGTCCACTAAAGTCAACATTGGCGGTGGAAGGGTGAAACCTTTGGAAGAAAACGATAAACAAAATATAAGTAGAAGGAGATAAAATCTGTGCTTACCAGTCTTGTTGTGTGTCTTGGGAAGACCAATTCTGCATGCCATTGTAATCTTAAGGGACGTTTACTATGTGTTGAATAAGGGTGGGCATCTGTGTTAGCATTGGACAGAATGGGAGTGTGAATGAGTTGTGATGTGAAGTTTAAGCGAGTAATTTTTTTTAAAACATTGCAAATCCTACCCACACTCAATTAAGAGCACACATAGCCTTGGCAAAGAAGAACTGTGTGGGCAATAACATACCTTGTGGCTGACCAACTGTGCCGCCTCAATCTAACTACGAGCTTTTTAACTACAACAAATTTAGTATACACTATTGGAGCTGGAATTACTGGGGCTGCTGGCACCAGAATTGCCCTCCAATTGTTCCTCATTAAGAGATTTAAATTGTACTCATTCTAATTACAAGACTTTAAAAGTCCTGTATTATTTTTTGTCACTACCTCCCTGTGTCAGGATTGGGTAATTTGTGTGCCTCCTACCTTCCTTGGATTTGGAGACCATTTCTCAGGCTCCCTTTCCGGAATCAAACCCTAATTCTCTGTCACACGTTGCAACCATGGTAAGCCACTACCTTACCAATGACAGTTGATAGGGCAGAAATTTGAATGAAACATCGCCGGCACATAAGGCCATGCGATTTGAAAAGCTATTACGAATCACCATAAATCCGGGTGTGAACCTGCATTGGTTTTTAATCTAATAAATACATCCCTTCCAGAAGTCCGGACTTTGCACATATATTAGCACCAGAATTACTACGGTTATCCAAGTAGTAAGGGTACAATCAAATAAAGAATAACTCATTTAATGAGCCATTTGCAGTTTCACAGTACAAGTGCTTATACTTAGACATGCATGACTTAATCTTTGAGACAAGCATATGTTACTGGCAGGATCAACCAGTTAACTGTCAAACAAACGAGCAGAAAGGCTGCAAAGAGCCTCTCGTACTTTTGGACAACCAGCTGAGCTGTTTTTATAGGAGAAAACAGTTTCCTCTTATGTGACCATGCGCCCGTGACTGGTTGAGCAGCGACTGACCACAAGGCATTCTTATCTTTGCCACATCTTTAGACATTCCTCTTGGCAAGACCTAGGTGACCAAGGAAAGCCACTGCACAGCAAATGCCCCGGTCACCTGCCTCTGCCTGAACGGTAAGCATATAGCTTCAAAACGCTCACGATTAAACGCTGTTCAAGAAACAGTCACACAACATTCACAGCACTTTCAGATGCAAAACTGCAACCAACACTTTGTGCACACCTGCCAAAAATCGACTAAATGGCAAGGAAAAGGATTGTGGAACGAATAACAAGCAAACCACCGTTCTCTCCCAACACAGTCAAGCAGGCCACGTACCATCAAAACGGAGGAGAGATCTGTGCAGCCAAAGCATGACGGCCTTGCAACTGCACCCATTGGGACAGGCTCGGAATTGACCAAGCTTGATTTTAAAGCAAACATGATCGCTTAGCTTAGCACATCACAGCACTAGCAAACACACTCACTTTAATGGTGCAACTTCACCAACCCAGACGCCATCAGCTGCTCACTCAGCACTCAGCAACACAGTCTCCTATGATTACTAGCCTAAATTTTTCTATTGTAATGATTGACGAGGAGATGGTTGATTTTTAACAAGTCCAAAACTTCCTATGACAATCTGTGCAACCCTAACACTACCCCAACACCACTTGCTGCTGCTACGGATATCTTGGCAACTTGAGAAATTGCAAACACAATATGATCAACACTAACTTTCTCAAATGCACTGGATAAACCTCGCCTCCAATTCCTGTGGACTCGATAGCTCAACAGGGACAGGGACAGATCGATATCCCAAAGGTGCAAGTTCAAATCCCACTCGAATCAACATTTTTCAGTTGATTTCCAGTGTCAGAATATCATCAACATATATACAGTGGACATGATCCCAACCTTCAGGTGCCTTACCTGTGAACATGAGATGAATTCCAAAAGGGAGCAACTTGTTAGTTCAAGGTCGGAAAGCCTGCTTTTCGCTATCAAGTCAAAATATCACCATGATGTTTTATAGTCTTGCTTTTTTCCCCGACTCTTGCAGTTTGTTTCCTGCTACAACTTTTCCGAACAGTCAGCTGGTGATGGCTTCAGGTGTGTGCCCCTTTGCAAGCAAAATCACTGCCCAACCACAATGGAGTATGTGATTATGCTTTAAAAAAGGAACAAATTTTAGAACAAGGGCTTAATCTCAACAGATCGTAGCAACAACACTACTCTCTACTGTTTACAATATCCCGTTCTTTATTTAAGCTGTCTGCAAAGGATTTAGCTCTGGAAAATTTAGATTTTGGTCAAGGTAGTGCTTCAGAGCATAGGCTGCTCCTTAGTGCATTGTGACACAACAAGCCGAAGCTTTGTTTCTTGCTACAGCTTTTCCCATCAGTCAGCTGGCAATGGCTTCAGATGCATGCCCCTTTGCAAGCAAAATTACTCCCCAACCATTACGGAGAATGTGATTATGCTTTAAAAAAAAAAAAGGAACAAATCTTAGAACAAGGGTTTAATCTCAGCAGATCGTAGGAACAAGGCTACTCTACTGCTTCCAATACTCGTTTTTTATTTAAGTCGTCTGCAAAGGATTTAGCTCTGGAAAATTTAGATTTTGGTCAAGGTAGTACTTTAGAGCATAGTCTGCTCCTTAGGACATTGTGACACAGGAAGCCAAAGCTTCTATTCTTGTTCCCATAAGATTGTCCAGAGGAATTAATCGTTGCTTTCTAGCACGGATTCTGACTTAGAGGTGTTCAGTCATAATCCAACAGATGGTAGCTTTGCACCATTGGCTTTTTAGCCAAGTGCAAATGCCAGTTGTCTGAATCTGTGGTTCCTCTTGTACTGAGCAGAATTACTATTGCAACAACACTTCAACACTAGGGTAAAACTAACCTGTCTCACGACGGTCTAAACCCAGCTCACGTTCCCTGTTGGTGGGTGAACAATCTGACACTTGGCAAATTCTGCTTCGCAATGATAGGAAGAGCCAACATCGAAGAATCAAAAAGCAACGTCGCTACGAATGCTTGGCTGCCACAATCCAGTTATTCATCATTTCCATAAGCTTGTAAATTTTACTTTGTATGGCATCATTTACAAATATGTATATTTATTTCTATTCTTTATTTTACCATGACCTTTATGACATAGTTTTATTTTATTTTATCTTATCTTATCTTCTCGTCTCTTCTCATCTCACCTCTTCTCACCTCACCTCATCTTATCTTATCTTATCTTATCTTATCTTCTTATTGTAACTTTTCTGATTATTTCTAACACCCGTTTTTTTTTGGGCAGATGAATGTCCTTATCGAGTTGTGCATTCTGTGAAATTTTTATGAATTTGCAATCGGGAGTTTTCTTGTAATTTGAGTTTTGATTTCTTTTCTCTATAGTAGTTTAACTATGCCGGCCATCTTTAAAAGAAGTGTTTTCTTCTTACTTTTCCTTGGAGTTTTAAAGCATTTATTTTTTATTTGCCGCATGGCGTTTGGCATAAAAGGGTATCGTTTGAAGAGTGATATCTTTGGGAAGCTGGTTTTTACGTTATTACTTGTTTTATTGAGTTTTTATTTCATGAATTTGACCGATTTGCCTTCTAGCACTGTTTGTTATGCATTTACTGACATATTGTGACAGGTTGTTAGCAAGTTCCCCGAGTTCGGAAGGTCTTAAGAGCATAATTTTGCAATTTACTCTACGTTTGACTGTACTGGGGAATTTTTGGGTCGTTTTATTGCAATTCTTAACTACATTTTGACCCTTTAATGGCGTCTTCATCCTTGGTTTTATCTTGATGTGCGATGTTTCAACATCCGATTCCTTTTTTGTCCAACTGTTATTTCCTTAGGTTTCTCTAATGTTTGCATGAAATGTTATGTCAAATGATGAGAAGAATGGATTTGATTCCTTCACGATTATAGAGACTGGTATTTTATTCGCAATTTGCAGTGTTTCTATTTTGTTCTTGCATTGCTATACGATGGTTTTTCCCTCAGACAGCAATCTTCACTTCTCGCCTCTCTCTTTTCAGTTGTAATCAACATCACTTTGGTTTCCGCGTTGTTTTTACTTAATAACCATGTACAGACCATCTTAAAATCCACCTTTGTCTATTTGATTCATATCAAAACTTAGACACTGCTATCGACTGGGTTTTCACGTTTTAGTTCTGTTCGTTCTTAATGGTTTTCCGCTTAGGCGGCCATCTTCAAATCCCGTCCTTCTACTGACTGTAATTTCGTGACGTTCTTCTCGTCTTTCCTTTAAATGTTATGTGAGAAGATGAGCAAAATGGATTTAATAGCATCTCACTTATAAACAATGGTATTTTATTTGGAATTTCCAGTGTTTCTAATGTCATTCTTGCGTTAGTACACAATGGTTTTTCCCTTAGACGGCCATCTTGACATCTCCGTTCTCTCTTTTAAGTTGTCATCAATATTACTCTGATTTCGGGATTCCTTTGACTGAATTTCCATGCAGGGTCAGTCATTAAGTGCAGCTTTGTCTATATCTTCAGGGGCCACGGAAGCAATTCCAAGGTAAGGGGCTGATTTATTATCTCAGTAACAGTGAGCATCGACGCTTGAACCCTTGCTAGGGGGGGTTCGGGGGCATGCTCCATCAAGAAAATTTTGAAAGTTAAAGTCCCAGAAAAGCGTTTTCCGGCATTTTGGAGGGCAAAACTCCATAATTTTTTTAAATATCAAGGCATGATGTTTCAGAATTCAATTTAGTGTTATCACTTAGATATGGAGCATGTTATTATCACAACTACTCACAAGCAAGGGTTTATAAAGAATTTAATTTTTTATTAAACTTAATGATTGCAACATTGACATAGCTTGCATTAAATATTATAATGTTCAAGTTAAACATGAAATAGAGAACAACAAAAACAAAACACTAGTAGTTGTAATTTGACGGGTTCTAGCCCGAAAATCACATTCCATACATTCCATTCTAGGGCGTAGCACTCTCTTACACTATTAACTCATCACCATAACAACACAATATTATTTTTTTGGTGTCATAACACACAAGTGTTATGACACAAAATCTCATATTCTCCATTACTATTCTTCCTTCTTTTCTTCCAAATATCTTTTTTTAACAACATGTTTTCCAATTGTTATTCCACCAGATGCTAATCCAAGATAGGGAAGAAATGGAGTCACCCTCAACTATATTTTTTACATCTCTTCTTAACAAGTTATCTTTTAATAGGTCTTCTTCCAACTCATCACTGCTTTCTATTGCATCTAAACCTCCTAACAAATCCGAAAACTTGGCAATAAGTAAATCTGTCAAGAAGACATTTGCTTTTTCACTTGTAACCTTTCATATTCTGCGTATATCTTTACAATTTGTTTATTGGATGCTTTCTTCAAATACGCAACAGATTGCTTAATTTCTCCATCTTCTGATAACTGTTGCAATTCTCTGCGTTTTTTATCAATTTCTTCTTCTCTATTATTAATATTGTTTGGAGTTGTTGGAATTTCTTCACTGTCATTTATACTCATTTATTTATATATATAAAAAAATAAATGAAGGATAAAGACTTTATTATAGAACAAGAATTGAGAGATTTATATTACAACCCAGAAACAGGTTTTCAATCTGCAGAAAGATTATATAAAAAAGCAAAAGAAGGAATAAATGTGAGTAGAAAAATTGTGAAAGAATGGTTAAAAACTCAAGAAACATATTCAAGATTTAAACCTATTATCAGAAAGCATAAGTATGTAAAAACATTTGCTAAGGATTTAGGTGATCAACTTCAAATGGATTTGGTTGATATGAAGAAATGTAACAAGGAAAATAAAGGATATTATTGGATTCTAACAGGTATAGAAATTCTTTCTAGATATGCGTTTGCAATTCCAGTTTATAGAAAAGATAAAACAAGCATGACAAAATCAATAGAAAGAATGTTAACAAAATTTAAGATTAGATTTGGAAAATATCCAAGTTTCATACAATTTGATGACGGAAAAGAATTTACAAATGTTGGTGTAAAAAATCTTTTAAAAATTGGATATAATGTAAAATATTTTTCATCCCACACTGGAAAGAAAGCAGCTATAGTAGAAAGATTTAATAGAACTTTAAAAACAGTCATGTGGAAATATTTTGACAGTAAACAGACAAATGAATGGTCGGATATTTTGGATTCTTTTGTTAAAAATTATAACACATCAACGCATAGAAGTATTGGAATGAAACCTGTTGATGTGAATGAAGAAAATAAGCAACAAGTGTGGATAAAATTATTTGGTCAACCCGTTGGAAATGAAATTTCTTCTCCAAAATCAAAATTGGAGATGTAGTTAGAATTTCTAGATACAAGCATATTTTTGCGGAAGGATATGAAGCAAATTTTACAAAAGAAGTTTTTAGAATTGACGAGGTGATTTTTGGAGATCTTATCATGTATAAATTAGAAGATTTAAAAGGAGAAGAAATTCTTGAAAAATTTTATGAAAATGAATTATCTGCTGTTGGAAAAAGATATAAATAAATGGAGTTTGATGATATTGAAATGAAAGATAAAGATAGATATAGTAAGGAAGAAGGAGGAGAAGAAGAATTTCAAGAAGCAGAAACAGATTTTGATGGCGATGAAAACCTTGGTGATGAAGGATCTCCAAGAATGAAATTCAATAGAGTTGAAACATTATCAAAATTAAAAAAAGATGCTGGAAATATGAAAAGACGAATAACTACAGATACAAAAAGAGATTTTTAAAATAAAAATTTATAAAAAAGATGGTGAAAATTCAAAAATATTATTAGATGAAACTGAATTTATAACTAATCCAAAAAATGATTCCGTTACTGTTAGATTTAGAGGAAAAGATGTTGGAAAAATTAATAAAAATGGAGAATGGGAAAGTTATAAAAAAATGGAATAAAAAATATGTTGATGAATTTAATGCTCCTCTTACAGATGCTATAAAAACGTATAAAAAAAACACAGATTCTCTTGTTGAAGAAGAATTTAGACGTATACCTGAAATTCAAGAAAATCTTGACTGGGATACCCAGGGAGATTTAGGTGTTAATTTTGATGACATAAAACTGAATATTTTGCAAAATTCCATGGAAAAATTAGATGAAAATAGTGAATATTTAGAGGAAGACGTGAAAGAAACAGAAAGTCTTATGAGTGAACAAGATATTAGAGAATTTAATGGAATTTTGAATCCAAAAGGAAGGAATGCAGAAGAGAAAATCAATTTTCTTGAAATACAAGCTGATCACTGGAGACAAAAAGCTCTATTGGAAGTTAATGAAAAAAAAGAAAAATGGTATAAAGATGCAGAAAGATTAACAAGAATGAAAGCTGACAGGTTGCAAATAGATAATGATATAAGACCTATGAGTAGAGTCAACAAACTTTATCCAGGTTATAAAAAATCAAAGATGAGTAATATCAAAGGAAACAGGGTGAGACATACTGTTACATTGAATCCAAATTCTGCAAATTCAGAAGATCTTTATATTGATATTCCTAAATTGAATCCAAGTTTATGTCTTGTTCCAGACTCGTTAAGAATGTTATTTAATTTCAAAAACAGTAACACCAAATCTTGGTTTTTAAATAATTTATCAAAACTTTTGAAAAGTAGATTGGTTATAAAATTTGCAGGTGAGATTGTTTATGACAATACAGGAGAATCTATTTTAGAAGTTTATAAAGATCTTTGGAAACCAGAATATGAAAGAGCAGATATGATACAGTATGGTATTGGAATGGAAAATGTCAGGAAACTCATTTCAAAAGATGACTCTGGTGCTTCAAGTGGAACAACACAAAAAGTGTCTGATAAACTCATGTTTGATATTTTTGGAACAAAACAATGTCTGAAATTGGAAAAAATTCTATCCACACATGGATTGTATGCTCCGTATGGAATGATTAACAATTTTCAATATACAGGGTGTCCATAAAGTCTCTTTACAATTTAAAAAATTTATTACAAAAGCAAATGAGCAGACAAATATGTAGAAATTGTTACAAAATGAGGAGTAGATATTGAATTTTTTTTTTCCTCATTTAATACACCTGTACATGGGCACCATTAGTTGCACGAAGCACATTAAGACGGTACTCGATTTCTTGCCTTGTTTGCTGTAGCATGGCCTCGTCAATGGTCGCAATGGCATCAGTGATCTTTTGCTTTAGGTCAGTGATGTCCCGTATCTTTGTTCGATACATGATATCTTTAACATAATCCCACAGAAAGAAGTCCAGGGGAGTGATATCTGGTGAACGAGTTGGCCAGGGAATCGGGTCATCCCTTCCAATCCACCGGTCTGGGAATGTTTGATTTAGGAACTCACGAACATGCAGTCCCCGATGTGGTGGTGCACCATCTTGCTGGAAAATGATGGTTGGTTGAAGGTCATCTAGTTGTGGTGCCACATATTCAGTCAGAAGGTCAAGGTAAACATTTGCAGTAATTGATATCTCGTGGAAGAAAAGTGGACCAATAATTCGATTGCACATGACCCCACACCACACACTCACCTTTGGACTATCTCGGTGAAGTTCCCTAGTCATATGGGGGTGTCCTGATCCCCAGATTCTCACATTATGTGTGTTAAGTTTCCCTGAAACATGAAACGTTGTTTCATCACTAAAACAAACTCGGGTGAGGAACGTTTCATCCTCAGAAGTTCGTTCCAGCATGTTTACTGCAAACTCTTTTCGTCTTGGTTTATCATTTGGCTCGAGTCCCTGTAAGAGTTGCACTTTGTAAGCGTACAATTGCAAGTTCTTGTGCAGGACTTTGTGCACTGTTGGACGTGGTAGCTCTAACTGTCTGGCAGCAGTACGGATGGACTTTGCAGGAGAACGATCAAAGGCTTGTCTTACACGATCGATGTTTTCCTCAAATGTTCGTGGTCGTCCACTCCTCTCTTTATCCAACACTGTCCCTGTCTTCATAAACTTCTTGTGCCATGCACGAATTGATGGACGTGACGGTGGATCTCTTCCATACTTAGTTCTGTAGTTTCGCTGAGTCTGCGTATCCAATTTTGTTTCAATAAACCATGATACACATTGTGCCTTCTCTTGAGGAGTACCTATTTTTATAGGGGTTCATTTAACACTACCTATTTCATCAACAGGGTACTTGAAATACACAAATGCAATGTGATTAAAAACTTTGATAACCACTGAGTGCATATAACAAATCTGATTAAGATATTTCATCAATTGCCTTTGTAATAATTTTTTTAAATTGTAAAGAAACTTTATGGACACCCTGTATAATCACACTTCCAAAAATAAGTGATATAATGGTTGCTCAAAGTGGTCAAAGTGTTGGTGGATATTCTCTTGAAAATTTAGAGTTGGAATATGAAACTATTGAAAATTTGGATTTGGCTGAAGAAGTTTTGAAAAATTATTCAGTGGGGAGATCACTATCTTTTAATCACGTCACTTTGATGAAAACTGTAGAATGGGATAAAGATGCAACACTACACAATTTAACTGTAAATATTCCAAGAAAAAGTATGAAAGCAGTTGTGTTGTTATTTAGAAACACGACAATTACAGATAGTGAAGAATTTGTGTATCCAAAATATTACAGAAGGAATTCCAAATTCAATCTACTCTCAAGGAATGCCAAAAAGTAGATTCTTTGAAGAACCTTTCAGAATTTTCCACTGTGGATATGAAGATTGTCAATCTGTCATGACTCTTGAAAAATTCTACAAAGATGCATTTGCATTATGTATTGATTTGAGAACTATAAATGACGATTTTGTCTATGGAGATGGAAAGAAGCTGGTGAATACACAATCTGGAATCTTGTTAGAAATCAAGAAAAAAGCAATCACAGCAAATGTAAAATGTCACATCTTTGTCCTGAATGATGGATTATTGAATATTGCGAATAAAGATTTGAGTAGCATACAATTTAAAAAAAAAATTCCTTATAATAAATGAGCGAAAAGATAACTACAACAAATGAGACAAAAATAAATGTGGTGAAATTGGAGTTACAAAAAATTTCAAATAAAGCAAAAGAAAATAAAAAAATAAAACAAGTAAAAACATAAAACCATTCAATATGATTATAGTTGGAATGACATGTTGTGGAAAAACAAAATTTCTTTTAGATTTTTTGAAAAAGAATACATGAAATGTTTTGAATCCATCTTCCTCATTTGTCCTACATTTGAATGGAAATATTATAGAGATGAAGATTTTTATGCAATTCCTTGTGACCAAGATGAAGTGGAAAAATATTTAAAATATATTGTGGATTATGCAAAAGGTAGTCAATCTTTAATCATATTGGATGATTGTGCATCAAGTAAAAGTGTAAAAAATAGAACTAGTGAATTGGTCAAGTTGGGATTTTCTGCAAGACATTACAATCTTTCTGTGGTTGTTATAACTCAGCAGTTGAAAAGCATTGCAAAACCATTTAGAGAAAACATGTCAAAACTGGTAACATTTTATAATCCAAATAAAAAAGATATGAAAACAATTGTGGAAGAATATCTTGGAAATATTGACAAAAAAGAATTGGAAAAAATTTTGAAAACATTAAAAGAAAAAAAAATATAGTAATTTGGAGATTAATTTAATTTTTCCTTTTGACCATAAAATAAATGAGTGAGTTGGAGAAGGAGGAAAAGAAATTTTATGGGAAAAATTATGACTATGTTTCATTGTTGAAAAAATTTTTTAAGAAGAAATATCCATACACAGACATGTCTAAATTTCCTTTTTGAAGCTGATTTTGACAAAGATGGTGTATTCCAAGGTTATCATGTTTGGTTTAAAAATGACATGGTTTCAACAGAAGTTTTTGAAAAAACTCCAACTTGGAAAAATTAAGTGACACATTTAAAAATGATCCAAATATGATAAAATATTTAACCATAAACAAACCAAAACCACATTTTCCAAAAATGTGGAAACTTGGAGGAGAAATACAACCACTTCCAAGAGGAAAAAGACATGTAGGATTTTATGGAAAATCTTATTATTGGGATGGATTTCCTACAGAATATGTATTGAATTATCCTATAAACCAATTTCGTATCTATGTGAATAATACAGATTATTTCAACTCTAATTTACCTCCATTATATATCAATACAGACCAAAATGCATTGTGGGATATAAGAAAGAACTATTTTCAAACAATTATAGGAACTTGGATTGCAACCTATGCTTGCGGTGTTTCTATACAACATTTGACATTTTCTCAGGATATTCCAAAACAAATTACTTCTTTAATGAGATTTCATTTATACTTTACAGTGAGAAGAATTGTGTGGCAATTAAGTATTGGAGATGATTCCACATATAATAAATTTAATGCAGGATTCTTGAAAGATCACATTCCAAAATGGACCTGGCAAGAAGTTGAGAATTATAAGATGAACATTTGGGTCAAGATGTGATTGCAATGTCAACTCCATTTCCAAGACATAAACATGGTCCAGGACAATTACGAGATGTCCAAAATGATTACAAAAAATTTGTTCCTAAAATTTCAACAGGATTGATTAAGAAGGGGACAGAATTATTAAATCATTCCATTGAAGCTTACATTTATTCCATCTTAGGAGCACAAGCAAGAACTAGACAATCCATTGTAAGTAGTAGAGCATCTGCATTAGAAATGCAAAAAGTTTTTCGGAAAATTGTTGAAGATTCTATTATAAATTATGAAACAACCACATGGATAAATAATATGAATCAAGCAGTTTCTGATACAAATGTGATTCTCAACACTGCAATATCTCCAACTTTATGGTTGATTCCTTCTTCTTTGATAATCTTAAAAAATCCAGTTGAAGGATATAATAACAAATTAAAAGTTTCTACAGCAGATATGTTTTTTGGAGTCAATAACAGATTAAATTATCAAGGAAAAGAAGAAAAAATAAAATCTCCTGTCAAAAAATTAGAAAAAGAAAAAATAAAATCTCCTGAGAATACAGAAAATCTCATTATTTTATCTTTATCCCTTATAGGAGGAGTTTTGTTTTCAAAATATATTTTCTAAAATAAACATGAATAAGACATTTAAAGTATACATCACAAAAGAAAGAGAAATATTTGAATTGGATAAATCACTTGTGTTGACTGGATGTCAAAAAATAATTCCAAAATCTGTAAGCATTTTTTGGAATTATAACAACTTGGATGAAACATATTTTTTTAATTACGATGTAGATGGTGTAAACACAAAAGTCTCATTTAAGAAAGGATATTACACATTCGACATGTTAAAAGAAAGTATTGAAAATATTGGAAACATGAAATTAGAAGCAGAAAAACAAACAGGAAAATGTAAAATACAATCAGATAAAAAAACAAATTTAAAAACACTTGGTCCTATTTTAGGTTTTTCCTCTAACAAAGAAATTGCAGCAAACACTTGGGTGGCAAGTGACAAAGAAGTGAATATTAACAATAATTTGGAATATGTGAGCATAAGTTGTAATTTGGTGGATAAAAATAAAAATTTTGTGGATGGAAAAAGAAGTGATATTCTCCTCCAAATTCCAATTACAACAAAACAATTGCTAAAAGGATCTGTTTCTCAAATGAAAAAACAGAACAAGGTACAAGTTTATCAAATGGAGTCTACAATGAATTGCAATTCAAAGTAAAAGGAAATAATTTGTTAGAATTTACTATTAAATAAATATGAGTTTCTTCTATGGATATAAAGAAAAACATGATATTGAAACAATTGGAGGTCTTGCAACAACAGGAGGTGAAATGACTGGAGATATAAACATGAATGACAATCATATTTTAACATCAGCAGATCCAACAGAAAATTCACATCTTGCAAGAAAAACATATGGGATGACAAAGTATCAAATGCGTCTGTTTCTGGAAATTTTCTTCCAAAAACAGGAGGAAGTATGACAGGAAATATAAATATTGGAAATTATAAAATTATTTCTTCTTCTGATCCTACAGATGATACACATTTAGCAAGAAAAAAAATATGTAGATGACCAAGATAATCTCAAGTTAAATTTATCAGGAGGAAGAGTAACTGGTTTAACAACATTTCAAAAAGAGTAAATTTAAATAATGAAACACATCTTCATGGGGATAAAAGAATTTATAATTATCAAACTGACAGTGCTTCTGCAAATTCTGGCATTATGCTAATTAATAGAGATTACTCAGACAGAAGATATTTAAAAAAGTCCGGTGGAACAATGTCTGGAGATATAACAATTGGAAATCATAAAATTATAACAACTTCTGATCCTACACTTGAAACACATTTAGCAAGAAAAAAATATATAGATGATGAAAATTCTAAAAAGTTTCAAAATCTGGTGATACAATGACAGGAAATTTAGACATCGGAAATAATAAAATTTTCACAACTGCAGATTCAACGGGTGAAAAACATCTTTGTAGAAAAAAATATGTAGATATTCAAGGTGCTAAAAAATTGAATCTTTCTGGTGGGAGAATGTCAGGTGATATTATAATTAATAACCATAGAATTTGGTCAACTTCAAATCCTACACATGATAGACATTTAGCAAGAAAAATATATGTGGATGAAAGAGACAATTTGAAATTATCAAAATCTGGTGATATAATGACAGGAGATTTGAATATGGGAAATCATCATATTATTCATTCAGCAAATTATGTTCCTTCTTCTGATAATCATGTTGTGACTAAAAAATATGTGACAAATTGGTCATATCCAAACTCAACTGCAAATTTATATTTGTTACAAATGGATGATTTAGGAATTTTTGATGCAACAAAAGATGATATTGATTATATAGAATATACTGGAAGTAATAAAAAGGTTGAAACACTTTTGAATGTGTCAAGAAAAAAAGATTGGAATTTCACACAAAATGATACAAACAAACAACCATTTTTCAAAAAATCCACAATCAATAATAATTTTTATTGCATTCAATATCTTGGATCAAATATACAAAATTTACATTTAGTTACTTCACAAGATATTTTATCCAATCAATATTTGAATTTTTATTTTGTTTATGGTTTGAAATCATTAAATTCTTCTAGCAATGAAGTTTCATTGTTTAAAATTACATCCAACGAAACAACAAGTAACCAACTTCCTTTTAATTTTGGTATTTCTTATCAAAATTCATTATTATATATAACAAACTCATCTCAAAACGCAGTTCCAAATTCCAGATGGCAATTGAAAGCAAATGCAACAGAAATCAATAAATTAATATGTCTTTCTTGTCATTGGAATCAAAATAACATCAGTGGTGTTATTAAAAAAGGAAAACTTTATGTGAATGTAAAAGAAATTGTTTCTTTCGGTACGGCAGGTAAATTATCTCATAATTCAAATACGAAATTTTATCTTGGATCAAAAAATAAAGACTATGGAAAATTTGATGGAGAAATACTCTATGTTTATGTTTCAACAAGAAAAATGAAAGAAAAAGAAATTGTGTTAAATCATTATCTTCTTTGTAAAAAGTTTGATATTGATTTTGATGAAGAAGTTATAAAATATGTTTGAATAGAATTTGGTTTCTATTTGAATTTACTTGTAAATAGATTTTGAATAGATTTGAATAAATTTTGAATAGACTCAAGTAGATTCTGATTTTACTTGAAAGTTATTCAAATTTTATTTGAATTCTATTTGAATTTACTTGTAAATAACTTTGAATAGTTATTTGATTTTACTTGTAAATAGATTTTGAATAGACTCAAATAGATTCTGATTTTACTTGTATTTTACTTGTAAGTAACTTTGAATAGAATTCTTTCTATTCAAATTTAATTTTTTTTCTTTAATAAATATGAGTGAAGAGGAAAACAATAAAAGTAAAAGATCCAAGAAAAGTTGAATTGGGTAAAAGACTTGCAAAAATTTCAAAAAGAGCAAAAGAACACAAAAAAAGATTACGTGAAGTGGAAAAAAGAAGTAAAGAAATTTTTAACACTATAGATTTTAAATATGTTGTTGGAGGTGTTACAATTCTTGGAGGAATTGCTGGATTATATTTTGCATTCAAAAGAGACAAGAGAGAAATCGAAGAAGAAGAAAAAGAAAATAAAAAAAGATGTGATATTGATAACTTATAAAACAAAATTTATTTTTCAGAATCTGACACTGTATCCTCTTCTTTTTTAATCACAAACCCAAAACCTGTACTGTGATTTTCCTTAGATTTTCTATTTTTCACATACGATTCTAAATCTGAATCTGACTTGTCATTTTCCATGGATTTTCCATTTTCCATGTCCGAATCTGAATCTGACTTGTCATTTTCCATGGATTTTCCATTTTCCATGTCCGAATCTGAACCTGACTCTGAATCTGACCCAGAATCTGTCTTAGCATTTTCCATGGATTTTCCATTTTCCACGTCCGATCCTGAATTTCTATGCTTTGAACAAAATATATGTTTTTCACATTTTCTTTTACATTCTTCTCCTTTTCTTTTCCCTTTTTCTATAATAAATCTGCAACCATTTGGTGTTGTATTCCCAGTCTTATTATTATATCCTAATATTTCCAAAATCAAATCCATTTTCTCTTCCAATCTTTCTTGTCTTGAAGTCAAAGTTTTAAACATAGTGTCTATTGCAATTCTACTTGGATTCATCCTTTATTATATAAAAATTTTTTTTTTTATATAAATAAATGAGTGAAATGAATAGAAAAGAAGCAATGAATGAATTGTTTGATTCCACACTTGTAACACTTGGAGCTGTTGGTGTTGGAATGGTGACAAGAAAAGCAATTGGAGATGGTCTTTCAACTCCAGCATCTTTGATGACAACTTTAAAACTTGCAGCAGCTGTTGGATTATCTACACTTGGAATAAAATATGCTCAAGATAAAAAATGGATTCCTTCTAATCCTTTTAAATAAATATGGAAACAGTAGTTGAAGGATTATTTAATGCAGTTGCATTTGCAGGTGCTGGATTTCTTTTCTCAAAATTAAATCACACTGGATATGAGAAGGAAATTAAAAGACATAATGAAGCAATGGTAAAATTATCTCAAGATAAAGAAAAATGGTATGAGAGACAAGTTAGGAGAAAAGAAGAAATGGAAAGACTTCGAATGGAATTATCAGATGCAAATGCGGATATTAATCAAACAAATAAATCATTGGAAATTCTAAAAAGATGGAGAATGCGTATAAGAAGGAAGAAGAAGAGGAACCTAGATTAGAAAACTATTATAAACCTTCAAAGGAAATGAGAGAATATCAAAGTGTGATGTTTTTACTGATTGGATCAACAGGAGGTTATTTAATTCACAAATTCTCACTATAATTGATTTTTCCAATTATTATATACTTAAATAAAGGATGAAGACTTATATAATGAACTCGTTGAAATTGCAAAACAGAAAAAAGTTAAACACTATAGAAGATATAAAAAACATTAATTGGAAAAAATGTTTGAACTAGAGGAAAAAGATCCAACTGCATTCTATGAAGAATATTGTAAAGGAAAATGGAAAGTAAGACCAGTTCTTGCAATAAATTCAAAAGGGAAGGAAAAAAGATTCAAAAGTCTTTATGCTACAGCAAAATATTTTCATAGTTGGCCGGCAACTGTTAAATGGAGAATCTTAGAAAAAAAGAAATGGAAAATAAATGAAATCACTTGGTTATTTTTTTATATAAATTGATTTTTTTGAGAAATTTCTCAATCCTATATATCTATGTTTAGATATATAGGAGATATGACTTCAAAGAAAAACAAAATTGATTTTTTTTCTAAAAACGCTACTAATAAAGTAGAGATGACTTCAAAGAAAAACAAAATTTATTTTTTTTTCTAAAAACGCTACTAATAAAGTAGAGATGACTTCAAAGAAAAACAAAATTGATTTTTTTTCTAAAAACTCTACTAATAAAGTAGAGATGACTTCAAAAAGAAAATATATAAAGTCTGGAAAATTTACTAAAGAAGCAATATTAAAAAGGAAAATGGGGAGAATATTTGATATATCTAAAAAATTACATAATGAAGCTGGAAAAAGTTGGCACCAAAAACTTGAAAATATACAAAAATCTATTGATGAAGTGGAAAAAGGAACAACTAAAAAAGGAAAATATGTAAAGACTGGAAAATATATAAAATCTGGAAAGTATACAAAAGATGCAATCTTGGAAAGAAAAATGGCTACATTATTTATAAAGTTTAACAAAATAACCAAAGAAGTAAAAGAAGAAAAAAGTTGGTATGAAAATCTGAAAAAATCCATAATGAATATCTTTTTTAAACCAGATATGAAATTTGAATTGGATAAAAAAGCATTGGGTGCTACAGAAAGATATGTTTTGGATTTAGAAAAATATGGATTATCTTTTTATGACCCATTAAGATTGTTGGAGAAAGTGAAACCCTTAGTGCTTGAAAAGTTTAGAATTTCTAAATACAAAACAACAGTTAACACTACAGTGTAAAATGAAGAAAATGAATTTAAAAACTGGAGAAATAGAAATTGATAAACCACATTTTCATAGTCACCAATATCAAGTTTTGGAGGAAAGTGATTTTGAAGAAATTTTTGAAAAGATGAAAGATGAAATTATGCTAAATTTTGAAAAATCGATAAGTAGAGGAAGTCAATGGATTTTTGATTGAGGATTAAAGCTAATTCTAAATATTAACAAGACAAAAGTTTTGAAGGGGTCATCTTATGTTGAATTACCAAAAAAATTGAGAGATAAAAAAGCTATAATAAATCCTAAAAATTATGATAAAAAATGTTTATTATGGCGTGTGGGAATACATGAAATATTGAAAGAAAATCCTAATTTAAAAAATCCACAAGAACTTCCAAAAATTATAAAAAAGAAAACAGAGAATTTTAATACGAAAGGTATGGATTTTCCTTGTGATTTCTCATATATTAATAAATTTGAAAATAATAATAATATTGGAATAAATGTGTTTGGTTACAATGAAGAAGAAAATATTGGAAAAGATGGAAAACCATATAATAACCAAGAAATTTTTCCTATGAGAATAAGCGAGAAAGAATATAATAATTATGTTAATATCCTGTTAATAGAAAAAAATGGTAAAAAACATTATTGTTTAATCAAAAGTATGAGTAGATTATTTTCTTCTCAATGCAGTAAGAGGAAAAGTAAAATATATATTTGTAATTATTGTTTACAGAAATTTGGAAAAGAAGAAATTTTAAAAGATCACTTAGAATATTGTAGTAAATATAAGTGTGGAAAAACTGTTTTTCCAAAAAAAGGAGAAATATTGAAATTTAAAAATTTTGAAAGAATGCATTGTGTACCATTCATAATATATGCTGATTTTGAATGTTATTTGGAACCGAGAAATAAAAAAAAAGGGAAAAAATACCACAATATTACAAAGACATAAACCTTCTGGTTTTTGTTATTTGATTATTTGTTTTGATAACAATCTCTACCAACCTAAACTTGTTTCTTATACTAAAAAACCTGGTGACAGTGATGAATATGTTGCAAAAAAATTTGTAAATAGTTTAGAAGTGGATGTTAAAGAAATATATAAAAAATACAAATTTAAAAAAAGAATGATTTTTAAAGAGGAAGATGAAAAAGATTTTGAAAATGCAAAAGAATGCTATGCATGTGGTAGAAAATTTTTAGATAAGAAAGAAAAAGTTGCAGATCACTGTCACTATACTGGGAAATATAGAGGAGCAGCTTGTGTGAGTTGTAACTATAAGATGAAAAATCCAAAATTTATACCGGTTGTGTTTCATAATTTACAGAATTATGATTCTCATCTTTTCATAAAATCTTTAGGAATCACAGAAGGAAATATAAATTGTATTCCTAAAACGGAAGAAAAATATATCTCCTTCTCAAAAGATGTTATTGTAGATGAATTTTTCAGTAAAAAAACTCTAAAAACTGTTTACATTAAAAGACAACTTAGATTCATTGACAGTTTCAAATTCATGTCAACTAGTTTAGAAAAGTTGGTTAAAAATTTGGATCCTAATGAATTGAATGTTTTGAAAAGATTTTTTCCTTGTGAAGAAGAAAGAAAATTATTAGCAAGAAAAGGAGTTTTTCCATATGATTGGTATAATTCTTTAGATAAATTAGATTCTAAAGAATTTCCTAAGAAGAAAGATTTTTATAGTATTTTAAATGATGAAAATGCATGTGAAGAAGATTGTAATAATTTTTTAAATGTTTTAAAAGTTTTTAACATGAAAAGTATGAGAGAATATCATGACTTGTATTTGAAAACAGATGTTTTTGAAAATTTTAGAAAAGTTTGTAAAGAAAATTATGGTCTGGATCCAGGTTGGTATTTTACCTCTCCGGGTTTAGCATGGGATGCAATGTTAAAAATGACTAGGATGGAGTTGGAATTGTTGCATGATCCAAATATGTATCTCATGGTTGAAAAAGGGATCCGTGGAGGAATTTCCACAATTTCTAAACGATATGCTAAAGCAAATAATCCTTATATGAGAGAAAAGTTTGATCCAAATGAGGAAATAAAATATATTCCTTATTTGGATGCAAACAATCTCTATGGATGGGCTATGAGTAAAAATCTTCCAGTGAGAGATTTTGAATGGATGAGTGATAAGGAGTTGGAGGATTGGAAAAATATTCCTTGTATTTTAGAAGTGGATTTAGAATATCCAGTGGAATTACATGATTTGCATAATGAATATCCTCTAGCACCAGAAAGAATGAAAGTTGGAAATGTGGAAAAATTAATTCCAAATCTTAGAAGTAAAAAGAAATATGTATTACATTATGAAAGATTGGGATTGAAATTAACAAAAATTCATAAAGGAATCAAATTTCAAGAAGAAGACTTTTTAAAAAAATATATTTTTCTCAACACAGAGTTGAGGAAAAAAGGAAAAAATCAGTTTGAAAGTGATTTTTTCAAACTCATGAACAACTCTGTTTTTGGCAAAACAATGGAAAATGTCAGAAACAGAGTTGATATAAAATTAGTGAACAGCAAAGAAAAAGCAATCAAATTATTTTCTCAAGTCAATTATGACAAGAGAACAATATTTTCAGATAGGTTGATTGCTGTTCACATGCATAAGACAAAAGTCAAATTAAATAAACCCATATACTTAGGAATGAGTATATTGGATTTATCAAAGACTCTTATGTATGATTTTCATTATAATTATATCAAGAAGAAATATGGTGATAATGCGAAATTGCTTATGACCGATACAGACAGTCTAAAGTATGAAATTCATACTAAAGACTTTTATAAAGATATATCAATGGATGTGGAGGAATTGTTTGATACAAGCAATTACTCAAAAGAACATCCATTATATTATGCAAAGAATAAGAAAGTCATTGGAAAGACGAGTGTGGGGGTGAGCAGATCAAAATTGTGGAGTGACAGAATGGAGGAGAAAGAAGAGAAAAAATGTAATCAAAAAAGAAATAACATTTAAAGACTATAAAGATTGTTTATTTAGTGGGGAAGAAGAGAGGAGAGAGATGAATTTAATCAAACATAAAAAAACATAAAATGTATACACAAAAAATAAAGAAAATCGCTTTGTCCTCAAATGACAAGCAAATAGTTTTAAATGGCGGAATATGTACATTAGCATATGGTCATTATATGACCAGCTTCATGGACTAGAATGGAATATGTGGTCAAGTGTAAAGTAACTACACCCTAGAATGGAATGTATGGAATGTGGCCAAGTGTAAAGTGACCCCGGGTTGATGATGTCATCGGTTGTCATGGTGATGAGTTAATAGTGTAAGAGAGTGCTATGCCCTAGAATGGAATGCATGGAATGTGGTTGTCATGGTGATGAGTTAATATAATAAGTGAGTGCCACGCCCTAGAATGGAATGTATGGAATGTGATTTTTGGGCTAGAACCCATCAAATTACAACTACTAACACTCAGTATTTATGTGATACTGTACTGTTCATAATTAAACTTCAGTCCAAAATAATAAACAAAAGAACAAATTGCTTATCATTGTATGTCATTCTCTGTAAATGTTCGGAATTGCCTCTTACAGTTGTCATTGCAGACAAAATCGTTCACAATCGCAATTATATCAATGTGGTCAGTGCGCTCCTGATAGTTATTCAAGATTGAAATGTTGTTAAATCGTTTCTGTGTCATTTTTGAGCATTGCCATGTCTTCAAGTGTGGTGCAGCAGAAAATGATTGCTCACTATTGGTGCTTGTAGCAGGACTCACATGAGGAAGGCTCACAAGAGCTAGTACTTCCCCAATTACTAATCGTTCTGCAGCTGTTAGTTTCTGGATTGCTTTCAGAATGTCATAGAAGCATCCAATATTTTCCTTTTGCATCATAGTTCTGAAAAGACCGAGTTGTTTAGATAAACAATGGATGTTGATGTCATCATGATAGTCTTTATCAATCAGATTCCCTGATATTACTTGTTCCACTTTATCAATATTCTCATTCAATGCAGTAAGAAGCAGTGATTCCAAGCGTTCGTATATCTTAAAGCTCGGTTGGTTAAATCTGTCTTCGATATGAGATATTAATAGATCCACAGCTTCAAAATATATTGAACGATAGCGATCCCTTGTAGTGGATGGATGTTCTGCTGGGGCATTTCCATCTGCAAAGCTTGGAGGAACTTGCTGTTTCCTTTTTAAAAGTGGCTGTCCTATTTGTGGTATTTGTTTTTTCTTGGCTAGAATGGTGTCAAAAAAGGCATCAAATGAATTTGTATTGCGAATACATCTTAAGGTTTCTACTGTTTGCTTAGCCAAGTGCATACTTATGGCTGCCGACATATTCGTTTCTTGAAGGGTCTTTGATGAATTATCAGTGTGTGCAAAAAGGCGTTCCTCCAAAAGAATACCAAAAAAAATAGTCAAACGTCTTCATCTGTGTTTGACAACCTGTGACACATGCTTTTATTTCAGCACTCAGCTTGCCCTGCTCCAAGACTTTGCACCAAGTATCTTGAAGAGCTTGGTAGTTTTCAAAAATTCTTTTGAAACATGTGGCATGCACAGTCCAGCATGTGGCACTAAACTGAGCAAGACCTGGTGCATGGTCTTCTGTATCACCCTTGATATTATATCTGATATCACCAAGAATATTTTTAGGTTTTGGTGAGAGTTTGATTAATTTAACAATCTCTCTTGATGTATCCATCGCATCATTTAATATTTTTGAGTTTTTAGTTGTATCTTTGACTCCAAGGCTTAACGAATGACAGTGGCAGTGTGTCACATGCGCTTTTGGTTGCTTATCCTGGATTCATTTTGCAACTCCTGACTTTTTTCCAAGCATGTTGTTAGTGCCGTCATAACATTAACCCTGACAGTGATCGAGTGAAAGTTGCAGCCAGAAAATAACATCAATTAAAACTGAGTAAATTGTTTCTGCACCTATATTTGGCAACTGGTAAAAGCCGACAAAGTCCTCATGTGAATGGAAGTCATCATCAATCCATCTGAAACAAACTGAGAGTTGCTCTTTGTTGGAAATGTCCGTGTATTCATCTGCAACAAGGGAGAAAAACTTACAATGACCATCTTGAATATCATTTACCAGTTCACAAAGGACACTGTTTGCCAGAAGTCCCAAAATTTCATTTTGAATATCGTGGCTAATATAGGTGTTAGTTTTTTGCCTTAGCCATTCTGTTCAGGAGAATAATTAGGCTTTTCTATAATTTATTTATGGTCGAGTAAAAAGACTGGGTAGTAGAACTAAAATGGCATGAGAGAAGGGAGAAGGAGTTAAGATTGCTGTTGTTTGTTTTGTTAAATAAAATAAAATAATCAAAATATTCAGGTAGAGCTATTGTCTTCCCAACATTTGGCAATCCTGCCAGGACAGTGGACTAGGGAACCGCTGTGAAGAGTCAGTGTGGAACAATTATTATCGAAGGCTACAGGAATAAACAGTAACGTATCATAGAGACTGCACATAGTCATTTACCTACAGAACCGAAGGAATTCATATAGTGCTGTGGACAAAGGAACAGGAAATAAAACAGGTTTGGAGTACTGTTTTTATCGTATCAGTAGTACGAATCGTTAATTTATGTCAACATGACAACTGTCATGAGCGAAACCGAACAAGAACATGGCTATGACAAGAACAATGTCGATATTTATAAGGAAAGTCAGGATGTTAACTTCAGTGTGTCAAAGCAACAGGGTGAGATGCTTGTTAAATTGAGAAGAGAGAAACGAACACGTAAAACATGAGTAACGAAACTTAAAAATCGACTGCAAAAGCTATGTTATACAAAAGAAACCGAAAAGAGTGAAATTGAGAGTTGTATCGATGAGATGTGGGCAGTTTTGGAGGATACCCAACTTATTATGGACGAGCTGAGTACGCTATTTCTACAGATGAATGACACAGAAATGCATAAAGAAGTAATGAAGGAATCTGACAGCTTACGGGTGGATATACAAGTTATTGACACTGCCCAAGAAGCACTTAAAAGTGAAGTATCTCAGTCTAAGTCATCAGGTGATACTGGGGCAGTTGTAAACACATCTGCTACTACAACAGATGAGCAGGTAATATCTTTACTCTCTAGTAGTTCTATATCCACAGTTGTACAGCCTGCACACAAGAATGGCACTCCAAATCAATTAGCACCAACTACTGGAAATCCAGTCGTCAACCGACATTTGAAACCATTGAGACTGCCAAATTATGATGGTAATAAAGCAAAGTTTGAAGAATTTTGGAGCCTTTTTGAAAGTTTAGTTGATTCGTCTACTGAGCCAGTGAATCTAAAGATGGCAAGACTACGACAAAACCTAACCGGACAAGCCTGGGAGGCTATTTGCGGTTTGGGGGTCTCAGCAGCTGAGTATGAAGAAGCCAAGGAAATCATTCGATCCAAGTTTGGGGGACAACGATGACAGATGAGGGCTTATATGGATGAATTAGAGAAAGTGTCGCAATTGCATAATAACGATGTTGAAGCATTTGAAAGGTTCGCAGATCTGGTGAGAGTCACCGTGGCAAAATTAAAGGCAGAAAACCGTCAAGCAGAGCTTGGAGAAGGAACTTTGCACAATCAACTGGTTAAGAAATTATCTGATTGACAGTTAGAAAGCTATAGCCGATGGTTAAGTGTTCACAGTAAGAAACAGTCAGTTACTAATCTATGCGATTGGCTGAAGGAGGAGGTAACAATCAAAGTAGAGGCTGCAGAAATGGCTCGGGGATTAGAGCAGAAATCCACTGAAAATCAAAAAGGTGACAGAAGGAAATCACGTACCTACCTGACAGGAAAAGATGATAACAAACACAATTCAGACCAATGTTATTTCCCAGGATCCACAGGAAATTTAAAGCCCCCTTGCGTGTTTTGTCATCACGTTAGACATGGTATCTGGAATTGCCGAAACTTTCAGCTAATGTCTGTTAGAGAACGATGGAAGATTGCCAAGGAAAAGCAGTTGTGCTTCTGATACCTATCCGAGGAACATCGTAGGAAAGATTATAGAAGATCCCACAAGTGCAAGATTGATGGATGTCAATTTACTCATCATTGATTGCTTCATGATAGAAAGAAACCAAGCCCAGAGTCGCCAAGCCAATCAGAATGAATCACGTTCCCTACAGGAGGGGGTGGAGAGCCAGACTGGTGTTACCTTGACAACGAGCAAGTCTAAATCCCAAGCAGAAGCATATTCTTTATGGACTATCCCAGTTTGGATAAAGGCAAATGGAAGAAAGGTGAAAGTGAATGCCATACTTGATGCCTCTGAGTCTCATGAATGAAGAAGTTGCTGGCCTTCTAGGACTGAGCGCTGAATGGCAGGAAGTGCAAGTACATGTGTTGAGTGATTCTGTGGAGACATTTAAATCAACGGCATTGCAGATTGACATTGAGGGCGCTGATCATCAGTTCTCAAAAACGATTAACGTTCAAACCTGCTCAAGGGAAGTCATAGGCAATTATTGAATCGTTGATTGGAACCAGTACCAGGACAACTGGCCACACCTGGCTTAGTGCCACTTTCCGACACCAGCCAAAGATGGGTTTGCAGACCTGTTGATCGGAGTAGATAATCCAAACTTACATTTTTCGATGATCGATTTTCAAGGACCCCAAGGAGGACCAGTGGCACGTCTTGGACCTGTATTGGACCCCCTGCAAAATGTGCAGAGTACATGTCGAGATCGTACTGTGCAAGAATACTGTTCACCAAAGGGACAACAATGAATGCTAAACTTATGGAGTGTTGCAACCTAGATTGCACCTTAAGAAACTTCTGGGAAATTGAAAACGTCGGGACTGAAGCAGCATATCCAAACATCCTCACCCAAGAAGAAAAATTAGCTCTCCAGAAAGTGAAAGAGTCTCTCAGCATTGTGGATGGCAGATACCAAGTTGGAGTACCTTGGAAGGAAGAAAAATCTGAGCTACCAAACAACCGTTCAATGGCTATTTCTCGTCTTTGCTGTACTGAGAAAAACCTGACAAAGAAATCTATTGTTGCAAAAGAATACCAGCGGACTATCGAAGCCTACTTGCAGAAAAGCTACCTCCGAAAGATAGATCCAGTCACAGAGAAATCACCTGGGGCATGGTACCTACCGCATTTTCCCATTGTGAGAATGGACAAGTCTACAACCAAAGTTTGAATTGTATTCGATTGCTCTGCCCAGCACAACGGCGTCTCACTGAATGATGTCATCCATCCCGGCCCGAAACTCCAGAAAGATCTCTTTGATGTCCTGGTATGATTCTGTCGGAATCCTGTAGCTATCACTCACGACATCAAGGAAATGTTCCTTCAAATAGAAATTCAAGAACAGGACCGCCCATATTTCAGAATGCTATGGACAGACCTTGACACTAAATGTGAGCCAGAGGAATACGAATTTAGCAGGGTGGTGTTTGGAAAAAACTCTGCCCCTATGGAAGCACAGTTTGTCGCCCAAGAGAATGCTCAAAAATACCAGGACCGTTATCCATTAGCTGCTGAAACTGTATTAAAGTCCACATACATGGATGACTCCATTGACAGTGTAGAAAATGAAGATGATGGAGTTGAGTTATATCATCAACTCAAAGAGCTTTGGGGTAAAGCAAACATGGAAGCAAGAAAATGGGTGTCCAACTTGTCAAAAGTTATTACTGCTATTCCCGAAGAAGATCGAGCATGCAAGGTCACCATAAACGATGGCCAGAGCCCAATTAGCAAAACCCTTGGAATCGCCTGGAGTAGCCTGGAAGATGTATTCTAGATTACAGATAACGAAGAGAAACATCTTAAGAAAGATTGCGAGAATCTTTGACTCACTGGGATTTATCAGCCCGTTCATTGTCATTGCCAAAATATTACTCCCGGAGCTGTGGGCAAGATGTTATGGATGGGATGACGAGATAAGAGATGAGATAGCCCGGAGAATCAAAAAATGGTTTGACCAGCTGACTAACCTGGGTACCTTGATGATTCCTCGCTGTCTGTGCGACGCCAAACCGATCATATCTAAACAGATCATAACATTCGTCGATGCTTCTCGAGAAGCATATGGTACTTCAGTATACATCCAACACAAATATGAGGACAATTGGTCACGTCAAAAACCAAGGTTGCGCCACTTACTCCGACGACCATACCAAGACTGGAACTCATGGGAGCTGTCCTGGGATTGAGATTAACACAGTCAATCATCCAAGTATTGGAGATCCCTATGCAGGAAGTAACCTTCTACTTGGATAGTAATGATGTTCTCTGGTGGATTCGTGGAAGAGGTAAAGACGTTCAACCCTTCGTAGTGAACCAAATTGGTGAGATCCAGAATAACTCGGATCTGTCACAGTGGCAACACGTTCCTACACACCAAAACCCAGCGGACTTATGTACAAGGGTCTTAAGTCCATCAGACCTAGCTGAATGATCTTTGTGGTGGGAAGGACCAGATTGGGTAACAAGAGATCATGTTCATTGGCCAAAAATGAAGTTAGAAAATAGTCCTAAAGTAAGTAAAGAGGAGAGATCACCACCGAAGAGAAATATATATACAGTTACAACCCTGGCAATCCATGCTGCTACGAAGTCTAAGTGTAACAGCAACTCAGAAAAGTCAGATTGGAGGCTAGATCCAAAGCGGTTTTCAAATTGGTCATGGCTAATCCGAGTACAAACTAGAGTTCAGAGAGTTTTGTTTAACACGCACAACAGTGGTCATAAACGAACTGCAAAGGGAACTGACTTCAGAAGAACTTAGGGAAACCGAAGAGGAAATCATCTGTTCAGTCCAATGCTAAGCCTTTGCCAAAGATTACCAAGCCATTAAAGATGGTAAACCAGTATCATCGAATAGCCAGCTTGTCAAGTTGAGTCCCAGAATTGATGAAGACGAAATTATTCGTTCTGATGGTCATCTTAAGTTTGCAGAGCAACTTCCATATGACGTACAATTCCCAATCATTCTTCCGAGAAGCCATTGGATTACAAAACTAATTGTGAAGCATTATCATGAGAAGGCCAACCATGCCGCTTGTGTTGATTTTATTCTTAGCCAAATAAACAAGAGATATTGTATCATTGCTGCACGCGAAGAAATCCGTGAGTGGGAGAATCAGTGCTATGGGTGCAAAAGAAGATGAAACAAGCCAGTCAATCAAATCATGGCACCACTTCTGAAGGTCAGATTGCGATTCACCTACCGTGCCTTCGATCAATGTGGAGTAGACTTTGCGGGTCCATTTCTTACCATTCAAGGATGTGGAAAGACGCGACAGAAAAGATGGCTGTGTGTGTTTACCTGTTTATCTATCCGAGCAGTACACCTGGAAATGGCATAGAAATTGGATACTGACACATTCCTTAATGCATTTACTCGATTTACCAGCAGAAGAGGTGTTCCCAAAGAAGTTGTGACCGTGGAACAAATTTCGTTGGAGCTGTTAATGAATTCAAGGAGCTTATGGGTCAGCTGGACCAAGAAAAGATCAAACGGAAGACTTCCACAAAAGGTGTGCGATGGCTTTTCAACCCACCGGCTGCAACACATTTTGGAGGAGCCCATGAAATTATGGTGAAGGCAGCCAAAAAAGCAGTTTACACATATTGGGCAAGAGTGAGATCAACGATGAAGAACTGATCACCATTTTTACAGGGGCGGAGAGTCTTCTGAATTCACGGCCCCTTACCTATCAGTCATCAGATGTACGAGATATAGTTCTGCTGACTTTGAATCACTTTTTACACACCCAGATGGGAGGTCAATTTGCCCCTGAGTCAGTAGAAACAACTGGATTTCATCCTTGACAGCAGTGGAGAAAGGTTCAACATCTAATTTCGTTGGTATGGTGATGGTTAAAAGAATATCTACCTTGTTAACCACCAGACCAAAGTGGACAGAAGAGGTTAAAGATTTACAGGATGGTGATGTAGTGATCGTTGCACAGTCAGGACTTCCGAGAGGACATTGGCCTTTGTGCTGAATTATCGGTCAGTATCCTGGCAGAGATGGGCATCACAGAGTAGCAAAAGTGCAGTGTGGCGACAAAACGCTTGTGCGGCCCGTTCATAAATTAGTTCCTCTGGACAGATAAGAACTTAAAGTACTGTATTTTTGTTGTACACTAGGACTAGAATCTCCCAGTGTGGGGAGGGGGAATGTTCAGGAGAATAATTAGGCTTTTCTATAATTTATTTACGGTCAAGTAAAAGGACTGTGTAGTAGAACTAAAATGGTGCGAGAGAAGGGAGGAGTTAAGATTGGTGTTGTTTGTTTTGTTAAATAAAATAAAATAATCAAAATATTCGGGTAGAGCTATTGTCTTCCCAACACATTCTTTTAGCTGCTTAACATCTTTGGAGCTCATACTTAAGAGCTGCAAAAAGTTTGACTGGAAATCTATATGCCCTTGCACTGCTATACCCTGGTGAGCGAGAAACTGCAGCGACTCGATAATCTTAATAAAACATCTTCTGCTTTCTTTCATTGACACTCGTATTGATGTGTCAGTCATCTCACAGATGTTTCCATATTTTGGAAGAATGTATTCATAAGTTGTACTTATAGAGTGGCATTCGCTGGCTTCATATGCTTTGAAGCATTCCAGAGCATCTTTCCAGTTACAATATCCTGTTACTATGAAGGCATTGTCTTTGTTTTTGGCCGTTTCTAGTGTTCCAAGCGAATTTTGTTTCATACAGGTGTAGCAGAAAACAGCGTTGTTGTCCTGATTGTAATGTAACCACTTGAACTGCAAAAACCACTTGGCCTAACAGTATCGTCTTTGCTTACCTTGCAATCTTGCTTTGAAAACAAAACTAGGCAGTGGATGAAATGGAGATGGAATATTCACTGGAGATGAAGAGCTGTATGTTGCTGAACACAATGATGTACTAATTGTGGAGGTGGTAGATGCCAACGTTGATGTTGTTGTTCTAGCCACTTTTGTAGTGGGACCTAAATCTTTGAAAAATTTTTATTACAGAATTTAAGTGTTTTCATTTTTCTTATTATTTATACCGTGATGAGCAGTAAACATGTTTTGTGGAATAAAATTAAAATTAAAATGCGTATTTACCTGCAGTTGAGGCTATTTTGTTGAAATAGTTTGTTATGGTAACCTTTCTTTTAGTTTTAGCCATGCTTGTGTTATTGCTAGTTGTTGCTTCACTATTTTCCATGTTACCATTTATCATGGGCACCTCTTGGTTCGTGATCAAATTTGGATTGAACAATGACCCATTTCCAGAGGAATAAAAAAACGTCTCAAAAACTTTACGTCGAATGCATTAAAACTTAATCAAAACAACCTCAGTCGAGAAAGGAGATCCATAGGCATAGTTTCTTTGCAAAGATTTTTCTTTTGAGCTTTCAAATTCTGAAATTTTAGTCACAAGATTGAAGGCCGTTACTACCAGATTCAAGAAGCACAAATACAATATCAATTTCATTGCAGTGTTACCATACAAGATTCATAAAAAATGTTCCTGGTTGACTGCACAAGCCACTGGCACGAACAATAAACCTAATAGCAGCCGTGATGTCATTTGTGCCGTACTTCATATTCGCCTGAAATAATATATTACACATAACTCTGCAAAGTTAGCATCTTTTCCTTTGATTTTTTATACAATAATAGATCATTTGATCACTCTCTTGTGCATGCAGAGACTTCTGTTATTGTGGGACTCTCGAACATTTACATTTATATAATGTTATATGAATTGGATCAATCATTATATGTTGAGTACTAGTTTAAATTAGTAGTTTAACATATCAGCAAAAAAGTGGGGGCTAAAGCCCCCCTCAGCCCTTGGGTTCTGTGGCACCTGATCTTTCATACTGAAAGTTATATAGTGCTATTGACTTAGTTTTCATGTCTTCTTTCTGTTTGTTCTTAATCGTTCTCCCCTTAGGCGGACATTTTCTAATCTTGTCTTTCAGCTGAAGTTTCAAGTCTTTTATATTGCCAAGTTGTGTCTTATATTGACTGTTATAACTATGGATAGCTAATTTTAATTTGTTATTTCATTTCATCGTTTATTGATGTTTTACTTCACGGTTTTGATTCAAATGCCTTCTACTGCAATATTTACTTTCCTTACTATTTTGAACATGACTACAATTCCATGTAATTCCAGGTGTCATTATACAGAGATGCATTCATGCCCTTCAGTTTATGTCTGTCTTTATGATTCAGGACGCACTACAATCCACTGGAGCTACATATTATTGCTACTATTCTTAATCTATGATTTGTCTCTTGAGAAAGACCGATATTTAATGAAAATTCGTGAAGCCTTACTTGCTGAGAATGATTTGCATTTGATTTGTGCAAAATTTTCAGACACAATGCTAATCTCATTTATCCTAATGTCACATATGTTATTTCATCACTAAGGTTATGTAACCTATGCCAGGGTGCATTCCATGTATACAATATGCCGAGGTTGCACCAAGGCAAAACTTTTGTACACCAAGGACCTAGTATGAATAAAAGGATGTAATGTGCATACTTGTACAGTAATACCACTACTTTGAATTCCTATTGTCAAATATGAACTATTGAAGAAAGTATATAATCATGAAGAAACATTGTTAACTTAATAGTTATTACTAAGGTTTAACTATAGAGAAGCTTTCTCTTAATTGCAGTTAACAAATTAACGATTTTGATAAAAAGAATCGTACTGGAAAAACCACTTAAACCAGTCAATGTGCTACTACTGCTCATGTAGTGCCACAAACATCAAAGTTTTGAAAAAACTGTGATTTGCAATATTAACAATTATGTCTCCCTATAAAGCAACAAGTTCGTATGGTAAGTACAGTCTCGCAACTATTATTCTAGTGTTTTTATTTGTTGGCTAAGAAAGGGCAGCATCCACAATCAGCATGAATTCGGTCAACAACTTCGGACACAAAGTATTCCTTTGCCCTGCCAGAAAAGAAAGTGTTCTTCATATGGGGTCATATTACATCATCACCACAAAGATAAAGTGTGACTCCTTTGCTTATTATTTCATCACAATGCTTTAACGATGGCAAACACCAGTTGACCTTTGTTCTTAGTGCAAGGGTTTCGTTCAACTGCCCACTGGATTGCTGTTGGTTTCACATTGAATTGTAGAAGCTTTCTGTGACGGCTTCTGGAGCTCCTTTTGCCAAAACGATGTCAAGGAGTGGACATGAAGGGGGCTTTGTGATATAAATATCCTCGTTTGAATAAAATGACTGGTATACACATTGCTCTTGAAGTTGTACTTGCTGGACTTTGCCGTCAGAAAAAAACCATGGCGAAGTAGAAATCCAATCCAGTCGATTCTTTAGAATAAAGTTCAACCATATCGGCACTGTCCTTGCTTAAAACCTCCTTGTCACTGACAACTTCAAACCATTCTGGGCATATGCCCTCCTATATTCCTGGCATTATAGCCTTCTTGATCAGTGCCATATAGGTGTGTGCCATACAAGAATGAAAGTTTACTCCTGCTGATAGAATGTGAGGCATTTTGGAAGCAACCATCAAGATGCGCTTGCACTCTTCTACACCATATTCTTCTATTTCACCATCTGGCAGGAAAAACTTCACATAACCTTCGGTAGCTTTACCACAATGAAGCCTTACAAGACTTGCCACATCAAATACTTCTAGTTGTATATTACTGCATCGTTAACAACTGAATTAACATGTCAATCGAGGGTATCTGCTAGATCTCTGGCTAATCTCTCACGATCTTCCTTGATGTCACATTCCTCTTGCATTTTCCATTCAAAACGACTTTCTCCAGCTTCGGTTCCATTTTCCTTTACAACAAGCCAGCCTTCTAACAACATGACAGCCTCGAATGATCCCCCTGGCTTGACGGTACACTTTGCTTTATGTAGCCTTGGAAAAGCTTCCAGTTCTCCACATCCAGCCTTCGAAAGCTTTGCTTTCACTTTGGGCCACCACAGCTTTAGCTTCCAAATTGGCATATCCAGCACTTGTGCTCAAAGCATCAGGTTGATAACTGGATCCATGATGTCAAGAATTCCGAGAAGGTCTGCAACGAAATCGGATCCTGCAATCATGTATAGCCATTCCTCCTTTTGAGAATGCCTGGGATGTAACAAATTGAATGGTTTCCACAACGATTCATAGCTCTTTTCTATCTTCACCCACTGTTCATACGAGGAACTTGAAAAGCATTGGGTTGCATAAGAAACTGGTCTTCTTGCAGTTTTATCGACCATCTGCAGGATGCAAATCCTTTTCCATTTGACAAGATATGGTTGAAAACATTGCATCTCTTGACAAACAGTCGGAAATGGCTTCCATTTTCGGTTTTGGCGTCTCAGACATCTGTGACAGCCAAATTTAGAGCATGTGCAGTATCCCTAGTGACAGGCATAGCGAGCACTTTGTCATAATTTTTGATACCAAGACTTTCTCTAAGCTGTGCTGCAAAACTGGTGGCTTGGTAAGGGCCATCAGCTGCAATGCCACAAAGATGTGAAAGAACTTCTGTGGAGAAATGTTCAGAAGCTGCTTTGCAAGGTCGTCATACGTTGCTTCTGTAAAATCTGAGTAGACTCGGGGCACGGCTATAGGAATAGGACATGGTACACCACTCTTTTCTCTGGCTACAATCATGACTGCTTGATTAGTTGTACGTGATGGTGTTGCCTTATCGACAGTCACCCAAAAATGAGGAGGAAGAAGCCTAGATGGAAGGGGTGTATTTAACCATGCATTTATTCTGTTGTCCACTGTTTTTTCCACACAGAGGATGTGGTTAAAGTTGTTATAAGAATGTCCAATGGACCCCACATCAACAGCACAACATGCTAAAAAGGAGATTAGAGTTTCAAATTGCATTTTAGCCGCTCCAAGTTTGAGGTCGACTATAGTTGCTCGAAAGATATTTCCAGCTGTCACTGTTATCCTTTGGTTTTCTTCTAATTTCTTATTGTATTCCACCATTGCCTTCTTGTCTGTTAGTGATCCACCACCAATCAGACACATGTGGTCGATGCAGACTCTTTTGGCGGTACCACGTTTGGTTATGCCCTTTGATTAAAAGTCTGGTACTTTCCTTCTTTACAAAAATGCCAGACAAAGAGTTCCACTGCTTTTTGGGTTTAACAGGTGCTGAGCTTTTAATGGTGTAAGCTGGACAAGAGTGGGCTTGCCTGCCAGTTGAAGTTGAAAACAAGGCAAACATTGTAGGACAGCACGTTCAGTGGCTTCATCATAAAACCATTCAAGCAACTGGGAAGATTCTGTTAGTTCCAGGATGTTTTCTGCCTTACACATTGCTGATACTGATTTTTGAACATATTTGTCTTCAAAGGCTAATTGCAGAAAGGTTGTATGCTGCTTTCCAATGCTGTAAACTTTCAAACTCAGTTTGGCAACTGCATCAATTACTTGCTTAAGGGATGTGTCTTTTTCCAAAACAGTTGTATCCAACTTTGCAAACTCAAGTAGCACTTTCTGATTATTTTCTGACAGGTCTGGTTTTTGGGAAAGGGAATCTTCAGATAAATTGTGATCAAGAGAGTCCCAGGGATTCACTTTTGGCTTGTTTGGATCAGGATGTTCATTTGTTTTCTCCAGCCCCTGTAAATTTTGAAACTCAGTTTTGGATAAATCGTTTTCATTAATAAGGTTGTCATCGAGGGGTAAAAACTGTGTACTCAGAAGCAACTTGGCATGACAACTGAGGTAGAGTTTATTTCCTTTGTCATCTTTGCATACTTGTCTGCAAGTAAGGCAACCTCTGGTGCCGTCGAAGGTACAAAGCAACACAGCTTGTTGTCTGGTAAGTTGTGCCATCTCTCCTTATGACGCTTTATGCTTGATGAATCTATACAGTATATACTTATAAATCTTTTGTCTCTTTTTCCTTGTAAATGCAGCTCCATACATTGAAGGCAAATGTGCTTCTCACTCTTTTTGGTAGTGCACCCCATGGTTTTATTCTTCTTTTCTGGAACTGGATGTTTTTCCTTGCTGGAGCAACCTTTTGTCCAGTGTCATGTAAGTTGCCATTTCTTGGAAACCCGATCATCCTTTTTAAAGGGTTTTGCTAATATAAAAATACATGGAATGTTTTGTTATTTAAGTCACAATTGAAAAACATGTTAACCTTTTCGAGTTTAAGGAAAAGTTGATTATAAATATGTTTTACTTGTATTTTTGCACTTGGAACAAATTACTCCCTGCCCATAACCTTCTTCTCCTACCGGCTTACCACACAATAAATGCACCAATTTGTTGCACGACTGAAATCTGTGCCCTCCTGTCAACTTTTTTGAACATATATGACATACATATTGATGATCCTCCATTCTAAAATTTCCAACTAAAAGAAAAGTAATGATAAGTATGCCTAATGTGAAAAAAGTTAAGTGAAAAATAAACTAGTTTTGACTTTTCAGTATGTTTAATATCGGCAAACCAACAATTACTGATTTATTATCAAATCAAACAGTGAAACAGTTTATTAAGTGTGTCAGTCTACTGATAAAATAATATACTGTAACACTGCACCTCTTTCAGCCCTTTTGAAGTCCTGGCATCTTTAGTATATTTCTTTAGAAGTTCCTCGAGTGAAAAAAGCTGCCATGCACCGATGCATGCCAAAAAAGGTCGGCACGCGTGAATAATTTACGGGTAAAAGTTGGTGTTAAAAAATATGTAGCAATTTCAACTATCAGCAACTTCTAAAGCGTACAAGTTTTAATATTTCTGAACCATAGTTTGTTGAATTTACAACTAGCAAAGTACTACTGTTCTAAAAATAAAACAAAAACCTTAATAGCTTTGATGGCAATTACAATTGCCAATAACTGACGAATTGACATTTGAAAACTAACTTTGTTCAATACTGTCAATACGCTGACTGAGAGCCGCCATCACCGCACCACCATTTACGCCACTTAAGGCAAAATAAGGTTGTGCCAGTATGCCAAGGAACCAAATCATGCGCTACACCAAGAATCAACCTAATCTCACACCAAAGATCTTTGGGATTTACTACATGGAATCCACCCTGGAACCTATGTTGTGAGTACAATCGGCCGCCATTTTGTTCCTTTGCCCCCAGCAATGTCTTCTTCAGGCCTTTTTAGTTAGCCATTGTTGTGATTACACATGTGCAAACAGTTTGCTCTTCCCTGACAATCTACACCTCGAATATCACATAGTAACATCTCATAGTAAGTGATATATTTACTTCTTCACTTATCTCTCAATTAATAGAAGTCTTATTGCTAGGGAAGTTTCTTTATCTCATAATTCATTTGAATAAATCGAATATATCTCAATTTCCTAAGTTTTGTTTCTGTTGCTTCTCACTTGACCATCGATTTTACCAACAAAACCCCATTTGGGTGAAGCCTATACATTATTTCTACCTTTGTAGTCTATAGAGTTTCAAGTGATTCAGTTTGATATAATTTGTTGGATATTTGCGCAATTTATCCAAATTGATCTTTGACAAGTAGTCTTCTGAAGACTTCAATTCACCTTTCGGTCAACTTGATGGCTCTGGTAGTACATTATCTATTTAAGTAGAACAATATTCTTTGTGTAACTACCACTGTTCCATAACTTTCTCACTTTTTTCTGCTACACTCCTTGTTAGCGACATTTTGTCTCCCCTTGCAGCTTGTCATTGTGAGTTTCCTCATTGACTGTCTAACCCTTAAGAGTTTATCTAACTGTGGTTCTATTACACCTATGGTTACCAGGTGAATTGTGCAATTTTTTAGATTGTGCTATTATCATCTACCATTGCTAAAGAAATATTGTCGTCATTTCACCTATTATAAGTTGTGTAATACCTGTTTCTATGATTATAACATAATGTCACACCTTATGATAGATTTCTTACCTTATTATCCGAAGTTGGTTGTTGAGTAGTTTTTTTATTACCATCTATTTGACCAAACAGTAGTCTTGTGAAACGATATAGCTTTCCTGAAATTGTGTCTCCCTTACTCAACCATATCTATTTTTTGAAGTTCACCTCTATATACGTCATAGTATTCGCATAATAGATATATTTAACTACCACTTCTCTATACACTACAATTTGATTGTTGTCTTGTTCACTATGCCATTATTCATCAAATGAAGATGGGCAATATTATTGGGCCAATAGAAAAACCTTCCTCATTTTTAACTACCCCAAACTTTCTGAAAAAGTCTCGCTTTATCAAAGAGACCAGATGGAAAGAAACAATAGGGAAGATGTGGAAAAAATGGCATATTTTCAATCAAGACAGTTGGTTCCAAATTCTCATAGTTCATTTATTAGTAATGGGGTTACAAGCAACTCCCCTAACATTGAATTTGGGCCAAATACAATTCTTCGTTATACTGTTTGAAATGAAACAGCCTTTCAAGCAACGTATTACCTTATACATTTGCTAAGAGACAAAAGAATGCATACACAAAATCCTGTACATGTTTGAGTAATAGAAATGTAGTACCATGACGTGAGAACGTACCATCTGCTCTTCTGTCTTTACATGCAAAAGACATTGAGATACTCAGACCCTTTTACCTCATGTGTGGTGACTATGTCAAGCATCCAAATGACTATCGCACCAAAACATCAATGATCAAGTTAGCTATTTCTGAGAAATCAGTGGAGAAGATCTCGCATATTGTCAATGCTACAAAAAAAAGTCGATGTCAAACTGCATATTATGAAATGATAACTTCACAATTAACCTACACTGTTGAAGTCAACTGAAAAATGTTGACTGGAGCGGGATTTGAACTCACACCTCATATCTTCACCTCAGTCATGTTATTTGCATTTCATACAATTGCGAGAACAGCTTCTCTCTGAGGGTAAGGCCTTAGATATATTTAATATGAAAGAAACTGAGGGTATTGAATGTGCATTGTAGCCCAATTTATATCCATTTGAAAATTGGTGTGAAAATTTGATAAGTGGAAGCTCTACTAGATTGAGCAACGAGGTTTTGTTTGTGATTAAACTATTCTCCGAAATTTTAGATTATTCGTTACATTATGAGTTGTTACAATTTCATTATGAGAGGTGGCTATATAAAATTGTTAGTGGAACCATCAATACCGCCAGGGCATTGAACTGTTCACCTGCCCAAGCTCTTGACTGAAAAACCTTTTCTGTTACCTATTGGCAGTGGCAGCACTGATGCCTTCATTATGCATTTAGCCAGTTTAGGTTGCCAGACATCTTCATCACTATCAGTCCCTTCAAATGGTCTTTTCCATTCCCTATTTGGATTACTGACATTAGAGCCAAAACTGGCAGAGGACCAACATAACTGGCAGGCTTTGAAACCATGCATATTGCTCATGTTCTAGAACAAACGGTTTGAGGATATCTTTGTGGAAGTAATAGCAATAAATGGACAAAATACATTTTCAGTTACAACCGAATTTCTACCCAGTCTAATGTTCTCACTTACTTTTATCGATTTGAATTTCAACAACAAGGCACAGTTCATTTGCATTTGTTGGTTTGGCTAAAAGACATCAGTAAAATTCAACACCACTTTTTACAAGCTGATATCCCTCACAATTTATCTGATCTCAGTTTTTATGTTCAAAAATATCAAACGTCTGACAAACCCTCTCACTCACTACAATTGCAAGACAAAGACAGCTATATCGAGACAAAACATGACAAAAAAGTCTTTCACTTAGAACATCCTGCTGAAGAATTTGCATTAAATTTAAGAGCTTATGTGTCTACTTTACTTCCAGACAACAGACAGAAGAGCTATGCTCCTCAGATATGTCAGTTCATATGTGAATAAGTATGACGATGACATTACTCCTGACTCATATTCTTACCATGTTAGCGGTGTACAAACTGCAATAAGATATGTAATGCAAATGAAACTAGCTGAACCCAAAATGTGGCTTGCACTATCATCTAGAAAAGTAGCAGAACAAAGTGCTACATTGTACCATGGGCTGATACTGCCATAGATGACAAAATTGCAATGGCCTACAGATGTAGACCACAGCAATTTCAACATTACACTTTCTTATAATGGTTCTGACATTTAATCACAATAAAGCAATCCCCACAACATATAAATTTGGAAATGCATGAGTCGGTTTCAAAGTGCTCTCATTCTTCAACAAAGAATATCTTTTTCAATACTTTTTAATGAACCTGGTGCAAAACAACCTAATACTGTTACGTCATCCACATCACGATCATATACCACAGTGCTTGCAGTGGTATGCCGCAGCTTTTCATCACTTTCCACAGCTTTGGAAGAATGAAAGTAATCTGTCTACCTTCTTACACAATCAAGGACATTGTGACTATTATATAACAACTGCAATCTCATACATTGAAAGCCTTTCTGACATGTTTTACCTCTGGCAAACTCAAATTATCTCATCCATACAGCTGAATGTTCATCAGCCTGTGGAGACACACATTTTCAATTTAGATCCACAGCAGCTTACAGTCCAGAAACACATATTAACATCAGTGCATTCTAGGAACACAGAATAGAATCTGTACACACCAACAGAAATCAATAATAATGATGCTTATTCAGATTTCCCCAAAGATGTTGAAGAGTTTTACCAACCTACACCACATTCACATGACAATGAAATCCAACCAGGCTTTAAAGAAAATGTCTGGAGCAGACCAATACTTGTGACAGGGAAACGGGGATCAGGAAAAAGTCACACGATATTATCTACTGTACAAGAACTATCAGAGGGATGCTACCATCTTGATTGCTGCTCCCACTGGATTTCTTGCTTTGGTTTATTCGTCACAGTTGCCAGATGGCGTTATTTGTGATACAGTTCATGCTTCATTTCATTATCCTGTCAACTGTGATGAGAGTCCTTCCATTAATTGGGACATTGCACGATATGGCATAATTATTATTGATGAATTGTCTATGATTCCTGAACATATTTTCAATCATGTACTAAAAACTCTAAATGTTGTGATGTTTCGGCCTGTCTCCCTTCTGTGTGGTGATCCAGCACAGCAACAACCATTTTGCAAACAAAGTAAAAAATTCATGCAGTTACCTAGTGCCTTAGACAACATTAATTTCATACAAATGACTTACCATTATAACTTGAAAGGACAACACAGAGTTGGTGATTCACATTACATCCAATTTTCAGACCACATAAGACACTGGATTCCAAATCGATGTTTACTAAATGAAATTCAAAGAGGATGTGTAATCTCCAAACAAGATTGTGTCACTGACACACTGACAATGATATCAATGAAGCATTCAAAAAACATCCAGACACCATGATAGTAACATAAACAGCAAATCATGTTAATCAGTTAATGACTGAGACACTTTTCAAGCAAGTCTCCCCAGCTGCTACACTTCAACTAGATGGTGACTTTCCACCTTCATGCATATATGTTGGCATGAGGGTTGTTATTACTCAAAACAGGGACAAAGCTAACAATGTTGTCCATGGCCAACTAGCTATTGTTTACACTGTCCAAAATCAAACTGTTGTCCTCAGTTTGCCAAATGACCAACTGGTTCCTGTATATCCAGTTACAATGACAACGTCAGGTGAACAAAAAACCGTATATCCATTCTGCCCTGCATATGCAACTACTAGGTGTAAAGGCCAAGGCCAAACATTGAGCAAAGTTGCCCTATGGTTTGACATAAATAACATACCTCCGGGAACTCCATATGTTGCACTTTCAAGAGTAGGATGTCTTAATGACATTTACTTCCTCAACTACTTGAAAACACATTTTTTTACACCTGTCGAATGACTGAACTGAAATAAGTGTATAAATATGAACTATTACAATTACATGTCTACTATTGCTAATTTCTATTCATTATATCTTCGAGTATCCTATTTCCTAAAGTATAAATCACAAACTATCTGTACTCGACACACACATTTCAATATGCAAACCAGGTGGACTTACTGTCGACAGCATTTTTTAAACAAGAGTATTTTTGCAGTTAGTCAATAGTCACTAGCTGAAAATAGTTGTTTACCTTCTTCAAGTATAGTATTCTAATTTCAGTCTATCATCCTTAGATGTATAACACTAAACAGTCACCAACTCCATCAGACACACCAAGTGGTGTGCTTTTTTACAACCACTTTCCCTCGAACTTCCTGAGAACATATGGAGTTGCTGACAGCCAGCCTCATGACAAAACCATTTTGAAGAGAGTCAACCCAAATAACTGCAAATGACTCATCTGTCCACAAGTTGGAATTAGCGAATTTGCAGCAACCATCAATGAGAAGATGGAGTTTCTTGCAACAGCTGACAATGCATTAATTCACATGGAAAAGTTTTCAGAAATGCAACAAATGCTCAGTGGATTCCTTAAATGTCTTCACAGACTTAACACAAGAAACATGGAAAACCCAATCCAGCAGATGTGAAACATGTCATGAAAATCATCTCAAAGGATGATGATGATGATGATGTTGACTCCTTTGAAAGTATGGTCAAAGTCGGCGGTGCTATGTTTTAAATGGGAATCCATTATTCTGTTGCGAAAACACTTAGGACAAATGCAGATGAATATGCTGCTAAGGCAGTAGGCACAAATAAGATAACGTCACAGTTTAAAACTGTCCAAACAGTTGCTGGACTGAAAAAGTTTCTAACCAGCCATTGTTGCCTGGAATCAAATGTTCATGCCTCTGAACCTTACACCAGAGTAAAGAAGAACTTAGCACACCTTTTAGATTCTTGTGATGATGAAAGTCCAGTCAACACAACACCTGCTGCTACCCAAAGCACAGACCATCCTTCCAATAGCAAAAAAAACGTAAAAGAAGTACCAAAACACTTACTGCGACAATTAACAACCCTATTACAGCTACTAAAGTTAAGTTTTCAAAGAAGGACAAGAAAAGGAGGAAGTCTGCACCCAAGGAGTTAAAAAGTATGAATCAATCGTTCCATCTGGTAAATCATTTGAAACATAAATTACAGCAATATCTTTATCTTACATTTACCTAAAGAACATTTTTATAAAAATTTTCAAAAACACAAATGTCATCACAGTGAAAACAAAATCCAAAAATACATTAAATATTGGTCTGTCCTTCAGTAAATTAATTCACTTAAAGGTCTAGTTACAAAATCCAGAAATATGTATAATATATTGTTCCTTTTCTGTTAAGACCATGACCAGGTCAAATTGCCATTAAGAACTTGAATATTCATAAGCATATTTTTGATGTAATGATGTATCAATCAAACCTCTAAGCTTTAGCCAATATAAAACAATAGACTTCAGAATGTGAATCAGAGACCTTATTATCTAATTAATCATTATTAAAATATATTAGCACCACAACCATTTGTCTATTCCATTTGTCATTAAAAACTCCATATGATCCTGATCCACAATAATTGCCTTAGGCCATCAATACTTCCAATTTCAAGAACATGCGAGAGCTAAGACACAAGGATGTGGATAAAACAAAAGCAGGTGGGATAGGCAGGATAAAATCGTGAGCATACTTTAAATCATTTAGTTATCCATGTGGTAACTTTTCTGACACCCCTAGCTTAAAACTCATAAAGACTAAGGGATCGATAGGCCATGCTTTCACAGTTTGTGTTCATACTCAAAATCAAAATCAAGTGAGCTTTTACCCTTTTGTTCTCCATGAGATTTCCATTCTCATTGAGCTCACCTTAGGACACCTGTGTTATCGTTTGACAGTCATGCCGCCCCAGCCAAACTCCTAACCTGACAGTGTCTTCGGCTTGGATCGACCAGCAAAAAAGCAATCTTAACACTAAAATGTGGATGTGACGTTCAGCTCCGCTTCGCTGAATAAGTAAAAAAACGATAAGAGTAGTGGTATTTCACTTGCAGATTGCTCGTCCAACTTATTCTACACCTTTCATGTTTTTTCACAGAGTCAGACTAGAGTCAAGTTCAACAGAGTCTTTTTCCCTGCTGTTGCTGCCAAGCCCGTTCCCTTGGCTGTGGTTTTGCTAGACAGTAGATAGGGACAGTGGGAATCTCGTTAATCCATTCACGAGTGTCCCTAATTAGATGACGAGGCATGGGGGATGAAGAAGGAAGACATTCACGTTTGTGTCCCCTGTTGGGTATTTAATAAAGTACCTGCAAACATACCTGCAGATAGTTAATATTACATTCGAGCAGATTTAAATGAATATGAATATACAAGGAGCAGCTGAGGTGGCTTCTTCTGCTTTTGTTTCAATTGGTGCACCAGATGGTGATTTGTATGTATGTAAAAATTGTGTGAAAGCTTATCAAACAGAAAGAGGCCTTAATGTCCATCATGCAGAGAATGTTCCCATTCCCCATGTAAAGCCTCGCTGGGATAGCAAAGAACTGGTCCTTGGAAGGGAAGAAATTTAGCTTACTCTTCTTAGTGAGAAAAATATTAATTGTAAGCTTGCCAATAAGTTTCCACACCGTTCTCTTGAGAGCATAAAAGGTGTGCGGCATGAGGCAATTGTTAAATATTGGAAAGTGTTTCAAGATCTTGTTAATGGGGATGTGCTGGCTGTGTCTCTCATCATACGTTCCTCAAACGATGGGCCAGTGAATGATGTGAACTTACAAATGGAGTGGTTTTGCAAGCTAAGGAGTGAAATTCGTAACTTCTATGATATTCCCATTGATGTCGACATCATGCCATATGCACTTACTCGTGATTTAAGAGAAGCAGTTGATTTAGACTTTTGTATTTGGATGGATCCTTTTCTGGAGGGCAAAGCTGGCCGTTGTTCTGGTGTGTCTTGGAGCTCTGCCAGGAAGGGTACTACTGAAGTTTGAAGCCAGAGGGTGCATTATGCTAAGGTGCAGGACTTGTTTGGGAAAGATAAATCCTGTTGTACACATGAAGTTCTTGATAGGAGTTGAGTACTGCCAGGAATGGGTCTGACTCTCAGAACTTGAACTGTTCTGGTGCGAGTTTTTTGAAACCCTATCTGTAGAGGATAACCGTACTCCGCAGCTTGCTGGTCCTATACAGTAAGGGATAGTCGAGCCCATTTCTGATGCCGAACTAGAGGAAACAGTGTGTCTAATGAAATATAAGGTGCATGGGCCTGATGGGATGCAGGTGAGTCAACTGAAGTGGCTAATGCATGGGTATTCTCCTAGCGGGTGCTGCATTGGCGTATCTGCACTAATCGAAAAAGATCGAACGAATGTCACTCCTCCTAACCATTGCCCAATTACTATGACAGATTATGTCATATGCAGTTTCCATGAGATCATGGCCAAAAGACTGGGTGAACAGCTTACCTTTTCTGAAAGGCAAAAGACTTTCAGATCTCGAGATGGGTTCAAAGAAAATGTATTATTGCTTTGAGCAATTATAGCACAGTGTAAGCATGAAGTGAAGCCCTTGAATATTGCGCTCCTTGATATATCAAAGGCTTTTGACTTGGTTTCCCATAACTCACTTTTGATTGTTGCTTGCAGAATGGGAATTCCACCACCGCTTCTTGATTATCTGTGTGAGTTTTACTCTAGAAGTATAATATGCATCAAGGTGAAAGGGTCTGAGTGAGCCAATATCAATGTGCAGGGGTGCAAGAGAGTCATGGTTACTCCCGCTGTTTACCTGCGGTTGGATGAATTACTTCACTTTGACATTCAGAGCAATGGGCAGAAATCACATTGCGTCAACACCAATCTCCTGCCATTGCAATAATTTGTTTTAATTAAACAGTCAAATTCCTCTTGTACATTTCAGTTAAAAGTTGGTTGTTAACTGTATGCTGAATTGACCTGACGGTCACAGCCATGAGAAGTCCCTTCCTGATCTGACTTTGACCCTGAGAGGTCTCAGCCAGCCTGAGGTGAGTCCTCCTGCTTCAAGTCCCAGCCCAAAAGACCCAACCTTTAGAGCCAATCCTTTTCCCAAAGTTACGGATCCATTTTGCTGACCTCCCTTACCTACATTGTTCTATCAACTAGAGGCTCGTCTCCTTTGTGAACTGCTGTGGCTATGAGTACAACCAGACAAGAAAATGAACAACTCCTTCGGATTTTCAAGGGCCCTTGAAAGCGCACCGGACCCCACAAGAAGTGTGGGGCTTTACAGAACGTGAAAAGCTATCTTTGGCTAAACTGATTTCAGGGTTACAGCCCGTTAAAGAGAACTTTTCCCGGGGGTCTCACCTACGTCTCCGAGTTTGGTTGCATTACCACTGGTGTCACTAGGTGGCAGTATCCCTGTTCTGATTTGGGAATATTAACCTGATGCCCTTTTGATAGGCAGACCAAAATTGGGCTCTTTGTAACGGAATTTCCCTCTCTCTTTGGATTGACTAACCCTTGTCCAACTGCTGTTCACATGGAACCTTTCTCCACTTCAGTCTTCAAAGTTCTCATTAGAATATTTGCTACTATCACCAAAGATCTGCACCAGAGGCTGTTTCACCCTGGCTTGTGCCAAAGGGTGTTACGACCTCCACATCCTCCTACTCATTGGAACTTTGCACTTGTTCTGACAGCCAAGTATAGGTGTTACACTTGAGCTCGATTCATTTTTAGGGCTAGTTGATTGGGCAGGTGATTAGTTACACACTGCTTAGCGGATTCCTACTTCCATGGCCACAGTCCTGCTGTGGGGTATGTGAGCATTGACTTGGGCACCTTAACTCAGCTTTTGGTTCATCTCGCATCACCAGTTCTGCTTACCAAAAATGGCCCACTAAGAGCTTGCATTAAAATGTCTAGCTTCAGTTAAGCAAGTCAGACTTCTTACCAATTTAAAGTTAGAGAATAGGTTAAGATCATTTCGACCCTAAGACCTCTAATCATTTGTTTTACCTGAAAAAACTGCATCCGAGCTCCAGCTATACTAAGGGAAACTTCAGAGGGAACCAGCTACTAGATGGTTTGATTAATCTTTTGCCACTATGAACTTACACCAGTATTTCTGCTGGCTTCACCCTATTCGGGAATAGTTCACCATCTTTCGGGTCCTAACAGGTATGCTCTTACTCAAACCTGTCTAAGAGTAGAATAGGTTGGTCAATAATGCAGCCTCTCCAAGAAGGAAGGGCTTCTCACCTCAGCAGCCAAATCTGCCTTTACTTTCATTGTGCCCACGGGTTTTGATCACCCAGAGACTCGCGCACATGTTAGACTCCTTGGTCTGTGTTTCAAGATGAGTTGGATAGAGCTGTATGGATGCCAACATCCTCAGTGCATGTGTGATCACCGCTCTGTTGACCAGCTGTGGTTCGAGCCTACAGGCATCCCGTATGCCACAGTTGACAACCGGACCAACAAAACAGGACACCAGCCCACCCCAAGAGGAGGCACATGCTGCGACAGTCACAGTTATCCACGAGACGTGCAATCGAGAGGCTTTATCCCAAAAGATCATCCTTTCTCATGACCTTCTGGCTCACAGGGTAACTGAAGTTGAAGGTTGCCTACCAGAAGTGCGCCACCTAGGTCCTGCATCCGTACTCGACTCTTCTATGAAAATCAAGTGTGCGCATGTCGTGGAGCATGAAAGACTGAATCTGGTGAGGTGAATGGCTAACTCCGTTTGCTTCCCTTTCAACAGTTTCATGTACTATTTAACTTTCTTTTGAAAGTTCTTTTCATCTTTTTGTCATGGTACTTGTTGGCTATCAGTCTTGTGCCTGTATTTAGGTTTAGATGGTGTTTACCACCCATTTTGGGTTGCAATCCTAAACAACCTGACTCTTGGAAAGCAAATTGCCGACGATCGAACCTTGCCACGTACGGGGTTGTCACCCTCTATGACGTGCTGTTCCAAGCAATTTAGGCAAAGTTGATTCATCTGGAAAGTACTTCTCGAAACTACAATTCACCATTCAAAACAATGGAGATTTCAAACTTGAGCTGTTCACTCTTCATTTACCATTACTGTGGGAATCCTTGTTAGTTTCTCTTCCTCTGCTTAGTAATATCCTTAAATTCAGCAGGTAATCTTGCCTAATCTGAGGTCAAGAAGTTGACAGAGAGCAACAGGGTGGGAAGTGGCGAGGTCAGTAGTGACCACAAAGTTGTAAAATATTTTGGCTTCATGAATCGCTTGTGACTCGATTGCTGCTGCATTTTGAGAAACCGGCTGTGAGGGTGTGAAGTCACAACACTGTGCGAAAACAAGCATGATTTTTTGCTTTTGAAACCGACGCTCAGACAGACATGCTCCTGGTAGACCAAGAGCACCATTTGCATTCAAAGATTCGATGATTCACTGAATTCTGCAATTCAGATTACTTATCACAGCTGACTGTGTTATTCATCAATGCACGAACCTAGAGATACACCGTTAAAAGTTGTCTTCTCACTTTCGACATTCCGACAAAGTCAAGAAAACAAAAACAAATGAGGGGCTGGGCAATGCACAAAACATCCACACATTCAAAGGCCAGGCTTTGACCCCCACTGTCTCTTACAGGTTCACAGAGTAAGCAGTGAGGTAATTCTCGCACTTCTTTTTGTACGAAGATCGGTGATGATCCTTCCGCAGATTCACCTACGGAAACCTTGTTACAACTTTTACTTCCTGGCCTCTGTCAGAGTCTCGCAAATCCGACAGTGCCAATCCGGAGACCTCACTAAACCATTCAATCGGTACTAGCGAAGGGTGGTGTGTGTACAAAGGGCAGGGAGGTAATCAACACGAGCTGATGACACGTGCTTACTAGGAATTCATCGTTGAAGATCAAAAATTACAATTATCTATCCCCAGCACAACGATGATTCACAAGATTGCCCACACCTTTCGGTGAAGGAGCGACTTGCTGGCATCATCAGTGTAGAACGCATGCATCCCAGGATAAGGGCATCACAGACCTGTTATTGCCTTCCTGACTTTGGACACCAACAGTCCCTCTAAGAAGTCGAGGATGATTCATGAATTGCCTGACTACTTGGCAGGTCACAGTCTTGTTCGTTAATGGAATTAACCAGACAAATCACTCCGCCAACTAAGAACAGCCATAAACCACCACTCAGAATCAAGAAAGAGCTCTCAATCTGTCAATCCTTACTATGTCTGGATCTGGTGAGTTTTCCCGTGTTGAGTCAAATTAAGCTGCAGGATCCACTCCTGGTGGTGCCCTTCCATCAATTCCTTTAAGTTTTAGCTTTGCAACCATACTTCCCCGGAACCCAAAAACTTTGGTTTCCCATAAAGTGCCAACTGATTCATACAATAACACCCGCTGATCCCTAGTCCGCATTGCTTATGGTTAGAGCTAGGATGGTATCTGATTGTCCTTGATCCTCTAACAGCTATTCTAGGGAAAATCTTATAGTTTTCTTAGAATGTAGCTTTCTTTCACACATTACATCAGCTAGATGTGGCAACTTAGACATTCCTGGAACAGAAATTGACTGAAGAAACCAAATATCGGAATTGTAAGTTAGGTAGCATGTGGAGTTTTATTTGTTTCCAAGGGAAGGTTTTTATATAGTTCCGTTTCAGGCAAATATCATGGTTATTTATGGCACGTTTACCTGTGAAAATTAATGTGATCTACACTGAGACTCGATTCATTCTTGATGATTTGCATCGATTTGTGCAGTGGTAAACTCTTAATTTTCCCTCCAACATGGCCTGACATTGATAGTCTGCTGTTTGGCTCTGAACATCGTAGATAACAAATTGTTCTAAATTACTGCGATTAATGCAAACTTTTGACATGGCACCCAGATTAATTTTTGTATGAATATAAAATAAATGTACATTAACTAGGCACCATTTGTGAGGCAGATATGCTGTGATTATGTAACATAGAAGGTTCTCGAGAAGGACATGCAGTAAAAACAGCCCATATAACAACATTCGTTTCATTTAAACCTGCCCATGAGCTGTTTTCGCACAGCAACATTCAACATTGGTCTGCCAGTCAGACTGACTAGTATTTGAACTTGCTGTATATACTAAGATTTAACTTCCCCTCTCAACTCTTGGCATAAAGTTTTTCCCTGGCACTTTGTCTCTCGATATAACAGGCTTGTATTCATCTCCTAGTCCACAGACAAGTTACATAATCTTAGACACCATAAAATGTTATGTTACATATGCCTTTTGAATATTATTTAGAGAAGGCAATGGAAAGGAACTGAATCGAATTCATAGGAATAAAATCGAGGTTCTTCATGTACAATTATGGAACATGGTGTTTACATAATTAGTTTGTTTTGTTTGCAATTGCTAGCTAAATGTACCTTCGTTGGAAATTTGTAATATAAATATTGACTCTGGAGGGGAAGAGAGCTATACAAAGAAAGCTATTTTCGTATTGTCTTAAGACTTTTTTATCAAAATGTCCTGACACTTTATTTAAAAAATAACATTTAACCCAAAGTATTAAGTTTAAAAGTAATTTAGATTAAATTTTTTAACAACAATGGTATACCATTATCGTGTTCTATTTATTTCTGTGTAGCATTCCTGGTTCTTATTCCCTGATTTGTTGAACACGCTTTAAAAATAATCTCTCTTAACTCACTGATCTGTTGAAATAGTAAGATCCCAAAAACTGTGGGATGTGGTAAAGTTTTTTTTTTTTGTTTTTTTTTTTTCAATCAAACACCTAGAGTTGGCGTTTAAGACTTGTATTTTGATTAGCTTCTCTAACTCAATGATTGCAGTGGCATAGCTAGGAAGGAAATGTTACGTGGGCACAACATGGGCATAGGTATCAACATTTCCTGGTAGTTTTTTAGTTATAACACTGCTAGCAAAAGGTACGACTACTGTCGTATGCTTCTCAAGATATTTTGCCATATATATACATATTGTTAATCACAATATATCAATAATGATAAACATATCTACTGACTTAAATTAATAAATTTACTTCATACTCCATAACCATAGCTGAAACAGATGTATGGTATGCTCCTCTACTGGAATCATAACATGCATCAACAAATAAAATCTACATTAAAAAAAGGGGGGAAAAATTAATCAATCAATGATTAGAAATTCAGACTAACTACGTACATGTAAATAATAATAAAAAACCATATATATGTATTGTTCATCACAATATATCAATAATGATAAACATTTGTATATTCATTTGCTTTATATATATATTGTTTACACTTCTACATAATTCATATGCAGTTATTACCATTCTATTATCCATGTAACCTTCACTCCTCTCTCAAAAAGTCTACATGATGTGAATCCATGTATCATTCTGAATAGATATACTCCTATACATCAAATACATAATGACAACCACAAAAACAGCAATATCTACATGTCTTGTATGCATTGCAAATGTTTAATATTTCTTACTTCAGCTTTACATAGTATTTTCCTGACAAACTAGGGGAAGAAAACCACTGAACACTGTGTTTGTTGCTACATTTGAAGGTGGCCTTACAAGCATGACTGTATTTTGATGTTCTCTCCAGTTCCACACTAGCTGGTTCCAATCTTCTGCACATACAAACCACGCCATTGTCAACAACAAAATGATTTATCAATTGTCTTAGAACCGAATGACTCAAGATAAATAGCATCATCAACAAAGGCAAGTGTATGCAGTTGTAGTCTCAGGCTGAGCAATGATTCGGGGACCCCAGAACTGCTAAGACTCTTCATCATAGAATCATGCCACATTGAGTGCTCATGTCTCATGGTTCTTTTCTTTGGCAAAGAAGCTGGACTATTTTTGTTGGCATACTCAAACCAGACTGCAAGAAGCTCTTCCAGAAGATCCGTGCTCACCGTCGATGTTGATGTCTTTATGAGGTTCAAGTGGCCTTTCACAAACTCAATATTTTGCCTTATATTTTCGATTCTAACCTCATGATGTTTCTTTACCTCAATTTTTGTTATATCTAACCTTGTTGCAAGAAATCTCAGCCCTATGTTTCTCATAATACTCTCTGTTTAAATAGTATACTTTGTGAGGGAAATATTCATTTGACTTACCAATCACATTCTGGGATTTGACCCCATGTGACACATGTCAACCAATGAAAGTGATGGATTGCAATTTTTTTAAGGGAGGGAGAGATATTTTCAAACTGATTAACAGGTTTTAATCAATCAGATTTAAGTTGGGAGGGTTTGGGACTTAACCTATGGAATTCATGGGGATTTTGAGAGAGAAGCAGAGACTGAGACCAAACAAGAGTGCCTAAGAGTGAAACTTAACTTTCAGTGCTGTTTTTTTACTTTTGTTTTTCAAAACAGGTCTGCAAGGAAAGAAGTAATAAGAGGTTTTGTTATAGCACCAATAAGAGGGATTCCACTGTCTTGTTGATTTATTAATCTTTTTCTTCTTCTTCTTCTTCTTATAGTCCTCGCCATTGCATAATAAGGCTGCAAGAAAACAAAAATTCTTAGTCAAAATACTCAACTTTTTTGCTACCTACAAAGAAGAAACATTGTTGAAGCATTTAAATATTGTTTAAGCAAGGTGGTAAAGGTTCAATAAATTGAATAATCAGATGTCTCAACATGACAAGGTCTTTTCCACGTCACAAGTCAGGTGACTTGTTGAAATTTGAAACCTTCCAGTTTTATTTTGGAACAAAAAAATCAGATAATAAAGTTTGGGAACATATTTATTATTTTTTATATATATTTTACAATTACACACAACTTTCAGCGATGTTTATTTTTTTTTATATGAAAAAAAGATATTTCAAAAAATATTATCAAAGAAATTTCCTGTATTGCTAAAAATTCCACTTCCTCATTGATTTAGTAATCTTTATCTTCTTATTTTTTTTGAAGGCATGACAAATCTTGTTTTAGTCCTCACCATTGCATAACACGACTGCAAGAAAACAAATATTCTTAGCCACATGGTAATGGTTGAATGAATTGAATAATTAGGTGTCTCAACATGACAAGGTCTGTTTTACATCCCAAGTCAAGTGACTTTTCAAAATCGCAAACTTTCAGTTTTTATTTTGGAACACAAAAAGAGAATCAGACAATAAAGTTTGCAAACATATTTATTTTTTTTTATAAATATTTTACAATATTTACAATATTTGATTTGCAAAAACAAGACTCAAAGAAGATCATGAATTGCTAATTTAAAGATTCAAAAGTGTTCTTTAATTAGCTTTTTTTTATGTTTACTTTTGTCAGTTTTTAATTAAATTTTTTTTTTCAAGCTAGATAATGTCTGGAATGGTTGAATATTTTTTCTTAAAAAACATGAAAATTCAACAAGAAAAAGATCGTATCAGAAATTGGAAGAAATTTTGAATGTCTCTCTGTTGGAAGAAAATAACACCATTAAATTATCCAAACTCTTTACAATCTTTGAAAAAGTAAAACAATATGCATTTACCAAAAAAAGATGAATAGGAACTTGCTTGCTGTCAGGATGTTTGCTACACTACAAAAAAAGTGTAACAACCAAGAAGAAAATGTGCTAATGATAATAACATGAAACAAACTTCTAAACTCACCATTGTGAAAAGGTCAAACATGAAAAAAGATAATCCAGTCAGAAAATGGCAGAAAAAGAGGACCAAATAACACCATGGTGGAAAATCTTAACGATTGTGTTTACTATTTGAAGAAGTAGAATCAATCTACAAGTTGGAAACATTCGTCACATTTCAATCTCTCCACATCCATTTAATCACGTCTGTGAAGTCAACATAGCTGGCTCATCTCATAGCTGTTTTCCGGAAATTTTTGTTTTTTTGATGGTATAAGAAGAACTTTGATAATTTTTAAGCTTCATGTCACCAACAAACATATAACAATCACATGACAAACTATCGCACTGGCTGGTCGAAAATTTTTGAAGCATATCCACAAAAGATTGTTACAATATTTAATGAAAAGAATGCATGGAATTTTTCAGATCCTTTTGTCATTTAACAGCGAGACAAATAAAGGTGATTCATTCATAAATGGTGAAATGTTTACTCAGGAGGTAATTGCAAAAGACAAAAAAAAACCCAACCAGTCATTACAACTAGAAGCAAGAGAAAAAAAAAAGAAAATATATGAACGTTCTACTTGCAAACTTGACTGAAGCATCAACTACTGTGAAGTGAACAGAAGAAGTCAAAATATCAAACATCAAAAAAGGAAATGCTAAAGAGTTCAATGACAAAAGCAAGCCATGAAGATGACATCTTTATCATACCCAAAGCAGAGAGAAAATACCAATTAATGAAATTAACCTCGACTGAATAGGAAGATGACAAAATATAAAACACTTGTACTTTATTTTTTATTGTATTTTATTCTTTTTATTTTTTTTTTTTTGGAAAAACATTCCCAAGGAAAGATTTGGAAAGAAGCTTGACAACCGAATGATATATCAATTTTTTCAGACTCAAATGATGTGCTTTATGAATAAACAAAAAGTGAATGTAAATGATAGGAATTGTTATAACCCACAAAGAAAAGGAACAAATGCTGAAAAGAAATGACAAAACCATTACACTCCAGCTAGATTAAATGATTAGGTCAAGAAATTATAAAACCATTAACTGGTCAAGCAACAATGCATCACGTTCAAAAATAAACCAAATACCAGTATACTATCATGTTTATTTTTTAGTCTTAAGCATAATCCAAATCTGGGAAAAACAATGAAGTACAAGAAACAAGAAAACTTGTAACAAATCCAGCCTGTCTCAACAAAACACATCAGTTCAAAATGAAGAAAGAAACCAAAAGAAATCCAATCAACGTAATTCAAACAGCGACTGACAATGAACCCTACCCAAACACTCAAACTGCAAAGGATAATGGATCTTACCTGAAGGCTTTTTTCATGAAAACCAAGACACAACGGTTTTCATTAATTTTATGAAATGAATGCTTCACAAAAACGTTGCCTTCTGAGAAACAAAAGAAGAAAAAACAAATCAGAAGAAGAACTGAAAAAAAAAAAAAAAGAGAAAAAAACGAGTGAAAACTCTTAATAAAGATTCTCCAAGTGTGAAGAGAAAGAGGAAAGCCCTGATCAAAATTTAATCAATAATTGTAGTAAGGGTAATTTGGCCTCTATGCAAAAAACCTACCAATCAGAGAGCCAGATTTTTTGAATGGGTTAATGGGAAGGGCGTATTAAGGATTATCTTGGGGTGGAGTGACCTCTAATTTTTCTATTAACATATTTAAAAGAAGTTTTAATAGGAAGCCTGGTGAGTGGGTGACCACTCCATGCAATAGCAGGCTCACTCTGAAAACAAAGAAATGGCGGAGTTTTGGCGAGGTCCAAGAGTAATGGGTGAAGGTTTGTGAAGTGAAAAAGTGACTATTGGTGAATTTCTCAAAGCTTCTCTACTGGTTTTTTGGATCTTGTGCTCGAATGGGAATGGTGCTTCGGCTGATTTTTCACACACTTGTTCCTTTCATCGCCTGGAAGACTTCTGTGGAGTTAGTTTTACAGTTTGAAGGTTTTTAAGACCAAGCGGACCGATTTCTTCTCGTCAGAGTTCAAAGAAACGGTTTTTCGGATCTTGTGGTCGATTGCCAAGTCCATTTGAGTTAACTTTTCATACAATTGTCCTTTTCATTGTTAGGGAGACTTCTGTTGAGTTAATTTTGCAGCTGTGGTTAGAATAAACTGTTTGTGTGAATAAGAAATCGGTTGTTAAACAGGTAAACGGTAAAAATTTTAATAATCCGGAACATATCAATCATGTTTTAAGAGGTTGTCAAGTGGTACTTGAGATGATTTGCATAAGCGAAGTTGTTTTTTTTTTTAATTTTGTGTGAATTAGAGAAGTCAGATTGAGATGAATTTTTGTAAAGTTGTTGTTTTCAGCATTGGGAAGAGTTCTGTGGAGTTTGTTTTGCGGTTTGGAAGTTTTTGAGAGGGAGTGAAGCGAGTTCTGATAAGGGAAGTTTGCTGTTGTATGCAAATTGGGTGTTAAGCAAGCACTTGTAAGTGGTTATACATTTGATCTGGAACATATCAATCATATTTTGACAAGTTGTCAAGTTCTGTTTGTGTTGATTTGCATAAGCGAAATTTTTTTTTTTGAATTTTGTGTCAGATAGCAAAGTTGGATTGGAATGATTTTTTGTAAACTTGTTAATTTCAGTGTTGGAAAGATTTCTGTGGAGTTGGTTTTGCGATTTAGAAGTTTTTGAGAGTGAGCGAAGCAAGTTCTGATAAGGGAAGTTTGCTGTTGGATGCAAATTGGGTGTTAAGTGAGCATGTGTAAGTGGTCATGCATTCGCTGACGATTGTTGGGCTCTTCAAAAATTGGAATTTGAAGTGAAACACTTAGAAAGCCAGCATTTTAAGAGGTTATCTTAAAATCTGTGCATTTTTAAGTGATCGATGAACTTTGTGAGAAGTAATTGAATTTGAATTTGAAGCAAGAACGAACATTAATCGACTAAACAAAGGTAAGTTGTTATAAATATTTTAATATTCAGAAAACTATATAAGTAATACAAATATGACAAATTGATTGGAAGGAGAATGATGAATATCATGGGATCAATGTGGAGATTGGACAATCAGAGTTCACTGAGAATTATTTGGTGGCTTAAATTATGTTTTGAAGTTGCACTCTTGCAATGCTAATCTTGTGTTCCATTTCACTGCTGTACCCAACATATACTTCACCGCTGTCAATTATTACAAAATTTTGTGGCTTGGGACAGAGATACACTTTGCTATTGATGCCTGTGACTAACTTTTCTTTTTCCAATATTCGAACAACAAGCTTGTTTTTTTGTTTGCTGCAATTGCCACTTGACTGGCTGGAGCTTGTTTGAAGAGGAAGCTACGTCATTGAAGAAGCTCAACTTGTGTTGTCGTTTTCCAGCTGAATTTAGGTGGTGGAATAGTATCCACTGGTTGGAAAATACCAAAGTTGTTTGGATAGGGAAAAATTAGTCACTGGTTCAAGAGTGATTTGTCAGACACAGCACTTCTTACAGACTTTGTCTGACGTGTACATGTTCAAGACTTTTTACAAAAACTTTGACTGATTACAAGGATTGTTACGATTTGGAAAGCCATGTGTTGAAGGAGGAGGATAAAAAAAATTGAGGGACGTCTATAAAGATTTAAAATTGTTATTTTGTTTTCCTGGATGGAAGGAATTCTGGCTTGGATGGAAGGGATATCTGGCTATGTCTTGGTCACTGTGCTGTTTTTATAACAATCGATCTAACAGCTTGTTTTTTTCTATTTCCACAGTTTAATTGGGAAAAAAGAAGCTGGAAGATGTGGAATGTCATCTCAATCTTCATACCCCCTTAGATTTTCAGGAGTATAACATCGATGTTGACCTTTTTTTCCAGTGACAGAAAAAGGAAAAACACTCAGACCATGAGGAGGAGGAGGATAACAGTTATGCCCTCTTCCTTAAATCATTCTGCAACTTCTGAGCAAAAACAAATTACTTTTCAGAGTCACTTTGGTTGTCGTAGATGAATGTGAAAATTAATTTTCAAATTGACGAGAAAAATGTTCACTTATTTAGTTTGATTATTCCAGCTTCTCTTGAGCTCATTGTTCTCATTTGGACAATCACACGATCTTCACTGTTTTTGCATTTTTTGATGGAATAATTTGGATCTTTGTAATTCTGACACCGACATCTATTTTTGTTCAGAAGTTTCTTTGTTCATGTGAAGTCACACCCTTTGGCAAAAGTTCTTGTGGAGACTTAGAAACAGACTCATCAATTCTGTATTCTGCCAGGTAATCTTCATTTTTTTCTGTTTCTAGTTGTAATAAAAGGGTCGAATGTTGCAGGCGAGGTAGATCAGCAGATAGATCAACATGTTTGACCTCTTTGGTTGTGTAGTTATGCTGGTTCATCAAGTTCGAAAATGTTTGATTTTCTTTTTAACTTGGATTATTTGTTCTGTTGGTCTTTGTTTTGATTTGTTGAATACTTTACATCACCAATAGATTAGATTATGGCTTTTGGTCTTTATATTCAAGGTACCAAACAAGGACTTTGGATTGTTTGAGATCTTGTTTCTGAACTCAAAGGCAGATTTTGCATGTGATATTTTCCTCGTGTGAAGTGCTTGTCTGAAAGTGGCACATGCATAGGGATAGTATCATTACACACATTTCCTGCTTTGATATTAGGCTGTGAATTTTCTTCTCCAGGTTAGATATTCTTGAGAGAGGAAGGGTGTCAAATGTAAATCAAAAGGGGGAAGAAGGTACATTGTTTGTTTCAGTGAAAAGTTAAAGTTGTCTCCATTTGGAAACTATCATTTTTCTGTCGCTGTAGTTGAAGTACATTTTTTGATTCAATCAAAATCCTAACCATTGACATTCGTATCAAACAGTTTGAACTATGACAGATGAATGCTAACAGTTTTTTGTAGAAAATGAACATTCAGACAAAGTTGCAGTGGCATATGAGAGATATTTGGAACCAAAACAAACTTGTACAAATTTGAACTTATTTACAGAAAATGAGGAGTGAGAAGAAGAATGAACTTGCATAGTCGTGGTTTGTGTTGCAGACAAATTGTAACATTGCAAAGTTCAAGAGAAATTGTTAGGTCTTGACATGTTTTGACTTGTCAAGATTTGAACGAGAAAAGTAATTCAAAAAAAAAAACATGAAAGTAGATCTGGTACTCAATATGTTTTGCAAATGATGTGCAGGTCTTTTGCAAAATCCGTTGAATAACCAGAGAGGAAAGAGGAGTGTTTTCATCTAAGGAACTAACAAGAAAGAGATTTGTCCCATTATGCTGACGAAAGGAGAAAAAGGATTTGGAATCCATTTGTAACCTTCTCTGATGCAATGTCTCCTGATGTGAATGAGACTGCTTCACTAAATCTCCAAGCCGTGCTGGTGGCAGTGATCCTAAATGATTCTGACTTGTTCTCTGTAAGATTAAAAAATCTGAAAAATATAAAAATTTTATTGTAGATGTTTGCTAAAGCATATATAAATATGATGAAAAACATTATTGCTGATTCTCATCAATTGAAACATTTGAGTAAGAAAAGGTGGAATTATATGGGAAAGGGAGTGCAAGTTGGACAAGGAAAAAAGTTTAAAAAAATGTGATTAAAATGAAAATATCTTAATGAACTTTAAATATGACACACTTGTTTGTAACATATTAACTAACTTACATAATGATTAAACAAATTTTTTTTTTTCAAAGTATGCTTCGTAACTTCCATATCTGTTTTCTTGGGGTATCCATATTGTATCTAAACCATCACCAAGTGTCTGACCTTCGTTAACAAGTTCTGGTTCATCTTTCTTTTTATTTTATTGGTGTTTTTACTGGAAAAAATGAAGACAATTATGGTTGATGGAATGATTACAAAAACTGTGAAATTTTGGCATAAAGATGCTGAAAGAAATGGAGATCCAGAGATACATGTTGACAAAATTTGTTCCCTATGTGACGGGAGTGGATAGACAGCAGATTAATTTTAGAGATACTGTGTTTGTTGCTAGATGTGCATTCAATGTGTTACCAAAAAGAACCAGGTATATATTTCGAAGTAAAATTTTCACCAATCCAGATGTGATTGCTGCATTTTATTTGATTTTGGATGGTCAAAAATATTATTTTACTTTGTTTCATGATCATCGCGATACTGAAATGCGTCGTGTTATCAAAGATTTGAAAATAACAATGAGATCCAATGTTGGTGGGAGATTGAAATTGGAAGAACCTAATAGAACCAATCCTTTTGGAGGGGTGGAATTGGAATTATATAGGGTTAGACATTTCAAATAAGCGACAAATTTTTTAATTGTAAACATGTTTCGGCATACTTATGCCATCCTCAGTACAGTGGAAGAGATCTAGTTCTAATTTACATAAGGTTATATATTCATGTCATGTCAAGTGATGTGGATATTAAATTACAATGTTAAGAAGGCGGAAAATATTTACAAGTTAAAAACAGTGTTAAGATGGTGTATCTGTTTATTAAGATCAGGTTTAAGTTTCTTAATGTAAAGGGCTTCTTTGAGTTTTAATGAAAAAGGAGAGTCAGCAGTGTCTAGGATACGAAAGCATGATGGTGTGAAGTTAGATTTGCATTGAGGTGAAGCGAGGAAGTGTTTAAAGATGTGTGAATTTTTGTCGGAAGTAGTGTGCTCCTTAATTCGTGTGGATAGATGGCGAGTGGTTTCGCCAATATAACGAGAATTACATCCCGCACAAGAGAATTCATAAACCACACATGATTTAAGGAGAGATGGAATGGGATCTTTAAAGCTAAAGGAATTTTTTATTTTGAAGGAAGAGTAAACTATTTTGAGATCTAAGTCAATGCAAAAGCGTTTGACAAGGTTCCGTAGTTTCAGTTCAGTAATTTGTGAGTAAAAGCCGATGTAAGGTAGTTTAAAATAGTAGGTGTTGGGTTTGGTTGTGGTAGGTTGACAAGTATAGTTTGATGGGTCCGAGGTGTTGGTGTCGTTGTGTGATTTGATGACTTTGTCAATGAAGTGAAGAGGAAATGAATTGCGTTTTAATGTGTTAATTAATGCGTTCACGTCGCGTTGGTAGCCAGTGAATGTGTTGTTAATTTTGCGGGTGCGGTCGAGAAGAGTTTTTATTAGTCCTGTTTTGTAATTGTGTGATGTGAAACTGAGAAAATTCATTAAGAGTCCGGTGTAAGTTTTCTTGGGAAAGATGGAAGTCGTGCATGTTTCTGAATTAGCGTCTTTGGTGATGAGTATGTCTAAGAATGGCAGTTTGTTGTCTTGTTCTTTTTCAAGAGTAAATCTGATGTTCTTGTGTTGTAAGTTTAAATAATTAAAAAACGATAAGGCGTCGGTATCGTTATTGAAAACACAAAATATATTGTCTACATAGCGTCTGTAAAATAAAGCGTTAGGTCTGTCGTAATTGGTAATCCAATTCCCTTCATGATAGCCCATGAAGAGATTGGCGAGTACTGGTGCTAATGGGGAACCCATTGCAACCCCGTCAATTTGGTCATAAAACAGTCCGTTGAATAAAAAATGCGTTTGTGATGTAGCGATAGTGAATAGTTGTTTGAGGTCGTTTCTGTTGATGTTGAAGTTAGGATGGTGAGAAAAGATAAGATGTAGTGCGATGTCTATGGTTTCAGATAAAGGTATGTTAGTGAAGAGACTTTGAGCATCAAATGATACAATGTATTTGTTGTTTATGTCTTGGTTGTTAATTTTTATTGACAAAAGAAAAAGAGTCTTTAGTAGTGTGGTCATTAGGAATAATAGGATTGAGTAACGTGCATAGGTATTTGGATAGGTTGTAGTTATAGGAGCCGATGGAAGAGACTATAGGTCTGAGAGGAGGTGGTGTGTTGGGTTCTCTATATTTGTGAAGTTTGGGTAGACCATAGAACCGAGCTGGTTGTGAACCTTTTGGATAAATGTTAGAATAGACGTTGTTGTCTATGGAACCCTGATTTTTAAGTTTTCTAAGCAAGTGCTGCAACTTAGTTTCTCTGAGTATTGTGGGGTCCTTATCTAACAGTTTAAATTTAGATTTATTGTTAATTATTTCCAAACAAGAAGTTTTGTATACCTTTCGGTCCATTATTACTACTACACCATTACCCTTGTCTGGTTTGAGCAATATTATGTCCTTATTGTTGCGGATATTTTTCAAGATGCGGTATTTCTTTAAATCGGATGGTGAAGGACGATAGGAGGAGACGTAGCTTTGTGCGGTATGAATTAGTTCATTCTTTACAGGGATGTAGTCTTCTTCATGTTTGAGTTTATTCTTGATAGTGTAATAAATGCATTCGAATGTTGATAGGATATCTGCGTGGTTGAGTCTTGGAGGTTTGATGGAGAAGTAAAGGCCATTCTTTAGTAAATCAAGCTCTTCCGGTTTAAGTTCTTGTGAGGATAAATTGGTGATGGTTTCTTTGTGAGTGAAAGGTAGCGTTTTATTCTTAGTGAGGTTTTTAAGTTTCTTGCGGTGGTTGCATAGTAGCTTGTTTATCTTCTCATTGACGTTCTTTGTTAAGGCCTTCTTTAGGATATACCAGTCAACGAGGTTCAGGATGTTTTTTAGTTCCGATGTTTTCTTTGTTAGGTCGTTCTCCAGCTTTCGTTTTTCTTTCGACCGTTTGATGATAGCAGAGCGAAGCAGTCGTTTGCGGATAGCATGGACATCTTGATTATTAACGTTTGGTAGTGGAAAGCAAACAAATTTTGGGAAGACATCAAAGGACTGACAATCTCTTAAGAAGTTCACATCCAGATCAGCTTTGTGTTTCTTGGTTAACTTCTCTAGTGTTCGGAGGTCGGATAAGGAAACCTTTCCTTCATATTTTTGTGCAAAGTCGTAGATGATATTTCCGTAGTTTTGTAACAGCACGATAGTAGTCAGACATTTCAAATAAGCGACAAATTTTTTAATTGTAAACATGTTTCGGTACTGTATTGAGGTACTGTTTATGTACTGTACTGAGGATGGCATAAGTATGCCGAAACATGTTTACAATTAAAAAATTTGTCGCTTATTTGAAATGTCTGACTACTATCGTGCTGTTACAAAACTACGGATATATAGGGTTAATTATGAAAATTTTTCCTATACAACTACCTATGGAGATATGAAAAAAAAAATAGTTATAAAATTAATGTGGGTACTCTTACTTCATTTGATGGGGATACTTTATCCATAACAGATATGAATTATGAATTGAAATATAAAGATGACATATTGATTATACCAAATGTGAATTTGAATTGAAGATTTTGTACAGAGGGGTATGTGTCTGCTAATAGAGTGGTTTTTTTGATAAACCTTATTTGAAATTGGAAATTTTATGTACGTTTGCAGTGGGGTTGTGATGTCTAGAGGATTGTGAATTAATAAACTTAATATATATGAAATTAAAATGTGAATAAATTACCTTTGCTTATAGAGAGATATTGTTCTTCAATTTTGATTGGTTCATGAAAATTCTTTAGTAGTTCTTTGTGCATATTTTCAACTGAATCGTATAACCAATCTAAGTTTTGGATGTCTTTTTGAGTCGGATTCGTTTTGTATTGAAATAATAATTTTGTTTCATATTGTTTTTCACTCATTTTAGATTGTTCTAAAAATGGGAAAAAATATTGATGTTATATTAAAAGAATATAAAGAATTATCAAAAATTACAGAAGAATAAGAAGCAGAGTATACAAAACTGAGAGAGAAAAACAGTGATTGCAAATTATGTCAAAACATAAATTGGACATTGAAAGAAGTGTATTATCAAAATACTAATGGAAACAAAGAATTTATCTGGAAATTTTGCACTAGTTCTCAAGATTTGAATTTTAAAATCCAATGCAAACTTGAAGAATTTTGTTACGTTAGTAATAAATATCACAAATTAAGTGAAACATATGAAAAATTGAAGGAAGAATTGTGAAGAAAGAGAGAAGACTTATGTGTTATTGTGAGACAAGAAAAAAATGATTAAATATATTAAGAAGAAGAAACTTACTATGCAAAAACAGTAAAGACGTGATAAGTTTTGGATTTCAACGTTTGTGAAGTGAATTGCGTGTTAATTAAAATTCATAAATATATAAACGATTGGTACTCAAATTTTGTGCATTTTGAGAGTTCATTAGTAAATAATTTAAGTAGGATACTTAATTAGCATAAAATTTTAAGAGGTGTACTTGAGATTGGTATATTATTACAAAATGATATGTGAAGCTTGTAGATTGAAAGAGATTTGATAAGGAAGGTATGGATGAATTTAGAGTCAAAGTTGCTCTGACTTTTTTGTTGGAACACTATCCTTATGATGTAAATCTATGTATGTTGTATTACATTTGTTCCTCTTTATATAAATTAAAACCTAAACGTTTGCTGGAAAAATATAGAAAGTTGTATATTGGTAAACCCAGTAAAACTTCAAATGTCAGTAAAGATTTTGATGAAAGATATGAGGGTTTAATTGTTAAAAGAAATGAAAATAAATCGTCAGTTAAAGTTTTCAACTGTTTGTGTGACATTCCTAATATGTTGGTTCATTATATATAAATACAAAATGAACTTGGGTTTTTGTATTTATTTTTGTTGTCATTCAAATATTATAAATCGTCCTGCAGAATACTACTGTAGAAATTATATTAAGTCTTCAATAGTTGTTAATGAAAATGAATATATTCACAAATCAATATTTCATTTGGGTTATGGAAAATGTTTTAATAATTTATTTATTAAAAATTGTATTCCACTTGCTGATCATTCTAACTGGATGACTTTATCTTCTGTTACTTCTTATTGTATTCCATGTTTGAGGGAAAAGGTTGAAGAATTAAATTTGGAATGGTTTGACATTTTGAGAGCAATGAATAATAAATTCTTAAGAAGAAATATATCGGAAATATTTACATGCGATAAATGTTACCAATATTTCGATTTTTTTATGAATTATTTGTTTAATTACAATAAAGCAAAAGTTAATTTGGATTATACTGGAAATATTGAAGATGTTGGTGTTGTTTTGAATAATAAAATTCTCTATTTTGTTGGAAAAACAGGTCAGATGAGAGATGTGGATCATATGAAATTTGTTCAATTGAAACATGTGGGATGTATGAAGTATAGCACAAATATCAATCATTTTCATTCTCACATTAGATCAGGAATAAATGAAAATAAATTAATAATTGGAAGTAATGTGAAGGTTATTACAATGAAAGTGAGGAAAGTGAAACGGAGGATATAGGAATTGAGAATGAGAATACTTTATCTATTAATTTAAATTCATCCAAAAGAAATATATATTATGAAATAAATTGGATTTAATTTTTTTTTAGAATGGCAACTGTTTATCAAAAAGTTCATGCCATATGTTTCACACATTGCTGAGTTATGATGATTATAGTCAAATTCAAATCTGTTATGATAATACCAAGAAAACTTTTAATTTATACAGAGCATATCCTGATTTATGAGAGACATGTTTTTGGAAATATCAAAATCCGATATTTCCAAAGTTTTTCAGTGCTTTGATAAGTTGATAAGATGAAATGAAGATGACAAAATTGTAATGGAAATATCAAAAACATCCAAAGAACGCTTTGTTATCGAATCTCATGATACCTTCAAAAATATAATTTTGTATTAACAGAAACTTAAAACAGCTCCTACAAGATGGAAACCTATGAAATTCAGCGATAACCCTTCTGTGTCAACCGAAAAGAGATCTTTATCAGAATCGGTTCAATGGGGAGAATTTGAAAAATTCAGAAATTTCAGTTTTAAAAAAGCTGACAGATTCGATATTATATCAAAGAAATATGCCAAAAGCCGCAAGAACATGTGGTGTTGACTCATCAAGCGGAAAAAGAAAATGAGTTAATTTTGAAGAATATGATTACAACTATGATGAAGATGAACTTGCAAAAGTTCCTTTGACAGAAAAGTATGTTAAACAACATTTAGAATGTTTTACTCATTTATCGAAATTACTTGTTAGTTTGTTTGATGAATTTATAGATAATGAAGATAATTTTATTAAATTTATTGAAGATTATCATAATATTTTAAGTTTAATTTACAAATCTATAGATATCGATATTATAATTAATAATAAGAACGAACTTATTCAATATATTAAAGATATTCATAAATGTTATTTAGAGAATTGTAAATCATGCGAATAGTATTTTTTTTAATTTTTAATATTTGAAAAATGAATTAAGCAATGGCTATTTCATTTCTTCTTGGTACAGAAGAATCACTTATATAATAATCTGTATAAATTAAAAAATAAAATGAAAAAAAACGAGAGAAAATAATCAGAGAAGATTTGCAAGATTATTGAAAGGAGAACAACCTTTGAATGAAGAACAGCAGTTACGTTACAGATTATTATCTCCAGCAAGACGAAGCTATAAAATATTGCAAACAGAACTTGTGGAAACTATCAATCGCAAATTGACTTAGCCGATTTAAAGAAACTGAGAGGATACAATCATATGTATAGATGTTTACAGTAGATTTGCATGGGCGAAACCCATGAAAATCAAATCTGCCAAATTCACTTATCTGAAGTTTGTTAGTGTCTTACAAGAAGAAAAGTACAATAAAAATAACAACATTGTCCCCAAATTAATTCAAACCGATATGGGAACCAAATTTCAGAAAATTAGAGAATTAAATTTGAAGGGAAAAGTTACAGAACATTTTCGAATGGTAACAGAGATATAAAAGCCATCATGGTCAAAAGATTGATCGGTCAATTGAAATTAATGATATCTAGAGTGCTTAACCTTTTGAACAATTCTGATTTGGGAACTTATGTGATGTTTTTGGATGCGATACTGGAACGCTACAATGAAAGTCATCCTTCGCAATCGGGAGGTGGTAGAATGCCTTTTGACGTTTACAGGGACTCATGGTTCCCAAAACTTTCCTGTATAAAAGATTTTTCCATTTTCGTTTTTTGATGAGGAAGATTTACATGGAGAACCGTTGGAAGGAACATTTTATTTGGAAGAATTAAAAACAGTATGAATTATCAATTTACTAGTAATCAGAATTTGGATTACAGAACCAATAGGACTAATCATTTCATGGTCTAAGTCTAACCTCCTGTCAGTGCAAGAGATGGTAACACTTATATTTCGGTAAACAAAATGTTCTATCCTACGACTTTATCTAATGTGAATAAAACAAATGAAAATGATTTTTATTTTCAACTAAATATTGAAGTGAAAAATTTTGTAAAAAATGAGTCAGACACCTTACTTTCATGCTTTGTTAAGTTCGAATTTGATGAGGTGATGATTCCACGAGGATTTTATAATGCCAAAATGATATGTCGTGTGTTAAACATTTGTCACAATTCCGTTTGAATTTTTTTGCCGAAGATTCCAAAACCACGTCGGTGACTTTCAATATGTTTTTGGAATATTGTTTTTTACCAACACAAAATCTGGCTGGTGGATATGCCGTCAATCACAAACTGCTGAACCAATTTAGAAAAGTTGTTCAAACCATCTATGACTACTATCCTGTTTACGATGTCAAAGTAGAATTAACATTAGGTGAGGCATGGGGTTTTATGTTGGGTTTTGATGATACGGAATTCGTGTTTAAACAACAATTTAGTAGGAAGGTCAAAGCTGAAGAAGTTATGGTGATCAAAGGTTCACTTGTGGTTGACAAAGGTGCAGGTTTGAATTTTATGTTTCTTGAATGCAATAAGATTGAAAACGTCATAGTGGCATTCAAACGAAGACAAACGATGTTAATTGCGCCATTGAAATGGTATGATCCTTGTGATGATCACATGATAGAATCTTATTTGCCAATCACAAAAGAAAACTCATACCAGGAATACATCGTAATTTACATTTTAAAGCATTAGATATGGATAAAAAACAAAATCATATTTGACAGCGGTAAGATTGTTTTGAATGCAATTTTCTATAAAGGATCAAAAATTTGAAAATAGGAATTTATTTTTGAGATGCCTCTTGTAATGAGGAGGAGATATTCGACACAACAAGGAAGAGGAATTTTGGGAAATATATTTAATCAAATTGGATTGGGGGAAAAAAATGAGGAAATATATACATTATCAAAGAGGTGGATGTCTTTTCAACCCTCAAACCAAAGCAATTGCAAAAGCTCTTGCAAAACAAGCAGGACATCAAATTATTCCATGGGCTGCAAACAAATTTGTCAATAAATTTTTAACTTAATCAAATGATCAATGAATAATATAATATTTGTAATAAATGTTTGGATAAAAAAGCAGATTTCATGTCAATGAGGAGGAACTGCACATTATACTGGTGGACGTTTTGGGAGAAGATTCTATCAACTTGGATCCAGTAAGAGAAAAACAAGAAAATCCAAATATATAAAATACCAATGCGACGGTGCTCTTCCTTTACTTGCAATGTTTGGTAAACTTGCAGGAAAAGCATTATTAAATTAAGTGGGAAATAAAATTTTAAATTGTAAAAAATTATGATATCCATCAAACGTCAAGTGGAAAAAGGAAGACTGAAATGTACACGTTTGAAATTTCTGCCAGCACTTTAAACAGTACCATGCAAACATTACAGCAAGATGTGGAAAAAATAAGACTCGAAGACGTCAAATCTTTTTACATTCAAGGTTCGTTCAAGTTATATTGCAGACGTAAATTGGATTTTTCAAAAAATAACATTTCATCAAGCAATTTGGAAAAAAAATGAAAGTAACCACTGATGCAAATTTTGCACCAGATCCCAATTGCGAAGAAGTATTTATATTTCAAAGAAACTTAATGTTGGTTGTCGACGAGAAAGATGCATTGGCATTTACAAACAAAGATGTCATGTACGAAGTACTGAGTTATTTACTTAATATACCATCGGAAGTTTATAAAACCATTCATTTTGAGTTCAAATACATAAACGGAGGATCATTGACTAGAAAAGAAGAACTGGATCTAATGTATATATTAATACAAAATGAGCGATATTTACAGAAAAAGCTTTGAAAGGTTATATCACCTGTGGGGAAACCGGAAATACAAAGATGCTAAGATTATGAAATACTCCTTACGAAACAATGTATAAATATAAGGGAGTTCCTGACAATAGATTGCCAGTTATATATGATGTGGCACAGAAACCAAAATTAAAAAAAGATTCAGATAAATCCCAAAAATGTTCACCACAGGACAAATATTTATTGGAAACAATGCTCATTCTATGGAAATAACAAAAAATTATATGGTAATGGAAATGAAGGTCCTACTCCACTGAAGAAATCAAGAACTTTTAATGAAAAAAATCAAGAACCGATAGCACGACAACCCGAATTATTTCCAGATCCTATGACCATGTTTAATCAACTTCCATATAACGATTCAACTGTGGAAAAAAACTCTTGTTCACATAAAAGCAAGAGAAGATGCTGATTCTGACACTTTCATGTTTACCAGACCTTCTGTCACCGGCAATTTATGGAAATTACAAGACACTTATATGTCTGCAATAATTTCCTTTAGGGTTGGCAATGCCAACAACAAATTGTTTGCAGGAATCATAAAGGATTATGTGGCTCGACTGCTAGATTGCTGGGCTAAATCATTCGAATTAAGTCTAAACAGGATTGCCATGGCCATTGCTCATTCCAACAGCATGGAAGTCACAAATTTAATCAATCTTTTGATGGAAAAAAGGCTATGCATACCAACATGACTGGAGTTACCATGGGCTGGTTGGACATTCCAGGGAAAATTAGTTATCTATTGGAAGTCACTGACGACAAAAAGAACAACAACAACACCCACAAACCAATCACTGACAATGCGGGTGCTGCCAAATGATGATTAAGTGTGGTGAATGCCAACCCAAGTTTTGTGGTGGATAAGTTATTCTGCCCCGTTTTTTATGATGGAGATCAATACTTGACATCAAGCACAGATGTTTCTTTCAAATGGAACAAAGATAGCAATTGTAGAATACTAACAATGTCTGAACATAATTATAATGGAACAGTATCCACTTTCAATCATGCAATGCAAAATGCATCTGGTAATGATGCAAATGCTGGTCAATTAGGTGCAAATTTAGAAAAATTAGATGAAGTGAAAATAAAATTTGAAGAATTTTATTTACACTTGAAATTTGTAACACCCAAAGCACAGATACAAGCTACCTTAAAGAAAATGTTAGAAAACGATGGAGAAGTTTTGCAAATATTTTTAAATGAAGTAAGGGTAACCACCAAACCTCACAGTAGAGGAACAGCCACACTAACCATTAGTGATGTTTTAAATGGGCATATACCATATCTATATTTATATTTTGCCAATCAACAAGATTATTTGAAGGGGGATGCATTCGTTCCCCCAACCCGTCATAATTGGGAAGGAATCACCAATTTTCATATCACAGAAAATGGACAACAGAGATCCAACCATTAGAAATTCTCAAGAAGGTTACTTTCATTTGAGAAAAGCATTATACTTAAAAGACGATCAAGAATTACCATTCAATTATGATGATTATGCAAAAGAATATGCATTCATTGCATATGAAATTCCTCCAACTGAAGATAGGAATTTGAAAGTTTTGCCCTTAAATAGCAAAATTCCCATGTCTGTTGACATCACGTACACTGGGCAGGCTGGTCGAAATATAACTCATCAGGTCGGATTTTTCCATCAAGGTGCAAACTTTGGATTCATGACAATGCCTTTCAAAGAAATAATGTATTGAAAATATGTCAAATTCATCATAATCTACAAATGCATGTTGTGGGGCAAATTTAGGCAGTGGTTCAATTTTTTTTTTTGAACTAGTTCAAAAAACTTTAAACTAGTTTAATTTTTCTTGAACCAGTTCAAATGCCAAGAATCTAAAAAGGGGTTTAGTTTTTTTGGGGGTCAAATAAAAACAAAAAAAAAAACAAAATTCTACACACCCCACCAAAATATCTTTAACATGTCACTCTCCTTTGTTCACTTCATTCTTTTCTCTCCTGAACATTGTCCCCAACTATATCATACGAGACTTACCTGAGATAGTGCTAACCCATCCATTTGGCAGACATGGCCGACTGGGGTTAACATTAGGTAATACTTCATAGTGACAATCATACTACACCACAAGGACATTTGATACCATACCTTCTTTTTTGTTAAATAATTAACTTTACTCTTACCCACTTTCTCTTTCTCTCTCAGCAAATTTATTTGCATATTAGTATTATGATAATCAAATTTTGTCTCACATCCACATTGCCCTTTGGTGACAATTGAGATATGATGCACAACTGTACAGACAGAACTATTTTATGAAAAATTAGATGAACTCGAAGCAGCCCAAAAGAAAAAGGAATTGCTTGTAAACCTTTTCACAGAAGATAGCTTCTACAAAAAAGCCAAAACATTCCTGAAGCATCAACATCAACAAGAATGAGAAATCCTGAACCTGCAGCCACATCCTGATGAAGGTGAACATGAAATTAAGCTCACTAAGGATGAAAAAGCTACTATCGAAAGAAAGAAGTGGTCTTACAACAACTCCTTACTTAATTCCAAGGGGAAGAAAGTTGTTCCTAAAAGCCAGTTGTATGATGTCCTACGTCTAGCACACAATCGAATTGCACATAGAGGAAGAGAAATCACAGCAAAATAGATCAATAATAACTTTGCTGAAGTGAACCTAAGGGTAGTCAACCTCTTGGTCAGCCTGTGTCGATTTCATGCAGAACAGAAATGTGTAACAAGCAGAGTGAAAACAGTTCAGAAGCCACTCCAATCTCCATTGTTTTTACCTCTCATCGAGATCGATTTAATGGACTTTAGAAACTGTGAATGTGACTGTACTGAGCCCCACAAATGGGCAGTTAATATAACTGATCATCACACCAAATTCGTTTATGTTGCACCAATTCACTTCAAGTCTCCAGATGAAGTAACAGAAGTTCTGCAAACCTTCCATTTTATATACGGTTTTCCCCAGAAGATAATCAGTGACAATGGGAAAGAGTTCAACAATAAAAAAATGCAAACCTTTTGTAAAGAGAATTCCATTGAACTGGCTCATGGCACCCCTCAAACACCAACCACACAAAGCCTCGTGGAAGGAGGACATAAGGGCACTTATAAGTAGTATCCCAGGAAAAGACATCTAGAAATGGTGCAAATATGTCTCCAAAGCCTGCTGCATAAGAAATATCACCTATCATTGGGCCATCAAAGTCAGTCCTTATGAAGCAGTTTATGGCTTTAAGCGTCACAGAGAGAAAACTTCAACAGTTGCTGAAACAAGCACACAACAACAACAATCAACAGAAACCACACAATATTTAGAAGCTGACCCTACTGACTAAAGACTACCATCTCCAGAAGATGATCAATTACTGGGAGACCTACCCCCTAAACAACAAGAGATAATTGAAAGCCAAGCCAATTACAATAAAGCTATGGTAGATCAAACAAGTAAAAAAGAAGCAAGGAAAAGCAAATTTAAGATTGGGGACATGGTCTCCATAAAAATTAACTGTCAATAAAACCACACCTTTACACCCCAATCTTCTGCTTGAAAAAATCACAGCCTTCAAAAACACTTATGCTAAAGTTGTAACGCAATTTGGAATAATAAGCACTTTAATTGCTTCAAACAGACTCAATTTCTGCATGGCCACAAATGTGAAACTGGATTACAAACAAGAACTTTCATTTTCAGCTTCCTGAAAAAAAGCTCACTCTGCTGAATAAGTACCATTCAAATGTAATCAATGTAGTTCACAACCAATTTCTTTGCCCATTGCTGTTCAAATACAATGTAAAGCAATTGCAAATATTACAATTTATGAACCTGTTATTTATTATGTAATAATTGTGACTGAAAATATGAATGACTCCAACTTTATTAACAACCTATATGTCTATTAGATATTAATATAATAACGGGCATTTGTTCCCTAAATAGTCATATCAGATCTTAAAAAGGTACTGTGTCACTTTTCAAATACTCTTTCTTCTGTTACCATTCATTCCAAAGGAAAAAAAAATACATTTTCGTTACCATTAATATGAAAACCTTGCATTTTTGACTGTAAATCTGACCCTAATATTAATTCTGACACTAACCCTAACCCCAACCATGCCAGTACATACAGTATTTTAACTGAAATGTAACTTTAAAGTCCAACTCTAACAACCCAGCTGGTGTACACAGTGACTGAGCAATGAAATTTCAAAGAATTTCTGAGAAAATCACATATTTAGAAGATATCACATGAGAGTAAAGATGCCAGTTCCTACTTCTAAAAAAATATAATTAATTTTAACCATTTGTCTATCAAAGGTTCTCCCTTGACAAGTTAAATTATCTCGAGTTAGACAGAGTAAAATAACAAGGAAGCCAGTTTTGCCAGTTTGCGAGAGAAAGGGTTAAAGGCAACAGTTCATATCTTGTACCAACAACAACTTCAAATAAAATTTGAACCAGTTAAAAAAAAATTGTACTGGTTTGAGAAAAATTAAACTAGTTTAAAATTTTTTGAACCAGTTCAAAAAAAGTTCAACCATGGTTAAAACTGCCCCACAACACATACAACAGCAAACTTCCCTTTGCTTGCTCTCAAAAACTTTATGAAAATTCATCTCGATCTGACTTCATGATCCTGCACAAAATTAAAAAAAAATGGTTTTCCTACAAAATAATTAATGATAACGATGACTTTGATGCTAAAAATGGTGATGGGAACAATAAAACAAAAGAAAGTGTGAATTAACCTATTGGCAATCTAAAAAACATCGATCAACATTCTGCAATACCAATGAAACCGACAAAAAGATTACAGCTAGTCAAGTATTTTATTTTTCAAAAAGAAATCAGATATCCAAGTAGCAGGAATAATCAGCTTTTACATATATCCAGAAACACAAAAAGATGAAAGAGAAAAACTCCTTTTCTTTTGGAAAGTGACTTCAACGATTTAGGGATGTCATGATTGGCACCTTGAATATATCAGTCGAATTTTAACTGAAGTTCAACACTCGCCAACTTTCTACCCGTTTCAGCAATGGGGTCATCCCAAAGACAAGAATGATAAATTGCCTATTCATTTCTTTAAGATAGAAGGAAAAAAAGAAAAGGAGATCACCTTTTTTATTTTTTGCAAAAGTTGCATAACGTCATGAAGGATATATCTGATATCACTGAATCAAATGTCAATATTCCATGTAATCGATCACAAAGCTTATTGTCCAATAAGGATGAGCTGTCAATACGAACAGGTGTCCATTGAGTGTGAACCCGTTGGCATTATTGCAATGTTTGAAATTAACATAAGTGCAAATGAACATATCCTGGTTTTTGTCTAATCTGAAATTTAACTGGTGCGTTGTAGTTCCTTGTGTGCAACATATTGCATTTGGGTTTGAAGCACAAATGCTTCTGCTTCTCTTAACTTGTGCAATGTTGGGATTGTTTGCAATTTTTTCATAAATACTGTCCTCAAGTTCATATTGGTTCTTCGGATTCACATCAACTGCATACAAATTATAGAAAATTAATTCCGATTATCGTTTTGAATAATCTTCCCAGTCATGTTCTCTGTAATGGTCCGACAATAGCTGAGCATTAGGTGTGACTTGTATTCTTGTTACAATTTGGTTCTGGAGTAATTAAAAAGTATTTCTCCCAATATTGGAGACATAATCACATCACCTCTACTTCCAATATGCCAATCAATAACATTAGACTCTCCAAGTATCTGACCATTTTGAATTGCCTACAATGATACAAGACACATTATGTGTAGGCAACAATTTTGCAAGGGCTAAATTAGAAAAATTGTTGCAGAAAGATCTGGCACTGTTCAATCCATACTGTCTCAGCAGCGGCAATTTTGCTTTGCTGTCATTTGTGTTAATGATATTCCAAAAGATGAGACTAGTCGCCCTTGTCGAAGCAGGTTGATAATATTGGAAGTCACACGTTTTTACAAAGGATTTACGTTTGATATAGCTTTTTTCTTTCCAACAACTTCACCAAAATTGTCTGGAATATGAAATAAAAAAAGAATGGAAATAAATATTTGCATAACCTTGAATTCAAAAAGAGGATAAAAATCACAAAGTTATTACCATTTAAGGATGCTTCCATCGATGAAAAGAAAAAAGAATCTCGATAAACACTTGAAAAAATATTCTTTTCATATTCTGGTTTGTTTGAAAACAAAACATTGTCATCATTCTTTTTACACTATTGCTTTTTGAAAAACGAATAATTACTTAAATCATTAACTATCAATCTTTCCCAACTGACAAGTAAACACAGAAGTCATAGAAACAAATGACATGACAAACTATATTGTTTGTTCTCTAGACTAAAAGTAAGTGTTAAAGTGAATTGAACAAAACAAATGCATGTCTGTGAGAAACCATTTCAAAATACTGAAGCACATTCCCTTAGCAGACCAAGTGAAAGGACTGTTGACACATCAAAAAGCATAGAAAAGGATTATTATTGGATTTTTAATTCATGTAACAGTGATTGTGAAATGAAAAACAAATGTCATTTTCCTCATCATCATTGGTTATTTTTCCAATACGGGATTATATCAATTCATCAGAAAACTTGGATTGGAACAAGATTCTGGAATTTCATACTCTGCCTATACAATCAGGAATATTGAAAGATAGATTGCAAAAAACAACAAGAATGAAAAACTGCATTTGAAAATACATGACAGCAATCCTCACTCCTCATTTGGAAACATGTTGAAATTTGTTTTTTCAGATATTAACATTTGCAAAAAATAAATATGAAAACATTCCATCATTTTTGTTGGAATCCGCAGCTATTATTTTTCTTTACAAGTGCAGGTTAATAAATGAATATTTAATGCAGCTTTTTTTGCTTGCTGACTACTTCTTGTTATTGATGCTCATAATACTCTAAAGTTTCCATGCTGTGAGTTTTTCAAAAGACAAGTAAGTGATTTTAACAAATACATTTTTTTTATTTAAAATCTTTATTTAAAAAATTGCATATTTTCAAGAATTAACAAACTACAACATCCTGCAACGTTATTGCTTTCTTCTTTACAAAGATATATGAGGTCAGTTTACTAACATATTACAATGTAAAATTTCGCTTGATCACACTAAGAGTTTTCTTTAATTATTTACATCATGAAAAGAAAACTAATGATATACATACTGAAACTGAAACCACTTCTAATCATCATCTTGAACCTTTAAAACATCCTTTGTGCATTTTTGGTCACGCATTAAAACATAGGGCAAATGTGTTTTGAAATTTTCAAATTCATTTGCAGAATTGCAAAATTTGAAACAAGTTGTCAAAAATTTGTTGAAATACTTTAGAGAAGTTGTAAAGCATTGGCATTCTGTTCTGCCTCATGTGATTCAACGTCAAAATTGCAGCGGTGTGCAGCGTGATTTCCTTTGAACGATCTGTCAACACGAAATATTTAAAAGAATTTTTTAACGAATCAGCCAAAAATAACAAGTGCTTTTTCCATCCCAATGCTAAAATGAATTTGACAACATCAATTTCTGACAAAGTAATTTCAATCTCATGTTTGCTAAGTCTACCATCAACTTTATGCATATATAAAATGACATAATTGAAGGGCTTCATCCAAGTTGTAAATTTTTCCAATGTTTTCATGTACAACTGTCTGCTTACATTAAAACTGCTGAAAGAAACTGGGTTGAATATGTGTAAAGTTTTCTCTTTATCACAACAAAAACTATTGCTATCATTTGCTAACCATTTTTTCCTAATTGTATCTGCAGATTTAACTAGCTTTGCTGTTTTTACCCCTTCCTTCTTCATTTTTCTTTCTGTTGCATTCAATTGGCTTAACGACGTTGACTTGTGATATCTTTTTCTTATATCTGATTTCAAAGGAATCGTTTTCGGCATTACCATTTTCAAGGTACAAGCTTGTGTTGACATTATATGGTACTGTTGTGGTTGTTGCCAAGGGAAATTCGTAAGCTTTTCCAGCTGATATAAATCTGAGATCCTTTTTTGTGATGTATTTGGATATGATAGAAAAGAATTCATCTATGTGTTGTGAGGTTGCATATTCATTTCCATCGCTGTAATTGACATTGCAGGAAACTTCTGGGTATTGACAGTCTGAAGTTGTTGGTACTGTGATTCCTGCTGATTCACTGAACTGCCGGTTTGAAGTTGTTTGGGAGAAAGGCAAATTTTCATGGAATTCATTGTTGCATCTGCTATCACATCCAACACTGCCGGTTTCAAAACAGTGGAAAAGTTGATCTGCAAAATCGCTTGGGTTATTTGACTTTTCTATGCTTGTGTTCTGGTGAAAACAGTCTTCGTTTGTCTTGGTGTTGCATGTTGTGGAGGCATTATATACTCATTGACTTCAAATTCAAATTTTTCCACATCTTCTATCAATGTTGACTTTTGCAAGTTAAACATCTTTAAAGGATTTTTTTCTCTTGCCATAGCCAATCTCATTTCTGCATACAATGTTATCGTTTATCAGCATCAAGATATCTTACACTATCAAATAATCCAAGGTCTTTGCAAACAAGAAAAGATAAACACAAACAGTTTCAGAAAATGTCAGATTTACAGAATACTATAATGACAAATTGGCGTTCAAATTTTCTCTGACTGATTAAATGATAAAGTCCCATAGGAAAAGACTCTGTCCCTATATAATAAAACGTTCTGAATTCAGAGATAGGCTACGACGTCAAAAGAATAGTCCACACTATCGCTGTTTGACCTTCTGATCTTTGGATGAAAATATATCTTCAAGAAACACTGCTCAAATGTTAATGACTGTTGGTTTTGGTCATGTAAATGTAACATGCCACATCATTGAGATTTTTTTCATGCTAATTATTTTTGGCGAATCCTTATAAAACAAGATTACTAACTTGCAAAAAGTGTGGAAATAACATTTGATTTCTTCTACTCCTGTGCTGATGATTTCTGCAAAGAGTTTATGAATAGACAACATATTTAGAGTTTCCTTGTTACAAAATTCTTTTTCTTCCTTATTTATGCTTTTTTGATTCAAACAATCAATGTCATTGATTATGTCTGCATAATTCATCAATTCTTCTTGATGCATAAATAACAGCCGCTTGAAAATTATGCATCTAATTATTTTACCACTCGACATGTAAGAAAAAAGTGAGGCAATAAAAAACACAACATTTTTTGTGTTTTCCCTAAAATCGAAAATGGATTATCCTTCAGCCTGTCTCTATAGAACTTTTGAAAAACAATTCTCCAGTAAAGGCAAAGTTTGTTTTCCTTCAAGCAAAAGCTGTCAATGATGTGTTCGAAGCCTGTTATTTTAAGTTTTTGAACCAAGACACTAGCAATATGGTTTCTTTTGATCTCAAAATCAATGTTTCTCATCCTAGCAACTATGGAATGTGTATTGATTTACACCGACAAGTCAAATGCTTTAAAAGAAGCCATCCCATTTGAAATGTGCAAGCGTGCAAATTCTTTAAATATTGAAGAGAAAAAGAAAATTCACTATTCTTGTTGCATTTTCTTGTAGAAATTCTAAAAAAATGAGGCTATTCTTCAACATAATTATCATTTGCTGCATTTTCCTTAATACCAATAGAAAAAGAAAGAGACAGTGCAGAAATTTCACCAGTAATTCATCTATCAACTTTAAAGAGCTGAATGAATGCAGAATGAACAATTTCAATGTGAAGACAAATGTAAATGGAACAAGTTGCTGTCTAGGACTACTGAATTGCAATTTTTATACAGATTGGCTTTACATCAAATACAATGACTCCATTTTCCGCAGTATGAGATGCATGCAGATTCCTTAAGAAGAAAAACATTGCAATGGTTGGGGAACGCATCCTGTACTTGGACACCTTTGCAAAACGATGATTACAAAACATTACTCAACGGTTTCATATGCTGCATTCAGCAGCCTGATTGTCCTGGTGACATAGAACCCGAATTAAAGCTAGAAAATGGAAGACTTTACCATGCTGAAAATTTTGGAATAGGATGTTCCAGTTAAACGTCAGACACTTGTTTCAAGGACAACGACTATGAAAGCGACCAAAAGAAAAGAAACATTTGTTCATGAGACCATATTTTTAAAGGATGAATTTTTCAGAAAAAATTGGAGTTTTATTTTATCATTTCCCTTTTTGATACAATTCTTTTTGCTGTCTCCATGATGATTGTCATATGTTGCAAAACGACCAGTCAATGTGACCGCTTTTCTCAAAAATGCAAAAAAAGCAAGAAGAAAAAACGCCATATATAAACAGCTTTCAAATTGCCAACCTGTCTTTTTTCCCTATCATTTCAAATGTGAAACAAAGAATAAAAACAAGTAAAAAAAAAATTATTTATTTTTTCCAGTAGTCTTTGCCATAATACAAGTATATTTCTTTTCCTGGTTTTATTCTTCTCATGGCATAACTGTATGGCATGAATTTTTTTTATTGGAAGAAGTATTTTTAATTATCATGTTTGTGTTGTTGGCATACCTCACTGCACTGTCTGTGCTTCAATTGGTGTTGATGTATCTAGATTACTTTGCATTATTGTCACAGATGGCATAAAGAGCAAGAGTATTTTTTCCATAATATTTATCTAATTTATAACTTCTTATCTTTCCTCCTGTATATTTTCCTATTTTTTCTCCAGCTTTTATCTTTTTATTTGCTGCAAACAAACCAAATCCCACATGTTCTTGTTGTTGCAAATTAACCCAACATTTCCTCGTACTTCTTGTTCTATTCCTGCAACACCCTCCTTTTTTTTCATCTCAATTTGCATCTGATGCTAAGAATTTGTGGCAGATGATTTCTAGTCATTCAAACAATCTATACAAAGAGATATTATTTTTCATTCCATGATCATTTACAAAACTCATAAAATCAAATATAAACTTTTACACCTGAATAATTCTCAAGATTTTCCACCTAATTAATAATAGTGTTTATGCACATTTTATAAACCATCAAGTTCTTCCGTTTTTCTAATTCACCACATGAAGAGGATCACTGTCGGTGATCATGAAATCATAAATTGCTTCTTGAAATAGAACGTGAACAAAGGGATAACATTTGTTGTCATTATGGTAAGTTGCTGCTAACACGTCTTCCTTGTTTTCATTTGTTTTGAAGATTTAAATCACAGCGTTACTTGAATCCATGGTCGTCTGTCAAAATAACAAAACATCCTGTTGGTGTGTCATTGTGACAACGTTGGCCAGCAGACTTGGATAATAAAGACGAAGAAGATGGCATATTTGCAGAAGCCCCTTTCAATTGCAACCCAGAAAATCAACAAGAAAAAGAAGCAAGATTTCAGTGCGGTTGTGATTTCGGTTTGGGAAGACAAGTGAGCAGATACTTCATTCTGAAAAGAACAAAATGAATTATGGAAAATGCACCATGCAATTTTCCAAAGATGAATTGGAAAAAATCATAAGTTACATTTCATACCATAAAGCAATCAAAAGTAATGATAATCAGATTATAAATGGCCTTAATGATGCAGAAATTTGGCATGTGGGAACAGAACTGATGGATAGATTAGGAGTTGTTTCTGAAATATTTAATTTCCATTTAAATATTTTTTAAAAAATTAAAGAATATGAAGGCATTCCAGAAAATGTAAAGTTGGAAGACGTGCTGAAAAGATTTTTAGACAAATGTGTCAAAACCTCTAAAGCAACTGTGAAGAAGAAATCTACCTTCATGAGAATATTTTTTGATAAATTTCCAACCAGATAATTCACCACTGCCACCATATTGAAAGATGATTTGACAAACGAAACATTATATGAAATTTTCAACAATCATCTTCAAAGCAATGATTCCATAACAACCAATGGAACGTGGGAAGGAACCATGGTGGTTTCCAGGGTAATTCAAAAATCATCAAAAACCGCCCAAAAATCCATCAGTTCCATGGAAAACAGAACAATAAAAATTGGAGACAATTATAAATGTACAAAAGAAAAAACCTATTCTGGAATCGGAAGATTGAATCTTTCAGTGGAAAAACATCAAAAAAACAATCTGCAATTTGGAAATTGTAGTCGTGGAAACCAACAATTGTTTCACCATTGCTGTTTTAGCGGCAATCAAAATGGTCACATATTGCCACAAATGGAACATTTTCCAAGCCCATCAAAACAGGTTCCACAATCAGTTTGCCGATAAAGAATTGACAATTTCTAAAATTTCAGACGAAATCATCCTGCATGGAAATACTGTTCAAAATTTAAAAAAACTTTATGAAGATTATTTAAAAGCAAAGGAAATTGATTTTTTTGTTACGACCAACCAGAAACACATGGCTCAAAAGAAATAGAATACTTACATCACATATTGATATACGATTCCTAAATGAAAGACAACATGATTTACAAAAGACTTAATGACAAGGTGATTATTTTGAGATATTTGAATAATGATTATAACATAGTAGAAGATTTAGGAAAGTATTTGTTCGGCAGACATGTTAATTTCTGCAGAAAATGCATGAAATGCATCAGCAATGCTTTGAATCATGTTTGTTTGACAGAAAACGTTAGCATAAAATGTTACAGCAACTGTAATGTGGATAATTCCACCATGTCAAACAGCACCAAATGTCCTTTATGCGACGTTTATTTTTTCGACCAAACTTGTTTGTCACAACACTATTCCAAAAAACACCCTGTGGTATGAGGCAATACATTATCAACTTGTCAACTTTTCTAGTACTGCTTTGAGTGCAATTCCATAGTGAAATGATTTCATTACATCAACTCAAAAGGAAAAAAGAGGTTTCATTGTTGTCAAAAAAATATACTGTTCCACTTGCAAAAAATCCAGACAGAGATGTCACAATTGTTACATTCCAATTCCAGATGACGACCACGTTTTTGAAAACAACAAAGACGTGAAATGAGAAGTCTACATATACGATTTTGAAACCAAAACTAATGAAGAACAAAAAGGAATATTGATTCTTTATTACGCTATCGTTCACAAATTTTGACAATCTCAAAACTTCGGTGATGAAGTGTTGTGGCGAAAGATGCTTTCGATTTTCAGGAGACAACACCCTGAAACAATACACCAACTTTTTCATCCAAAGATCAAAACAAAATTTCAAAAGCAGATGGTTTACTCACAATGCAGGAAAATTCGATTGTTTGTTCTTACTAAAAAGATTGGTTTGCAAATGCAATCTAAACCCTAAATGTTTGAGCAACAGAAACAAAATAATCACTATATGACTAGGAAACTGTCAAGCATTGGACAGCTTGTTGTTTTTCAGATGTTCTCTGGAAAAAAACGATAGGCATGTTAAGTTTACAAAACAAAGTGTCCAAAGGTTTTCACCCCTACAAATTCACAGACATTGACTATGTAGGAGATATGATAAGCAAAAACGTTTTCAACACAAAATATAAATGACTGTCAACAAGAAAAGTTGGAATGTTGGTATTCTGAAAAAAAAAAAAAGAATTGTTCAAATATTGTTCTAATGATGTTGAAGTTTTGAGAAATTGTCTTTTGAAATTTAACAACAGAGTCAAAAACATCACCAGTATCGAATTCCTTTTTGATGATCACATGTTTTGCCAATAACACCCTTGGAAGGTTATTGCTACAACTTGAAAAGCAACAAAAGACAAAGCTTCATGGCCTTGTTATGGTTGAGAGGTTTGAAAGAAATGAATCTGAATTTCAGATGGAAAAACCATCCCCAGGAAGAAATCAAATTGGATCAATATTACGTCAACGGCTATGATCCTGCAACAAGAACAACCTTCAAATTCAATGATTGTTTTCATCCTCAATCTTTCAATCCTGTCAGCAGAAAAACTTTTTGAAATTTGTCTGCCAAATCAAAACAGAGTAAAACATATGTCGAGAACTTGTTGTCATGAAAGAAAACAACATCAACTTTAACAAACAAATTCAAAGCGTCCCATTTTTTGGCAAGCGGTAGCAATAAACATGCAAGATGGTCTTTACAGAGGAAGAACTTCACCCATTTGTTTGTACAAAGACATTCATCAGTCAAAAAACACCAAAACATTTTACATTGATTTCAATTCGTTCAGCATAAATACAGTTTTCCAGTTAAGCATCCCCAAGTCATCATAGGAAAGAAAGAATGCTTGAAAAAATTACCAAAAATAACAGACACGTCATCCAAGAATATGGGATTTGTAAAATGCAGCATTTTGCCACCAAAAAAATTGCTCATTCCCATTCTCCCAGTCAAAATCAAAGGGAAATTACTATTCCCTTTCTGCCAGAAATGTGTAGAAGAAAAACACCTGCCAAAAAAACTTTCAGCATAAAGACAAAGAAAGAATGATTCATGGCACCTGGTGCATAAGCAAAGTTCATCAAGCAGTGACAGACGGTTACAAAATTAAACACGTGACAGAATTGTTGATTTATCCTGAAGGAGAAAGACTATTTTCTCAATTTGTCGACAAATTTTATATGCTGAAGCAAAAATATTTGGTAATACTGAAAAATGCCAATGTATCATTGATGTTTCCGGGATTAAAATTAATCCCAGCAAGATAAGCATAGAAAAAATGAAGGAATGAGATATGTTATGAAATTGATTTTGAATTCCTTATGGGGAAAATTCTGTCAAAACAACAACAAAACAAGCACTTTCTTCATCACCGACGCTGAGGAATTGTGGAATATTGTGCGACAAATGCTACAAATCCATGTATACGAATAAAATAAATTTGGGCACCCTTCAATTAAGTTGCAAAACAAAACCTAATTACACAAATCACAACCACTTCACCAGATTGGCAATCGCCTATCATGTCACTTGTTTTGCAAGGTTTGAATTGCTAAAAAAGCTCTGTGTATTACCAGACAAGTCTATATTGTATTTTGACACTGATTCTATAATATATTTTTCCGAAAACGGTGACAGTTTAATTGAAGAAGGGACAAACTGGGCAAAATGGTTTTGGAACTCGAAAATCAACACATCACATCCTTTTGTTCAACAGGATCAAAAAGTTACACTTACACAACCAGCTTGCAAAAAGACATAACCCACGTAAAAAGTTTCAAAATGGTGAATCAGAAAAATTACAAAGAAAACGAACAGGTCACATCAAATGACATTTACAATGTGCTGGATTTAAGGAAAAAGAACTTCAAAACTAGCATCACAAACAATACCATAACTATTACAGAAAATCTAGATATAAAACACAAGAAAACCAAGAAAAAATTTGCATTCACTTTCAACAAGAGACAAATTGATGAAAATGATTTCCAAACATATCCTTGGGGTTATCAATTTTGATTTTTTTTTTCAGAATAAAAGCATCGATAAAAATTCTTGCATTCTATTGAACTTCCTATTTTTCATGCTTCTTATTGGTCCTTCTCAATGCGGAAAAACAACATAGATCAAAAAATTAATTGTATCTTTTTCGAAAATAAACAAAAAAATCTTGAAAAACATCCTTTATTTCCATGCATCTGATGGTTTTGAAATTTTCGCCGATTTGTTGAAAAAATTGGAAAAAAACAATGAGAAAACAAACCAAGGCATTCCCAATGTATCTTTCAACAACACAAAGCAACCTCGATTCCTTGTCGTCACCTTCAACCAACTTCCCTGAAAAAGAAAATGCAAAAGAAGAATCCCTAGTGATTTTTGACAATCTCATGTTTGTTCTGGGAGGCAAAACTTCCAGTCATATTGCAAAACCTAGCAATGAAAAGATGTCATCTTCGTATGTTAGGACCTCATGTACGGAGCAAAAATAATTTGAGTTTTATTCAGCAATGCCAATTACATCATGGTTTTTCCCGAGTCAGACAAAGAAACCTCAAATACATATTAAGAAACAAGAGCATATCCAGAAATAAAGCCAACCCATTGTTGAATCTTGCACTTGAAACTGGTGATTATGCATACCTTCTGGACAACACATGAAAATTCCCCGACAATGCAAGAATGCGACAAGGAATATTTCCAGACAAAAAAATGTTTGTATTCAACATGTAATCATGATTGCAATTCAAAAGAAATAAAAGATATTTTTATTTTTAATTATTATGTCAATCATCATACGATAACAAAACAAAATATCAACAGGCTAATTCTGACTTAGGCGGACAACAGCATAACTGATTAATCATTTCACTTCCTGCACAACTATCAAGACAGTAGTTTATCACAATCGTTTTTGCCACCTGTTGGAGAAAAGAATATTTTATTGAAATATTCGTAAAGCAAGTCCTCGTTGTCATGTATAGATCCATATTTGACATGCCCTTTCATCCATTATTGAAGTTCTTCCCCTTTGAAAGTTGCAAAATACAAACACCACCATCTGCAGGTGTTGTAACTCAGATATTGAATTCTTTTTATCGGACTTTTAACTTCTAACCTACAAACGCAACTTGCTTCCACTTTGGCTCTGACTTTCTTCATACAATGCAAATGCAATGCTTCTTCAAACTTCTTAGTTATAATGTCAAGCACCACATCATAGCTATGCGACAATCCCCAAGAGTCAAAATCTCGTAATCGTAAACATGACAAAAAACTTTATGACAACCAACTTCAGACAACACATGCCGAGTGTAAGAGCAAAGAATCCAATGAGTACCCAGATTATTGGAGGTATCTGTGTTCCAAATCCATTTAGCTTTGAAGACTTTGTCACCGTCAACCTTCAGCTGAGGATAAATGTCAGCAGGGTAAAGACCTTTTACATTTCTCATTCGAGATTCAATTAAAACTTTCAAAATCCAAGTGCTCAATGGCACTTGCCTGAAAGTATATTTTGATACAAAATGACCACCTTCACAAGATAAAGACATTCTTTTTTGCAATACCTTTCACGATTATTCTTCTTCTCTCAAATCAAAGTCAGAATGTCAAATTTCCAACTTCATTAATTCCATTTCTTTTTACATAATTAAATCATCAATTAAAAATTCAACTATACTTTTTCAATTTCCTCATGACATATTCTCCCATGTCGCTTCCATCGTCAGGACTGAAATATTTTGCTTTGCCACCACTTTCCGCTGAGCTTTCTTTTTGTTTTGGAGTGGTAGATTCAATCATTCTTTGAAACAAGTGTGGAGTTACTTCAACTGAAAAAGCAACTCTCAATGCCGAATTTTTTATTTTAGCTAGTGGAAACCCCTTTTTTTTCAACATATTTATCACTCTTATTTTTTGTTGATCAGCCAAATGATGACTGCCACTGGCTTTGATATTTCTACTGAAATTGTTCAAAACATGCATGTATTTTATCCCCATTGATTTCCTTTCGTCATTCCATCATCCCCTTCACTTATTCCATTTTCCAACAAAGCATCTCTGAATTCTTTTATGCTTTTGATAGCCAAATCACCCATCAACATTCTTCTAGTCTTTTCGTTATTTTCAACAATCGAATTTTCTCTTGGCTGAGGATTGGATGACGTTAAGGAACCCAACCCTGCAGTTTGATTTCCCCATTTGCTTTTGTAAGCCGCCACCCTGCTTAACAGATTTTGTCTGTAAGTATCTTTAAGAGAACTGTCTGAAGGCAACTGCAAATATTTATCGTAATTGCTAATAATCTCGTTCAAACCAGATTGGTCTAAAGTGTTTGACATGCTTTGACACTTGGCATTCTTATCCAACCTTTGGATCAATTACTTGCAATTTTAGTATTTTTTCCTTATCAATAGACATTTTATCCCCCTCCTGAAAAAAATTTAAAAATTCAAATCCTTTTCAGATACTTCACCATTTTTCTCAAAGCATTGTGAAACAACACATTTTCCACCAACAACAATCTCTCATCATTAGCAGTCATCCTGTTTTTGAAAAAAGATTTCATCAAAACGACTTCACTATCTGACAATTTCTGTAAATTGGAATTCCTGCCATCTGCTTTCAATAAAGCTTTTGCGCATTTTTTTGATTTTGTCACAAACGGTTTCTATTTTCATCCATGTCAAGAACTTTCAATCTTCCTTCGTGACTATTTTTTAAGAATTCCATAATTTCTTCAGGAAATCCATTTACATTTTTCCCACCCGAATCAACATCCTTGCTTTTCCCACACAATTTTCCAAAAAAATTTTTATTTTTGAACAAACAATTCTTCTGCACCTTTTTTGTTCCTCACAAGAAAACCGCCATTCTTCTTCATCAGAAGAAAGCTCTTTGGAATCGAAATCAGAAACATCATGATTGACATAAGGAACCAAATCATTTCTATTCCTACATGATTCTTCTTCTTCGGAACTTTTCGGTCGTTTCCACATCAATGATCCATATCTCCTTTCCAAAGAACCCTCACCATCAGAAAAACTATCATCCTCGCAATCTCCATTTTCCACATTGCATTTCAAAATTTCTTGTCTCGCATTGTCGTCAAACTCACATCCCCTTTGATGAACTTCACACACTTTTTTTTATAATTAGAAAAATACAAAACCAATAATTACATTATTTTAATTTTTTTTTAAAAATCACATTGAAATTGCATAACAAATATCATCAACAAAACAGTTTCCTGTTCAATCATTCCTTTTTATTTCACTTCCCCTGTTCTGGTAATAACTTTGCATTTTCTCCCATAGGGATGAACATCCACAGAAAATAAAGGTGAATGGGTTTTCATCTGAGGAAAATGAAGTCGGCCATTCATAACTGGAAACATGGGTTTTGATTGAAAATTATTATTAATTACATGATTGGCTTGTTCCATGACCTTTTTCCTTTTAATCAAACTAGCAACTCTTCTAATTTTCTTTCCACCTTTCATCCCCACCCTGTTTTTTTCTCGGTAAATATCAATAAGTCGTTTGTTTGAAAGTTGTCTGCAAAAAACCAAAAAGAACCACCTGATTACAAATTCCCACCATATACACATAAACTTTCATGTCATTTTGAGGTGTGAATTCAATCTCCAAATCCACACTTTTTTTGGTTCTTTCAGAAGCACCCTAATGTTAGAATCTTCAGTTGGACTCAATTCAAACATCATCAAAGCATGACCATCTTCATAATCATCATAAGAAACATGCATCCTTTCAAAATCTTCCAAATAAAGTGCTTGCCTAGTATGGAAATAAGCATCTTTCGAATTTTTTATTGGATAACAAATATAGTTATTGTTGACCTTAGCAATTAAATTTATCATCTTTTCCCAGCTGAAATAAGTAGGTGGAACAAAAGCATCGCCCTTTACATAATCATTTCTAACTACCCCCAATATCATGCTGTAAGGTATGTTGCTGCCAAAAATATCTTTGCAAGTAAATTTGCTGTTCTCACATGAATTTTCTGAGTGAAAACATTAACGGTTCAACCTTGAATCAAATCTTTTGGTGTGACATGTTTAACTCTTTCACCGCCAATGTCGACTTTAGTCGACTTCCGGGTCAAGTAGGCAGACCGCCAATGTCGACTAAAGTCGACAAAATCATGAATTAATAAAGGAAAAGATTTGACCAATGATTTGTCCTCTGGTTTTGGCCAATCACAGTCTTTTACGTAAGGAAACGGAAGTTTTGATATTTCTTTCTTAGGAAATTCACTTCCGATTGTAAAAAAGTTTGCTTTAGTCTAGTTGTTGTCATTTGTATTTGGTTTGTTTTGATTCTTGGACCTTTAAAAATGGCGTCTGGAACCACTTATTCGTCGGAAGATGTTATTGGAGTTATATTTCAAGATGAAGGGTCGGAGATTGAAGATTTTAGTGCGGCAAGCGACGACGATGTTGACGAGTTCGACATGTCTATTGAAAAGAACGCGAGCGCTTCGAGAGAAGGTGAAACAGCCGAGATTTATCAATCTGGTAAGTGTGGTGGTGGTAACATGAGACGCAGCCAAACAAGAAAAGGCAATTCTCAAGAATTTAACTGGGAGATGTATGAGGATATTGATCCTTTTGCTTCCGACTGGCTTGTAGACTATTCCGAAAGGCCAGGCATACTAGTTGACACATCGGACTTCAAGCCTGTCGATTACTTCAAGCTCTTCTTTCCCAGTGAAGCATTCAATCTCATTGCTAATGAGACAAACAGGTATGCCGCTCAGTACCTAGATAGCCATCCAAATCTTCCACAAAATTCCCGGTTTTTGGCTTGGCGAGTAACATCTCCTGATGAAATGCAAGCTTTTGTTGCACTTCAGATTGCGATGGGACTTTGTGAGAAGCCTACAGTGGAGGATTATTGGAGCAAATACTGGTTGACATTCACAGACTTTCAGAAGGTTATGCCAAGAAACAGATATGAACTGCTTCAATCGTTCATTCACTTCTGTAACCTGAATGATCAAGTTGAAAGGGGTAATGAAGGTTACAACCCATTATTCAAAATTCAGCCACTTCTTGACTTGACTGACCCTACTTATGAGAAAGTCTATCAACCAAAGAGAAACCTTTCCATTGATGAGAGCATGGTAAAATTTAAAGGCCGTATTTTCTTCCGCCAGTATTTACCCAAAAAGCCAACAAAGTGGGGTATAAAGGAGTTCATGCTTAGTGAAGCTGAGAGTGGATATGCCCTGAAATCCATAATCTACACTGGTAAGACATCATTTACCAGGGATCCTGGAGTCAACCTGACAGACCAAGTTGTTCTGACTTTGTTGGATGGTTATGAAGGTAAAGGTCATATTGTCTTCATGGATAACTTCTATTCTTCACCAGGCTTGTACTGTATGTTGGAAGAAAAAAACATTGGGGCATGTGGCACAGTAGCAGGCAACAGAGTAGGCATGCCTTCCCAGTTAAAAAGAGATGACCTGAAATTGAAGAAAGGTGATGAACCAGTCTTCATGCGCTGTGGGAATCTTGTTGCTTGTGCTTGGCAGGATACAAAGCGCGTAACCATGCTTAGCACTGTTGACACAAACCTGACAATTGACAAGAAAATCAGGAGCAAGGGTTCACCAGGAGGTTGTCGACTTGTGTCCAAACCTGTGATGGTTGAACGGTACAACCAATGCATGGCCGGTGTTGATCGATTTGACCAAATGGTTGGTACTTATCAATATCCACACAAGTGCATGAAATGGTACCATACAATTTATCACAGAGTGATAGAGGTGGCCCTGGTAAATGGTTACATCATTTATAAGAAGACTAACACCAACAACAAGCTAACTCCAGTAGCATTTCGGCAACAAGTGATTGACGGTCTGTTGGATGGCTGGGAATATAATGGTGTAAGGCAAGGTCGACCAAGGTCAGCTAGCAGTAATACCCAGCTACGCTTGCTAGGACGCCATTTTATTGCTAAATTTGAAAATTCTAAATATAAGCCCGATTGTACAGTGTGTTCAGACAGAAAAAATAAGAAAAGATGTCAAACAAGTTATTTCTGTAAGCAGTGTAATGTCCCATTATGTGTTGTGCCATGTTTTGAAAGGTATCACTCATTAGTAAATTACAAGTAATAATCAGATCTTTCAAAAATATATTGTAGAAACCATGAAATTTTATTAATTAATGTAAGATAATTCCTCAAACCACTATACAATTGTTGATTAAACTTATATTGTAGAGTAAAGTATAGTAACAAAGATGTCCATACCTATTGTTTTTATGTCAAAATCAAACCTCGATAATTCTCATTTCTGTTGTAGTAATCCAGGTTTTTCTTGTCAATTTTTATGCATTGAATACAGAACCTTACTTCCAAATCAAAAATGTCAAATAAGACGACTTAACCCTTTGTTGTCTTCAAAACAGAGGAGAGAAATGGTTTTAACCAATTTGCAAATGTTATTGGCTCCTCTGCTGGTCACGTGACATACTTTATTGAAGAAAATTTTGTACCATAATAAGCATGAAGCATCCATCTAACATCATGCAAAGTTCCATCTAACTATGATTAATACTTTTGGCACAATTATAAAATTAAATAAAAGCATAATTTTCACGGTATTTTTCGAAAATAACCTGGCGCTGCACAGCGGTCGCTCTATAGAAACATGGCGGTGAAAGAGTTAAAATGCATGTAAAACTTGTCAAAATTAAACTTAACCCCATCCACCTTAGCAAAATTTCCAGTATTTTGACCCCCTTGTGCATCATCTCCCAATGTATTTGCAACACCTTGATGACAATCGGATTCTATACCAGAATATTTATATTCCAACATGGTCAGAATTTTCCTTTGACTTCCTCAAGTAAACTTAACTTTGAAACTGTTGTTAGTCAGTACATATTGATTGCTGCTGTTAAAAAAGGCATGAACATCTTTTCTATGCAATAACGTGCATCGGCATCAACTATACTTTTAATTCTCTTGTAAGCACCATCGTTGTTGGTTATCGGTTTCATTGTATCATTGGCACTGTCATCTGCTTTAACTTTGTGAAGATATTTCTCATGGCTGGCTTTATCTTCCCAACCCATATTACAACCGTACAAATCTTCTTTGGCATTTTTTCTCTCAAAAAGACGAGAAAAAAATATTCAATACTATCAGGTTGTCAGTGACACCAACAGAGCCACCCCATTTGAAGAAACATCGATAGACTTCCACCAAGAGGTCAAAGGTCTCCGAACATAATCGCAAATAGTACTAGCATTAAGCTTATTTCTATTAGCTTTTCTGATTGAAATTTCAGCTGTCACAAAAGTATCTGCCAACTTAATCAAGCCTCCACCCTGCATTTTTTCCAAAACATATAATACATGGATGATATGCCTTCACTGGCTTTCAAATGTACCCACAATGTTTCTTTCAACATATCGTCAAAAGGAATTCTTTCAAACATTCCCATAGGTTTGTAAAACAAAACAGTATGGCTGACGAGATTTTGATTATCTCTATTAACCAATGGAGCAGACTTAGGTTCCTTTGACTCCTAATAAGCTCTAGATAAAGCTTTAGTGCTTTTATTGTTTCCCTCATAAACTTCACTTCTGCCTATTATATTTCACTAAAATGATCGAAAAAAACTCCAAAAAATAACTTTTTTTCTTTAACTTTTTAAAATTTCTTAGAATTTTTTTTATTTTTTTCCCTTATCAATCTCGCCTTTTTTTTTCTTTTTAATTCCAACACATCAACATTCTTTTCTCTTTTCCTTCTTCTCTTTTGTCAGCCTCCATCCGAATTCTTTTTTGATTTTTCATTTTTTCAACATTTCTTTTCCTATCAATATAATGTTTCACACCTTCCATACAATGAAATGGTGTTCCCTCCAAAGCATACAATTCATGATAAGGAACAACTTTACTATTTTGACAAGGCTGATCATCATCCCTAACTTTATGATACAATCCATCAAGCTGAGAAAATCTTTGAGAACTTCTTCTTTTAATTGCTTGAGGTCTAACATACACACTTCCTCCATTTTAAAATTTCCCAAAAGAGCATCTTCCATTTTTTTTAAATTTTTCTAAATACAACAAAAAACTTTTCTCATTCAACAAACTGAAATTTAACTTTAATAACCTCATTTACACAAGAACGATTTGAACCATCATATTCTAAACTAAATTCAAACTTTGACATCACATCTGACAAATCAGTCAGCAACATATTAGGAATCTTAAAAATCTTGCTATTATCTAATTCAAAGCCATTTGAATCACAAGCAAAAGAACTCATATTTAAAGCAAAAAAAACTTTCTTCCAAAAATAAAGCCGACATTTGGCAGTAGTATCTCCCCCATACTTTGCACTTCCTTTTGCTTCAAAAGAAACATCTTTTACATTACTTTCACCATTTTTAGAAGGAGAAAAGTCCAAATCGTTCTGAATCTGCTCTCCTTCAAAACCAACAATTGTAAAATCACTATCCACATGATCGTAAGATGCATCAAAAATTCTCATCTTAATTTCATTGTCAACATCTACACTGACCAGCTTAAATTGTCCTCCTGACACTTCAAAATGATATTCTGCAAACAGCATCTTCAAGAAAAGGAAAAATAATCCACTTTCCAATCTTTTTTTTTTCACCCCATTCTTTTGACAACTTGTTCATTCAGTAGAGGCAAAACAACTTCATTCAAAAATTTTTTTTCCAACAAGCCCGGTTGCCATTTTCCATAATTTTCTTCCTACTTTCTTGCTAAAGGATAACAAACCAGACCCTCTCTGATTTCTATTATATCTCTTCAATGCAGCATTTGCAAACATTCTGCTCAGTGCCTATTGCTGGTTCTTACAGGTCCCCCTCTTTGATAACATTTATATCCTTTCCTTCTGGTTCCACCTCGTTGATAAGTAGAATATCTTCTCATTTTTTTCTCTACAATTGAAAAATCACTTATTTACAATGACACAGTTCAGCAACACTTTCCCACTATTAGAAAAAATTCTACCACCATTTATATCATTCACGGTGATGTGCATTTTATTAATAATGTCATTCTTTAATTTACACTGATGATCACTTGGTGAATAAGATAGTTTCTCCTGCACTTCCAAGATTAATGGGACAAACCAACAAATTATTCCGCACATAATAGGAGGTTGAATATCGATTTCAAAATCATTAGTTTGATTGTCCCTTCTCTCACTAATTTGATTACTAGCTAGCAACAAATTCATACCTTTTTTCTGTTTATTTTAATCAATACAAACTCAATTCCCTCCCACTTTCCGATTTTTTGCAAATCCTGCCTATAAAACAATCCAGAAACAACATTTCCATCATTATCTCTTAGTTTATAAGTAACAGGATCAGTCAGTCTAACAGAATTCACAACATAAACATTTCTACTCCAATTCAATCTGCTTTCTTTTGAAAAAAGCCACCTTCATCACAGAAACTCTAACTTTATCTCCCTCATTAAATACAGTACCTTTCCACATGAAAGGTTTGAAATCAAAGTACCCTTGATATAAAAAAGACAAAGGCAAAACCGCATTCCAAAGGTAAACATCTCGAGGACTGCTACAATCCAATTAACTATGATAACTTTCGTTATGCCTTTCAACTATCAAATCCAAAAATTGAGTGTATATACTAACATCGGTTCAATAAACACCCAACACAACACCACTTATCATCTTCAAAGTATGAATAACTCTCTCAACCACTACCGCCTTCATTTTATAATTAGAACCGAAATGCAACTTTACTTTTTTGCCATCAAACACATCTCTTGCCAAATGAGAATATTCACCACCTCTATCACACTGCAAATGTTTCAGAGGAACTTCCCAGCTTCCCAATTTCTTCTCATCCATAAATTTCTTATAAACAATCTCCAAATTCTTGTTTCTCAATTTTTTTACCCACAAGTAATGACTATAAACATCAATGACGACCAAAAGATATCTGACATTGCTGTTGTATCTCCAAATATTTCAAGTCGGCCAAATCCATCTGCCACTGATAATTATTAGCAACTGCTTCAATCTTTTATATCTTTTTCTAGACATCATCATTAGATTCCTCAATCCTCTGCTTTTTCTTCTCACTTCCTTTTTTCAACAACTCTTCTCCTTTTGCTTTATCATCCAGAAGTAAATGAGCCAAAGACTTTATGTAAGAAGCATCATACTCTTTTTTTTATTTCTTTTTACTCTTACAATCTTAAAATACAAAAAACTAAACATTATTTTCTTTTGCTTTTCTTACTACTTTCACCATTACCAGCTTCCCTAACCTGCTTGCAATAATCATAACAAACATCATTGTTCTCAATAAATTCACTCAATTCAATTTCATGAACTATTACCTTTAACTCATAAATGTTTTCTCACTAATGCTATTCTAGACAATGCGTTAATCACCTTATCAAACTCCAAATCAAAAGTCAAATACAAAAACAGTTTCAAATGTTTCTTCAAAAACCCCTCATCCCATTTCACAGATGAACTTCATCACCAACAAAGTCAACATCGTCCACTTTCCTCTTTTCTCTTAACTCAGGATGCTGACTTAAAACATCACTTTGAAACTCTAGCATCTTTTCAGCCACCACACCAAAGGAATCTTTTTTTCAAAAATCATAACCTGAATTCGCTTGAATGCATTCAATTTCAACCACTTCAACATTGTCATCGTCAATCCTATCAAGATCCACCTTCAATGCAACAACATCTTGAATTATCTTTTTCTTTTTTTCATAACCCAAATTCCAATTACCAAATTGTTAATTTTTTGAAATCACCAAGCACTTTTCTCTCTTGGTACAAATAACATACTTGGATTAGTCTTCCGAAAGCCAAAACAACATGTTAATAACAAGCAGCAAATGTCAAAATTCCAACTGAAACTTCGAATTTCTCATAAATTGTAATCCTCGTTTGACATCTGGCAATGCCAGATATATTTCACAAGCATTGACCATTTGTTATAACAAACTTGCAATTGAGAATGGTCAGAATATTGCAAAACAGTTGTAATGTTTTCAGCAAAAACCTTATTAAACACTTCCATTTCATTTTCAAAATACTACACACAAAAAATACCTCTTTAAAGACATTAAATATTCATCATCATGGAAATCCAACTCTAATCTCTCAAACAATTTTTAAAACTCCTAAAGCACAAAGGGCCTTTCAAATGCATACTAATGTCAAAAGCTGAACTGTCATTAGGAGGACAATTGATATACGATTCAACTAAATAAGAACCAAGACTCTCCTGAGAAGAATAACTAATCCTATTTTTCAAAGGATCTATCACAGCACTTTTTGAAAAAACAACCATCTGTGGTCCATTTTTTTTATGTATTACACAATCATACAACATAGATCCATTTTTTATAGATTTATACTTTGCTATTGCACCCATTCTATAATAATTTCCCGATTCTGTAAATGATTCCCTCATCTCAGGAATAACACAGTACTTATGATCGTTCCAATTAATTCTGGTTAAAAAAGTCTTTTGAACATTTGAAAAATAAGACTCGTCATAAAGACCCTCAGTCATTTTTTTCAAAAGGGATGGCAAATGAAAACACACCTCAAGCACCCAAACATTACCATAATTTGTTCAAAAAAATATCTAAAATTGAACATTTTCTTCACAACTTTTAAAGGTATTCCATTATCTTTGCACATTTCTTTAAAACAGGAATATCCCAAAGGAAAAACATAACTAACACCACCCAACGAAAAATTGAAAGACAACTGCAAACAACCATATTAAAAATCACACTTAGTGCCCAATTGAAAACTTGACCTATGCAATTACTGATCACACTGAATGACAACTTTGTTTCTCACAAAATCAATAGGATTAAACAAATTCTTTTCATTGAAAGAAACAATATTCCAATGACAACAAAATTTTCTCAAACATAACATGTAAAAGCATTTTTTTCTTTCATTAGCAGCTTCTTCTGATTTGTTGGTGTCTAAGTATTCTGTTCTTTGCACAAAAAAAGGAACAATCAAATTTTGAATTTTATACCATTCGCTGCCTATTTTAACAACAGTATACTTTTCATAATAATCTCCAATCATCAATCCATCAAAAGTCCAATACAGGAAACAAGGCATTTTCACTTTTTCACAAAGGATGATCAAATTTACAACTTCCAAGCTTTCATGTCAGTCATAAAGTACGTATTTTCCACAAAAATGATGAACTCTTTTCTTCAAAGTTAACAAATCTCCAGTGAAACATTTGTTAAATGGAAGCAGACATTAACTAAGAGAATTCGAAAAGTATAACATGTACACTCTAGGATCATAAGGCAAAACTTCCAGCATAATTTTGAAAACCATTAAAGCAACCTCAGCTGAAACCATTTTACATTCCTTGTTTAACACATCAATCCCTGATTCTTCTTTATTAGCCATTCATTTTTTATTGAATTCTTTCCAACAATCAACTTTACTTATCAAAACTCTTTAAACTGCAAATCAATTTCAGATCCTTTATAAGACAATTTCACAAACAAATTAACCCCTTCAATGTCACCCGCTTCAACCACATTATCAAAATATTCAAATAATGTTTTCACTGCTATGTATTTAGTAGAGTACGAATAATCAGAAATCATGGCTCCGAAGCATTTCAAATCATTGTCTATTTTCAATTCAAAGAAATGCATTCTACATGCAACTTTATCATAAACAACAGACACTTTCATGTTCCCTAAATTATAATACAACACTCTAACAACTTTGATAACACAAATCCAATTCTCCTTCCTCAATAATTCATCCCTTTCTTCTTTATTAAGAAAACTCTTCAGAACATAATCGCTTGCCATCCTGAAAACAATCCTTGATATTCTTCATTTTCATACTTCACCACGGCAAATGTTTCTTCATCGCCATCAACCACAATACCTCCTAACAACATATTTTTCAAAACTTGTATCTCTTGCTTGTATTTATAATTTACCAAATAAGCAGCTTTAGCTTCACTTGTAACATCTAAAGCCAGACAGTTAAATACCAATTCATCAATAGTAAAATCAAAGAATTGTCTTATCAAAAGTAATTGGATCTATTTGACAATCCCTTACAAAACGCTTATTTTGCCAACCCATAACAATAAAACACAATCTGTATGAACCATCCATCTCTGAAATTGTTTATTTAAATCACCAACCATTCAAATCACAAATCAAAAAAAAAATTACTGTAGTTATATATGATAAAAAGTCCAACCATAAAACAAACAAGGCTTTTGAAACTAGCTGTCACACTTTTTTGCATAAATTGAATAATCTATTTGACATCAAGATGTTTGTTTGATTACATCATCAGCAGTTTTGAAAAACAACCTCTGCTTGCAGACATAAAAATGAATACAAGACACTCTTTTCAATGTTGGTAAGTTAAACATAATTTATAACATAAGTCAATGTTTTATACCAAATAAATATCTTGGTTTGTACTGTTTTATCCAATCTTTGCCATTTGTTTCCACTAATTTCATTCCAAAGCAAGAATACTTCTCTGACATTTCTGCATCCCTCTCCAACAAGAACAACAAACCAACATCCTCAGCACAACCAAAACATTCACCTGACCAATTTATCTATGTAACTTGATAACCAGACATTCTTTTGTATAAATTTGTTTTTGGTACATTTTCGCAAAGATGCATAACATCATCTTTATACCAGATAACATGTTTGTGAGGTTTGATGTCTTTCAAATTCAAAAAGGTATCATTGTCAAATTTAATACATCTCCTGCTTTGCATACAAATATCATCCACATCATGTTCATAAACAGCATAAACATATTTCAAAGCTTCCTTATTTTTGCTATTCAAATACTTCTTCAAAGAAATTCACAATCACAAACCTTCTATAACGACAAATATCAAAGCCGTCCATTATCAAAAATATCCAATGAATTCTTCACAACAATCTGATAAGTCACCCCTTAATCTGTTTATTTTTTTGTTTCTTCACTCTAGAATAAAGCAACTGCAAGTGTCAAACTTGTCTGTGAATAACCAACTAAGTAATGTCATCATAGTGGAAGATGGATTAACAACTTCATATTTTAATAACAACAGAACAAATTTGAAACCTATATGCAGAAAAAGATTTCTTGCATTTACGGAATGCGAATTCTTGCCAGGCAATCTTGAAAAAATAACAACTTGTTTAAATTGTGGACCAATTTCACGTTAAACCTTTTTCAATCCATTCTCGTTTAGTATCTTTAAAGAAAAATGGATGAAATAAAAAAAAAGCTAAAAAATGTTTCACTCTTAGTCACTCTTGTGTTCTTTTGGTCTCTGCTTCTCTCGAAATCCCCATGAATCCCATAGGTTAAGTTCCCAACCCTCCCTACTTAAATCTGATTGGTTAAACCTGTTAATCAGTTTGAAAATATCTCTCCCTCCCTTAAAAAATTGCAATCTGTCACTTTGATTGGACGACGTGTGTCACGTGGGGTCAAATCCCCTAATGTGATCAGTAAGTCAAATATTTCCCTCACAAAGTATACTACTGTTTATCCCGGTCTTCGATTTTGATGAACTGCTTTGGGCAGCCATTATGATTTGTTGTGCAAAGTTACTCTGAACGGGTATCAAAATCCTGCAATCAATTGCACATGGGAATGAGAAAGGTTCAGATGATTATACATTGTGTATTCAGAAGGGTAGAAAGCCAAGGCATTGCCTCAGTGGAGTTTGGTGGTACCATCCATCACCTTCAGACAATGGTCATTGGAGAATGTTGGTATAGCACATCAATAATTGGACACTTTGTTTGACATTCCAAACAAAACACCATCTCATAACATTTAATATAAATGTAGGTTGAGAAAGAAAACAGTAACATTATATTTGCATGTCTAAATAATTTTAAATTGACAAAAAGCTACAGGCATCTTTGCTATAACTCCGTCTGCCATGACAATTTGAATTTGCCGACATCTGCACTGGCTGGGGGCGGACCTTTGAAGAGCCCGTGCCCTTTTATAGCATGGCTCCATGTTTCAGGCACTGATGATAGTGAAAACACTTATGATACTGAAAACGCAGATAATACTTGAGGTACTGACGATACAGGAGACACTCATGATACTGAAAACACTGATTATGCTGAAAACACTCATGATAGTGAAAACTCTTGTGATACCAGGGGTGGATCTAGGAAATTATATTACTAGTTTCCAGACAACAAAGATGCTAAGTGGAGGGGGGATTAGGCTTAGCTTCCCTTGAAAATTTTTAAAAGTTAGGTTTTCTCTAAACTAAGACACGGAGGTCCGGTATAGATAGCTTCAATAAAACAGCAGTGTTCTAGAGGTTATACACTATCTAAAATATACAAAACAAGCTTCTTGACATTTCAAGCAAAGGCCCTTTGTCTAGAGATTAGTAGCATCTCCAGACAAAGGGCCTTCACTCGAGACGTTGAAAAGTTTGTTTTCTATAACCTCATAGTATATAACGCCGCTGTTTTCTCTAAACTGTATTTTTTTAAAATTTTTTATATTCAGATTATGTGAATGTTTCCAGTCACATATTTAATTTATGTTTAATGTTCTCTTGGTGCTGTGTAAGAAAATTTTAAAATTTTCACAAATAACGTACACTGTATTGTAATCTGGTGGAAATGAGTTGAAGAATTAAGCCTATATTACAGATCAATGAAATAAAAATGTAATTAGTACAAAGCTTAATGGTATACAAGTGATGAAGGGAGTCTGTTACAAACACAGTAGTGCATTGACTGGCAAGACATTATTGCACTGATTACTCTTCAGGTACCAATGTGTGGCTTGCTTGTCTCGTTTTAAGTCCTTATTTACTTGACCAACAACCCATTAAGAAGCAGATACCCCCTTTACCAACGTAAATAAAAATTATCTGGTGGTAGCCATAATGAAGTTCTAGTTTTTATCCTTGCACCATTGTGAGTTAATTTAGAACTTCATGAAATGGGTTGGTACTAAACAGAGGCTTTGATCAAGGCAAATATTTGAAAAATTGATTTTCCTTGACAAAACTTAATTCATTACACACCTTCACTGAAGACACTAAATATTAAAAATCTCACGACATAGTATCAGAATGGGTTACATCAGAAAGGTTGATTGGCTAAAAATCCATGCTCCAGCATAAAAATCATCTTACTCTTGCAGCAAACATGCAAGCAAGATGGTTATTAAGTTAAAAATTATGCCTCTCTAGAAGTAGAATGGGAAGAGGATTGTCACGTTTTTAACTTATTAGCAGCATACTAACCAGCTGCAACAAATACAAAATCAATGCAGTCCAGGAGCAGAAAGGCAGACAGGAATGTTAATAATTTCAAAATTTTCTTAGTCCATCATCTGACTGATAGGTAGGAAGGCTAATAAATCTAAAATCACCTCAAAATCATCTTAATCAAGCACTACTACTGATTAACAATTACATTGGACGTGAAATCCAAAATCATTTTAGTCCAGCAGCACAACTAAAGACAGGAAAAGAAATCTTGGTGCTGGTGATGGTTAATAAGCACAAAGATTATCAAATCCAAAATCAGAAGTTCAAAATTCTCTTAGTGCATCGTGAGATTGACAAGTAGGCAACAAATACAAAATTAGCAGTCCTCCATCAAGTAAATGGTGCTTAAATTGCTCTTAATGACCTACCAAGCTAACTGGAAATCTTCCCACACACACCTCCAAAGCATAGTCCATACTGAAAACACTGATGATACCAAAAGCACTGATGATATTGAAGATGCTGATGATAATTAAAATACCAATGACACTGAAAACGCTGATGATACTGAAATCACTGATGATATCAAAAACACCAATGATACTAAAAACATTGATTATAAGTAAATGGTTTGAACCTAGGAGAATCCGTGACATGTTTGAGGAAGTTGATCGTCCAGGTTAGTGTAGTCTTGAGAAAGACTATTGGTTGAAGTGACTGATGTTTCGACAGCCTTAGCGGCGGTCATCTTCAGAGTCAAAAGGAGAGTAGATGTCAGGCAAACCTGACATCTACTCTCCTTTTGACTCTGAAGATGACCGCCGCTAAGGCTGTCAAAACGTCAGTGACTTCAACCAATAGTCTTTCTCAAGACTACACTAACCTGGACAATCAACTTCCTCAAACATGTCAACATTGATTATATTGAAAACACTGATGATACTAAAAGCGTTAAAGGTAGTAAAGACACTTGTGATAGTGAAAACACTAATGATACTGAAGACATGGATGTTGCTGAAAACACTGATTATACTGAAAATGCTGATGATATTGTAAACACTGTTGATACAAAAAATATTGATGGTAGTGAAGACACTGGTAATAGCAAAAACAGTTTTGATTCTCAAAAACACTTGTGATTAATATGATACTGAAGATACTGATGATACTGAAGACACTGATGATGTTGAAAACGTTGATGATAGTGAAAACATTTATGCAATTTTTGTTTAAGGAACATTAGTGCTTGGATATATCTCAAGTGAGTTTAATGACCGTCAAACCCTGTACTCAGAAAACGATTTTGAGCCCCAGACGGGAATTGAACCCAGAACCTTCTCAAGACTGGTGAGATGCTCTAGCCATTGAGCTATTAACACTGAGATGGTGAGCCAAGGTTCAAGTGTCATAGCTATGTCCAACCTTAGCGGAAGCCACTATATATTATTAATGATTATTAGTATATATTAGTATAATTGTCATTAGTATGGTTATTAATATGGTTATTAATATGGTTATTAGTATATATTACTAATATATGGTGGGTTCCACTTAGGTCCCACATATATATCAAACTTGCACCTTAGCTAACTATCTGAGTCTCAGTAGCTCAATGATTGGAGTGTCTCACCGGTCATCAGAAGGTTGCAGGTTCAATCAACTTCTGTGGATCATAAAAGTTTTCTGAGTGTAGGTCTTGGCGATCTTTCATATCTGTTAAGAAAACATTTATGATACTTAAAACACCAATGATACTGAAGAATCTCATGATACCGAAGACACCAATGATACTGAAATCACTGATGACACTGAAAACATTAATGATAGTGAAAACACTGATGATAATGAAGACACTGATGATTCTGGAAACATCGATGATACTGAAATCACCAATGATACTGAAGACACAGGTCATACTAAGGACACTGATGATAGTTAAGACACTGATAATACTGAAAACAGTGATGATACCAAAAATACCGCTGATATTGGAAACACTTATAGTATTGAAAACACTGATAATGCTGAAAACACTGGTGATACTGAAAACACTGATGATATTGAATACACTGATGATCCTGAATACTATGATGATGATGCTGAAGACATTAATGATACTGAATCACTGATGACACTGAAAACAATGATAGTGAAAACACTTATGATACTGAAAATACTGCTGATAGTGAAAACACTAATAATAGTGCAAACACGGACGATACTGAAGACACCAATGATACTGTATCCACTGATGATATGAAAAACACCAGTGGTACTGAAAACACTGATCACTGTTAAAATGAGACAATAATGAGTTCAGTTAACTTGATGTATATGCTGTAGTTGTACTAGTAAAAGATCAAAGAGTAATGTCAAATACCCTTGCAAAATCATCAGCATATCTGTGAATCAAGGTTTTCCTTATGGCAGTTTCAAGTGCCCTTGCTGCTGCTAGTGACATTATTCTCTTTGTTGGAGTATAGTCGCTCTGTTTCCTACATCTTGATTCTTTGTTGCAATCATTATAAAAATTCTAAATTCATTTTCAGCAAACAAAACAGTCAATGATGTTAAGGCAGATTGTGTGAAAATTTACAGCCATGACACAATTATTAGAAAGACCCTAACATTTCCATATGTACATGCACTTGCCAACTTACCAGTACCTTGTAATGATTTATTATTTTAGAAGATTCTTCAGTTTCTCCCCACTTCCATCACAGTTCACACTTTTGACTATGTACATAGAAAAGAATGGTAAGTATTTTAGTTCTTTGAGGCTTAATGGTAAACAGATAAATCCAAATGTTAATACTTACATATATATATATATATATGTGTGTATATATAGATATGTGTATGTGTATGTGTATATATAGATATGTGTATGTGTATATATAGATATGTGTATGTGTATGTGTATATATAGATATGTGTATGTGTATGTGTATATATAGATATGTGTATGTGTATGTGTATATATAGATATGTGTATGTGTATGTGTATATATAGATATGTGTATGTGTATATATAGATATGTGTATGTGTATGTGTATATATAGATATGTGTATATATAGATATGTGTATGTGTATGTGTATATATAGATATGTGTATGTGTATGTGTATGTGTATGTGTAGATATGTGTATGTGTATGTGTATGTGTATGTGTAGATATGTGTATGTGTATGTGTATATATAGATATGTGTATGTGTATATATAGATATGTGTATGTGTATATATAGATATGTGTATGTGTATATATAGATATGTGTATGTGTATATATAGATATGTGTATGTGTATATATAGATATGTGTATGTGTATATATAGATATGTGTATGTGTATATATAGATATGTGTATGTGTATATATAGATATGTGTATGTGTATATATAGATATGTGTATGTGTATATATAGATATGTGTATGTGTATATATAGATATGTGTATGTGTATATATAGATATGTGTATGTGTATATATAGATATGTGTATGTGTATATATAGATATGTGTATGTGTATATATAGATATGTGTATGTGTATATATAGATATGTGTATGTGTATATATAGATATGTATGTGTATATATAGATATGTGTATGTGTATATATAGATATGTGTATGTGTATATATAGATATGTGTATGTGTATATATAGATATGTGTATGTGTATATATAGATATGTGTATGTGTATATATAGATATGTGTATGTGTATATATAGATATGTGTATGTGTATATATAGATATGTGTATGTGTATATATATATATATATGTGTATATATATATGTTTATATAGGAAGGAATAAACAAAACAAACCAATTATGTATACCTTTGTAAGAAAGCTCCATATACCATGACTTCACTTTTTATTGTCCGTTTTGCTATTGCATTAATTGCTTTTTGACTGTCTTTGTTCTTATATATTCGACAATTGAAAAAGAAGATACACCATTGCAGGTGGTCAAATCAAGATGACCAGTTTATGCAACAAATTTTTAAACTGATACTTCAATAGGAATCTAGTGTATTACTGTTATACAAATATGTACCATGCCACATGCCAAATGAATTCTTAATGCCTCGTATCTCCAAATCATTTTTAACACCGAGAAGGGTATCATGGCCAACTTAAGTAGTATTTATATCTGGAAATAACAATTGTTAATACAGTGTAATAATAATGCAACTGAGCATGCACATTCAAGTATAGATGTGAAATTTGTTGCACCCAAATCCCCAAAAAAATGTAAAAATCATACAGTTACTGTAACCTCTGAACAAAACTTTGTCATGTACCAAATGATCAATCAGCTCCAGAGTCCTAGGTCTTTCTCGTGATGCAGCACTAACAATGCCATCTCTGGACTTGTTAACAACTCCCACAACTTTATGACTACTAAAAGAGGAAATGAGACAATGTAGGATGGATGAAGCTGATTTATAAGTAATTATGCTGAGTAAAGTTAAATAAAATTGACTTCATACTCTATAACCATAGCTGAAACAGATGTATGGTATGCTCCTCTACTGGAGTCATAACGTGCATCAACAAATAAAACCTACATTAAAAAAGGGGAAAAAAATTAATCAATCAATGATTAGAAATTCAGACTAACTACATACATGTAAATAATAATAAAAAACCATATATATATATTGTTCATCACAATATATCAATAATGATAAACATATGTATATTCATTTGCTTTATATGTATATTGTTTACATTTCTACTTAATTCATATGCAGTTATTACCATTCTATTATCCATGTAACCTTCACTCCTCTTGGCATCCTCAATCACAGCATTCATGTTATACTCAGCCATTTTACGGATAACTTCAAAATATTGCACCTCTGTGTAAACTAAAAAAAACAAAATGTGCAGGAATATCCACATCAATATGTATATCCCCATCACATGCATACATATGTATACATGTGTAGAATATGCAAACACGTGTTATACATAAATGTATATACTTACATACATATAGATTATTATATAATATTATTATATCATATTATGTTATGTTATATGATATATTATACTACCAAATTTTATATTATATTATTTTATGTTATATTATTTTATGTTATATTATTTTATGTTATATTATTTTATGTTATATTGATTTATATTATGTATGTGTGCATATGTATTTGAACAGTTACTAGCAAGTCGATCTCATAATTCAATACCAACCATTATTAATATATTTTTCATCCATGTGACCAATATTTGCAGCATTACAAGAACTGATGTATTGGCTCTCCAAACGTCTACATGATGTGAATCCATGTATCATTCTGAATAGAGAAACACTCCTATATATCAAATACATAATAATGACAACCACAAAAAAAATTCATAGCAATATCTACATTTCTTGTATGCATTGCAATTTTTTAATATTTCTTACCTCATCTTTACATAGTATTTTCCTGACAAACTAGGAGAAGAAAACCACCAAACACTGTGTTTGTTGCTGCATTTGAAGGTAGCCTTACAAGCATGACTGCATTGTGATGTTCTCTCCAGTTCCAGGCTAGCTGGGTCCAACCTTCTTCTGCACATACAAACCATGCCATTGTCAACAAAAAAATGATTTATCAATTGTCTCAGAGCCAATAGCTGGATAGCTGAAGCTCGGATGCAGTTTTATCAGGTAAAGTGAATGACTGGAGAGCTTAGGGTCGAAATGACCTTAACTTATTCTCAAACTTTAAATTGGTAAGAAGTCCGACCTGCTTAACTGAAGCCAGACATTCAAATGTGAGCTCTTAGTGGGCCATTTTTGGTAAGCAGAACTAGCAATGTGGGATGAACCGAACAATGAGTTAAAGTGCCCAAGTCAATGCTCATCAGACCCCACAAAAGGAGCTGGTTGATATTGACAGCAGGACGGTGGCCATGGAAGTCGGAATCTGCTAAGAAGTGTGTAATAACTCACCTGCTGAATCAACTAGCCCTGAAAATGGATGGCCCTCAAGTGTCACACCTATACTTGGCTGTCGGAACAAGTGTGAAGTTCTGATGAGTAAGAGGGTGTGACGCAGCCTTTGGTGCAAGCCAGGGTGAAATGGCCTCTAGTGTAGATCTTGGTGGTAGTGGCAAATATTCAAATGAGAACTTTGAAGACTGAAGTGGAGAAAGGTTCCACGTGAACAGCTGTTGGACATGGATTAGTCGATCCTAAGAGATAGGGAAATTCCATTACAAAGTGCCCAATTTTGGGCACTTTGTAACAAGTCAGGTTAATATTCCCGAACCAGAACTGGGATACTGCCACCTAGTGGCACCAGTGTTAACACAACCAAACTCGGAGGCATAGGCAAAAGCCCTGGGAAGAGTTCTCTTTTCTTTTTAACAGGCTGTCACCCTGAAATTGTGTTAGCCCAAGATAAGGTTTCAAATCTAGTAAAGCCCCACACTTCTTGTGGGGTCTGGTGTGCTTTTGACGGCCCTTGAAAATCGGAGGGAGTCATTCATTTTCTTGTCTGGTCATCCTCATAACCACAGCAGGTCTCCAAGGTGAGCAGCCTCTAGTTGATAGAACAGTGTAGGTGAGGGAAGTCAGCAAAATGGATCCATAACTTTGAGAAAAGGATTGGCTCTAAAGGTTGGGTCTGTCCGGCTAGGACTTGAAGTGGGAGGACTCATCTTGGGCTGGCTGAGACCTCTTGGGGTGGAGGTCGGGCCAGGAAGGGATTTCTAGTGGATTGACTCAGCTGTGACCGTCAGGTCGATTTGGCATACAGTTAACAACCAACTTAGAACTGGAACATACAAGGGGAATCCGACTGTTTAATTAAAACACAGCATTGCGATAACTGGTGATTGGTGTTGATGCAATGTGATTTCTGCCCAGTGCTCTGAATGTCAAAGGTGAAGTAATTCATCCAAGTGCAGGTAAATGGCGGGAGTAACTATGACTCTCTTAAGGTACCCAAATGCCTCATCATCTAATTGGTGACATGCATGAATGGATTAACGAGATTCCCATTGTCCCTACCTACTATCTAGCGAAACCATAGACAACGGAATAGGCTTGGCAGCAACAGTGGGGAAAGAAGACACTATTGAGCTTGACTCTAGTCTGACTCTGAAAAAACATGAGAGGTGTGGAATAAGTGGGAGGAGCAATCTGCAAGTGAAATACCACTACTCTTGTTTTTTTACTTATTCAGTGAAGCAGAGCTGGATGTCAAGTCCACATTTTAGTGTTAAAATTGCTTTTTTGTCGGTCAATCTGATCCGAAGTCACTGTCAGGTTGGGCGTTTGGCTGGGGGACAAGTGGCGACTTCAAAAAAAGATTTTTCGCCCATCCCCGACCCATCCCATCCTAACTGGAGTTATAATATAAAGACTTTAATGTGAAGTAACACGTTAATTCTAAGGGTAAAATGGTAATTTTGGAATAATTTTCTAGTTATTTTCTTACTTGATTTATTTGATTTACAGGTGAAAGTCAAATAATTAAATTAAGGGAAGGGAAGGGTAGGGTCTACATTCTCTTGGTTTTTTATCTGTTGTAATTAAGTGTTACAGGTGTGAAAATCATAGAAATTATAGTTTTTCTAAACAATTTTTAAAAAGTAGTTCAACAAAAATGTTTTCTCAAGTATAATCCTCCTTAGGTTTTGATTGTTTATTTTGGTTAATTCAGTTTTCCTATGCAAATAACAAGTATGTGTATTATTTTGATAGGCATGTTTTTAGTTAAATTTTCAAGCTTTTTTTTGCAAAATATAACATCATATCTTTATATCTGAATGTGGTAGTAATACATCCTTTATATATTTCTTGATTTTGCAACAACTAATAAGCAACTCTATTTTTCTAAAGTGGATAATTTCACAAAATAATATTTTTTGTCCTTAAAATATTAATTTGCATATTGAGTAAGGAAATATTCATAACAATTGTGTGGTATATAGAAAAGCACGATGTTAATATTTTTTTGAGAATTATTCTATGATTAAACTTTTATTTGTATTTGACAGCAAAATATGACATTTGTGTTCTAGTGTTATTTGTAAATACTGTGGCTGGAGAGCGGAACGAAACTTGTAAAGAATTTTAAAAATGTGCAGATAATTTAAGTTTAAGCTTTCTCAGGGCTAAGGCTAACATGTATAATAATTTTCAGTATACAAGAGATAATGTTTTCATGATTATTTTCTGAATAAACTTTATTAATGTGTTGTAATAGACAAAGGAATTATAACATTGTCTTATAGTGTTATTCTTAACACCTTAACTGCAATGCAGCCATAGAGCACCAATGAAAAATTTTGGGAGGTCAGTGACAAATTGTTCATTTTCTTGCACTGGATAATCTTACAAAGTCAGTTCATCTGTTTCCTCCTTGAAATATCTTTTATGCCAACTAATGAAAACCATTTAGAAAAGGCATACATTCTCCAGTATCTTCTTTCTCAATATGATGGGAATGCTTTCACTAATTCTTGTAGCCAACAGGCCACCATGCGATATTTCCATAATTATTTTCTGAATAAACTTTAACAAATATTTGTAACCAGATTACCCTACAACATTGGCTTCCAGTGTTCCTCATGCAGGATTAGTCAGATTGAAACTATATTTTGCTCAATATTTTCTCTAAGAGATATAGAAACACTTTGATAAATTTTCAACACACTAATGCAAATATTTTATTATTTCATTGCATAACTTGACAAAAGCATGTTATGTGATTCCTTTATCATGTATCAATGTTTTTACAAGGAAACTTATAAAAAGCATTTACAAAATCTGCAGGAACTTCAGTTTGAGATTTCTCATTCTTATGGCTACATGTAGAACAATTTTGGTGTCTAACAAAGTACCAATTAATATTTTCATGATTATTTTCTGAATAAACTTTAATGAGTAGTTGACACTCAAATATAACATTGTTGTATACTGTTATACACAGCAGCAATATCTTGCTTAATTTTCTGTCTATACAAGAGGGCTACTGAGCAATTTTGCTAAATCTGTGAGAAATAGTGGATTTTCTTGCATTGAATCATTTCACTAAATTATGTCTTTTCTCCTTAAAGCATTTTTTATACCAAGTTATGAAAACCATTCAGAAAAGCTATACATGCCTAAGCATATTCTTTCTCATCATCAAGGGAATGTTTTCAGCATTTTGGTAGCCAAAAGACTACAATGTAATATTTTCATGATTATTTTATAAATAAACTTTTACCCACACTTGTAACCAGAATATAAATTTGCCTTCCAATGTTATTCTTAGAAGATTCCTCAGACTGAAGCCATATTTTGATCCATAATTTCTCTAAGCCATAAAAAGACTTTCAGAAATTTTCAAAACTGTAAGACAAATAGTTGATGTAGTTCCACTGGATAGTTTGACAGAATTATCTCATTTGTTTCTTATGCAATTTATCAATGTTTTTTGAAGCTAACACCTGAAAAGCATTCACAAAATGTAGATACTTAAGTTTAATCTTTTTTATCACTATCCTTACAGTAGTCTATAAATGGGGGATTCCAGCACACCATTTCAGCACATTTTCAAAATGGGTCAAAATTTTTCAGTGTCACAGGGGAATTCCCTTTTTATCCTGATGATGATGCATTTTGCTTTGCTTACATCACTTCCGGTCGCTTCCAGGACATTTACCGACGTTACCGAGAATTTCAGCACATTTTCAAAAATGGGTCAAAATTTTTCAGTGTCACAGGGAAATCACCCAAAGAACATTTTTCAAATTCCAAACATTCCAAATCTCCCTAAAAACTTGAACAGCTTGATGTCAACATAAAAAGTATTTTCACTCATGCCGGTTGTTAGGGATATCTGGAGGAAATCCCTTATCATTACGCTTCCGAAAGGTGGGAACAGCTTTGCTGCTTAAGTCCCTTATTTTTGACTCGATTTTAAGCAAACAACTTAGCTGCTAAAGTGTTTTATAGTTTAAATTCAAATATATTCTCATAAGTGTTAATCATTTTATTCATATGATGTCCATATGCTAATGTATCTATTTTATTTTAAAGTATTATTCTTTTATCATCTTTTCTTGACAATGCAATTTTTTCTACACTTTCAGTATACAATTCATGATTTCGATGTCTTATTAAATTAATTTTTCTAATTTGTTCTTCTTCACTAAATAAGCAATCTTTATAATTTTGAAATGTTATATTTTTTTCAATAATATTTTTTTTTTACACCTTTGCATCTTTTTGACACCTTTGGTACGTTGTCTTTTCCGCTGTCACACATTTTATAAGAATATAATTTGGATCTTAACCCTACAAATTCTTCTGGTTGTTTTCCTCCACATTCATCTTTCATCATTCGAATTACATTTCTGTTTAAACCGGTTTTAATTCCGCTTTTATGATCTTTTGGATAATTACTTGTGTCAAACATTTTTTTAACATCTACGGATATATCTTTATGAAAATCTCCAGTTCGAATTTCATACATTAAACTGTCAGTATCTGTAAATAACAACTGTGCATTTTCTCCATATTTTGGTTTAATATAATTATGATGAAAATCATACATAAGAGTCTTTGATAAATCCAATATGCTCATTCCTAAATATATTGGTTTATCTAGCTTAATTTTTTTCTTATGCATATGCACAGCAATTAAATTTTCAGTAAATATTGTTCTTTTGTCAAAATTTGTTTTTGAAAATAATTTTAATGCTTTTTCTTCTCTGTTAACTAATTGTATATCAAATCTGTTTCTAACATTCTCCATAGTTTTTCCAAATACAGAATTATTCATTAGTTTGAAAAAGTCTTCTTCAAATTCGTTTTTTTGCATCTGTTCTCAGTTTTGTGTTTAAATCAATATATTTTTTCATAAAATCTTCTTCATAAAAGTTTACACCTTTGTGAATTTTTGTAATTTTTAAACCTAATTTTTTATATAATTTCAAGTTTTCACTATGTAAAACATATTTTTCTTTATTATTCAAATTTGGAATTAACTTTAACACCTCCTGCTCCACAGGTACCAACTTTCAATCTTTCTGGAGCTAATGGATATTCATTATGTAAATCATGCAACTCTTCAGGATATTTCAAGTCAACTTCTAATATACAAGGAAATTTTTCCCAATTTTGTAATTCTTTCTTATTCATCCATTTAAAATCTCTCATAGAAAGTTTTTTACACATAGCCCAACCATATAGATTATTTGCATCTAAATAAGCAAGATATACATTCTCTTCTTCGGGATTATACTTTGAGCCCATATAAGGGTTATTAGCTTTTGAATATCTCTTTGTAATAGTGGAAATTCCCCCTGTAATTCCATTTTCAATCATAAGATACATTTGTGGATCAGATAATAGGTCCAATTCTACTCTGGTCATTTTTAACATTGCATCCCAAGCCAATCCTGGGGAAGTATAATACCAAGCTGGATCTAATTAATTTTCTTTACAAACTTTTCTAAAATTTTCAAAAACATCTGCCAATAGCAACACATCAGTTTTTAAATATAGATTGTGATATTCTCTCATATTTTTAATGTTAAATTTTTTCCACACATTTTGTGCATGTTCATAATCCTCTTCTGTTATATTTTCATAATTTAATTTTGAATAAAGTTTTTCAATATCGAGTATCGGGTAGTTTTGTTTCTTCTAATTTTTCAATAGAATCAAAGCAATCATGGAAAAATGCCTTTTCTAGTTAATAATTCTTTCTTCTTCATTTTTATAAAATTTTTTCATAATATTAAAACCTTCATATTTATCCCAATTTTTAACCAATCAGCTTAAACTTTGTTGCATAAATTTAAAACTGTCAATAAATCTAATTTATTTTTTAACATTAATCATTTCTTTGATTTTGTACTTTATTTCACCGTTCGCTTCTCTCACTTCTTTATATTCAATAATATTTTCTTTACATTGACTTTTAAATTGTTTTTCTGTAATTATTTTTTTAGATTCAAATTTATCAACAATAATCTCTTTTGTAAAGCTGATATATTTTTCTTCGGAGTTGGGGATACAATTAATTTCACCCTCTGAAACTTCAAGATTTTTAATAAACAAATGACTGTCATAATTTTGTGAATTATGAAATATAACTGGAATAAATTTTTTTTTTTTCATTTTTGAATTACAACTAATACAAGCAGCCCAACGATATTTTCCAGTATAATTACAATAATCAGCAACTTTATTGTTTTCAAATTCTTTAGTACATTCATAACATTTCTTAGCTTTTTCAATTTTTTTTCTATCTTTTGCTGTTAATATTATCTTTTTTTTAATATTATTTTCTAAACTTTCTACGAATTTTACAGAAATGTCTTTATTTTCAGATTTTTTAGTGTATTTTACTAATTTTCGTTTAGATAAATTATCATCAAAACATTTTATCAAATAGCAATATCCAGACAGTTCATGCTTTTGAAATTGCTTTGTATTATCACCAATATTTTTATCCTCATATTTTAAATTACATTCAAAATCTGCATAAATTGTAAATGGAACATTGTGCATTTTTTCATCATTTTTAAACTTTAAATTTTCTCCTTCATCAGGATAAACAGTTTTTCCACATTTATATTTTGAACAATATTCCAAATGATTTTTAAGAGTTTTTTCATTTCTGAAATTTTGTAAACAATAATTACAAATATGTAATTTTTCTTTATGTTTATTTACTTGACTTGAAAATAATCTGCTCATATTTTTAATTAAACAATAATGTTTATCACTGTTTTCATTACTTAATAATATATTCACATGTGTGTTAATTAGCTCATGACCGTTTCCTTTAGCAGCACTCACTCTCAAAGGAAAAATTTCATGCTTTTTATTTCTAAAGCTTTCTTCTTCGTTATATCCAAATACATTAATTGCAATATTATTTTTTTCAAATTTATCAATACCTGAAAATCCACATGGGAAATTAATTCCATCACAATTATAATTCTCAGCTTTCTTTTTTAAAATTTTTGTGATTCTACCAGGATTTCTCAGATTTGGAGTGGTTTTCAAAATTTCACTTATCGCTATACTCCACAATAAGCATTTTTGATAATTATTTTGTGGATTAATAATCGAGTTTTTATTTTTTAAAAAATCTGGAGTAGAAATGTAAGATGATGCAAGTAATCGTTGAATTTTATTAACCTTAAGAATTATTTTTAAACTTTTATAAAATTTCCATAAACTTGAACTATTTAAATATTCTTCAAAACTTTGAATAATTTTATCTTTCATTTTTTCATATATTTCATCAAAATTGCTTCCAGCAAAAATTTCTTTATGATAACTGTGAAAATGTGCTTTATCTACAGTTTCTTCTCCAGTTGTGGGATTTGTTTTTTTCATTAAACATGCAATAGTAAATTGTTGTTTTGTGCTTGGATATTCTTTAAACTTTTCAATTACCAATGGCTTTATTTCAAAAAGCAAACTCAAAGGACCACGTAAATATAATCCAGCTTTTTTCAAATCCAGCATATATCTTTTTGTAACATTCAAAGCTTCTTTATCCAGTTTAAACTTGAACTCATTCATTACAGCTTTTTTCTGTAGCTTGTTAAAGATATCCAAAACATTGTTTTTTAAATAATTAATCCAATTTATTGACTTTGTTGCTCCTTTTTTAACTTTATTTCCATATTTATCAAATAAATGAATTACTTCCTTTTTAGTTTTGTTAAATAAATTAATTACTTTTTCTTTAGACCTTTCAATCAAAGTTTTAATTTTTGAAACATATTTTGTTGGTTTTAATAAAGAATTTTCATTAAAATAAGGATTTGGTGTATCAAGCAAGGGCCATTTAAAAACATTTTTTGGTTTTAATAAAGGAACATTAATATTAGGGACATTTGTGTCCAATATATGAGGACTTGTGTCCTGGCCAACTTTGTGGTTTTTATTTGAGGTCATTGTGTTATTTATTTATATATATTTTTTCCTTCAGAGCAAAACACTTTGTCAGCAAAAAAAAAATAAATAAAAAATTAATTTAATTTTTATTCTTACAAAGTGTTTTTTAATACAAGAAAATATTAAACAAGTTTAACGAAATTTAAAAAATTTTACTTCTACAAAAAGGACAATTTATATTGTCCTCATTATATAATTTTTCACATACAATTTTTACATGTATTGTTAACACATGTCTTACAAAAAAACAAATTCACTATTATTTTTACAGCAAATTTCACATTTTTAAATTAAATTTTGTATAAATTTTTTTACCAGATTCATAATCAATATCAAAATCATCAAAAATACAATAATTTTTTCACAATTGATTGAATATTCATGATGTGGTAAAAAATGTCCTTCACCTGAAAGTTTAGCAATTTCATCAGTAAAAATATAATACAAATCATCTTTGTTGTAATCTTCTTGATTTATAAATAGTTCAACAATTTGTTCTTGATTCATTTCACTCTTATTATATACAAATTTTTCCTTAAGATAAAAACACTTAGCTAGCAAAAAAGAATTTTTTTATTATTTGATAACTAAAAAAGTATTTTCTCCTACACATAAATCTCTTTTTGTTTTAATTCTATGCGATATACTTTCAGGGTTTACACCAATTTTTTTTGCTGCTTGATAAAGACTTTTAAAATTTAATATTTCATCTGTTTTTCTGTTTATAAGAATTACTGATATTGGTTTTTTAACTTTTTCTCTACAATATTTTTCAAAAGTTTAATTAGGCTTATAAATTTCTAAACCTAGAATTTTTTCCAACACATTTTTTTTTTTGTATCTTTTAAAATATTTTATATTTTTTCTCTTGCCATATTTGTCAATTGTCTATAAGTATATCCCGCTTGCGGTGTATAACTTTCACAATGCTTGCTTTGCTCGCTTATTTTATTATATATGATTTTTTATTTAAGAGCAATTTTATTTTATAAATTTATATACAACATATCCAGTTCAAATACCTAACATCAAAAAACTTAAAATTTTATATTCTTTAATTTCATCTGATTCTTTATAGTAATCCTCCAATTTTGGTTGTTCCAAGGTGTTATATTCTTGCTCTAAACTTTTCACACGATTTTTCAAAGACATATTTGTTCTATTTATATCTACATTTACATCAGATAATTGTTGTCTTAATTTTTCAATTTCTTCTTTTCTTTTCACTTGTTCTTCATACCATTTTTCTTTATCTTTTGCTCATTTTTCCATTGCTTCATTATGTCTTTTTATTTCTTTTTCATATCCAGTATGATTTAATTTTGAAAATAAAAATCCAACACCCACAAAAGCAACTGCATTAAATAATCCACCAAGTACTGTTTCCATTTATTTTTATTTAATTTTTTTTTTTTATGATTTAAAAGGGTCCATAGCAATCCATTTTTTGTCTTGTGCATATCTAATTCCAAGTGTTGATAATCCTACAGCCACTGCAAGTTTTAAAGTTGGTACTAAACTAGTAGGAGTTGACAAACTATCACTAAATAATTTTCTTGTTATTATTCCAACACCTACAGCTCCAAATGTAATTAACGTAGAATCAAATAGTTCATTTGTAACTTCTTTTCTATTCATTTATTTATATACATAAAAATTTTTTTTAATTTAATCAAAATTTTCAAAACCTTGGGCAGCACATTTTTTAACTTTAGAAGCTGAAAGTTGTTTAGCAACCAAAGGGTGTGTATTTTTTATTTCTTTTTCACGGTGTTCTAGTTTAGCAACTCCACTCTCGTTCACTATTTCTTTTTCTTCCCTTTTGTCTTCTTTATTTGAATAATATAATCTCCCAAGTGTAGCAACAAGTTCCACACCTCCAATAAAAGATCTAAAATCTATTTAATCGGTTATTTCTCTTTGTTCTTTTTCTACTTTAGAAGATTCCACTTCGCTTCGTTGTCTTGCTTTTCTTTCTTTTGCTAATCTTTTTCCCGATTCCACTTTTCTTGGATCTTTTACTTTAGCAGTTTTTTCAACTGTTGTTATTTTAATACTTTGGTTAGCCACTTTATGTTCACTTTGTTCACTCATTTATTTATCTTTTTATAATTTTATTTAAAATCTATTGTAGGTCTATTTAAAATTAACTTACAATCTACTACAAACAAATTTTAAATTATTTATAATAGATTCATCAAAATCTACACTAAATTTTTAACACAATACAACATGATTTATTAAAATTTTTTTTCTGTCATTTTTTTATGTAATTGTATAGCAATAAATGCAATTTTTCCCTTGAAACAATCTGTCACTTTGTTATTTGTTATAGTCTTATTACTTCCTCCAAAAACTAATGTTGACAAACCACTTGTAACTTGTGCAGATGTAAATTTCTAATTAATTTTCCATTACAAAAAATTATTGAATTATCACTTGTTAAAGGATAAGACGTAGTCGATGGTGTTTCTCTATCATAATAAACAGAGATGCATCTCATCTTGTTATATTCTGTAGGGTCAGCTTTCAATGGAAACACCTTTGGGTTTATCTCTAAATAATCGTTTCCTGCTCCATAAACAATTAATCTTTATGTAGAAGCATTGTCTAGGTTTTGGAATCCTAACATTCTGTAAATTTCACTACCATTTCCCTTGTTTCCAAAAATTGCAATAAAATCATTTGTTTGTTTATTTTGCCTTTTCATTTCATAAACTACAAAAATATGAGCTCTGTCTTTTAAATTTGAAGAAGCAGCTGGATTTAAACTTAAAGGACCAATTTGTGTGCCTAAACCGGAGGGCTGAAGGTTTAAATTAACAGCTGGGGTGTTTATATTAACTGGAACTTCAAAAAAATTATTTTCATCCCTAAAGTACATTGTACCAGTTTCATAAAATGGTCTATTGTTTTGACTGTGTGTTGCTTCTAAATTTACATCTAAATTTTCTGTTTCTGTTTGATTATAAACTGCTCTGATTTTTTTATTTCCACTGTCATAAATCATATGAAACATTGTCTTTCATTTCATAAACTGCAGTATAAAATTTAAAAAATTGAAACCAAAATGTATTAAATTTTACATCTACATATTTTCTTGTTATAATATGTGTTTCATGTGTTGGTTGGTGATAAGTAGAAATTATTTTATGATTTCCCATATTAATATCACCCGTCATGTTTCCTCCAGATAGAGACAATTATCTCTATCGTCTACATATTTTTTTTTTTGCCAAATCTTTATCACCTGTAGGATTCACAGTTGTTGTAATTTTATTATTTCCCAACATTGTTCCTCCTGTTATTGATAATCTTCTAGCATCTTGGTCACCTACATATTTTTTCCTTGCCAAATCTTTAACACCTGAAGGGTTCACAGTTGTAATCCTGTTATTTCCCCATGCTTATATTTCTCATCATTGTAACCACTGTTTTTGATAGAAAATTTCCTGCTGAAGTTCCTCCTCCCCCTACGTTAGCTGCATTCACTTTGTCATCTACATATTTTTTTCTTACTGAATGCGTATTTTCTGTTGGATCAACTGATGTTATTATATGGTGTGAGCCCATGTTAATATCTCCTGTCATATCTCCTCCTGTGGTGGACAGCTTCGCTGACATGTTTTTTCCTGTTACACCAGATTTTAAAGATTCATATTTACTTTCATATCCGTAAAATAAACTCATTTATTTTATAATAATTTCCAATAAAACATTTCCCACTGCTCATAAATTATTTCCTTCTACTTTTAATTTTAATTCATTATAAATTCCATTTGATAATTTTATTCCTCCTGTTTCTTCAGGATATATTCCACTAACACTTCCTTTTAGTGTTTGCTCTGTTGTTATTGGTATTTGAACAAGTACACTGCTTCTTTTTGATTTATCAATCATATTACAAAATATGTTTACATATTCTAAGTTGTTATTAATATTTACTACATTATCACTTTCTGTTAATATATTTGCTTGTATAACTTTATTCTCTGAAAATCCTATGATTAGACCAAGTGTTTGTAAATTTAATGTTTTGTCTGATTTAATTGTACACTTTCCAGAAAAATCAAGTTCTTCTAATTCTATTGATCCTGTATTTTCTAATTGAGTTTTTAAAATATTAAAAGTATAATATCCATCTTTGAAATTGATTTTTGTATTATCATAAGTATAATAATGAATATTTTTATATAAATTATTATAATCCCAAAAAACACTTACTGATTTTACAAACACTTTAGCAGCTTTGCAGTCATGACAATTACTTAATATAATTGGTTCATCTAATGGGGTTATTTTTTGCAAATTTTCATCTTCTGAAATAAAAATTTTTAAAGATATTGTCATTTATTTTATAATATATATTTTGATAATAAAATTCCACCAATTACTGATATAGATCAAACAATTAAATTATCAGTTGTTGGGGAAACAGCTTTGCTACTAAAGTTTTTTGTTTTTTGAGAATTTTTTGTAACTTTAGCAGAAGTGTTTGCTTCGCTCACCTTTTTCTCCTACTTTAGCTGTCTGACAGTTTTTCTAATTTTTTCAATTCTGTGTTGTGTTGTTTTTCTGCAGGAGATTTTTTGCGGGTCTTTGACCCGTAATAATTAAAATTTTCATTAATTCCAAAAACCATATTTTCTGTTGAAACTTTAAGTTTATTATTGTAACCATCAATTGGATCTTTTAAAATAATTAAAGATGATAGAATCAACCATAAAGTTGGACTTACAGCAGTATTTAAAACTACATTAGTTGATAAAATTGCTTGATTCATATTATTAATCCATGTTGATGTATCATAATTTATTATAGAATCTTCAACAATTTGCCTAAAAACTTTTTGTGTTTCTAATGCTGAAGCTCTTGGCCCAAAAATACTTTGTCTAGTTCTAGCTTGTGCTCTGAGGATTGCATAAAGATATGCTTCTATGCTATGATTTAATAGTTCTGTTCCCTTGATAGTTAATCCATTTGATATTTTAGGTATAAATTTTTTATAATCATTGTGTAAATCTCTAATTTGTCCTGGTCCATGTTGATAAGTTTTGAATTTATCTGCAGCTATGGTGTCTTGTCCCAAATGCTCATTTTTATAATGTAAAATTTCTTGCCATGTCCATTTTGGATAATGATCTTTTAAAAAATTTGCATTAAATGTATTCAAAATTGAAAAGTTACCAGTTTGAAATTGTCTCAATTCTTCTAACTGTAAAATATAAATGAAATCTAATAAATGAAGTAATTTGTTTTGGAACATCTGAACTAAATAATAAATGCTGTATTGATATTCCAAATGCATAAGATGCTATCCAAGCACCTACAATGCTTTGAAAATATGGTTCTTTTAGAGACCATTTTGCATTATCATTTGTTGTTATATTTAATCCAGGTAAACCACTTTGAAAATAATCTGTATTGTTTACATAAATTCTAAACTGATTAATAGGATAATTTGAAATATATTCTGTTGGAAAGTTATCCCAATAATAAGATTTTCCAGTGAAATCAACATGTCATTTTCCTTTTGGTAATTCTTGTATAGTTCCTCCAATTTTCCAAATTTTTGGAAAATGTTCAATGGGTTTATTAATATAAACATATTTTTTTGTATTTGGATCATTTTTAAATGTATCTGAGGGAATGTCAGTTTGTATAACATCATTATTAATAAAATAGATTTTTGTACCATTAAAACTTCCGTCTTTTGTATAATCTTGTTCAAAATTAAATTTTGATAAATCTGCATAAGGATGTTTTTTTTTAAAAATGTTCTTTTCATTTTTTATCTACAATTTTTCGTTCTTTCTTAACAAGATCATAACACTTTCCATAAAAATGAATGTGAAAGAAGTGAATGCGAACAAAGTGAGTGATAGAGAAGTTTTATTGAACAAGAATTGAGAGACATTTACTGCAACCCAGAAACAGGTTATCAATCTGCGGAAAGACTTTATCAAAAAGCAAAAAGAAAGGGATTAAAGGTTAGTGGAAAAATTGTAAACAAACTGGTTAGAGATGCAAGATACCTTTACAAGATACAAACCAATTGTCAGGAGGCATAAATTCCAAAGAACATTTGTAAAAGATTTAGCTGATCAAATACAAATGGACTTGATTGATATGAGAAAATATCAAAAACAAAACAAAGGATATTATTGGATACTTACTGCTGTTGAAATTCTAAGCCAATATGGATTCGCAGTTTCAGTATATCGAAAAGATACTGAAAACATGACTGAGGCAGTGGATGAATTATTGAAAAAATTCAAAAAAAGATTTGGTAAATATCCATACGTAGCTCAATTTGATAAAGGAAAAGAATTTTATAATGTTTGTGTAAAAAAACTATTAAAAGAACATAATGTTGAATATTTTTCCACAAACTCTATTAGAAAAGCAGCTATAGTTGAAAGATTTAACAGAACTCTAAAAACATCCATGTAGAAATATTTTTACAATAAAAAAAACCTACAATCGGATTTACATTTTGGGTAAACTTGTAGATAATTATAATCATTCTAAACACAGTAGTATATTAATGAGACCTGCTGATGTAAACAAGTCTAACAAAGACCAAGTTTGGCTTACACTATATGGTTATCCATTAGATTTACCTTTACCTAAATTCAGAATTGGTGATACAGTAAGAATATCCAAATACAAGAGTATCTTTACTAAAGGCTATGAAGCAAATTTTACAGAAGAAATTTTTAAAATTGTAAAAGTATTCAGAGGTGATCCAAATATGTATGAAGTGGAAGATCTTGAGGGGGAACCAATCATTGGAAAGTTTTATGAACAGGAATTATCTGCTGTGGATAAAAAAGATGACATTTATAAAGTGGAAAAAATATTAAAAAAGAAAAAATTCAACGGTAAAAATATGGCATTGGTAAAATGGTTAGGTTATGACAATAAACATAATTCTTGGATACCAGAAGAAAATATTCAAAATAAATAAATGTCTGAAGGTTTCGATGATATTGAAATGAGAAATAGAAACATGGAAGAAGAAGAAGAAAGTGAAGGGGAAACAAGTTTTGGTGAAGATGACCCTGAAAACCATAATAGAGGTGTTAATATAATAAACACAGAAAATCCAAAAAGCAAATTTAATAGGGTTGGTCGCAGACAAATTGGGAGTGTACCTGATATAAAAAAAGATATAGGGTCAATGAGGAGATCAATGACTAGTGATAGAAAAAAATCTTTCAAAAAAATATTCGATGTTACCCTGGTCCAAATTCAAGTATATTGTTAGATAACACTGTATTTGTTAGAGAAAATGAAAACATTTTCATTGTATTTAAAGGTAAAATGATCGGAAATGTTGACAATAACTTAGAACCCGAGTTATTTGCCAGAAAAAATAAGAAATACGTTAATGAATTTAATGATTATATGAAAAAAGGCAATCAAAGAATATGAAAAAACTCCAAGATCAGCAATAGAAGAACAAATTGGTGATGTTGATGATGAAAATCTAATGAGTGAAGTTGTTAATTCTATCACTGATGATTCTATTTTAGAAATTCAAAATATAATTGATGAAGATAACTTTAAAAAATTAATTGATAACAAACAGGATCCAATACAAACATTATTTGAAAGAAATGAATTAAGAGAATTTAGAGGTCTAGTATATTTAGAAGGTATTGACTCAAATTTATCAAAAAATGAAAAAAAAAAATAGAAGTTATACGTGGAAAAATTGATGGATTTAATATAGAATCTCAACATTGGAGAAATAAATCTGGTTTAGAAACAGCTGAACCCCAAAAAAGTATATATAAAAGTTTCTCAGAAATTGCAAAACTTCAAGCAGATAAAATGAGACTTGAAAATAATGAAAGACCAATTAGTGAAGAAGGAAAACAAATTTTTAATGAACAAGCTGAACAAAGTGACCTTGGTAGATTAGAAAGATTTAAAAAATAGGCAAAAGAAAATTTATTAGGTTTATCAACAATTGCTATTTCTGTTGCAGGTATAATTACAGCAATAGTTATAAGGGCAAGAAATGTATTAAAACAAGGCACAAAAGTGGTTGTAAATTTAGGAAAAGCAATTGCAAATATAGGTAAAAATTTTGGTGCAGTCATTTCAGCTGTGCTGAATTTAATTTCTCAAATATTATCGTGGGGTGCAAAAGGTATTGCATTTCTTGCTAAAAATCTATGGATATTATCTATTGCCATTGCATACTTTTTATATGAAGAATATAAACAGAGAAATAAAACTTAAAAAAATTTTTTTATATATAATAAAAAATGAATGGAGTAAACGAATTATATCCAGGATATAAAAGATCAAAAATGAGTGAAATTAAAGGAAACAGAACAAGGCATGTTGTAACTTTACATAGATATTCCTAAATTGAAACCAGACTTGTGTCTTGTTCCTGATTCGTTAAAATTGTTATTTAATTTTATAAATACAAATACTAAATCTTGGTTTTTAGATAATTAGTAGACTACAATATGGGGATTCTAGCACATTTTTTCGGGAGTTCTAGTGCATTTACACATTTACTTCCGGTTTCCCATAAACCTGTCAATCATTTTGATGATGTCATCAAATTCCAGGAAGTTACTTCCAGTTTCCCAGAACCCACTTATGACGTCATACCACATTCTCGAAATTGGTCAATTTTATCACATTCCCAAATCTGATTCAAACTGGGTTCAGTGGGTCCAGCTTCTTTCTCGAAATTACAAAACATTTTTGAAAATTTCAAAATTTAAAAAAACGTGAAAATCATAAAATAAATGGGAAATTGTGTTTCAAAAACAAAAAGTAAAAATACTCCACATATTGAAAATTCTAAAAAGAGAAAATCAAATTCAAATATTGATATAAATCTTCATGGTTATCCACCAATAAATTTTAGAAAAATTAAAAAAAGTGGTTTTAGAATTGGTGCTCATGTTGATATTGGGTTTAAAGATTTTGAAGCTGGAGCAACCTTTGGGAAAATTTATATACAAGAAGTTAATTTTTCAGAAAATAATAACCATTTAAAATTATTAAAATCTTTAGAAAATGAAGATAAAAGTTTAAGCATAGAAAAAGATAAAATAATTGCTTCATTAATTGATTTAAAAAAAGAAAATAATGCAAAAACACAAAAAGAAGAGTAATTTTATAATATATTTATATTATAAAATTTATTTATGAATCATTTGCTTCAAGATCATGTGAATTTTGTGAATTCTGTTGTTTTGTTTGTTTTTTAATAACATGTTTTCCAACTGTAATTCCACCAGATACTATTCCAAGATATGGTATATATGGTGATAGTTTTTCAACCACAGATTTTACATCTCTTTTTAATAATTTATCTTTTACCAACTCTTTTTCCAATTCTTCACTGCTTTCAATTGCTTCTAATCCTCACAATAAATCAGAAAATTTACTAATTAATAAATCTGTTAAAAATGCATTTGCTTTTTCTGCTTGTTTTGCTTCATATTCAACATAAATTTTTAATATAACCTTATCGCTTGCTTTTTTCAAATTTTGCACTGATTGAGTAATTTCCCCATCTTCAGACAATCTTATCAATTCTTTGCGTTTTTTAATTATTTCTTTTTTAGAATCTTGCATTTTCTTATCTTGATCACTTGCAGCTCCATTTGATTCCATTTGCGGAACTTCTACATGTTCACTATTTTCACTCATTTATTTTATAACCAAATGGAAAAATTAAATTAATTTCTAAACATGAATATTTTTTTGTTTTTAACGTTTCTAAAATTTTTTCCAATTCTTCGCGATCATCCACACCTAAATATTCTTGAATTATTGTTGACATATCTTTTTTATTCGGATTATAAAATGTGACTAATTTTGAAATATTTTCTCTAAATGGTTTTGCAATACTTGTAAATTGTTGTGTAATTACAACAACAGAAATATTATAATGTCTAGCACTAAATCCTAATTTAACCAACTCACTTGTTCTATTTTTTACACTTTTTCCACTTGTGCAATCATCCAATATGATTAAACTTTTAATTCTTTTTGAAAAATTTACTATAAATTTTAACCAATCTTCAACATTGTCTTGATCACAAGGAATTGCAATAAAATCTTCATCATCATTATATTTCCAATTTTCATAAGTTTTATTCCATTGAAATGTAGGACAAATTAGAAAAATATAATCAAAATAATTTTTATATTAATTTTCTATAAAATCTAAAAGATATTTTGTTTTTCCACAAGCAGTCATTCCAACAATTATCATATTAAATGGTTTAATTTCATAATTCATTTTTTATTTTTGTTTTTTTAAAGTTGAATCGAAGATAAATCTTTATTTGTAATGTTTAACAATCCATCACTTATAACAAATATATAACACATTACATTTGCAGGAATAGCAGTTTTTTTAATTTCTAACAATAATCCAGACTGTGTATTTACTAATTTTTTACCAGTTCCATAAACAAAGTTGTCATCTAATGTTCTTAAATTCACACATAATGAAAAATAATCTTTGTAGAATTTTTCAATATCCATGACTGCATCACAATCAAAATATCCACAACGAAATATTCTAAATGCTTCTTCAAAAAATCTATGTTTGGGAAATCCTTGGGAATATATGCTATTTGGAACCCCCTCAACACTAATTTTGACTTCTGTTATATTTGGGTAAACAAATTGCTCACTATTTGTGATATTTTGATTTTTAAATAACAATACAACCACTTTCATACTCTTACGTGGAATATTTATGGTTTCATTATGTAAAGTTGCGTTTTTATCCCATTCTACTGTTTTCGTTAAAGTTACATAATTATATGCTAATGATCTTCCAGTAGTGTAATTTGTTAAAACATCAATTGCTAAATCTGGATTTTCAATCGTCTCATATTCCAATTCTAAATTTTCCAACGAATAACCACCAACACTTTCACCACTTTGTGCAACCATAATTTCACTTGCTTTTGGAAAAGTTAAAACATATTGAAAATTGTTAATCATTCCATAAGGAGCATATAACCCATGATCTGTAAGTATTTTTTCTAATTTTAAACACTGTTTTGTTCCATAAATATCATACATTAATTTATCACTAACTTTTTCTACACTACCGCTTGTTGCTCCAGAGTCATCTTTTGAAATTAGTTTTCTAAGGTTTTCTCAAGCGATTCCATATTCAACCATATCTGCTCTTTCAGATTTAGTTTTCCATAAATCTTTGTAAATTTCTAAAACAGATTCTCCACTATTATCATAAACAATTTCTCCAGCAAATTTAACAACCAATCTTTTCTTTAATAATTTTGATAAATTATTTAAAAACCAAGACTTGGTATTTGCATTTTTAAAATGAAATAACAATCTTAATGAATCAGGAACAAGACATAAATTTGGGTTTAATTTTGGAATATCTATATAAAGGTCTTCTTCTGGATTTACTGAATTTGGATTTAAAGTTACAACATGTCTTGTTCTGGTTCCTTTAATATCACTCATTTTTGATCTTTTATATCCTGGATATAATTTGCCTATTCTATTCATTTATTATTATAAAAAATTTTTTTTTAATCTTTATCCTTTTTATTTTTCTTTCGGTATTCTTTATATTCATTATATAAAAAGTAAATAATTGCAATAACTAATATCCATAAACTTTTAGCTAGAAAAGCAATACCTTTTGCTCCCCATGATAATATTTGAGAAATTAAATTTAAAACTGCTGAAATGACTGCTCCAAAATTTTTGCCTATATTTGCAAGTGATTTTGCTAATTTTCCAGATGCATTTGCACCTCTTTTTAATACGTTTCTTGTGTTTATAGCTATTACTGTAATTATACCTGCTACAGAAATAGCAACTGCTGATAAACCTGCGAGATTTTCTTTTGACCATTTTTTAAATCTTTCTAATCTCCCAAGGTCAGATTCTTCAGCATTTTCATTTAAAATCTGTATTCCTTCTTCACTAATTGGTCTTTCATTATTTTCAAGTCTAATTTTATCTGCTTGAAGTTTTGCAATTTTTTAAAAACCTTTATATATATCTTTTTGAGGTTGAGCTGTTTCTAAATCAGCTTTATTTTCCCAATATTCATATTCTCTATAAAATCCATCAATTTTTCCACGTATAACTTCTTTTTTTTCATTTTCTGATAAATTGGAGTCAATATCCTCTAAATATATTACTCCTCTAAATTCTCTTAATTCATCTGAATCAAATAATGATCTTCTTGGGTCATTTTCTTTCATTTCAAGATTTTCTTTCATTTCAAGATTTTCATCGTATATTTTTTTATCTATAATAGAATCTGGTGTTTTTTTATATTCTTGTTTTGCTTTTTCAAAAATATCTCTGAATTCATTAACATTTGTTTTATTCTTTCTTACAAATAACTCTGGTTCATTATCGGTAACATTACCAATTTTTACATCTTTGAAAAAAATTGAAACATTTCCTTTTTCATCTTTAACAAACGTAGTTTTTTCTAACAATATCTTATTATTTTTTCCATTTCTCTTTTCAGGAGTGAAATCAAATATATCTTTGAAAGTATTTTTTTTATCACTAGTTACTGATCTTTTAATTCCGCCCAAATTTTTTTTTGAATCTTTTAAACAAATTTTCAGACTCAGGATTTTCAACCCTAACTTCATTTTGATCAGTTTGACTTGTTAGGGGTAACAATCTAGTAGTTTCTCCAGTGTCTAAATTGGTGTCAGCAAAATTTCCTCCACTTGTTTCACCCTCCTCACTTTCTTCCTCTTCTTCTACATTTCTATTATTTAATTCTATATCATCAAAACCGTTATTATCCATTTATTTTATATACTTTTTGTTTTTTCAATCACCACAGATAATTCTTGTTCATAAAATTTCCCAATAATTGGTTCTCCTTCAAGGTCTTCCACTTCATACATGTTTGGATCACCTATAAATACTTTAGTAATTTTAAAAATTTCTTCTGTAAAATTAGCTTCATAACCTTTCACGAATATATTCTTATATTTAGAAATCCTAACAGTATCACCAATTTTAAATTTAGGAATGGAAAAATCACCTGGTGTTCCATACAGCGTAATCCATACTTGATACTTGTTAGAATCGTTTACATCAACAGGTTTCATTCGAGTTGTCTTATGTTTAGTATTATTATAATTTTTTACAAGCTTGTCTAAAATATTAATCCAATTATAAGTTTCATTGTTATAGAAATATTTCCACATGGATGTTTTTAGAGTTCTGTTAAATCTTTCAACCACAGCTGCTTTTTTAACAGATTTTGTAGAAAAATATTTAACACCCTCATCACCAGTTTCTTTCAATAAACTTCTTACACCAACATTATAAAATTCTTTTCCTTCATCAAATTGAGCTACATTTGGATATTCTCCAAATCTTTTTTTGAATTTTTTTAATAATTCATTAACAGCTTTTGTCATGCTGTCAGTATTTTTTCTGTAAACAGGAATAGCAAACGCATATCTACTCAAAATTTCAATAGTTGTAAGAATCCAATAATATCCACCATTTTGTTTTTGGTATTTTCTCATATCAATTAAATCCATTTGTATTTGATCAGCTAAATCTTTAACAAATGTTTTTTGAAATTTATGTCTTTTAACAATTGGTTTATATCTTGTAAAAGTATTTTGTGTTTTTAACCAGTCTTGCACAATTTTTCTACTGACTTTTAATTCCCTGTCTTTTGCTTTTTGATAAAGTCTTTCTGCAGATTGATAACCTGTTTCTGGGTTGTAATAAATGTCTCTTAACTCTTGTTCAATAACAACATCTTTGTCTTTAATTTTGTTCATTTATTTTTATAAAAATAAATGAGTATAGAAAAAGCAGAAAGAAAAAAACCAAAACAAAACTTCCCAAAAATTTGGAAACTTGGAGGAAGCATACAAGAATTACCAAAAGGAAAAAACATGTTAATTATACAGGAAAAAAATATTATTGGGATAATTTTCCTACACAATATGTTTTAAGTTACCCAATTAATCAGTTTAGAATTTATGTAAGCAATACAGATTATTTTCAAAGTAATTTACCCGGATTAAATATAACTACAGATGATAATGCAAAATGGTCACTTAATGAACCATATTTTCAAAGCATAATTGGAACATGGATTGCAACTTATGGATGTGGAATTTCAATACAACATTTATTATTTTCAGCTGATGTTCCAAAACAAATGACATCATTTATGAGATTTCATTTATATTTTACAGTTAGAAGAATTATGCATCAATTGAGAAATGGTGATGATAGAATATTTTATAAATTTAATGCAGAGTTTTTAAAAGATCACTATCCTAAATGGACGTATCAAGAAATTATGAAAATAAAAAATGAGGATTTAGGTCAAGATGTTGTTGGAACAGACCCATGGAAAAGATATAATCATGGTCCTGGTCAAATTAGAGATACTCAAAATGATTATAAAAAATTTGTTCCAAGATGGTCAAATGGTTTAACAAAAAATGGAACAGAATTATTAAATCAATCCATTGAAGCTTATCTTTATTCAATCCTCGGAGCACAAGCAAGAACAAGACAAAGTACAGAGCTTCAGCATTGGAAACACAAAAAGTATTTAGACAAATTTTTGAAGATTCTATTATAAATTATGATACTTCTGTATGGATTAATAATATGAATCAAGCAATTTCATCAACAAATGTAATTTTAAATACAGCTATAAGTCCAACTTTATGGTTAATTCCATCATCTTTAATTATTTTAAAAGAACCAATAGATGGATATAATAATAAATTAAAAGTTTCTGATGAAAATATGATTTTTGGAATTAATGAAAAATTAAATTATTACGGTGGAGAAAACAAAACAAAATTACAAGGAAATGAAGTAAAGAAAAATGAGTTCAAAAAAGATAAGAAAAATTAATCCAAAAAAGATTTGAAAAACAATACATTAAAAGACATTTCAGACCTTCCAGACTTTCCAGGTAAATCATCAAAAACATCAACTGATAATTTAATTATTTTATCTTTATCAATAATTGGAGGAGTTTTAATTTCAAAATATATATTATAAAATAAATGACAAATCTTAAAATATTTATCAAACAAGACGAGACCGGTGAAAACCGTGAAAAAATAATTAAATTAGATGAACCACTTAAATGAACTCATTGTGGGGGTTATATGTTTGTGAAATCATTAAGTATATTTTGGAATTATAATAATTTATATCAAAATATTCATCATTATACTTATGATGGAACAAAAATTGAATTCAAAGATGGATATTATAACTTTAATATTTTAAAAACTGAATTTGAAAATGTTGGAGAAATAGAATTGGAAAAAGTGGAATTTTCTGGAAAATGTAAAATAAAATCGGATAAAACATTAAATTTACAAACACTTGGTCCAATCATAGGATTTCCAGAAAATAAAGTTATACAAGCAAATACATCAACAGAGAGTGACAGCGAATTAAATATTAATAACAACTTGGAATATGTAAACATAAGCTGCAATATAATTGATAAAAGTAAAAATTTTGTAAATGGTAAAAGAAGTGACGTTCTTATTCAAATTCCAATAACAACAGAACAAACACTAAAAGGAAGTGTCTCAAAAATTTATCCACCTGAAGACAAAGGAGAAGTAAAATTATCAAATGGAATTTATAATAAATTAATATTCAAAGTGGAGGGAAACAATGGTGATTCAATTGGAAATGTTTTATTAGAAATTATTATAAAATAAATGAGTTTATTTTATGGATATGAAAACAAATATGAATCTGATTTAATAGGAAAGCTGTCTACTACAGGAGGAGATATAACAGGAGACATTAACATAGGGTCACATCATATAATAACATCAGCTGATCCAACGGAAAATTCACATTTATCAAGAAAAAAATATGTGGATGATTTAGTGTTGGGACATACAAGTTTGAATTATCTTCCAAAAACAGGAGGAACAATGACTGGAAATATAAATATGGAAAATAATAAAATTGAAACAAATGTGGATCCTGTGAGTGATAAAGATCTTTCTCGTAAAAAAATATGTGGATGATCAAGATTCTAAAAAATTATCAGTGACAGGAGGAATAATGACTGGAAATATAAGTATGGGAAAAAATAAAATTGAAACAAATGTGGATCCTGTGAGTGATAAACATCTTTCCCATAAAAAATATGTGGATGATCAAGACACAAAACATGTTTCAAAAAGTGGTGATCAAATGACTGGGGATTTAGATATGCAAACAAATTTTGTTTATTCAACAGCAATTCCAAATGACAATGGTGATTTGGTTAATAAAAAATATGCTGATGATCAAGATAAAAAAAAAGTTTCAAAAAGTGGTGATATAATGACTGGAAACTTGAATATGGGATCAAATAAAGTTTTATCAAGCGCAATACCTTTAGATAACAATGATCTCACAACAAAATCATATGTGGATGGTGGAGATAGCACTAGATTACCTTTATCAGGTGGAACAATGACTGGAGATTTGGATATGGGAAATCATCATATTATTCACGCAGCAAATTATTCTCCTTCTTCTAATCAACATGTTGTGAATAAAAAATACGTCAATGATCGTATTATAAATTGGTTAACTGAAAATACAATTCCAAATATAATTACAAATATTTATAATTTACAAATGGATGATGAAGGAATTTTTGATGTGAAAGATGATGCTAATTATATAGAATATACTGGGAACAATAAAAAGGTTGAAAAACTTTTGAATTTGTCAAGAAAAAAAGATTGGGTTTTCAAACAAGATGATACAAACAAACAACCATTTTTCAAAAAATCCTCAATTAATAATAATTTTTATTGTATTCAATACCACACTAATCTTACATCAAACAGGAACAATTTACATTTAACTTGTGAAGAAAATATTTTAAGCTACCAATACTTGAATTTTTACTTTGTATATGGTTTAAAATCATTAAATTCATCTAACAATGAGGTATCATTGTTTAAAATCACAGATGATGAAACAACAAGTCAACCAACTCCTTTTGATTTTGGTATTTCTTATACTAATTCATCACTACATGTCACAAATTCATCCCCGAATTCAATTTCAAATAACAGATGGGAATTGAAAGCAAATGCAACTCAAATAAACAAATTAATATGTCTTTCTGTTCATTGGGATCAAGATAACACCAGCGGTTTTAAAAAAGGAAATCTTTATGTGAATGGAAAAGAAATTTTTTCTTTCCATACAAATGCTAGAAAGTATCACACTCCAAATATTAAATTTTATCTTGGATCAAAAAATAAAGACTATGGAAAAATGGATGGAGAAATATTTTATGTATATGTTTCAATAAGAAAAATGAAATATCCAGAAACTGTTTTAAACCATTATCTTCTTTGTAAAAAATATGGTGTTGATTTTGATGAAGATGAAATATTAAAATATATAGCTAAATAAATTTTAAATACATTTAATAAAGTAAATAAAGTTGAAACAAAAGTAATAAGAATAAGAGATAAAGTAATAATAAAAACAAAAGATAAAGTAGAAATAAAAAGTAATGAAAAATCTATTGAGGATCGTATTCTTTCATATTTAATAAAACATTTGAATAACATTTGAATACATTTTAAATAACTTTTTTATATATAAATAAATGGCAGATAATAGTGAAAATAATAAAACTAATGAAGTAAAATCCATCAAGGTAAATAACCCAAGAAAAGTGGAATTGGGAAAAAGATTAGCAAAAATTTCAAAAGAAGCAAAAGAAAGAAAAGCAAGACAGCGAATCAAAGTAGAAAAACAACAAGGTATTAAAATCAAAGAAAAAAATGAATATTTTGAATATAAAAACTTGAGTTATTTAATTGGAATTTTAGGAGTTGCTGCTGCGTTAGGTGGTTTATATTTTGCGTATAGACAAGATAAAAGAGAAAGTGAGAAATCGGAGACTGAAGGTCAAAACAAACAAGACAAACAAGACAAACAAAAACAAAAACAAAAACAAAATCAAAGACAGCGAATCATACCACAAATCGAAGAAGAAAATGAAATGACTGAAAAATCAGGATGTTTGGAAAATTTATAAGTGACAAGGAAAAAAAAAATTTTTTTATAAATAAATGGGTGAAATGAATAGAAAAGAAGTTATGAATGAATTATATGATTCTACAATCATTACATTGGGTGCTGTTGGAGTTGGAATGATATCAAGAAAAGTAATTAGTGATGGTTTGTCAACTCCATCTAGTTTAGTTCCTGCTTTAAAACTTGCAGCAGCTGTGGGTTTGTCATCACTTGCAGTTAAATATGCTCAAGACAAAAAATGGATTCCTTCTGATCCTTTCAAATCATAAAATAGAAAAAATGTATAAATAAATGGAAACAGTAGTTGGTGGATTATTTAACGCAGTTGCTTTTGCAGGTGCTGGATTTTTATTTTCAAGATTAAATCATTCTGGGTATGAACAAGAAATAAAAAGACATAATGAAGCATTGGAAAAACTTGCTAGAGATAAGGAAAAATGGTATGAAAATCAAGTAAAAAGAAAACAAGAAATTGAAAAATTAAGACAACAATTATCTGATGCAAATGCTGATATAAATAAAACAAACATGTCTTTGAAAAATCTTGCTGAAATTAATAATCGTTTAAAATATCTTGAAAACCAGGAGGATGAAGAACCACCAAAATTAGAAGATTATTATAAACCTTCTAATGAAATGAAAGAATATCGAAATGTTGCTTTTTTCTTGATTGGAATTTCAACAGGTTATGTGGGTTATAAATTTTTGTGAAAATTTAAAAAATTTTTCTTTAAAAAAAAATATACTTTAAATAAATGGATAACAAACCAAAAAATCCTACATATTATCAATTATGGAATATTGCAAAAGAAAGAAAAATAAAATATAGAAAACATAATAAAAATCAACTTGAAAAAATTTTAGGATTTGAAGTTACAAAACCTAATGAAAAATTTGAAAAATCTAGAGAAAAATTGAGAAAACCAATTCCAGTGGTGGTTATAAATAGTGAAACAGGTGAAACACAAAAATTTGAAAGTCTTAGATCTGCTTCAAAAAATTTTAATATGAATCCAGAAAGTATAAAATATAGAATTAATAATGAAAAATATTTGGAATTCAATGATGAGTTATTTTTAGTTTTTTATGATTAAAATGTTTTAATTTTTTTTTTGTTTAAAAGAAAAAAATATATATAAATAAATAATGAAAGAAAGTAAAAAATTACAAGAGTTAAATAAACCAATTATTTTTAAAATTAAAGAGTATATTGGTGTTAATCTGGATTCTATTTATTTTATGAAAGTTACACCTAATGAAGGAAATCCTTATATAAATTATTTAAATTATGAAATTCATTATGAAGAAATAAAAAAACAAAAAAATTGAAACCATTAAGATTTTCAGACCTAAAATACCAGATTTTTCATCCCCAGAAATACCATTAGAAGAGAATATACCATTAGAACCAGACATACCAGGAAAAAAATTTTCTTCATCATTTAATATTATATTTACTAAAATTGAGTAAACATTTATAATTTTTTTCAATATAGTCACGTGACAAAAAATGGAAAAAAAAAATTTTTTTTTTTTATATTTTTTTTCTTTTAAAAAAAAATATATATATATATAAATAAATGATGAATACAACTAGTAATTTATTGGACACAGATGTCCCAAATATTAATACTCCTTTATTAAAACCAAAAAAAATTTTAAACAATAAATTTGTTGAAAAATCAAGGGAAAAAGCACTTAATTTGTTAAACAAATCTAAAGAAGAAGTGCTTAATTTATTTGATAAATATAGAAATAATGCAAATAAAGGAATTAGAAAAATAACAAATTGGTATAATACTTTGAAAAATAATTTTTCAGATATATTTAACAACATACAAGGTAAAGTTACTCCAACTGCAAAATTTGTATTGGATAAAAAAGCTTTGAATGTAACAAAAAGATATCAAATGGATTTGATAAAATTTAAATTATCTTTATATGATCCTTTGAGTTTGTTAAAAAAAATAAAACCATTGGTGTTTGAAAAAATTAAAAAAAAATCCAAGCACAAAACAACAATTAACTATTGTATGTTCGGTGAAAAAAACAAATATAGTAACAGGAGATTCAGTCATAGAAAAAGCTCATTTTCATAGTTATTATGAAGAAATTTTTAGTGGAAGTAATTTTGATGAAATATATGAAACAAAAAATTATTTTGAGTTTTGAACAATTTTTAAAGGAAGCGAGTTTGTGGAAATTTTACAAAAGTTTGAAAGTAATTCTTAATATTAATGAAATTAAAAGATTACTTGCTTCATCTTATATTCCTTTACCAGAATTTTTAAAAAATAAAAAAACAATAATCAATCCAGAAAATGAAGATCAAAAATGTTTATTGTGGTGTATCACAATAAACGAACTTTTAAAAACCAATCCTAATTTAAGAAATCCTGGAAGAATTACAAAAATTTTGAAAAAGAAAGCTGAAAGCTTTAATGTTAAAGATATTAATTTTCCATGTGGATTTTCTGATATTGATAAATTTGAAAAAAATAACATTGGAATTAATTTATTTGGATATGATGAAGAAAAAAGATTTGGAAACGTAAATCATGAAATTTTTCCTTTGAGAGTAAGCAAAAAAGATAAAGTAGATAACAATCACGTAAATGTATTGTTAATATCAAATGAAAATGGCGATAAACATTATTGTTTAATTAAAAATATGAGTAGATTGTTTTCAAGTCAGGTTAGTAAACATAAAGAAAAAAAATATATTTGCAACTATTGTTTACAACATTTTAGCAAGGAAAATGTTCTTAAAAATCATTTAGAATATTGTCAAGAGTATGAATGCGGAAAAACTGTTTATCCAAACAAAGGTGAAAAATTAAAGTTTGAAAATTATGAAAAAATGCATGATATTCCATTTGTAATTTATGCAGATTTTGAATGTAATCTGAAAAATATAGATGAAAGTATTGGTGATCATACAAAACAATTTCAAAAACATGAACCATCTGGATATTGTTATTTGATAAAATGTTTTGATGATAATCTTTTGAAAACAAAATTATTCAGATATACCAAAAAAACTGATGATGAAGATATTTCATTAAAATTTGTAAAAAGTTTAGAAAATAATATTAAAGAAATATATGAGAAATTTAAATTTCCAAAAAAGATAATATTAACTGAAAAAGATAAAGTAGATTATAGATTAGCTAAAAATTGTTACGCTTGTGGAATAAAATTCGGAAAAGTGGAAAATGTGGAAAAAACAGAAAAAAGTGATTGGTTTGAAAAGATGGACGAAATGTTTATGAATGATGAAATTACTGCAGAAGAATTTAAAAAATATTTCGAAAACACAGAAAACACAGAAAATGCGAAAAACAAAGACAAAAAGAAAGTAGACTTTATTGAAAAAGTTAGAGATCATTGCCATTATACTGGAAAATATAGAGGAGCTGCTTGTATTAGTTGTAATTCAAAAATGAAAAATCCAAAATTTATTCCAGTTATATTTCACAATCTGTAAAATTATGATAGTAATTTATTTATTAAAAATCTTGGTGTTTCAGAAGGTGAACTTAATTGTATACCCAACACTGAGGAAAAATATATTAGTTTTACAAAAGATATAATTGTTGATAAATTTGAATCTGAAAAAATAATAATAGAAAAACAACTTCAAAGTAAATGTAGGGATAATATTATTGAATGCGAAGAATTAGCATCAACTAGTAAATCAGATGTAAAGTATAAAATTAAAGAAGTGATTAATATAAAAAGACAAATTAGATTTATTGATAGTTTTAAATTTATGCAAACTAGTTTAGCAAATTTAGTTAATAATTTAGATAAAAATGAATTGAATATTTTAAAGAAATTTTATAATGAAGAAAAAATAGAATTGTTAACTAGAAAAGGTGTTTTTCCATATGATTGGTTTGATAATATTGAAAAATTAAAAGAAAAAAAATTACCTGAAAAAGAATATTTTTACTCAAATTTAAATGATGAAAATATAAGTGATGAAGATTATGAACATGCAAAAAATGTTTGGAATAAATTTAAAATCAAAAATATGAGAGAATATCATGATTTATATTTGAAAACTGATGTGATACTTTTAGCTGATGTCTTTGAAAATTTTAGAAAAGTTTGTAAACAAAATTATAAATTGGATCCTGCTTGGTATTATACATCACCTGGATTAGCTTGGGATGCAATGTTGAAAATCACAAAAAATTGAATTGGAATTGTTGTCTGATCCACAAATGTATCTCATGATTGAAAAAGGAATCAGAAGTGGAATTTCAACGATTATAAAAAGATATGCAAAAGCAAACAACAAATATATGGAAAACAAATATAATTCTGAAGAAGATAGTGTTTATCTTCCATATTTAGACGCAAATAATTTATATGGTTGGGCAATGTCTAAAAAACTTCCAATGAAGGATTTCAAATGGATGAAAAACAGTGAATTGGAAAATTGGAAAAAATATAGTTGTATTTTAGAAGTTGATTTAGAATATCCAGAAGATTTACATGATTTACATAATGAATATCCGCTTGCTCCAGAAAGATTAAAGGTTAGTCAAGTTGAAAAATTAATTCCAAATTTAAATAACAAAGAAAAATATGTTTTGCATTGTGAAAACTTGAAATTGTATGAAAAGTTAGGATTAAAAATTACTCGAATTCATAAAGGAGTAAAATTCCATGAAGAAGATTTTATGAAACAATATATTAATTTGAACACAAATTTGAGAACAAATGCAAAAAATGATTTTGAAAAAGATTTTTTCAAATTGATGAATAATTCAGTATTTGGAAAAACAATGGAAAATGTGAGAAATAGAGTTAATATTCAACTGGTTAACAGAAAAGAAAAAGCATTAAAATTATTTTCAAAAACTAACTTTGACAAAAGAACTATATTTTCTGAAAATTTAATTGCAATTCATATGTATAAAACAAAAATTAAATTATGTAAACCAATATATTTAGGAATGAGTATATTGGATTTATCAAAAACTTTAATGTATGATTTTCATTATAATTATATTAAGAAAAAGTATGATGAAAATGCATCATTGTTATTTACAGATACTGATAGTTTAATGTATGAAATTAAAACAGAAGATTTTTATAAAGATATTTCTCCAGATGTGAAAAATATGTTTGATACAAGTAATTATCCAAAAGAACATAAAAGTGGAATAAAAACTGGAATAAACAAAAAGGTTATTGGCATGATGAAAGATGAATGTGGTGGAAAACAAATTGAAGAATTTGTAGGTTTGAGGTCAAAATTATATTCTTATAAAATGTATGAAGATGAAAAAGAGTCAAAAAAATGTAAAGGTGTTAAGAAAAATGTTATCAAAAAGAAATAACATTTCAAAATTATAAAGATTGTTTATTTGATGGAGAAGAACAAACGAGAAAGATGAATTTGATAAGACATAGAAATCATGATTTGTATACAGAAAGTGTTGAAAAAATTGCATTGTCAGGAAAAGACGATAAAAGAAACATACTTGAAAATAAAATGAATACAATTGCATTTGGTCATTACATGAATGATATGGTTAAAGAATATGAAAATATATTTGGATTCAAACCATAAAAATTCTATTATGATTTTCAAAAATGTTTTGTAATTTCGAGAAAGAAGCTGGACCCACTGAACCCAGTTTGAATCAGATTTGGGAATGTGATAAAATTGACCAATTTCGAGAATGTGGTATGACGTCATAAGTGGGTTCTGGGAAACCGGAAGTAATTTCCTGGAATTTGATGATGTCATCAGAATGATTGACAGGTTTATGGGAAACCGGAAGTAAATGTGTAAATGCGCTAGAACTCCCGAAAAAATGTGCTAGAAAATGTGCTAGAATCCCCATATTGTAGTCTACTATAATTGATCAAAATATTTAAAGAAAAGATTAATTGTTAATTTGCTGGAGAAATTGTTTATGATAATACAGGAGAATCATTATTAGAAGTTTACAAAGATTTGTGGAAACCCAAGTTTGAAAGAAATGATTTAGTAGAATATGGAATTGGCTCAGAAAACCTCAGAAAATTAATTTCAAAGGATGACTCTGGAGGAACAAGCGGCAATTTGGGAAAAGAAGCTGATAAATTAATGTATGATATTTATGGAACAAAACAGTGTTTAAAATTAGAAAAAATACTTTCAGATCATGGACTATATGCTCCTTATGGAATAATTAACAATTTTCAATATGTTTTAACTTTTCCAAAAGCTAGTGAAATTATGAAAGCACAGAGTGGAGAAAGTGTTGCTGGATATACTTTGGAAAATTTAGAATTGGAGTATGAAACAACTAAAAATCAAGATTTGGCAATTGATGTTTTATCAAATTACACCACAGGAAGATCATTATCATATAACCATGTAACTTTCTCAAGAACTGAGGAATGGAATAAATATGCAACTTTACATAATTTAACTATAATAAATGTTCCGAGTAAGAGTATGAAAGCAGTTGTGTTGTTATTTAGAAATAAAACTGTTACAGATAGTGAACAATTTGTTTATCCAAATATAACAGACATCAAAATTTCTGTTGAAGGAGTACCAAATAGTATATATTATCAGGGTATGCCAAAAAGAAGATTTTTTGAAGAGGCTTTTAGAATATTTCACAGAGGATATGACGGCGGTGATTCAGTAATGAGTATTGAAAAATTTTATAAAGATTCGTTTGCATTATGTATTGATTTGAGAACATTAGATGATAACTTTGTTTATGGAACTGGTAAAAAATTAGTAAACACACAGTCTGGATTATTATTAGAAGTTAAAAAAACTATTTCTACAAATATAATGTTATATATTTGTGATAAGTGATGGATTGTTAAACATTGTAAATAAAGATTTGTCATCAATTTGATTTTAAAAAATAAAAAATGAATGACAGAGAAGTGAGTGAAACGAACAAGTTCATAAAAAAACCATTTAATATGATAATTGTTGGAATGACAGTGTGTGGTAAAACAAAATATCTTTTAGATTTTATAGAAAATGAATATAAGAATTATTTTGATTATATTTTTTTAATTTGTCCTACATTCAAATGGAATAAAACTTATGAAGATTTTATTGCAATACCTTGTGACCAAGATAATGTTGAAGATTGGTTAAAATTTATAGTTTACTTTTCAAAAGGAAGTAAAAGTTTAATCATATTGGATGATTGTGCAAGTGGAAAAAATGTCAGAAATAGAACAAGTAAGTTGGTTAAATTAGGATTTTCTGCAAGGCATTATAATCTTTCCGTTGTTGTTGTCACTCAACAACTCACGTCAATTTCGAAACCATTTAGAGAAAATATTTCAAAATTAGTTACATTTTATAACCCAAATAAAAAAGATATGGCAACAATAATTCAAGAATATTTAGATGTAAGTGACTGCAAAGAATTGGATAAAATTTTAGAAACATTAAAAACAAAAAAATATTCAAGATTGGAAATTAATTTAATTTTTCCATTTGGTTATAAAATAAATGAGTGAAAATAGTGAACACGTAGAAGTTCCTTTAATATCTTCAGCAACCACAAACAGCAAAGTTGGTGCAAATCGTGAACCACATAAAAAAGAAGTATTAAAAAAATGCGAAGAATTGATAAGATTGTCTGAAGATGGTGAAATTAGTCAATCAGTGCAAAATTTGAAAAAAGCAAGTGATAAAGTTATATTAAAAATTCATGCTGAATATGAAGTAAAACAAACAGAAAAAGCAAATGCATTTTTACCAGATTTATTAATTAGTAAATTTGCAGATTTATTAGGCAGATTAGATGCAATAGAAAGTAGTGATGAATTGAAAAAAGAACTGATAAATGATAAATTATTAAAAATAGATGTAAAATCTGTAGTTGAAAAATTAAGTCCATATTTACCATATCTTGGAATGTTATCTGGTGGAGTTACAGTCGGGAAACATGTTATTAAAAAAACAGAGCACAGTGACGACAAGTCGATCAAAAACCAGAGAAAAAGATGAAAAAGATGAATAAGAAAATTAATTTTGTAATGATATATTTTTATTACAAAATTACTGTGGAGTATCTGAACGGTTTGTCCTCACTGTCCTCCAGTTTTCACGGGTTTCATCTGTGGTTTGCTTTGTCTCTTTTATAGATAATTTGTTCATAAGTGCATTTATTATTTTATCTTTTTCCTTTGAGTTGTTGTTTTCTGATTCTTCATTTTCTAAAGATTTTAACAATTTTAAATGATTATTATTTTCTGAAAACTGAATTTCATGAATATTATTTTTTCCAAACGTCATTCCAGCTTCAAAATCTTTTATTCCAATATCAACATGCGCTCTGATTCTAAAACCACTTTTTTTAATTTTGCTAAAATTTATTGGTGGATACCCATGAAGATTTAAATCTACTTTAGCAGTCTTTGACTGCTTTTCACCCTTGTTTGTTTTTGATTCTAAATTTCCCATTTTTTATTTAAATAATTTTTAAATTGCAATAAAATGTTTTTAAAAAAGATAATAAAAGAAATTGAAATTTGTTCAAAAATTTTACATAATTTTGATAAAAATGATATAATTAAAATTATTAAAGAAGAAGCACCAACAAAAAATTACGGATTTATGCTTGATGTGGATGAAAAAACTTTAAAAATTAATAAATTTTAAGTTAAAGAGGGAATAAATTTTATAAACATAACATTTAAAACAGATGTTTATGTACCAAAAATTGAAGATGTATTAGATTGTCAAGTTTTTGAAATTTATAGAAATTTTGTATTTTTAAAACCATTATTTAATACTGATATAGATATAGATTTTTAAAAATAATGATAATTTAAAATTTGAAAAAAATTAAAATAACAGAAACAAAATATTTTAAAAATGAATGGGTAATAATATGTAAACAGTTTCATAATTTATACATGATTGACGGAATGTTCTGGAATTTTCCATCAACTTCCCGGAAGTGACGTAAGCGAAGTGAAACGTATTGTCATCAGGATAAAAAGGGAATTCCCCTGTGGTACTTTGAAAAATTTTGACCTATTTTAAAAATGTGCTGAAATGGTGTGCCAGAATCCCCTGTTTATAGACTACTCCTTACCTGTGTAAATATTTTGGTATCCAACAAACCACCATGTAATATTTTCATGATTATTTTCTGAATAAACTTTTACCTATACTTGTAACAGAAAATAACATTTTCTTGCATTGTTGCTCTCACAAGATTAATCAGATTGAAACCATATTGTCCTCAATATTTTCTCTAAGCCATAGCATTCCTTTGACCAACTTTCCAAACAGTGACTCATATATTTTATCTTATTCCACTGGACAACTTGACAAAACCATCTCATATGGTGTCTATAATTTATCAATGTTTTTTAAAGAAAACTCATATAAAGAATTTACATACACACTTAAAAATAACATTGTCTTCTAGTGTTATTCTGAAAACATTACCTGCTCACTAGCCATACCTTGCTCAATGTTATGTCTAAACCATAGAATACAAATGAGCAACTTTCCAAAAGCTATGGCCAATAGTTCATTTTCTTACACTGGATAATTTGACAAAATTATGTCATGTATTTTCACCTTAAAATATTTTTCATACCAACTAATGAAAACCATTGAGAAAAGGTATAGTTGCTTAAGTATATTCTTTGCTATTTTCAAAGGGATGTTTTCAGAAATTTTGGTACCCAACAGACCAATATATAGTATTTTCATGATTATTTTCTGAATAAACTTTTACCTATACTTGTAAGAGAAAATAACATTTGCTTGCAGTGTCGCTTTCACAAGATTAATCAGTTTTTATACAGATTAATACTGTGCTCAGCTTTTTCTCTGAGGCACAGAAATACTTTGACCAGCTTTCCAAACAGTGACACAAATATTTCATTTCATTCCACTGCATGGCTTGACAAAACCATCCCATGTGGTTGCTTTATAATTTATCAATGTTTTTTCAAGGAAACTTATATAAAGAATTTAAAAAATGTATAGATATTTAATTTTAAGGTTTCTCATTACCAAGACTACATGTGTAACAATTTTGGTATCTAAGAACCCACCATGTAATATTTTCATGTTTATTTTCTGAATAAACTTTATTTATATCTAACACCAAATTATAAAATTGGACTCCAGTGTTGATCTCAAGAGATTAATCAAATTGAAGAATAATTTTGGTCAATAATTTCTTTAAGCCATAGAAAGATTTTTAGAAATTTTTAAAACTGTAAGACAAATATTTGATCTAGTACCACTGGATAGATTTACAAAACTATCTCATTTGTTTCCTGTATAATTTATCAATGGTTTTTGAACCAACTCCTGAAAACTGTTGACAAAATATGTAGTTACTTAAGTTTAAGCTTTCTTATCACTAACATTACCTGTATAAACAATAGTGGTATCAAACAAACAACCATGTCATATTTTCATGATTAATTTCTGAATAAACGTTCATGTGCATTTCATCCTGGAATACAACATTGTCTTATAGTGTTATTCTGAATAGTTCAGCTCCACAGCAGTTATATTTTCCTCAATATTATGTCTCAACCATACCAGGACATTGAGTTATTTTTCCAAATGTATGTCAAATATTTCATTTTCTTGCACTGCTTAACTAGACACAATTATGTCATTTGCTTTCTACTTAAAGATATTCTCTAAGCCGAGTAATAAAAGGAGGTGAGAAAATGTGGACATAGTTAAGGATAATGTTTCTCATTATTAAATGAATGTCTGAAACAAGTTTGCTATCCAACAGACCACTAGATAATATTTTAATGATTAATTTCTGAATAAACTTTACCTATAGTGGACACCAGAATGTACCACTGGGTTTACAGTTTTGCTGCCACATGATTAATCAGATTCAAGCCATATTTTAATCCATAATTTCTCTAAGCCATAGAAAGATATTCAAAAATTTTCAAAACCGTAGGCAAAATATTTGACAAAGCTTTATTGGATCCTTTGTTGCACTTGTTTTCTATATAATTTGTCAAAGTTTTTTTGAGCTAGCTTGAAAAGCATTCACAAAATATGTAGATACTTAAGTTTAAGCTTTCTCATTACTAACTTTACCTGCATAACAATTTTGGTATCCAACAGACCAGCATATAATATTTTCATGATTATTTTCTGAATAAACTTTCATGTGCATTTGAACCTGGAGTATAACATTGTCTAACAGTGCTAGTCTGAATTAATTGTTCAGCTGCACAGCATTTATATTTTCCTCAATCTTATGTCTAAAACAGAGCAGGACATTGATTTATTTTACAAAATGTATGACAAATATTTCATGTTTTTCCACTGTGTAACTTTACGAAATTACATTCTCATTATAGATATTCTCTAAGCCAAGTAATGAAAGGAGGTGAGAAAATGTGGACATAGTTAAGGATAATCTTTCTCATTATTAAATGAATGTCTGAAACAAGTTTGTTACCTGACAGACCACTAGATAATATTTTAATGATTTATTTCTGAATAAACTTTACCTATACCAGACACCAGAGTATACCATTGGGTTACAATTTTGCTGCCACAAGATTAATCAGATTCAAGCCATATTTTAGTCCATAGAAAGATATTCAAAAATTTTCAAAACTGTAGGACAAATATTTGATATAGTTCCACTGGATAGTTTGACAAAACTATCACACTTGTTTCCTATATAATTTATCAAAGTTTTTTCAAGGCAACTCCTGAAAAGCATTCACAAAATATGTAGATAATTACGTTTAAGCTTTCCTATCACTAACTTTACCTGCATAACAATTTTGGTATCCAACAGACCAGCATATGATATTTTCACAATTATTTTCTGAATAAACTTACATGTGCATTTGAACCTGGAATATAACATTATCTTACAGTATTCTGAATAGATCAGCTGCAGAGCAGTTATATTGGGCACCTTAACTCAGCATTCAGTTCATCCCACATTGCCAGTTCTGCTTACCAAAACTGGCCCACTAAGAGCTTGCATTCGAACGTCTGGCTTCAGTTAAGCAAGTCAGACTTCTTACCAATTTAAAGTTTGAGAATAGGTTAAGGTAATTTCCACCCTAAAACCTCTAATCATTCGCTTTACCTTATAAAAATGCATCCGAGGTCCGGCTATCCTAAGGGATACTTCGGATTGAACCAGCTACTAGATGGCTCCATTAGTCTTTTGCCACTATACCCAAATTCGACAATCGATTTGCATGTCAGAATCGCTACAAGCTTCTACCAATGTTTCCGCTGGCTTCACCCTATTCAGTCATAGTTCACCATCTTTTGGGTCCCAACAGGTACGCTCTTACTGAAACCTTTCAAAGAGTAGAATAGGTCGGTCGATGATGCGGCCTCTCCAAGAAGGAAGGGCTTCTCACCTCATCAGCCAAAGCTGCCTTTACTTTTATTGCACCCACAGGTTTTGATCACCCAGAGACTCACACACATGCTAGACTCCTTGGTTTGTGTTTCAAGACAGGTCGGATAGCGCCGTATGGACGCCAACATCCTCACCACGTAGTGTGTGATCACTGCCCTGTTGACCAGCAGCGGTTCGAGTGCACAGGTGCGCAGTCTGCCACAGTCGACAACCAGACCAACAAAACTGGACACCAGCTGCGACAGGGCACAGTTACCCACAAGACATGTGATCGTGAGGCTTAACAATCCCAAAACATCTACCTTCCTCATGGCCTTCTAGCTCACAGGGTAACTGACATTGACACTTGCCTACCAGAAGTGCACCGCCTATGTCCCGCATCCGTACTTGACTCCTCTACGAAGATCAAGTGCTCTCACATCAGGGAGCACAAAGGACTCAATCTGGTGAGGCACATTGCTAACTCCATTTGCTTCCCTTTCAACGGTTTCATGTGCTCTTTCACTCTTTGAAAAGTCCTTTTCATGTTTCCCTCACGGTACTTGTTCACTATCGGTCTCATGCCTGTATTTAGCTTTAGATTGAGTTTACCACCCATTTTGGGCTGCAATCCAAAACTACCTGACTCTTGGAAAGCACATTGCCGACGATTGAACCTTGCCATGTATGGGGTTGTCACCCTCTATGACGTGCTGTTCCCAGTGACTTAGCCAAGGTAGATTTGTGTGGAAAGTACTTCTCGAAACTACAATTCGCCGTTGAAAACAATGGAGAATTCAAATTTGAGCTGTTCCCTCTTTATTTGCCATTACTGGGTGAATCCTTGTTAGTTTCTCTTCCTGTGCTTAGTAATATACTTAAATGCAGCAGGTAATCTTGCCTGATCTGAGGTAAAGAAGATGACCGAGAGCAACAGGGTCTGAAGTGGCAAAGTCGGCAGTGACCATAAAGTCGTAAAATATTTTCGCTTCATGAACTGCTTGCAACTCTCGATTCCCGCCGCATTTTGAGAAACACGGCTGTGAGGCCGTGAAGTTTTAATGCCGTTCAAAACAAGCACGATTTTTCGCTTTTGAAACCAACATTCGGACAGACATGCTCCTGGTAGACCAAGAGTATGATTTTCGACATTCCGACAAAGTCAAAACAACAAAAACAATACGTGCAGGAGATAAGAAAACAAAAACAAACGGGGGGCCGGGCAATGCACAAAACATCCACCCATTTAATGAAGGCCAGGCTTCGACCCCCACAGTCTCATACAGGTTCACAGAGTAAGCAGCGAGGTAATGCTCACACTTCTTTTTATATGAAGATTGGTGATGATCCTTCTGCAGGTTCACTTACGGAAACCTTGTTACGACTCTTACTTCCTCTGATCAAGTTTGACCAACTTCTTGGCCTCCTTCAGAGTCTCGCAAATCTGACAGTGCCCATCCGGAGGCCTCACTACAACCATTCAATTGGTAGTGGCGACGGGCGGTGTGTACAAAGGGCAGGGATGTAATCAACACAAGCTGATGACTTGTGCATACTAGGAATTCCTCGTTCAAGATCAAAAATTACAATGATTTACAAGATCACCCACACGTTTCGGTGAAGGAGCGACTTGCTGCCAAGGACATCTAAGGGCATCACAGACCTGTTATTGCCTTCCTGATTTTGGTTGAACACCAACAGTCCCTCTAAGAAGTCGAACACGATTCGCAAATGCCCTGACTATTTAGCACATCAAGGTCTCGTTCGTTGACAGAATTAACGAGACAAATCACTCCACCAACTAAGAACAGCCATGCACCACCACCCAAATAATCAAGAAAGAGCTGTCAATCTGTCAATTGTTACCGTGTCTGGACCTGGTGAGTTTGGTTTCCCATAAGGTTCCAACGGGGTCATACAATAGCACTGGCTGATCCCTAGTTGGCATCGTTTATGGTTAGAACTAGGATGGTATCTGATTGTCTTCCATCCTCTAAGTTTGGTTCTTGATTAATGAAAACATTCTTCACAAATGCTTTCGCATTGTTTCATCTTTGCTAAATCGAAGAATTTCACCTCTGACAACATAATATGAATGCCCCCAACTGTAATGTATTGACTTCCTTATTTGAAGGTATTTTATATAAAAGAACACACGACTTCCCAAAACTACAACACAACTAGGTTTATTAACATGGCAGATCACAACAACACATGGAGAGCTCATGTTTCAACCGAGCATGCACAAATAATGTATACCAATATATGACAAATGCCCCCTTTTTAAAAAGGTGAACTTGAGTAAGTATTTATACTGTAGTATTAAGAGTTTAACTGAAAAATTGTCTCAAGAGTGTCTAGATCAAAATGTCAAAAACTGTTCGATCAAAAGTATCTCATGGGTTGTTTTCGATTCTTGATGGGGTATCTCCTTGTTAGTTCTTTGGGTAGAGGTGTTGTTGTACTTAAGTCTTGCCTATCAGCGTCTTGTGGCCTTGGTGGGGTAGTCGGTTCAGGATCTATTTCTGGAGTATCAATTTCTTGAGTACTTTTACTCGACTCAGTGTTCTTGGTAGGTGTGAGTGTTGGAGTTGAAACTGGTACTTTGTTGGTTTTTGGATTGGCCATTTCATTTTGCTCTGATAATAGAGGTTCACAAATTTGCTGAGCAATGTTTTTCTGGTATTAATCTTGGGCGAAGTTGTTCTTCATGTCGTTTCCACAAGGTGTCTCCAACTTGAACCTCAAAATTTCAAGGACTGGTTATTTCAATAATTTTCTCCGGAATCCACTTTGTTCCTTTCTCGAAATTCTGTGCAAAAACTGGCAGGTTGTCGAGGTTGTCTTGGAATACTTTAACTTCCTGTTTTGTAGTTTTTGCCCTTAATGTACTCAGTCTAATTCTTGGTTGTCTGTTCCTAAGTAATTCGGATGGTGACTTTTCTAATGCTGTAGGAGTGGTTCTAAGTGTTAGTAAGAACCTGTCTAACTTTGTCTGTAAGGACTCTCCTGTATTCCCAATCTTGTTTAGCTTATCTTTGAATTCCCCTACGTAGCATTCTGCTAGGCCGTTGGTTGCAGGGTGTCCTTGTGCAGTGAATGTATGTTGTATATCATTCCCTTCGAGGAACTTCTTGAATTCGGCACTTGTAAATTGTGTTCCATTGTCCATGACAAGTTGTTCTGGTAATCCAAAACAACTAAAAGCATGTCATAAAACTGCAATCATGTTGGCGGTGGTTGCTTGGGACATTTGTACCACCTCAAGGAATTTAGAGTAGGCATCTACTATAACTAGGAATGTCTTTCCATGGTAAGGACCAGCAAAATCCAGGTGTACACCCTTCCATGGTCCAGCTGGCCATGACCATGAGGCACGTTGAGATGGAGGGCTTTAGCTGTTTCTTGGCAAGTGGTACATAATTTGACTGTCTCTTCTATTTCTTTGTCTAGTCTTGGCCACCATAAATAGATTCCTGTTAGTTATTTCATTTTTACCATGCCTAGGTGTTTGGCATGTAGATCTTTGAGGAGAATGGTACGTAGTGATTCTGGTATAACCACTCGAGAGTTCCATAATAGTACTCCATCCTCATGGGTGTGTTCCAATATTTTGTTGTGATAGGGTTGGAATCGTTCTACTCGTTTTTCCGGCCAACCGTTTTTAGTGTAGTGTACAATTTCTCTCAGTACAGGGTCGTTTTTGGTTTCCTGAGTCACCAATTTTGCATTTACAATCTGGTCTCCTTCAATAAACATAACGTTTACAGTTACCTTTTCTTGTGGTGAAGGTTTACCATTGATTGGTTTCCTAGACAAGAAGTCTGCATACACATTATCTTTCCCAGAAATGAATTCTATTGTATAATCATAGGCAGCTAAAAGTAATGAGCACCTCTTGATTCTGGCTGAGGCTAACTGTGGGACTGGCTTGTTTTCCCCTAATAATGTAATAAGCGGTTTGTGGTTTGTAAGGAGTTTGAAATGTCTCCCTAGTAGGTACTGACGGAACTTGATAACTCCAAAAACAATCACTAAGGCTCACGTTAGATTTGAGGATAGTTTTGTTCTGCATTGTTTAGTATCCCGGATGAGTAAGCCACAGGTTGTAACGTACCATCAGTGTTGGGTTGCAATAAAGCAGCTCCTACTCCAATGGGGGATGCGTCGCACTGTAGGACTAGATGTGCATTAGAATCATAGTGTCGTAAAACAGAATTTCAACACAAAGCAGCTTTGATGTTCACAAAAGCATCTTGTTCAGGGTTTCCCCATTCGTAATAGTCGGTATAAAGGTGAAACAATTTTCGCAAAATCTGATACGAATTTAAGAAGGAAATTAGCACTACCTAGAAATGATTGAAGTTCTGTAACATTTGTTGGTGGGTCAGCATTGTGTATGGCTTGTACTTTCTCTTTAGTTGGCGAAATTCCAACAGCTGAAATTGGTGTGCCTAGATAAACAATCTCATCAAGCATGAAAAAAAAAACCTCTCAGGATTCAGTTTAAGTCCACATTCTTGCAATCTCCGGAGTACTCCATGCAAGTTGTCCAGATGGGCTTCATCAGTGTCCTCTGAAACTAGTATGTCATCAATACGAACACAGCAACCCGGAAGGTCTCTTAAAACGTTTTCTATTGTGGTCTTGAAGATGGATACTGCACTATTAACTCTGTAAGTCAGGCGTTTGTATTGGTACAAGCCCAGATGTGTATTGTTTGTAGTGTACTTTCTGGAGTCTGGAGTAAGCTCTAGTTGATGATACACCTGGGAGAGGTCAATCTTTGTGAACTTCTTTCCTCCTGGCAACTTGCTCGATAATTCTTCAAGGGTTGGTACAGGGTATTGTTCCAGAACAGAAAACTTGTTAATTGTTACAGAGTAGTCACCACAAATTCTCAGGTCTCTATTAGGTTTGATTACAGGAACTGTTGGTGAGGCCCATTCTGAATGTTCTACTTTCTCAATGATATCTTCTTCCACTAGTTTCTCTAGGGCTTTCTCGTACTTTGAATGAATTGCAAAAGGTACCACTCTTGGCTTGGTGAACACGGGGTTTTCATCTTTAACTCGTAAAAACACTCAAACTCCCTTACGTTTTTCCACCATGCTCTTTTCAAAAAGGTCAGGGTATTGGTGTGCAATGTCTTCAGCTGTCGTAGAAACCACATTAAATATTTTCTGCCAAGGTAAGGGAAATTTAGACATCATGTCATGACCTAGAAGTGATTGACCTTTTACCACACAGATCAAAAGTTTTCCCACTTGATTTCCAACCTTAACATTCATCTCTTTTTCCCCCAAACATTTGATGGTGTTCCATCATATAGCCTTTCAAGATTACAGTTGGAGGTTTGAGTGTATCAATTTGATTTCCCATTTTAAAAAAATCTGAAGAATTTAGCCATTTAACTGAACTACCAGTGTCGATTTCCATAGGAACTTCCTTGTCTTCAATTGTAACAGAAAGTTTGTAAAAGGGTGGTGTATTAGCAGGGTCTCCAGATGATGCAACACTTTTCATGTAGACTGTGAATTGATCGTAAGAAGTCTCTTCAACTTCTCTTGGAACTGTTTCCCCAGTAGATGTAGCTATAACATGGTGTGCTTTGGTGTTGTTTTCACTTTCCCTCTTTTTCTTGACACAGACTTTAGCTAGGTGTCTTGTTTTTTGCAGTAGTTGCAAGTAGTTTTTGTGTGGCTACACTTGTCTGTCCTATGTTGGGAGGATCCACATCTAAAACATTTTTTTCCTTCAGTCTGAGTTTTCGGCATGGATTTGCTCCTGATATCTTGTTTAGGGTTGTGCTTTTTGATGACAGTATTTACTGCCTGGAGTTTTGAATTGGATTGGTCTGTATTTGTCTGTAGTAACTTAGACTCTTTTTCTGCCAACTCGTCAACTTGAGCAACACCCAGGGCCTGTTTGAAAGTCCTGTCTTCTGACAGTAATTTCTTCTTTGTAGTTTGGCTTCTTACTCCCCTGACGAATTGATCTCTTAAAGCTCTAGTAAGGTAGGGGCCAAAATTGCAATGCACTGCTAAACATTTTAACTTGTTTGCATACTATAGTGTGATAGAAACGGTAGGTCTCAGCCACTTGGAGTAGTTCGGGTTTGCAATAGCCTTTCAAAATTTCTACAAGCTGGTCGTGTTTTATTAGCAGGTAAATTTGGAAGCCAAAGATCTTTTAATGTACCATATGTTTTCTTACCGATCAATGAGGTGGTAACTGCTACTTTTTTCCTATCTGCGGCTCGCTTTGATTCTTCCGTAGCATAGTCTGCCACTTGACTAATGTTATTAGCCATGAAGTAAGAATTTAGGCGTTCACAGTAATCTTTGAAGTCGGCACTGTCAAATGGTTCCAAAATGCCCAATTGTGGTCTTAATTGAAATGTCATCAATGTAAACAAAATCTTTAACCCTCGTCACCAGTTTGTAACGTATTGACTTCCTTATCTGAAGGTATTTCATAAAAAAGAACACACGAGTTCCAAAAACTACAACACAACTACGTTTATTAACATGGCATATCACAACAACACATGGAGAGCTCATGTTTCAACCAAGCATGTGCAAGTAATGTATACCAAGATATGACACGAACTGTCCCTATCAATCATTACTTCGGTTCTAGAAACCAACAAAATAGAACCAAAGTCCCATTCCATTATTCCATGCTTATGTATTCCAGCACAAGCCTGCTTTGAACACTGATTTTTTTCAAAGTAAATGTTGCAAATCCTGCCCACACTCAATTAAGAGCACATGTAGTCTTGGCGAAGAACAGCATGGCCAGTAACATACCTTTTGCAGCTGAGCAACCACGCTGCCCCGAAATTATACTCCGAGCTTTTTAACTTTTTTTGAAGCTGGAATTACCCCCGCTGCTGGCACCAGACTTCCCCTTCAATTGTTCCTCTTTAAGAGATTTAAATTGTACTCATTCCAATTGCAAGACTTGAAAAGCCCTGTATTGTTATTTTTTGTCACTACCTCCCTGGGTCAGGATTGGGTAATTTGTGTGCCTGATGCTTTCCTGGGATGTGGTAGCCATTTCTCAGGCTCCCTCTCCAGAATCGAACCCTAATTCTCCATCACCCGTTGCAACCACGGTAAGCCACTATCTTACCATCGACAGTTGATAGGGCAGAAATTTGAACAAAACATTGCCGGCACATAAGGTCATGCAATTCAAAAAGTTATGAATCACCAAAAATCCGGGCGTCAACCCACATTGGTTTTTAATCTAATATATACATCCCCTCCACAAGTCGGGACTTTTCGCATGTATTAGCTCTAGAATTTCTACGGTTATCGAAGTAGTAAGGGTACAATCAAATAAACGATAACTGATTTAATGAGCCATTTGTAGTTTCACAGAACAAGTGCTTATACTTAGATATGCATGGCTTAATCTTTGAGACAAGCATATGTTACTGGCAGGATCAACCAGTTAACTGTCGAACAAGCAACCAGAAAGGCTACAAAGAGGCTCTCGTACTTTTGCATGACCAGCTGAGCTGTTTTTATAGGAGAAAACCCAGTTTCCTCCTCCATGAAAGTGTGCCAGCAGCTGGTCGAGCAGCAACCAACCGCATGGCATGCCTCTCTGCCATGTCTTTAGACATTCCTCTTGGCAAGACCTAGGTGACCAAGAAAAGCCACTGCACAGCAAATGGTCTTGTCACCTACCTCTGCCTGAACAGCAAGCATATGGCTTCAAAATGCTTGCAATTAAACATTGTTCAAAGAACAGTCACACAACACTTTCAGATGCAAAACTGCAACTGACACTGTGTACACCTGCCAAAAATCGACTAAATGGCAAGGAAAAGGACTGTGGAACGAATAACAAGCAAACCACCCCTCTCCCAACACAGTCAAGCAGGCCACGTACCATGAAAACCGAGGAGAGGCCTGTGCAGCCAAAGCATCATGGCCTTGCAACTGCACCCACCAAGACAGGCCAGACTTGATCAAGCTGCATTTTGAAGCAAACACGATTCCTTAGCACATCATAACACTAGCAAATACTCTCACTTCAACGGTGCAACCTAACCAACCCAGAAGCTATCAAATGCTTACTCAGCACTCAGCAAAACAGTCTCCTAGAATTACTAGCCTAAATTTTTCCATTGTAATAATTGAGAAGGAGATGGTTAATTTTTAACAAATCCAAAACATCCTATACACAGTTTGTGCCACCCTAACACTACCCCAACACCACTTGCTGCTGCCATGGATATCTTGGGCAACTTTACAAATTGCAAACACAATATGATCAATGCAAGCTTTCTTGAATGCAATAAATATACCTCACCTCCAGTTCCTGATCAATTTTTCCATTGTAATAATTGACAAGGAGATGGTTAATTTTTAACAAGTCCAAAACATCCTCCAACAATTTGTGCCACCCTAACACTACCCAACTACCACTTGCTGCTTCCACGGATATCTTGGGGAACTTGAGAAATTGCAAACACAATATGATCAACGCTGACTTTCTCGAACACACTGGATAAACCTCGCCTCCCATTCCTGTGGACTTGATAGCTCAACATGTACAGTGGAGGACCGATATCCCTAAGGTGCAAGTCCAATTCCCACTCGAGTCAACAATATTTTTCAGTTGATTTCCACAGTGTCAGAATATGATCAACAGATATACAGTGGACATGATCCCAACCTTCGGGTCCCTTACCCATAACAGGAGACAAATTCCAAGAGGGGGCAACTTGTTAGTTCAAGATCAGTAAGCCTGCTTTTTGCTATCAAGTCAAAATATCACCATCATGTTTTATCATCTTGGTTTTTTCCCCGACCCTTGCAGTTTGTTTCCTGCTACACCTTTTCCCAACAGTCAGGTGGTGATGGCTTCAGGTGCGTGCCCCTTTGCAAGCAAAATCACTCCCCAACCATTATGGAGGATGTGATTGTTTTAAAAAAAAGCAAAAAAAAAAGGAACAAATCTTAGAACAAGGGTTTAATCTCGACAGATCGCAGTAACAAGGCTACTCTCTACTGCTTACATTACCCCGTTCTTTATTTAAGTCATCTGCAAAGGATTTAGCTCAGGAAAATTTAGATTTTGGTCAAGGTAGTGCTTCAGAGCAGTCTGCTTCTTACCACATTGTGACATTGGAAGCCAAAGCTTTGTTTCTTGCTACACCTTTCCCCAACAGTCAGCTGGCAATGGCTTCAGGTGTGTGCCTGTTTGCAAGCAAAACCACTCCCCAACCATTACGGAGGATGTGACTATGCTTAAAAAAAAAAAAAAAGGAACAAATCTTAGAACAAGGGCTTAATCTCAGCAGATCGTAGCAACAAGGCTACTCTACTGCTTACAATACCCCGTTCTTTATTTAAGTCGTCTGCAAAGGATTTAGCTCTGGAAAATTTAGATTTTGGTCAAGGTAGTACTTTAGAGCATAGTCTGCTCCTTAGCACATTGTTACACAAGAAGCCGAAGCTTCTATTCTTGTTCGCCTAAGATTGTCCAGAGGAATGAATCGTTGCTTTCTAGGACAGATTCTGACTTAGAGGCGTACAGTCGTAATCCAACAGATGGTAGCTTTGCACCATTGGCTTTTCAGCCAAGTGCAAATGCCAATTGTCTGAATCTGCAGTTCCTCTCATACTGAGCAGAATTACTATTGCAACACTTCAACAGTAGGGTAAAACTAACCTGTCTCACGATGGTCTAAACCCAGCTCATGTTCCCTATTGGTGGGTGAACAATCTGACGCTTGGCGAATTCTGCTTCGCAATGATAGGAAGAGCCGACATCGAAGGATCAAAAAGCAATGTCGCTATGAACGCTTGGCTGCCACAAGCCAGTTATTTGTGTATACCCATATGGGTATTGAATTAACCCAGGTAGTTAAAGTATCTATAGTTACAATAAGTCATTTTCATATGTATACTTATTGTATTAAACTTTTTGATCAGAATGAAAATTGGAATAAATTGGTGCAATCGGTAGTAATATTATAGTGTACTTTACAGGCCGAAAATTATTTGATTGTCAGTGATTTTATGAGATATAGACGTTTAAAGTTGGACGTTCGACAGGCTGCCATGATGAATTCACGGAAGAATGAAGGCAAAATATTTGGTTATGGTCGTTGGATTTAGACAAGATTTATATCATTGTAATCGGGAAGGCACGTACTTTCTAATGATATTAATTTTGTAGTACTTAAAAGTGAGAGTTTCTTCAGAGAGGCAAGAGTTTTCTTGTTGTTCACAGGTGTTGTAAAGACGGCTGCCATGAAGAAAATATGTAAATATTGAAGGGGATGTCTTTGGTGATGCCGATGGGATTCTGAAGAAAGTTATATCAATGTAATTGGCAAGGTAATTACTTTGCAATGATACTAAATTTGTGAAGCTGAGGAGTGAAAAGTTTTTCAGTAGGAGTAAAAGTTTTCTTGTTGTTGACAGGTGTTTTAAAGGTGTACCGCCATAACAAGCACACGGAGTTAACGAATGAGATATCTTTGGTAATATGCAATGGATTGTGAAGAAATTCATGACTGTAATTGGCAAGGTAAGTACTTTCCAATGGTAACAAAATTTGTGAAGTTGAGGAGTGAAAAGTTTTTTGGTAGGAGCAAAAGTTTTCTTGTTGTTGACAGGTGTTTTAAAGGCACACCGCCATGACGAGCACACGGATGTTAAATGAGTGGTGTTTAGCTCAGTAGAGTCATGCTTTAGGTGAGGTAACTGGATCTTTATTGGATCACAAAACAAAATATAATAACTAATAGTTCGGAAATGTTCAATTACTGTTCAGTTCGCTAGTAGTTCTTCCAAACGTGAATTCTCTTCCACTGGCCTCTCAGCTCTGCTTTATCTGCTCTATTGTTGTCTGCTCTGCTCTGTGGGCTCCTCCTTTCTGCTCTCTTCTGTTGTAAATGGAGCATCTTTTTCTATGCTTTTGGTGGGCAGTTTCGGTTGACAGTGAGTGACATTAGACGTTGACCAATCAGATACATTCTGACCAAGTCTCTTGCTCTGCCGGGGTAAGGCGTTGTTTGGAATGTAACGTAATCAACTACGATGTTTGAAAAAGATTTTCTAGTACTAAATTAATATAGTTCTTTGTAAAATTATAATGGTAAAATCAGAATATACCAATTCTTATCTCAGTTATGTTATTTCACAGTTTCACATCATATTTTGAGTTCAAATCTAATCTGAATCGGATTTCATCACATCTGGAATTCAGTGAGCTATTCAGTCAATATAGGCGGGACTAACACAAACCACAGAAAAAATTTAACAATACCAACTTGTACCTTGACCTTACATTTGATAACATAGAGAGATACCTTTTAAGCCAGATCGGTAACTGACATTTTTGAGAGGACTAATTATGGTGCTGGTTACAAAAATAAGATAACTACACGTGTCTAAAACTAGACAAAACTCAAACAAACAACTTTTGTGATACAAATGTCTACCTATTCATAGCAGCTATTTTCACAATAGATTAGGTTGACGTTTTATAAATTCCATTTAATTCATAATAAATTGTAGACCACCAAGTTAGCTGATGGAATGTATGTTTCATAACACGGAGTTAACAAATGAGATATCCTCGGTAATATGCAATTAATTGTGAAGAAATTGATGTCTGTAATCGGCAAGGTAAGTACTTTCGAATGGTACTAAATTTGTGAAGCTGAGAAGTTAAAAGTTTTTCATTAGGAGCAAACGTTTTCTTGTTGTTGACAGGTGTTTTAAAGGTGCACCACCATGACGAGCACACGGAGTTAACGAACGAGATATCTTTGCTAATACGCAATGGATTGTGAAGAAATTCATGACTGTAATTGGTAAGGTAAGTACTTTCAAATGGTACTAAATTTGTAAAGCCGAGAAGTGAAAAGTTTCAGATTAGGAGCAAATGTTTTCTTTTTATTGACATGTATTAAGGTTGTGCCGTCATGAGGAGCAAATAGGAACTTTACGATTGAGAAATTTCTATGACGCCAACGTGTTTGTCAGCGTCATCGTCGAAAATTGTTTGTCACTTTCTGAAAATTATGTCACGATAACGCCATCTAATGTTACATGATGAAAATGGCGTGAAATTTCAAGATGGCAGTCGATTGATTGTACACATTAGTTCACTGTTTTTGCTTTCAAATGGCAAATTTTCGAGAAAATAGAAACAGTCTTCTCTTCGCACACAGTCAGGGTCTAATAAATGATGAGGAATTACTTCTTTTATACGATATAAACACGTCAAAAAACCCTGACTTGCCTTACTGGAAGCACGATAAATTTGACTTATATGAGCTGTCAGATGATGAATGCAATGTCGAATTTCACTTTTTAAGAAATGACATCTACAGCTTGATAGATGTCTTTTCCTGATTTCTTCAAGTGCTACAATGGCCTAAAAGTTGATGCTGTTGAGGGTATGTGTATTTTTTTAAAACGTTTTGCTTATCCTTGTCGGTACTTAGACATGGTTCCTATGCTTCCAAGACCAGTACCACAACTTTGTACGATCAGCAACAGGGTGATGGATTTTGTTTATGATAACTGGAATCATTTGCAGTCTTCATTAAACCAACCATGGTTGTCTACAAACATTCTTGAATATTTTGCTCCAGCTATTTATCAAAAAAGTGGAGCCATTGAAGACTGTTTTGGATTTGTGGATGGCACAGTGAGACCTATTTCAAGACCAGGCCAAAACCAAAGAGTGCTCTATAATGGACACAAGAGGGTTCATGCCATTAAATTTCAAGCTGTAGCCATTCCAAATGGTCTAGTTGCTCACCTGTATGGACCAGTTGAAGGGAAGAGACATGACAGTGCTATGTTAGCTCAGTCAGGTTTATATAATCAATTACAGCAGTATGCTGTATTACCAAATGGTCATCAGTTGTGTATTTATGGAGACCCTGCTTACCCACTTTGCCCACAAGTGCAAGCTTCTTTCAAAGGTGCAAGAATAACTCCAGATCAAATGCAGTGGAATAAAGCTATGAGCAGTGTCAGGATCTCTGTGGAATGGGTTTTTGGTGATATAATAAATTATTTCAAGTTCCTTGACTTTAAGAAAAACTTGAAGATACAGCTTAGTTTAGTTGGAAAAATGTACATTGTCTGTTGTTTGTTACACAATGCTCCTTGTTGTCTATATGGATTGTCAACATCACAATATTTTGAGGTACATCCACCCTCCCTAGCAGATTACTTTCAGTAAAGTTTGATGTGATTGTAAACTGATTTGTGGCATCAAAGAAACTGGACTTTTTTTAAACACCTATTTGAATAGATCTATAATATATTTGTTTGGGTTGAAATTGTTTTTGCTTTGAAAATTTCCAAACCAGTTCATTTTATTTTGTTCTCCCAGATTATGATAATGAATGTAACACTCAGAATGGTACTGCCATGATGTCCATTTTCAATGAGTAAAAAATCAAACCAGTTAGGAAATCTTCAAACCACAACATCTCCATTGAGGAGTGTGTAACTGATATAACATATCACCATCTGTTTCCATAATCCCAAATTAGAAAAGCAGTATAGTATTTACATGTAGTTGTGTTTCAGTCTTTTTTTTTTCTTTTTACTAGAGAATATTTGTCAAACACCAAATGAACTGTTGCATTCTGAACAACAACAACTGTTACTTACAACCTTTATCCAAACAATAAAAAGAAGCCATTAGTTCTGGATCTAACAGTATCTAACAATGCTCTGACAAGTTATTCTTTTTGCTTAGCTAAACTCTGAATAACTGCAAGAAGTGCTGCATTTTGAGCTTGCATTTGAAGCATCGCTTGATCATGTTGCTTTTGCTGCTGTTTGAGACTTTCAGATAAGATAGTTGCTGCTGTTTGAGACTTTCAGATGAGATAGCAAATGCAATATCTTTGCTCATACTTGATGGATATTTAAGAAATTTATATGAGTATAGTCACAAGGTCCAGTACTTTTAAATGGTATTAAATTTGTAGCCCTTAAAACCAATGAGTTTTTCTGGAAAGCCAAAACTTTTCTTGTTTTTGACAGGTATGAAGAACAACTGGTCATGAGGAAGAAAGCAAAGGGCAAACACGATATCTTTGCTTAGACTGTATGGATTTTGAAGAAATTTATACCATTGTAATTGCTAAGGCAAGTACTTTTGAATGGTATTAAATTTGTAGTATTGATGAGTGAAAGTTGTTGATGAGGAACGAAAATATTTTTGATAAAAAGCATAGAATAGAAATTGTATTGATACTGTTGGCCTGTTAGTGGTTGGCTGTTGTTTTAACTGACAGAGTTCATCACTTTGGTTTTACTCATGTTATTGCTGGAAAATCATTGAATGTGATCTTATGGTTTAGTCATTACCTTGAGCAAAATATAGCTGGTGTCCATCTAATGTGTTGAGAATAAAACAACAATACAATGTTGTATTTCAGTGTCAGATACAGATGAAAGTTTATTCAGAAAATAATCATGAAGATGTTACATGGTGGCTTGCTGGATACCAATATTACTACACAGGTAGGTTTAGTGATAAGAAAGGTTAAACTGAAGTATCTAGATATTCTATGAATGCTTTTCAGAAGTTTCCTTGAATAAACATTGATAAATTACATAGGAAATTGATGAGATAGTTTTGTGAAGCTATCCACTGGAACTCTATGAAATATTTGTCTTACCGATTTGAAAATTTCTCAAAATCTTTGTGTAGCTAAGAGAAAAGCTTCAGCAAAATATGGCTTCAGTCTGATTAATCTTGTGGGAGCAACACTGTAACCCAGTGCTATATTCTGGTTTGCTGTATAGATAAAGTTTATTCAGAAATTAATTGTTAAAATATTAACTAGCAAGTCTGATAGATCTCAAACTTGTTTAAGACATTGCCTTAATAATCAGATAGAACATGCTTAACTATGTGCACATTTTGTCAACTCCTTTTATTCTTTGACTTTAAGAAAATGTTTAAGGAGAAAGCAAATGATATCATTTTGTGAAGTTATACAGTGCAAGAAAGTGAAATATTTGAAATTCTTTTTATGAAATTACTCAATGTCCTGCTATGCTTCAGACACAATGTTGAAGGAAATATAACTGGGGTACAGCTGAACTATTCAGAATAACACTGTAAGACAACGTTATATTCCAGGGTCAAATGCACACGAAAGCTTATTGAGAAAATAAACATGAAATTATAACATTGTGGTTTGTTGGATACCACAATTGTTATACAGGTAAAGTTAGTGACAAGAAAGCTTAAACGTAAGTATCTACATATTTTGTGAATGCTTTTGAGGAGTTGGCTTGAAAAAAGATTGATAAATGATATAGGAAATAAATGAGATAGTTCTGTCAAACTATCTAGTGGAACTATATCAAATATTTCTCTTACACTTTTGAAAATTTCTGAAAATCTTTCTATGGCATACAGAAATTGACCAAAATATTTCTTCAATGTGATTAATCTTGTGAGAGCAACACTAGAGTCCAATGTAATAATTTGGTGTCAGATATAGATAAAGTTTATTGAGAAATTAATCATGAAAATATTATCTAGTGGTCTGTTGGATACCAATCTTGTGCAAGACATTCCTTCAATAATGAGAAAGAGGCTGCTTAACTATGTGCACATTTTCTCAACTCCCTTCATTACTTGAACTCAAAATTTGAGAAAAGCAAGTGGACACAGTATTCAATAGTAATATTTCAAATTTATTACAAATTCATCATCAGACTAATTTACACAAGCTAGACATAGGTCAATATATAGGCACAAGCTTGGTGACATCATACAGGAAGAATGTGTGACGAAAGAAATTGGAGTGTGAATGAGTGAAGTGTTATGTCAGGTCAATTAATGAGAATGTGTAGGCGGAAGAAATTAGAGTGTGAATGATTAATGTGTTATGTCAGGTCAAATAATGAGAGTTCTTTGCTGGCTTTGAGTCCTACGTTAAGTTCTGGTTTTAGAGATTTGATGAAGAGTGCTTCCATTAGTAAAAGTCGGTTTTTGTTAAGTGAATTGTAAGCATATAGTATTTTGTAGTTGTTAACGATGAGATTAGATAATTTGGAAACGCGCATCTGAGGAAGTGTTTTGTCAGTCAAGTCTGTTATGTTAAGTGTGACAGTATCTTGTGCGTTCTTGCACATATTAGAATTCTTGCACAATTACATATAGAAAATATATGAAATAGTTTTGTCAGGCTATCCAGTGGAATTCTATGAAGTATTTGACTTACTGTTTTGAAAATTTGTGAAAATCTTTGTATGGCTTAGAGAAAATATTCAGTAAAATATGGCTTCAGTCTGATTAATCTTATGGGAGCATCACTGTGTTACAATGTTATATTTTGGTGTCAAGCTTAGGTATGGTTCATTTAGGAAATAATTATAAAAATATTTGAAAATTCTTTCTTGGATACCAAAATTGTTTAAAATATTACTCTTTTAATGAGAAAGAATATACTCAAGTATGTGCGCATTTTCCCAAAGCTTTTCATTACCTGGTTTGAAAAGTATTTTGAGAGAAATCAAATGACATAATTTTGTCAAATCCTCCCATAAGAAAGAATTAATAGTTGTTAGACTTCTTGCAAAACCATTCAATGAGACTGTGTGGTTTAGTCATAAAATTGAGAAAAATATAGCTGGTGTCCAGTTGATGTGTTGACAATAACACTAGAAGATGTTACATTTCACTGTCAAATACAGATAAAAGTTTATTCAGAAAATATTCATGAAAATATTACATGCTGGTTTCCTAGAGACCAAAATTGTTGCACATGTACTCTTAGCAATGAGAAAGCTTAAAGTTTAGTATCTTTTTATGAGTTTCTTTGATAAAACATTGATATGTTATGAAGGAACTACATGAAAAGATTTTGTCAAGCTCTCCAGTGGAATAAAATGAAAGGTTTGTGCCACTGTTTAGAAAATTGGTCAAAGTATTTCTATGGCTTAGAGAAAATACTGTGCAAAATATGGTTTCAATCTGAGTAATCTTGTTAGAGTAGCAGTGCAAGCTAATATTGTTTTCTGTTACAAAAGTAGGTAAAAGTTTATTCAGAAAATAATCATAAGAATATTACATGGTGGTCTGTTGGCTACCAAAATTGGTGAAAACATTCCTTTGATAATGACAAATAATATACTTAAGCAAGCATACCTTTTCTCAATGGTTTTTATCACTTGGTATAAAAAATCTTTTAAGGAGAAAAGACATGACACAATTTTGTCAAATTTTTCAGTGTAAGAAAATGAATTATTGGCTATTGCATTTGCAAAATTGCTCACTTACCTGCTATGGTTTAGACATAACATTAAGCAAAATATGACTGGTGAGCAGGTAATGTTTTCAGAATAACACTATAAGACAATGTTATTTTCCAGTATGAATTACACATTAAAGTTTATTCAGAAAATAATTACAAAAATACTACACGATGGTTTCCTAGAGATCAAAATTGTTACACAAGTAATCTTAGCAATGAGAAAGCTTGAACTTAAGTATCTACATACTTTTTAAATTCTTTTTATGAGTTTCCTTCAAAAAACATTGATATTTTATAAAGGAAGCAGATGAGATAGTTTTGTCAAATTGTGGAATGGAAGAAAATGAAAGATTTGTGTTACTGTTTGGAAAATTTCTCAAGGTCTTTCCATGGCTTAGAGAAAATATTGAGGAAAATATGGATTTAATCTGGTTAATCTTGTGAGAGCAACAGTGGATAGAAATGTTATACTGTGGTGTCAAGTACATGTAAAATTTATTCAGAAAATAATCATGCAAATATTACATGATGGTTTGTTGGATATCAAAATTGTTGTGCATGAAGGCTTACTAATGAGAAATCTTAAACTGAAGTATCTAGACATGTTTTTAACAGTTTTCATGAGTTTCCTTGAGAAAACATTGATATATTATAATGGAAACACAGGAAATAGTTTTGGCAATTCTTCAGTAGAATAAAATAAAATATTTGTTTTACTGTTTTGAAAGTTTCTCAGTCTTTCTATTGCTCTGCGAAAATATTGAGCAAATTATGGCGTGAGTGTGGCTAATCTTGTAAAAGCAACACCCTCTAGAGTGATTTTGCCTAGTAAGTGACTTTCCCGTACAAACTCTACAGAACGTTCTAGAGCAGCTGAAGAGGAAAAAGCTTATTGTTGGTCTACTTGATAAAAAGGCTGTGTGGTGTAAAATATAAAGTTTTATTAAATGTTACTGTAGTAATCTAAACGAACTGGTGTGTACTGTGATACAAATGTCTCGGTGAGAAACTTAATATGTTCTAACCGTCGAACTCGTGAAAGAACTACATAACCTGCCCCTTCCGGTACATACAACGAATCCATCAACAAGATGATTTTGTTGAGCAGTTGACCTTGAGATTTACAAATTGTTACAGCATAACCAGGTACAAATGGGTAGCATCTTTTCAAATTCCCTTGTTCTGTTGTGGAGGTTACAATGTACACATTGACTATGTTGCCAGATGGTAACTTTAGAAAGACAGTTCTCCTTTCTACCATGTGCACAGTTGCTCTCTGTCCGTTAACTACATGGTTTAACTTGTCTCGGTTTTGAGTAATGATGACGCTCATATCTTTATATATAAGTACTGGTGGGAATTCGCAATTGCTTTGGACTACAGCTAATGGAATTTCATCTTGGAATAGCAAGTCAATTGCGACTTTATTTACCCGATTGGTGGCATTGCGCGTTACGGTGACCACAGTAGACTCTGGATGTTCCACTAACGCACGATGCATATCCAAATCTGTAGGAGTATTGCCACTTATGATAACTCGATTCTTATGAAGGATGTTAAGCAAATGTTGGGATGGTTTGTAATGACGGACATGGTTGAGGATTTTCTGAAATTCTGCGTCTTCACATCTATGCTGCACAGTCAAATTAAAATGATGTACCATGGAAAAAAACGGGCCATGCTGAAAAATTGAAATGACTTGATTATTGTGCATACGGTTGATCGGCTGTTGTTGTTGCTTATCTCCACACATGATCACTACTGGTCTTATTCGAAGCTGATTTATGGTGTCTATTACGTGGTGAACTATTCTCTTTGGCAGCAACGAAATCTCGTCTATAACAACGAGATCAAATACACTCAAGTCCCAGTTGATCTCGCTGCTGTCAGTTGTTAAAACAGGGTACTTAAATGCGCTATGAACGGTGTCAGCCACTATTTCATCAAGGAAATGTTCTGCGTAGGTTGTTGCAAGGAATCCTGTCGGTGTTGCAGTTAAAACCTTGCGTTGATCGTCTAAAGCATCCCTTATTGCTCTTCGAAGACAATGTGTCTTTCCAGTTCCAGGTTTCCCTGTGACAAGGATAAATTTCTTCCAATTGAGATTCTCCGTATGTGATGCACTAGGAGCTATATCAGGAAGATCCGGATCAATGTCCTTCTCTGACGTGTCGCTACTCTCCACCGTGACGTGTTGATCAAGTTCGTTGTATTAGTTATCTCGTTTTTGTAGACAAATTCCTACAACCTGCAAGACATGGTGCTGAACTGGGTCATTCACAGCTTCTTCTGCACGTGCAATATCGCGAGGAATGTCATTACCGGTGATAACACGTCGTTGGAAAAGTCAAAACAAGTCCGTCAGACTTGCTACATGAGAAAGAATCGTCTCAACAAACATCTCTTTGTGCCCCTGATTACAGAAATATCGTCGGACGTGCTCAGATTGAGACCAAAAGTCATTCATTCGAGAAAACGCTGATGCAAAACAACGGATTTGGTGTGGCAGACGATCGTGTTGTGGATAATATAGTGCATCGGTGGATGAATGCGGCATGTGTAGAAGCAGATCCTGGAAATAATACAAATCCTTGAATGGAGAGACTGTCTTAACGCCAACCAACGTCGATCCATCTTTGAAAGGACGTGGAGGTACTCTCGTTTCGTCGACTTCTTGCAGCCATTGCAACAAGGAGAGATTTTGAAACTGTGCAGGTCTTGTTAGGTATTTCTGATATGCCCTGTTCTGATTTAAATTCTCAACTGGTGGTACACGAAACGTTTTCCTACGACTGCAAGACGACGACATCTTGATTGAAGAAAGTTGTAACCACATCTCAGGCTCCACAGGCTTCATTGACCGAACGTGTCTGTACGCCGCTTGGTAAGATCCAGCATGCACTGAGTACATGGCATCATCGTAAGCGTCTTGCCATTTAGAAACATACGATGTGACGTATCGCAGGATCATGGCCCATCCGTCTGAAGTCTGAACATCCATTCGACACCTAAGCGAAGGGATCAAAGAAGAAATGTACGCATGCAAGTTGACTGCAAATGCATCGGCTGGATGATGAAGATGTAAAACTTGACCGTTTGCTTCATCACTAACATGTGTTGGCGTCTCGTAGTGGCAACGATGATTTATCAGATCTCTGCAATTGATAAACTGAATGTGACATAGTTTGGTCAGACCAAGGGATGTCTGCACGAACTAGATTATGCCGCATGTGTCTCATGTTTTTTAACCACACAAGCAAATGCACATGAACAGTTTCTCTCCCTTGGAACTCGAAACGGTAGAAATACGTTTGCACATTGGCATATCCCCGCATGTGATTGTAGTTGAATACGTGGTTACTCCAAGTTTTGTCATTTGAGCCACATAAATATCCACGAATTACTTGCTCCATAACGTGAACTATATGACACGTTTCAAATGCTGCTAATTGAGTAGGACCTCTACTTGTAATTTCCCTGAAAGCAAGAAGCCATGGTGGTACAGGAAACGTCCATTCATAAGGCGAGATGGCGATGAACAGAGATGGTGAACCGTACTGGGCAATGGCATCAAGTAGGAAATGATGCTGCCATTTCCAATATTCCGTCGAAAAAGGTTTTGTTTCGAGTGAGGGTGCTGGCGAACAAAACCGTCCCCGTCCACTTGTAATTGCTCCAATCACAGTTTTAAAAAGCCAAAGATCGTAATGGTAATGGAGCAACTCATACAAAAGACTATAATCTGCAATGCACGAGTTCACTTTAGTTAGAAATGAAACTTTTGTGCTTGCTCTTGATTGACTTCCATCGACTGAACTATCGCACCATTCACAACTAGGGTGTAAATTTGGCCGGAGACAACACTCCACGTATCGACTTTGCTAAATGTCAAAGACATTGAAACGTTCATTGGCAGCGATACTGAGTTCACACTGGTCAATGAATGGCTTATAAGCACTTCGACGCTCAGACATCAAGAAAGTGTAAGCAGCATAGCACTGACGTCTCGTATCCGCATTTGCTAATGCAGCTATCTGGTCAGCTACAGGGACAGTGCTCCACGTTAACCTGAACATACCATTTTTCTTCCTGTAGCCATTCTGTATTCACTTGTAATCTCCAGTGTGCACGGTTAGGGGATGTAAAGCAGCAATTTCAGAATTCAATAGACCTTTCAAAACATCAGGTAAAGTATTTGGATTCGGTGTAAAGTACCTCATTTGTTGACAAGGGCAATTATCGGCTGGCTTTATTACAGGACGATTGTGGAAACAAGGCAGCAAACGAAGCGACATGAGTTTTCCACAAGTGCCACAGTACGTCCACAAGCCATGTTTCGCCCAAAAGGAAATGCTCTCTGCATCATCAACGCCGAAAAAATGCTCTGCATTAGCATGTTGTATCATTGACGCAATTTCTCTTGTAAAATTCTCTCTTTCTACACGTTCTCTTTCGTCGCGTTGGTTATTGCTCATGTGAAATTCCTGACATCTGTTTGCTATGCTGTCATCTCTACCAATGAAAACCCACGGGTGATTAACCCAGAACTGCAATGACTGATCTTCCGTCCACCGACAAGCCATGCCCAAATCTAAAGCAATTAGATAAATTGTCACTTTGCCAGCAGATTTAAGTTTACTGCTGCTGCTCGTAATTCATTAACAATGCTTCAACTAATGGCAACTAAATGTAAACTTCAAGGTACATTTGTTGTTTAAGTTCCGTGCCGAACTTCTTTTTAAAGAGCTAAATCTTAATTCAGTTGTATCAAAAGAACATCATTTGTTGTACATTGGTCCATAAGAAATCTTCGATACTGTAACGACAATTTAATTCTTATTTCACATCATAGATATATCAAGCTAAAGCAGTTTCACAAAAAGAAACTTTCATTTGATATGTGAAATCCCAACGTTTTCACATGTGAAACAGCAAATTCATATGTCAAATTACTTTGCCAAAATTTTACATATGAAATATTGATATAATAAACGTGATTCACATGTCATAACGAACACTTATGTACTGAAATTAATTTTACATACCAAATCTTCATATGACATGTGCTTTCATATGTGAAATCAGATGTGAAATCCACCTAAATGAATTAATCTTTAAATACTGGGGTTTTGAATCTTGGGCAAAGCCATTTTCTCATTCATGCCAACAGGCAATAGCGGTTCGCACATGAAGTAAAACTGTCCTTTGAATAGCATGAAAAGTTCAAAAGTTGTTAACTGGCAGGATAGATGTTAAAGAATTCCAACATTTCGAGTAAAAGACCTTTCATGAGGAAAAAAGACGTGTTCCCAACTGTATTTTGTAACAGTTGACGTCTGATTTGTTCATAATACCGCACATATCTTGAAGTAAATTATTTGCACCAAAGGTAAGTAACCTTAACAATGACTTTAACCCTAAAGCTAGTGGTGAAAGGCAACCAATCTGAATGCATTCAGTAAAATGCAGCATAGCGTTTTTGTCTCGTAGGCTTTCCACTAAGAATAACGACAAACATTGAATTTGTACAATTTTTTAATTTAATTACCAACGTTTTGGTTTACTCCTATCGGATAAACACTTACAATTTTGTTCATGTAATACTAAAAAAGCTCTTGCGACCAATACCAGTGACCTACCTCTTTCTGAAATCTGGTCTAGTTTTATTACTTGTTCACTTCGATATGTCCTGTGATAAACAGTCTGTATTTTCACTTTTTGTTGTATAATGCTTGCACTAGAACAGTGCAAAACCTATTTATTTATAAATAGTTACCGAACACTAAATTTAGACAATTAGGTCGTTACACCAAATTTTATTGCTGGGGATATTACGACATTGTTTTGAAAGTGTTGACGTAAGGCTTTGTTGACTGATGATCAACGTTATGGGGAATACCCATGTGCCACTACGTCGCACAAGTTTTCTAGTACTATAAAGTTCTGCGATCCAATTGAACAAGTAAACTTCATGTCATCGCCTTGTTGTCTTTAAAGACCATGGATAACGGCAACAAAGCAAGCAAACTTAACACGTTTCGTCTAGTTAGCTCCAAAACGTCACTTTCCGCAAATTAAATAGTTCCTTTACATTATATTTATCGAGCTATTGCACCACCACTTTGAAACTGTTGACGTAAGCACATCTTAATTGATGATTAACGTCATGGGAAATGCCCAAATGGTGTAACCCACATAAAACTTCTCATGGTACAATAAGTTTCTTCAGTTTGAGATTACTCATATGTAACACTGGAGATAATCCGCAATTGCAACAAATTCCTTAACCGTAAATAAACTGATTTATTAAGGCAAGGAAATTTTCAATGTTTATCAAGCTCACAAGCAGATCTCAAGACTGGGAATTCCCCACAGTTTCCCCTCGTTGTTAAACAAGGTGACTACGTAATCCTATTTCAGATAAATTTTGTAACTGTTCCCAAAATAGAATATAAAATTACTATTTTACTAGCTAAATTTAGATCGCTCAGCAATTATATAAAGCCCAGTCGTGTCGAGATAGTATTCAAATTGTGTGAAAAGTTATAACGTTGCTGAACAGAAGAGTCAAATTTTCACAAATTCGTCACGACGGTTAACACAACGAAAGCCTCTAGAGTCTCCTGAACAACCAAGACATGGTCTCCTGCTAAGAAATTAAATTCGTTTCAAGTTTACGCCGTAAGTCACTTCAGTTTTTGTATAAATATCAACTTTTTCAAAAAGCTTTCATGTCTTTGTGGCCTTGGCGTCTCTTATCAATTTTATATCTCTGTTTATAGATGTCAAACAACGACCAAAAGTAATTCCTACAATTCCGAACACTACGAGAGTAGGAAAATGAATAGTGAAGTGTTTAAATTACTTACTACGACGGGAATAACCTTCCAAGTAAATCACGAAATAGCGAGCGAAATCTTCAGTCGAATAAGACGTGCGATCTGCAATACAACGAAATAGGAAATATTGAAGAAGCCGATTGGCACGAAGGACCAAAATGGCGGTTGCAGCCATGTCATAAAAGTTGTAGTTGTGAGATATTACATTCACCCATGATGACTAATATATTTTTCCTTGACTAATTTAAGTAATTATTTACTGAGTAATCTGTTCTTCCTCACCCAGATATTGTCGGTAACTAGAAGCGAAAACGAAACTGGCAAATAGGCTTTGAATTGTAAAGTGGGAAAGTGAGACCTATCAAAGTAGAGGAACATACTATATATATCACTACACTGGTGTCACTTTAACGAATATTTTGGTATGTAGCAAGTCTCTCTACAATCTGTATTTCTATTTGAAATAGGGTAAATGTATCATAATATTCCCATTGTGTTATCAGTCGAAATAGAACAGTTTTCACAATAGTTTTAGAAAAATATAGATTGTAGGGAGGCATATTATTTACGAACACATTCCTCCTAGAGAGAGGAGTCTAATGATATATAGTATGTCCTGGACTATCTATAATAATGTTGGAAATTGTGGAAATTTGGCCTTTCTCTTATGGGTCAATATACAACAGTTTTCTAAATATTTTAAGAGAAATATACATTGTACAAAGACATACAATATACCAATAGATTCCTCTCAGAGTGAAAAGTATAATGAGATATAGTATGTCTCAGTAAGATAAACAAGTATGTCAGAAATTGTGAAAATGAATAAAAATTTGTCCTTTCCCTTATGAGTAAATTTACAACACTTTTCAAAATAAATTAAGAGAAATATGCATAGTACAGACACATACAATAAATCATTAGATTCCTCTCAGAATCAGGAGTGTAATGAAATATAGTATGTCTCTGGAGGATGTATAATTTAATTAAAAATCGTGAAAATGTGACAGAATTAGTCCTTTCTGTTATGGGTGAATTTACAACACTTTTCAAAATATTTTAAGAGAAATATACATAGTACAGAGACATACAATATACAAATAGATTCCTCTCAGAGCGAGGAGTCTAATGATATATAGTATGGCTGTGCGGGATAAACAGTTATGTTAGAAACTGTGAAAATATATGAAAATTAGGCCTTTCTCTTATGAGTCAATTTACAACACTTTTACAAAATATTTGAACAGAAATATACATTGTACACAGACATACTATATACCAATAGATTCCTCTCAAAGTGAGGAGTCTAATGATATATTGTATTTCTCTGTAGGATAAACAATCGTGTTAGAAATTGTGAAAATGAGTTAAAATTAGGCCTTTGTCTTATGGGTCAATGTACAACACTTATCAAAATATTTTAAGAGAAATATACATAGTATAGAGACAAACTATATACCAATAGGTTCCTCTCAGGGAGAGGAGTGTAATGATATATAGTATGTCTCTGTAGGATAAACAATTAAGGTTAAAATTGTGGAAATATGTGAAAATTTGGCCTTCCTCTTATGGGTCAATATACAACAGTTGTCAAAATATTTTAAGACAAATATACATTATACAGAAACATACTATATACCAATAGATTCCTCTCAGAGTGAAGAGTATAATGATATATACTGTCTCTGGAGGATGTATAATTTAATTAAAAATTGTGAAAATGTGACAGAATTAGTCCTTCCTGTTATGGGTAAATTTACAACACTTTTCAAAATATTTTAAGAGAAATATACATAGTACAGAGACATACAATATACAAATAGATTCCTCTCAGAGTGAGGAGTTTAATGATATATAGTATAGCTGTGCAGGATAAACAGTTATGTTAGAAATTGTGAAAATATATGAAAATTAGGCCTTTCTCTTATGAGTCAATTTACAACACTTTTACAAAATATTTGAACAGAAATATACATTGTACACAGACATACTATATACCAATAGATTCTTTCCAGAGTGAGGAGTCTAATGATATATAGTATGTCTCTGTAGGATATACAATCATGTTAGAAATTGTGAAAATGAGTTAAAATTAGGTCTTTGTCTTATGGAAATAAAGTAGAAAACATACTCTGAGTATCAGTTCCATCTTGAACTCAAAATTTGAGAAAAGCAAGTGGACACAGTGTTCAATAGTAATATTTCAAATTTATTACAAATTCATCATCAGACTAATTTACACAAGCTAGACCTAGGTCAATATATAGGCACAAGCGTGGTGACATATAGCTTGTGTAAACTAGTCTGATGATGAATTTGTAATAAATTCGAAATATTACTATTGAACACTGTGTCCACTTGCTTTTCTCAAATTTTGAGTTCAAGATGGAACTGATCCTCGGAGTATGTTTTCTACTTTATTTTCTTAAATTATCGGCTGGAAACGGATTTTGTCTTATGGGTTCAATGGACAACACTTTTCAAAATATTTTGAGAGAAATATACATAGTATAGAGACAAACTATATACCAATAGGTTCCTCTCAGAGTGAGGAGTGTAATGATATATAGTATGTCTGTAGGATAAACAAAGTTAAAATTGTGGAAATATGTGAAAATTTGGCCTTTCTCTTATGGGTCAATATACAACAGTTGTCAAAATATTTTAAGAGAAATATACATTATACAGAGACATACAATATACCAACAGGTTCCTATCAGAGTGAAGAGTATAATGAGATATAGTATGTCTCGGTAAGATAAACAAGTATGTTAGAAATTGTGAAAATGTTAGAAAATTAGGCATTTTTATAATGGGTCAATGTACAACAGTTTTCAAACTATTTTAAGAGAAATATACATTATACAGAGACATACTATGTACCAATAGATTCCTTTCAGAGTGAAGAGTGTAATAATGTATGGTATGTCTCTGTATGATATATAATTAAGTTAGCAATTGTGAAAATGTATGAAAATAGGGGCTGCCTTTTATGCGTAAATTTAGAACACTTATCAAAATAATTTGAGAGAAATACACACTGTACAGAGACATAATATATACCAACATATTCCTGTCAGAGTGAGGAGTGTAATGATATATAGTATGTCTCTGGAGGATGTATAATTGAATTAAAAATTGTGAAAATGTGTGAAAATTTGTCATTTCCCTTATGAATAAATTTACAACACTTTTCAAAATATATTAACAGAAATATGCATAGTACAGACACATACAATATATCAATAGATTCCTCTCAGAATCAGGAGTGTAATGAAATATAGTATGTCTCTGGAGGATGTATAATTTTATTAAAAATTGAGAAAATGTGACAAAATTAGTCCTTTCTGTTATGGGTAAATTTACAACACTTTTCAAAATATTTTAAGAGAAATATACATAGTACAGAGACATACAATATACCGATAGATTCCTCTCAGAGTGAGGAGTCTAATGATATATAGTATGGCTGTGCTGGATAAACAGTTGTTAGAAATTGTGAAAATATATGAAAATTAGGCCTTTCTCTTATGAGTCAATTTACAACACTTTTACAAAATATTTGAACAGAAATATACATTGTACACAGACATACTATATACCAATAGATTCCTCCCAGAGTGAGGAGTCTAATGATATATAGTATGTCTCTGTAGGATAAACAATCGTGTTAGAAATTGTGAAAATGAGTGAAAATTAGGCCTTTGTCTTATGGGTCAATGTACAACACTTTTAAAAATATTTTAAGAGAAATATACATAGTATAGAGACAAACTACATACCAATTGGATTGTCTCAGAGTGAGGAGTGTAATGATATATAGTATGTCTCTGCAGGATAAACAATTAAGGTTAAAATAGTGGAAAAGTGTGAAAATTTGGCTTTTATCTTATGGGTGAATTTGAAATGTCTATATTTGACAAAATAAAAACCGTGATATGCGTTCAGCAATACTACAATAGATGCAGAAAGGTATAAAATAATTGAGTCTGATTGAACTCCCTTTTAATTAGTTCTTAAGGCAATAAGAAGCACGGACACCGACGAGAAAACATCAACTCCTCGGGAAGCAAGTCTATGGCAATACACGCGTTTGTTTGGAAAAGATATTTTCGTAAAAGTAAATCCTACGAATCCAACAATTACCACAGTAGGAAAATGAATAGTATAGTGTTTAAATAACTTACTATGAGGCGAATAAACTTCCAAGTGAATGGAGAAATAGCGAGCAAACTCTGGAGTCAAATAACACGTGCGATCAGCAAGATAGCGAAATCGGAAAGACCGAAGAAGAAGCCGCTGGGGGCGAACGAACAAAATGGCGGTCGTCGCGAAGTAATAAAAGTAGTTGTAGTGAGATATTACATTGACCCATGATGGCTAATATATTTTTCCTTAAGTTGTTTAAGTAATAATTGACTGACAAATCTGTTCTTCCTCACAAAAATATTTTCGCTTAGTAAAAGTCAAAAGTAAACTGTCAAGTAGGATTTGAATTGTAAAGTGGAAAAGTGATACCTATGAAACTAGAGGAACTTACTATATATATATCTCTACAGTGGTGTAAGTTAAAGGAATATTTAGCTACATAACATATCTCTCTACAATATGTATTTCTCATAGAAATTGGGAAAATGTGTGATAATATTCCCATAGTTTTATGAGTCTAAATAGAAAAGTTTTAACAAATAGTTTTAGACAAAAATACATTGTATAGAGACATACTATATACCAATAGATTTCTCCCAGAGTGAGGAGTCTAATGATATATAGTATTTCTCTGTAGGATAAACAATCATGTTAGAAATTGTGGAAATGTGTGAAAATTAGGCCTTTATCTTATGGGTCAATCTAGAACACTTTTAAAAATATTTAAAGAGAAATATACATTATACAGAGACATACTATATACCATTTGATTCCTCTGAGAGTGACGAGTCTCATGATATATAGTATGTCTCTGGAGGATAAACAATTATGTTAGAAATTGTGAAAAAGAGTCAAAATTTGGAATTTCTCTCATGGGTCAATGTACAACACTTTTCAAAAAATTTCAACAGAAATATAAATAGTACAGAGACATACTATATACCAATAGATTCCTGTCAGAGTGACGAGTCTCATGATATATAGTATGTCTCTATAGGATACACAATTATGTTAGAAATTGTGAAAATTAGTGAAAATTTGGCATTTCTCTTATTGGTCAATGTACAATACTTTTCAAAATATTTTACGAAAAATATACATTAAATAGAGAAATGGTATGTACCAAAAGACTAGTGTGAGTGAGAGGAGTCTAATAATATATAGTATGTCTCTGTAGGATGTAAAATTCGGTTACAAATTGTGGAAATGTATGATAATGTAACCTTCCCCATAATCGCCATTTTGAAATGGATCAAAACAACACTCTTATAACAAAAATGTAAGCCAACTTTACGTCTTGAAGAAACATGCAATGTATGAGAAAATTCTTCAGACTTAGACGACTCTTTTGGGACAAGCATGTCTGTGTAGGTGGAATATTTCGGTTACAAATTGAGTCAATGTATGATAAGGGTGCATTTTGGGATAATGGCCTTCTTTGTCCTTGATGAAACCACAAAACTTTTCACAAACTATTAAGCGAAGTATATGTCCTACAGAAACATGCTATGTATTAAACAATTCGTCTCACTTAGACAAATCAGATGGTGGAAAGCATGTATGTATATGGAGGATATTTCGCTTACGAATTGCAACAAGATATGATAAGGTAGCCATTTCGGAAAAATGCCTTCTTTGTCCTGGATCAAAACACCACACTTTTTACAATGTTTTAAGCGAAGTTTAGGTCGTACAGAAACATGGTATATAGGAAACGGTTTATCTGATTTAGAGGACTCTTTTGATACAAAGAATGTCTCTGTACTTGAAATATTTCGCTTACAAATTGCGAGAATATTATATAAGGTTGGCTTTGCAGATAATGGCCTTCTTTCCCTGGGAGAAAACACCACAGTTTTCACTAAAGTTGGTCAGAAGTATACGTGACACAGAAACATGCTATATAGTAAACGATTCATCTAACTTAGACAAAACTCTTGGTACAAAGCATGTCTCAGTACAGGGGATATTTCGCTCACAAATTAAGACAAAATATAATAAGGTTGCAAAATAGGATAATGGCCTTCTTTGTCCCCGATCCAAACACCACACGTTTCACTAACTTTTAAGCGAAGTATACGACCTACAGAAAGATACGATATAGCAAACGACTTGTCTGACTTACACCAATGTTTTCACATAAAGCATGCCTCTGTAGGTAAAACAGTTCGCTTACAAGTTCCGACAATGTATGACAAGGCTGCATTTTCCGATAACGCCGTTGTTGTGAAGCATCAAAACAGAACACTATTCACAAAATTTTACGCGAAATGTACTTTGTATCGAGATATCCTTAGTACCAAACAATTTGCCTAAGCGCGAGGAATCGTTTGGTACAAAGCATGTTTGCGTACGACGTATCGTTCGCTTAAAAACAAGTCAAAACAAACACGAAATTTAAAGATGGCCGCCATAGAGTAATTACTAGTAAATTTCGATCTTCAACTTCAAATATCTCGAAATCTGCTTGTTGCAATTTTATAATATTCGCACAGGATGTTCTCCTCAAAGTGTTTTATCAAATACATGCATGAAAAGAGGGGGATAAAAAAAGTCAGAAAAGTTACTATCACATTGAGACATAATATGTCATAATGTGTTGACTAGTAAAGTCACAGTTAGCCATAATTTTAAAATCTTTAATCCAAGTTAATGATAAACCCTAACGGTAAATATGTAATAACTGGCTTGTGGCAGCCAAGCGTTCATAGCGACGTTGCTTTTTGATCCTTCGATGTCGGCTCTTCCTATCATTGCAAAGCAGAATTCGCCAAGCGTCGGATTGTTCACCCGCCAATAGGGAATGTGAGCTGGGTTTAGACCGTCGTGAGACAGGTTAGTTTTACCCTACTGTTGAAGTGTTGTTGCAATAGTAATTCTGCTCAGTGCGAGAGGAACTGCAGATTCAGACAATTGGCATTTGCACTTGGCTGAAAAGCATATGGTGCGAAGCTACCATCTGTTGGATTATGACTGAACGCCTCTAAGTCAGAATCCGTGCTAGAAAGCAACGATTCATTCCTCTGGACAATCTTAGGCGAACAAGAATAGAAGCTTCGGCTTCCTTTGTTACAATGTGCTAAGGAGCAGACTATGCTCTAAAGCACTACCTTGACCAAAATCTAAATTTTCCAGAGCTAAATCCTTTGCAGACGACTTAAATAAAGGGGTATTGTAAGCAGTAGAGTAGCCTTGTCGCTACGATCTGCTGAGATTAAGCCCTTGTTCTAAGATTTGTTCCTTTTTTTTTAAAGCATAATCACATCCTCCGTAATGGTTGGCCAGTGGTTTTGCTTGCAAAGGGGCATGCAACTGAAGCCATCACCAGCTGACTGTTGGGAAAAGCTGTAGCAAGAAACAAAACTTCGGCTTCCTGCATCACATTGTGCTAAGGAGCAGACTATGCTCTGAAGCACTACCTTGACCAAAAATCTAAATTTTCCTCAGCTAAATCTTTTGCAGACGACTTAAATAAAGAACGGGGTATTGTAAGCAGTAGAGAGTAGCCTTGTTCCTACGATCTGCTGAGACTAAGCCCTTGTTCTAAGTCTTGTGCCTTTTTATTGGGTTTTTTTTACAAGCATAATCACATCCTCCGTAATGGTTGGGCAGTGGTTTTTCTTGCAAAGTGGCACGCACCTGAAGCAATCGCCAGCTGACTGTTGGGAAAAGCTGTAGCAGGAAACAAACTGCGGGGCTCGGGGAAAAAAGCAAGACAATAAAACATGATGGTGATATTTTGACTTGATAGCGAAAACCAGGCTTTCCGACCTTGAATAAACAAGTTGCTCCCTCTTGGAATTCAACTAGGCTGGGACTTGGAGTTGCGCCTTCGGGATACCGATCGGCCGCTGTACCTGTTGAGCTATCGAGTCCACAGGAATTGGAGGTGCGGTTTATCCAGTGCATTCGAGAAAGTTAGCATTGATTGTATTGTGTTTGCAATTTCTCAAGTTGCCCGACATATCCGTGGCAGCAGCAAGTGGTGTTCGGGTATTGTTAGGTTGGCACAAATTGTCGGAGGATGTTTTGGACTTGTTAAAAATAAACCATCTCCTTGTCAATTATTACAATGGAAAAATTTAGGCTAGTAATTGTAGGAGACTGTGTTGCTGAGTGCTGAGTGAGCAGCTGATGGCTTCTGGGTTGGTGAAGTTGCACCGTCAAAGTGAGTGTGTTTGCTAGTGCTATGATGTGCTAAGTGATCGTGTTTGCTTCAAAATGCAGCTTGATCAAGTCCGAGCCTGTCCCGATGGGTGCAGTTGCAAGGCCGTGATGCCTTGGCCGCACAGGCCTCTCCTCGGTTTTCATGGTACGTGGCCTGCTCGACTGTTGGGAGAGGGGTGGTTCGCTTGTTATTCGTTCCACAGTCCTTTTCCTTGCCATTTAGTCGATTTTTGGCAGGTGTGCACAAAGTGTCGGTTGCAGTTCTGCATCTGAAAGTGTTGCGAATGTTGTGTGACTGTTCGTTGAACAACATTTAATCATGAGCGTTTTGAAGCTATATGCTTACCTTTCAGGCGGAGGTAGGTGACCGGGCCATTTGCTGTGCAGTGGCTTTCCTTGGTCACCTAGGTCTTGCCAAGAGGAATGTCTAAAGACGTGGCAAAGAGAGGCATGCCGTGCCGGTCGGTCGCTGCTCAACCAGTCGCCAGCGCACGGTCATGTAAGAGGAAACTGCGTTTTCTCCTTTAAAAACAGCTCAGCTGGTCGCCCAAAAGTACGAGAGGCTCTTCGCAGCCTTTCTGCTCGTTTGTTCGACAGTTAACTGGTTGATCCTGCCAGTAACATATGCTTGTCTCAAAGATTAAGCCATGCATGTCTAAGTATGAGCACTTGTACTGTGAAACTGCGAATGGCTCATTAAATCAGTTATCGTTTATTTGATTGTACCCTTACTACGTGGATAACCGTAGTAATTCCAGAGCCAATACATGCGAAAAGTCCCGACTTCTGGAAGGGATGTATTTATTAGATTAAAAACCAATGCGGGTTTATGCCCGGATTTTTGGTGATTTATAATAACTTTTCGAATCTCATGGCCTTACGTGCCGGCGATGTTTCATTCAAATTTCTGCCCTATCAACTGTCGATGGTAAGGTGGTAGTGGCTTACCATGGTTGCAACGGGTGATGGAGAATTAGGGTTCGATTCCGGAGAGGGAGCCTGAGAAATGGCTACCACATCCAAGGAAGGCAGCAGGCGTGCAAATTACCCAATCCTGACACAGGGAGGTAGTGACAAAAAATAACAATACAGGGCTTTTCAAGTCTTGTAATTGGAATGAGTACAATTTAAATCTCTTAACGAGGAACAATTGGAGGGCAAGTCTGGTGCCAGCAGTCGCAGTAATTCCAGCTCCAATAGCGTATACTAAAGTTGTTGCAGTTAAAAAGCTCGTAGTTGGATTTCGGGGCGGCGCGGTTGGTCAGCCGCAAGGTATGTTACTGGCCGCGCTGTTCTTCGCCAAGACTACGTGTGCTCTTAATTGAGTGTGGGTAGGATTTGCGACGTTTACTTTGAAAAAATTAGAGTGTTCAAAGCAGGCTTGTGCTTGAACACATAAGCATGGAATAATGGAATAGGACTTTGGTTCTATTTTGTTGGTTTCTAGAACCGAAGTAATGATTAATAGGGACAGTTGGGGGCATTCGTATTTCGTTGTCAGAGGTGAAATTCTTGGATTTACGAAAGACATACTAATGCGAAAGCATTTGCCAAGAATGTTTTTAATAATCAGGAACGAAAGTTAGAGGATCGAAGACGATCAGATACCGTCCTAGTTCTAACCATAAACGATGCCAACTAGGGATCAGCGGGTGTTATTGTATGACCCCGTTGGCACCTTATAAGAAACCAAAGTTTTTGGGTTCCGGGGGAAGTATGGTTGCAAAGCTGAAACTTAAAGGAATTGACGGAAGGGCACCACCAGGAGTGGAGCCTGCAGCTTAATTTGACTCAACACGGGAAAACTCACCAGGTCCAGACATAGTAAGGATTGACAGATTGAGAGCTCTTTTTTGATTCTATAGGTGGTGGTGCATGGCCGTTCTTAGTTGGTGGAGTGATTTGTCTGGTTAATTCCATTAACGAACGAGACCTTGACCTGCTAAATAGTCAGGCGATTCGCGAATCGTCCTCGACTTCTTAGAGGGACTGTTGGTGTTCAACCAAAGTCAGGAAGGCAATAACAGGTCTGTGATGCCCTTAGATGTCCTGGGCCGCACGCACGCTACACTGACGATGGCAGCGAGTCGCTCCTTCACCAAAAGGTGTGGGTAATCTTGTGAATCATCGTCGTGCTGGGGATAGATCATTGTAATTTTTGATCTTGAACGAGGAATTCCTAGAAAGCGCGAGTCATCAGCTCACGTTGATTACATCCCTGCCCTTTGTACACACCGCCAGTCGCTACTACCGATTGAATGGTTTAGTGAGGCCTCTGGATTGGCACTGTCAGATTCACGAGACTCTGACGGAGGCCAAGAAGTTGGTAAAACTTGATCATTTAGAGGAAGTAAAAGTTGTAACAAGGTTTCCATAGGTGAACGTGCGGAAGGATCATCACCGATCTTCATACAAAAAGAAGTACGAGAATTGCCTCGCTGCTTACTCTGTGAACCTGTACGAGACCGTGGGGGTCGAAGCCCTGGCCTTTGTTAAATTGGCGGATGTTTTGTGCATTGCCCGGCCCCCCCATTTGTTTTTGTTTTCTTATCTCCTGCACGTATTGTTTTTCTTGTTTTGACTTTGTCGGAATGTCGAAAATCGGAAGACAACTTTTAACGGTGGATCTCTAGGCTCGTGTATCTATGAAGAATGCAGCCAGCTGCGATAAGTAGTGTGAATTGCAGAATTCAGTGAATCATCGAATCTTTGAATGCAAATGGCACTCTTGGTCTACCAGGAGCATGTCTGTCTGTGTGTTGGTTTCAAAAGCAAAAAATCGTGCTTGTTTTGCACGGCATTGAGACTTCATGGCCTTGCAGCCGTTTCTCGAAATGCAGCGGGAATCGAGAGTCACAAGCGATTCACGAAACCAAAATATTTTATGATATTGTGGACGCTGCTGACCTCGCCACTTCCCATTCTGTTGCTCTCTGTCAATTTCTTGACCTCAGATCAGGCAAGATTACCCGCTGAATTTAAGCACATTACTAAGCGGAGGAAGAGAAACTAACAAGGATTCCCCCAGTAATGGCGAATGAAGAGGGAACAGCTCAAATTTGAAATCTCCGTTGTCTTCAACAGCGAATTGTAGTTTCGAGAAGTACTTTCCAGACGAATCGACCTTGCCTAAGTTGCTTGGAACAGCACGTCATAGAGGGTGACAACCCCGTACGTGGCAAGGTTCGATCGTCGGCGATGTGCTTTCCAAGAGTCGGGTTGTTTGGGATTGCAGCCCAAAATGGGTGGTAAACTCCATCTAAAGCTAAATACAGGCACGAGACCGATAGCGAACAAGTACCGTGAGGGAAAGATGAAAAGGACTTTGAAAAGAGAGTTAAAGAGTATGTGAAACCGTTGAAAGGGAAGTGAATGGAGTTAGCAATTCGCCTTGCCAGATTCAGTCTTTTGCGCTCCGTGACGTGCGTGCACTCGATCTTCGTAGACGAGTCGAGTACGGATGCGGGACGTAGGCAGCGCACTTCTGCTAGGCGAGCATCAACGTCGGTTACCCTGCGAGCCAGAAGGCCGTGAGGAAGGTAGATCTTTCGGGATTGTTAAGCCTTGCGATCGCATGTCTCGTGGGTGACTGTGGCCTGTTGCAGCGCGTGCCTCCCTTTTGGGTGGGCTAGTGTCCTGTTTTGTTGGTCCGGTTGTCGACTGTGGCGGACGGCACGCCTGTGCGCTCAAACCGCTGCCGGTCAACAGGGCGGTGATCGCACACTACGCGCTGAGGACATTGGTGTCCATACGGCTCTATCCGACCCGTCTTGAAACACGGACCAAGGAGTCTAACATGTGCTCGAGTCTCTGGGTGATTGAAACCCGTGGGCGCAATGAAAGTAAAGGCAGCTTTGGCTGCTGAGGTGAGAAGCCTTCCTTCTTGGAGAGGCCGCATCATTGACCGACCTATTCTACTCTTAGAAAGGTTTGAGTAAGAGCGTACCTGTTGGGACCCGAAAGATGGTGAACTGCCTGAATAGGGTGAAGCCAGCGGAAACACTGGTGGAAGCTCATAGCGATTCTGACGTGCAAATCGATCGTCGAATTTGGGTATAGCGGCAAAAGACTAATCAAACCATCTAGTAGCTGGTTCCCTCCAAAGTTTCCCTTAGGATAGCTGGAGCTCGGATGCAGTTTTATCAGGTAAAGCAAATGATTAGAGGTCTTAGGGTCGAAATGACCTTAACCTATTCTCAAAACTTTAAATTGGTAAGAAGTTTGACTTGCTTCACTGAAGCCAGACATTCGAATACAAGCTCTTAGTGGGCCATTTTTAGTAAGCAGAACTGGCGATGCGGGATGAACCAAACGCTGAGTTAAGGTGCCCAAGTCGACGCTCATCAGACCCCACAAAAGGTGTTGGTTGAGATTGACAGCAGGATGGTGGCCATAGAAGTCGGAATCCGCTAAGGAGTGTGTAACAACTCACCTGCTGAATCAACTAGCCCTGAAAATGGATGGCACTCAAGCGTCACACCTATACTTGGCCGTCGGAACAAGTGCGAAGTTCCGACGAGTAGGAGGGCGTGGAGGTCGTGAAACGGCCTCTGGTGCAGATCTTGGTGGTAGTAGCAAAGAACTTAAGTGGACAAAGGTTCCATGTGAACAGCAGTTGGATATGGGTTAATCTATCCTAAGAGATAGGGAAATTCCGTTACGAAGTGCCCAATTTTGGGCCGCCTATCGAAAGCGAATTGGGTTAATATTCCCGAACCAGAACAGGAATACTGCCACCTAGTGGCACCAGTGGTAACGCAATCGAATTCGGAGACATCAGCGAGAGCCCCGGGAAGAGTTCTCTTTTCTTTTTAATGGGCTGTCACCCTGAAATCAGTTTAGCCGGAGATAGGGTTTCACGTCCGGTAAAGCCCCACACTTGTTGTGGGGTCCGGTGCGCTTTCAACGGCCCTTGAAAATCCGAGGGAGTCGTTCATTTTCTTGTCTGGTCATACTCAACCGCAGCAGGTCTCCAAGGTGAGCAGCCTCTAGTTGATAGAACAATGTAGGTAAGGGAAGTCGGCAAAATGGATCCGTAACTTCGGGAAAAGGATTGGCTCTAAGGGTTGGGTCTGTCGGGCTGGGACTTGAAGCAGGAGGACTCATCTCGGGCTGGCTGAGACCTCTCGGGGTCGAGGTCAGACCGGGAAGGGACTTCTCGTGGATTGGCTCAGCTGTGACCATCAGGTCGATTCGGCATACAGTTAATAACCAACTTAGAACTGGAACGGACAAGGGGAATCCGACTGTTTAACTAAAACAAAGCATTGCAATGGCTGGCGATTGGTGTTGACGCAATGTGATTTCTGCCCACTGCTCTGAATGTCATAGTGAAGTAATTCATCCGAGCTTAGTAATTCATCAATGTTTAGAGCGTCTCACTGGCGATCAGAAGGTTACGGGTTCGATTCCCGTCAGAGACTCAAAAAGTTTTTCTGAGAGAACAGCTTGAGAGCATGCGTATTAAAAACAAAGATAATGACGAAAAGCGGATTCGGATCATTTGAACTGCTGTATGTCAAACATTTATGGCTGGGGTGCTGGTGGCACAGTGGTAGTGCACGTGTCTCTTACCACTGTGACTAGGGTTCGATTCCTGCCGCATGCAGTAGTCTGATTAAAAGTTACCTTGGTCACATGTGAGAAGAGTGTTGCCCAGTTTGACTCTACCAAGCATCGCAGGTTTTCTCCGAGTACTCCGCTTTCCTCCTGTCATAACACTGGACCCATGAGGGTAGGCCCTTACTGGACCTCTAGGGAGACCAGCTTAGATAGCTGATAGGGTTATCCAGTATAAATAAAGACACTACCTTGGGGGGCGATGCAAGCTGACCTTCACGTGGTGCTCCCTGTCACCTTCAGACTGTGAAACGTTGATTGATCTTCAGATTGTAAGAGAGATTGGCTGTTAAAAAAATTGTCTGAGGGTGCAAACAAGCTTGCCAGTTTTTATTAAAACTAGTTGTTGGATATATAATAAGATGATTTCTGATAATGCGACTGCTGAGGTGGCTGCTACCGACATTTTTAACAGGCGTTGCGGGTGAGAATTTATTTGTTTGCGATATTTGTTCTAAAGCATATAAAATGCAAAGAGGGTTAAGTTTGCATAAGAGAGCGAAACATGAAGAGGTTTACCATCGGGAAAATGTTCCTGCTCCCAGGACAAAGGCCCGCTGGGAATATGACGAGATGGTTCTAATGGCTAGGGAGGAAGCGCAGCTCTTATGTGATGGTGTTAAGAATATAAATCAAAAGCTAAAGGCAATTTTGCCTTACCGTACCCTGGAGAGTATCAAAGGGGTACGTAGAAAGGCAAATAAAAAATATCAGAATTTGCTAAGCAAATTTATTTCTGAGACCAAATGTGGGAGTGAGATGGATACTTCCTCTTGTAGTAATGTCGAGCCATCTCAATGTGGTGCTGAGGAGTCCGGCACTGCTATAGGGTTTTCCGGCAGAGAGTATGAGGGATGGGTGAGGGTTATGATGCAAGAAATTTAAGGAGGCAGTTTTTATACTGATATTGAGATGGAGCTTTGCCATCGTGGCCTCACTGATGATGTGAGGTGGGCCATCGACCTCGACTTTCAAAAGTGCTTGGAGAGTGAGGGAGTGAGTGTAAGAGGGAGGAGAGCTCAACGCCCTGCCTCACATCCTAAATGGAGACCGCAGCTTAATGCAGCTAAGAGAAGGAAGGCTACATATCAGAGGGTGCAGAATCTGTTTAAGAAGAACAAAACTCGTTGTGCGAAAGAAGTTTTACAGGGTACATGGAACTGCAAGGGTGATAGATGTACACTGCCTGAGCTAGAGGCCTAATGGAGAAAAATATTTGAACAGGAGTCTGTGCCTGATGAACGTACACCTGATTTAATCGGGCTAGTTAGATGGGAGCTTATATGGCCAGTATCCAAAACCGAGCTTGAAGCTACCATCATGAATATGAGGCCTGGAGCACCAGGACCTGATGGGATGGCTCTGCATCAACTGAAACAGCTACCTAAAGAGGAGCTGAGGGCACGTCTCAACTTGTGGCTGATGGTTGGGCATTGTCCCACCAGATGCTGTATTGCGGAGACGGTTATTATCCCAAAAGATCTAGACGATGTCAGACCTCCCAAACATAGGCCGATCACCATGGCCGACATGATAATAAGGTGCTTCCATAAGCTATTGGGTAAAAGGATGGCCGATTTGCTACCCATATCTGAAAGACAGAAGGCTTTTCGTTCTGGTAATGGTTTGGCAGAGAATATTTATTGTGCACTATAATCAATCATCATACGAGGAATCTATTACCCCTGAATGTGGTCTTTCTAGATATTTCAAAGGCATTTGACTCTGTGTCCCATCATTCTATTTTGAAAGCAGCTCAGCGTATGGGTGTTCCACCGCCCTTCCTGACATATCTCAGGGAGTTTTATGGACAAAGTCAAACATCTATACGAGTGGGTAATGATATGAGTGAACTAATTAATGTTAGGAGGGGCGTGAAACAAGGTGATCCCATGTCTGTGCATTTGTTTAATGCAGTTATAGATTGGGCATTGGCAGCTGTGGACTCCAGTCTCGGTGTCAAGATTGGGGAAAGAGCGTGTATTAATCACTTAGCCTTTGCTGATGATATAGCTTTGCTAATGAGAACATCGGTTGGGGCACAGAGACAGATTGATTTAATCAACAACCAGTTTGAGTAAGTGCGGTCAGGAAATCAGTGTTGGTCATGGTGGCAAATCTGCATCTCTAAGGATTGATGTTGACCGGAAAAAGAAGTGGGTAGTAAATCCCAGCGAGCATTTGTACATCGGGGGGGGTGTCTATCTCGGCACATAGCATTACTCAGACTTACAAGTACTTAGGCATCTTTCTTGGTGCTAAGGGACCGGTGTCTGGTGTGGCTACTAAATTGCAGGGATATATTGATAATGTTAAAAGAGCCCCTTTGAAGCCCAGCAAAGGCTGTATGTATTGAAGCAACATATAATACCATCAATGTTTCATCAATTGGTACTCACAGGTTCAACTAACAAACTTCTCAAGTTTTTGGATGTAAAGATTAGAGGGGCTGTTAAGAAATGGCTAAAATTACCAAAAGATGCACCTGATGCCTTCATACATTCGTCTATAGATGAAGGAGGTTTGGGTGTTCTAAATCTGAGGTACATGATTCCCCTGATGACGGAAGCTAGGCTTGAGAAGTTTGTGACCTCACGAGATGCTGTGACTGCAGCTATTGCTGGGACTTCATTTGTTGCGAACATGCTGTGTAGGGTCTCGGTTCCTCTGCAGGTAGGGGAGAATGTGGTCTGTGATAAGAAGGAATTGAAATGAGCTATGGCACAACTACTGCATCGTACTGTGGATGGCTGCAGCCTTTGTAGCAGCAAAAACGTTCCAAAGATGCACAAGTGGATACACAGACCATCTAGTCTCATGTCTGGTGCCAATTATATAGGTGCCATCCAGGTTCGTGGAAATTTGATGCTGACTGCTGCAAGAATGGCGTGTGGTCGTCCAGAGCGTGATGCTGATTGTGATGCTTGTAGGAGAACCGAGACCCTGGGTCATATACTCCAGGTCTGCCCAAGAACCTTTGGTCCAAGAAACGAGCACCATAATGCGGTCTTAGCTCAGTTGACAATGTTAAAGAAACGGAATTGGCAGGTCATTGTTGAGCCTGCCATTCCTACTAATGCTGGGTTGCGCCATCCCAACATGATTGTATGGAAGGATAGCCCAACCTGTTATGTCATCGATGTGACCGTGGTAGCTGACCATGCAGACCTTGATAATGCCCATCAAAGTAAGATAGAGCAATATAATACGCAGTGTGTTTGTAACTGGGCCTGTAGAGTGAGTGGAACTGCTAGTGTGGCCATCTCCGCTGTGGTCTTTAATTGGAGAGGTGCGCTGGCGGTTCCATCCTTTAGGCTAATGAAATACGATTTGTTATTGAGTATAGAAAGTATAGAATTGCTGGGAATAGTTGTTTTGGAGAGAGGATTTAAAACTTGGATGCATCACAGAAGATCTACATATCAGGTGCATGAAGAGGATGAAAGATTACAACGTGAAGAACTCTGGGAGGATGGATAAGGCTGCGTGAAGTTATGCAAATAATAATGAGAAGAATATTTCGAACAAATACTCGAACGCCGTATTTTTGTATATTGTATTTATAATCTCTTCTATTTTGTATTTTAATTATTTGAGGGAAGGCTACTCATTAAGCCTGAATATACTTTTATCATTCAATAAAGGTATTATAATAGCCAAATGCCTCGTCATCTAATTAGTGACGCGCATGAATGGATTAACAAGATTCCCACTGTCCCTATCTACTATCTAGCGAAACCACAGCCAAGGGAATGGGCTTGGCAGCAACAGCGGGGAAAGAAGACCCTGTTGAGCTTGACTCTAGTCTGCCTCTGTGAAAAAACATGAGAGGTGTAGAATAAGTGGGAGGAGCAATCCGCAAGCGAAATACCACTACTCATCGTTTTTTTACTTATTCGGTAAAGCGGAGCTGGGTGTCACGTCCACATTTTAGTGTTAAGATCGCTTTTTTGCCGGTCAATCCTAGCCGACGACACTGTCAGGTTGGGAGTTTGGCTGGGGCAGCATGACTGTCAAATGATAACAGAGGTGTCCTAAGGTGAGCTCAATGAGAACGGAAATCTCATGTAGAACAAAAGGGTAAAAGCTCACTTGATTTTGATATTCAGTATGAATACAAACTGTGAAAGCATGGCCTATCCATCCCTTAGTCTTTATGAGTTTTAAGTTAGGGTGTCAGAAAAGTTACCACAGGGACAAGCGGCGACTTCAAAAGCAAGTTTTAAAGCATATCCCCAACCCATCTCACCCATCCCAAATTTATATAAAGACTTTGCTGTCGAGTACAAAGTTACTGGGTTTAAAGTGTCTTGTTTTTTTAGTTACTTTTGATGACTCTTTATCATGACTTTGATTTGCACGTGGATGTGTAAAAAATTATGATATTAAACAGTGAAATATAAAATGGTTGTTTGTTTATGTTGGAACACAAAAAGTTAGACATCCTTTATATTTTTGTCATGTGTTTTCTTGTTAAAATATTTTTAATACCAGCTGATAAGAACCATTGAGAAAAGGTAGACATGCCTAAGTATATTCTTTGTTGGTTTTTAAAGGAATGTTTTCAGCAATCTTTGTAGGCAGCAGACCATTATTTAGTATTTTCAGGATTAATTTTTGAATAAACTTTTACCTATAGTTATAACTGAAAATAGCATTTGCTTCAAGTGTTACTCTCACAAGATTAGCCAGCTTGATACTATATTGTGCTCAATATTTTCTGTAAGCCATAAAAATACTTTGACCAACTTTCCAAACAATGGCACAAATGTTTCACTTTATTCCACTGATGAACTTAGAAAAATCATCTCAAGTGGTTCCTCTTTAATGTATCAATGTTTTTTGTAGGAAACTCATTTAAAAAATTGACAAAATGTATATCTACTTAAGTTTAAGCTTTCTCATTGCTAAGACTACATGTGTAAAAATTTTGGTATTTAGGAATCAATCATGTATTATTTTCATGATTATTTCCTGAATAATTTCAAATGCATAATTGACACTGAAACATAACATTGTCTTGTAGTTTTATTCTGGAAAACATTACCTGCTCGCCAGTCATATTTTGCTAAATGTTATGTCTAAACCACAGAGAGTAAGTCAGACATTTTGCAAAAGCTATGGCCAATAGTTGATTTTCTTACACTGAATAATTTGACAAAATGATGTCATGTCTTTTCTCCTTAAATTATTTTTTATACCAAAGAATGAAAACCATTCAGAAAAGGTATGCTTCTTCAAGTATTTTATTTCTCATTATCAAAGGAATGTTTTCACCAATTTTGGTAGCCAACAGACCATTATATGATATTCTTATCATTATTTTCTAAATAAACTTTTACCTATACGTGTAACATAAAATAATATTTGCTTGCACTGTTGTTCTCACAAGATTAACGAGTTTGAAACCATATTGTGCTCAATATTTTCTTTAAGCCATGCAAATACTTTGACTAACTTTCCAAACAGTGGCACAAATATTTCATTTTATTCCACTGGACAACTTAACAAAACCATCTCATCTGGTGCCTTTATAATTTATCATAGCTTTTTCAAGAAAACTCATAAAGAATTTACAAAATCTATAGATACTTAATTTTAACCATTGTAATAGCCAAAACTACATGTATAACAACTTTGGTATCTAAGAAACCACCATGTAATATTTCCATGGTTATTTTCTGATGAAATTCTAATGCATGATACACACTTCGAAATAACATTACCTTCTAGTGTTATTCTAAAAACTACCTGCTCACCAGCCATATCTTGCTCAATGTTATGTCTAAACCATAGAATACAAATGAACAATTTTCAAAAACCTATGGTGAGTATTTCATTTTCTTGCACTGGATAATTTGATAAAATTATGTCATGTGCTTTCTCCTTAAATTTTTTTTTTAACAATTAATGAAAACTATTGAGAAAGTGTATACTTGCTTAAGTATATTATTTCTCATTATCAAAGGAATGTTTTCACCAATTTTGGTAGCCAACAGACCACTATGTAATATTCTTCTGATTATTTTCTGAATAAACTTTTACCAATACTTGAAACTGAAAATAGCATTTGCTTCCAGTGTTACTCTCACAAGATTAACCAGTTTGAAACCATATTGTGCTCAATAATTTCTGTAAGATATACAAATACTTTGTCCAACTTTCCAAAGAATGGCACAAATGTTTCACTTTATTCCACTGGAGAACTTGGCAAAATTATCTCATGTGGTTCCTCTATAATGTATCGATGTTTTTTCAAAGAAACTTACTTAAAAAAATTGCAAAATGTATATATACTTGAGTTTAAGCTTTCTCATTGCTAAGACTACATGTGTAACAATTTTGGTATTTAGGAACCTATCATGTAATATTTTCATGATTATTTCCTGAATAATTTCAAATGCATAATTAATACTAAAACATAACATTGTCTTGTAAAGTTATTCTAGTAACATTACCTTCTCACCAGTCATATTTTGCTCAATGTTATGTGTAAACCATAGAGAGTAAGTGAGGAATTTTGCAAAAGCTATGGCCAATAGTTCATTTTCTTACAATGAATAATTTGACAAAATTTTGTCATGTCCTTTTTCTTTAAAAGATTTTTTATACCAAGAATGAAAACCATTGAGAAAAGGTATCCTTACTAAGGTATATTATTTCGCATTTTAAAAGGAATGTTTTCACCAATTTTGGTGCCCAACAGACCACTATGTAGTATTCTCATGATTATTTTCTGAATAAACTTTTACCTATACTTGAAACAGAAAATAGCATTTGCTTGCAGAATTACTCACACAAGATTAACCAGTTTGAAACCATGTTGTGCTCAATATTTTCTGTAAGCCATAGAAATCCTTTGACCAACTTTCCAAACAGTGGCACAAATATTTCATTTTATTCCACTGGAGAACTTGGCAAAATCATCTCATGTGATTCCTCTATAATTTATCAAAGTTTTTTCAAGGAAATTCGCATAAAAATTTTACAAAATGTATAGATACGTAAGTTTAAGCTTTCCCATTGCTAAGACTACATGTGTAACAATTTTGGTACTTAGGAACCCATCATGTAATATTTTCATGATTATTTTCTGAATAATTTCTAATGCATAATTGACACTGAAACATAACATCATCTTGTAGCATTATTCTGAAAAAAGTAGCTGCTCACCAGCCACATCTTGCTCAATGTTATGTCTAAAGCATGGAATGTAAGTGAAGAATATGTCAAAAGCTGTGGGAATAGTTGATTTTTTTGCTCTAAATAAATTCACAAAATTATACCATGTGTTTTCTCCTTAAAATATTTTAAATACCAACTTATAAAAACCATTGAGAAAAGGCATACATACTTCAGTATATTCTTGTTACTTTCAAGGGAATGTTTTCAGCAATTTTGGTCAGCAACAGACCACTATATAGTATTTTTCATGATTATTTTCTGAATAAACTTGTACCTATACTTGTAACAGAAAATAACATTTGCTTGAAGTGTTGCTCTCACAAGATTAACCAGTTTGAAACCATATTGTCCTCAATATTTTCTTTAAGCAATAGAAATCCTGTCAACAACTTTGCAAACAGTGGCAAAAATATTTCATTTTATTTCACTGGAGAACTTGGCAAAATCATCTCATGTGGTTCCTCTATAATTTATCAATGTTTTTTCAAGGAAACTGAGATAAAAAATTTACAAAATCAATAGATACTTAAGGTTAAGCTTTCTCATTGCTAAGACTACATGTGTAACAATTTTGGTACTTAGGAACCCAACTTGTAATATTTTCATGATTATTTTCTGAATAATTTCTATTGCATAATTGACACTGAAACATAACATTGTCTTGCAGTGTTATTCTGGAAACATTACCTGCTCACAAAACATATCTTTGTCAATATGATGTCTAAAGCATATGTGCAGTGGCGTAACGTGGTGAAGTCTGTCTAGGGGTAACAATTTTGGTACTTAGGAACCCATCATGTAATATTTTCATGATTATTTTCTGCATAATTGACACTGAAATATAACATTGTCTTGTAGTGTTATTCGGGAAAATTAGCTGCTCTCCAGCCAAATCTTGCTCAATGTTATGTCTAAAGCATGGGATGTAAGTGAGGAATTTTGTAAAACCTGTGGGGAATTGTTCATTTTCTTGCACTGGATAATTTCACAAAATTATGTCATGTGTTTTCACCTTAAACTGATAAAAACTATTAAGTAAAGGTATACATGCTTCAGTATATTCTTTGTTACTTTCAAAGGAATGTTTTCAGCAATTTTGGTAGGCAGCAGACCACTATATAGTATTTTTCATGATTATTTTCTGAATAAAGTTTTACCTATACTTGTAACCTAAAATAACATTTGCTTGCAGTGTTCCTCTCACAAGATTAACCAAATTGAAACCATATTGTGCTCAATATTTTCTGTAAGGCATACAAATACTTTGACCAACTTTCCAAAGAGTGGCACAAATATTTCATTTTATTCTACTGGAGAACTTGGCAAAATCATCTCATGTGGTTCCTCTATAATTTATCAATGTTTTTTCAAGGAAACTCAGATAAAAAATTTACCAAATGAATAGATACTTAAGGTTAAGCTTTCTCATTGCTAAGACTACATGTGTAACAATTTTGGTACTTAGGAACCCAACTTGTAATATTTTCATGATTATTTTCTGAATAATTTCTATTGCATAATTGACACTGAAACATAACATTGTCTTGCAGTGTTATTCTGGAAACATTACCTGCTCACAAAACATATCTTTGTCAATATGATGTCTAAAGCATATGTGCAGTGGCGTAACGTGGTGAAGTCTGTCTAGGGGCATGAGTATAATATGCCGCCCCCAGCGGGTCGCGCCAAAGATGGGATTGCAGGCAGCGGAGGCGCAAGGTCGCTTGGGATCCGGGGGATCATCCGCTGGGAAATGTTGAGATCTACAGTCTCTGAAATGTCATTGTGCTAAAATTCTGAAGGCCAGAAAACGTCATTTTTTGATTTGATCAAGTGATATTAACGATATCCGGTCTAATTTTGTTTATCAAAAAATATACAATATATAATATCCATGATTTAATTATACCCCGAAAACGCCCCAATATGGTCCTGTATTATGAAAGCTGTGATAAAGAAACGTTTGTAATAACAATATAACATAACATTAATTTCATCATATAATAACAGTTAAGTAAGCAAGTTTTGATAGTAAAGTTTAATTCTTCAAGCCTTGATTGCAGCAAACTTGTCAATAACAGAATCAAAATCAATAGTATCCATGATGTCTCTTTCGATTGACAAAAGTGCCAGACTACTCAGTCGTTTGTTGGCCCATACTTGACCGCAGGTAGGTTTTGATGAGCTTTAACTTTGAAAAGCTTCTTTCACAGGAAGCAACACTCACGCACATGGTGAGAAATGTTCTCAGGGATATGAACATGTTTGGAAACTATGTTTCGTGTTCCCACCTTACCACCCAATGAAGTAGGTCGAGTGCACTCCAACTAGCCACTGCTTCCTCTGTTCAAAGGACATAGGCATTGATATGGCGTCGCAGATGTTGGATTTAGTTTCTTAGTTCAACACCCAAAATATCGTTGTACGTCCCTGTGAGTAAGTCAACTGCGGTGCTGATGATGCCGTCTTTGGTTGCATCCATAAGGATCTCCATATTGGTGAGAAACCCAAACATCCTGTTTACTTCCACTATCCTTCCTGTTCTCTCGTTCATTTCTTTGTGCAATTGATCAATTACTTGAAGCTGTTCACACCTCACTTCATCTTGTAGCGATAACCCAGCATCTTCACCAATTTCACCTGCCAACCTCCTTCTACGTCGCGTCCTCCTTTCTGTTGCGATGCCATTCTCTGCGCAAAATGCCATGGTTTTCTCATTCGCAACGTTGACCACCTTTTCATGCTCTTCCTGGCAGAAGAGAACAAGCGACCCTAGTTTCGTCGCACAATCATCTAAGCCAAGCCCAGGTTTTTGTAAAAAGACTTGAGCATCATTAACTTCCTTCAGAATTTGATGCCAAAATGTTAGGTAGGCAATGAAGGTGTATGACATCAGACAGGAAAGAAGGATGTTGGCATCAGAGCGTGTATCAGCGGTTTCGTTGACACCATCGCAAAGCTGCTCCAGTGCCACAATAATACACTCAAAACTTGACGCTACAGCATCAACGGCATCGTACCTAGAGCTCCATCTTCTCTCGAATTCCCTCTTGACAGTTTTCCTCGGCACATGCTCTTTCATTATTTCCCATCGATGCATTGACAATGAGAAAAAAACGAATAGACGATTCAGCGTCCCAAAAAAGGTGGTGGCATTAACTGAAACCTGGGCAGAATGAACTCCTGCCAGATTGAGGGAGTGGTTGTTGCAGGGAAAATAGGTACCGAGGGGGTTGAGGTCTAAAATCCGTCTTTGCACGCCACGGTGTACACTTGACATGGTAGCCACATTGTCATAACCTTGTCCACGAATGTCTTGAATATCAAGTTGATCTTCCGCCAACTTTTCCAAGATCAACTTTGTAAGCGCTTCAGCATTCTTTTCTTTCAGCTGAAGAAAGCCAAGAAATGTTTCCTTTACTTCGACATTTCCTCCCGTGATTTTCACATATCTCAGCACCTGCGACATCTGGTCGACGTGGGCTAGATCAGGAGTACTATCGAATATTATCGCATAGTATTTGGCTTCGCGGACCTCTTCTAAAATGACGTCTAACACACGACGGCCAAGAATGGAAATTAATTCATTTTGTATTAGAGGTGAAAGGTAAGACACTGTATTTGGTTGGGCTTGGGCCCTAACCAGGTGTTTGCGAACCACTGGATCGTACTTTCTGAGGAATTTTATGAGCTCCAGGAAGTTTCCAGCATTCTGGGTGGATGAAAGGATCTCTCGGTGTCCTCAAAAAGCCAGGTTTTGCCTACAGAGAAAACGAATACAGTCCAGGATTCGCTTGAGGATCTCCCGCCAGTTGCTTGCGATACGATTGATATTTTCTTCGTGTACGTTATCAATCGTTGCATTCATTTCCAGACGCATTTGAAGCTCGACCCACCAGATTTTGGCATCTTCATGAGCCGACGTCTCTTCGTGAGCACTTACTCACGGATTGAGTTTACTCCAGTCTGTAAACCCCGTTGGTTTTCCAAAAGCATTTGAATTGTTGCCAAATAGGCGGCAACAAAAGCATATCAGACAGTTCCGAGAAAGCGAATACATGAGCCATGATCGTAGAATATGTTCACCGTTATCCAGCTTCTTGTAAAACCAACTGCTGGTCATGCTTCTCTTTTGGTCTGAATTGGCTTTGAAGGGACCTTCTTTGTTCTGGAGACCATGAATTCCTTGTCGAACAAGTTCCACTCACAGCTGGTCTGGAATGGACTCGGGCCAACTTCCCGCAGCCTGGAAGACGATTTCATCAAACTTTGGTTCTACGTCATCTTCATAGCAAGACGCGAGTTCAGCATCAGGATCACCCATAGCGTCATTTTCTGCATTGGTTTCTTCAGTGTCCTCGCCTGGATTTTCTGGCTCATCGGGAAAGGTTGGTTGTATGGGCAGATGCTCATCATCCTCCGGTTGTGTCACATTAAGTTGAAGTGGAACAAGAAAACATTGTAGTGCAGCTGCTCCTTGTTGGGCCTGTCTATCGCGCTCTAGGCGTTGACGTTTGTAGCCTGCCCCACTAAGACGAGGGCGACCTTTGGGCCAATTGGATGATTGCATCAATTGATAACAGTTAGGATGAAGTACGTGCTCTTAAAATGCAAAGAAAAATCTGTTAACCTGTTTTGGCCTTTCGAAGTTTGCCCCTGATAAAACGCATTGCGCAATTTACAGATACCCACAGAGAAATACCAGAAGTAAAATATTGAGCCTTAAATAATAAAAATTCTGCTGTTTTAAATAAATATGGGATAATAACTGTATGAACAGCATACTATGTGTTTGAAAGTTAAAATCAATAATGCGGCCTGTGATCTGTTATCAATTATCATCTAATGTTCTCTTATTTCAGGACATGCTGAGCAGCGGAATTATTTAACAATGTAGCAGTCTGGTTATAGAGCCGAGTGAATCAAACGATACGGCTAAGAAGCGGTTGAATTACAGTTTACAAAACCACTGTATGTGGCTGCCACCAAGCTTGAGAAAGTGATGAAAGTCTTTGGGGAATTCCATGATGCCAGACAGTAAGCGCCATGTGTCAATTTATGTAATACAAATGAGTGACTGTAAAGGATAGTCACCGCGCTCGTCTCTCCTTAAGCGTTTTTAATATAAACACGATAAAAAGTTCACTTACCAAGTCAACAACTAAACTTGATTCTTTGCTGTCTAGCCTGTCTTTGAAGGACTGGGATTGATCACAACTCTGTGTCTACTCTCTGTCTGATAAAATACTGAAGTAGATCTTGCCGGAAACAATTTTAATTGCGAATCAGCAATCGATTTTTATTTTTTTTTGGACAGCGGTTAATAGATGAGTATTTTTGCGATTACAACGAACAGTACAATAATGCTAATTAAATATGGAACGTAATTTTCATACCGAGTGTCGAACGACGTGTGATGGTCTGACTTGTGATAGTATAATGCTGCAACTTTCCAGCATCGGTTAAATAATCATCTATTCTATTTTAATTTATTCAACATTCAATCGCAAAAATGCCGCCCCTCTGAAAGTGCCGCTAGAGGTATTTGCCCCATTTGCCCCCCCATGTTACGCCACTGCATATGTGTGTCTAATGCATATATATATATATATATATATATATATATATATATATATAAAGCATGTCTGTATTTTTTTCAATGTTGTATGGAAACCATACAAGGACATTGAATGATTTTACAAAAAGTATAACAAGTATCTTATTTCTTTGCACTATTAAACTTCACGAAATTATGTCATGTGGTTTACTGCAAAGATATTTTTCAAGCTAAGCCATGAAAAGGGTTGACAAAATGTACACATAGTTAAGCCCATTCATTTTCAGCATTGCAGGAATGTTTTGAACGATTTTGGCACAGAAATAGACCACTAAACAATATCTTGATGGTTATTTCCTGACTAAACTTTAGCAATACTTGACATGGAAATGTAATATCGAGTTGCAGTGTTCCTCTCATTAGATTAGTCAGACTTGAAGTCATACTTTTTGAATATTTTTTCTAAGCCATAGAAATAATTTGAGGAATATTCCAAACTGTAAGAGAGATATTTCATTTAGTTCCACTGGATTATTTAGCGAAAATATCTCATGTGCTTCAATTAAAGATTACATTATGTTATTCTGAACACATCAGCGGGACGCCATGTGTATTTTTTTCAATTTTATTTCTAAACCATAGGAAATTGAGTGATTTTGAATAAAGAGTGAGAAACAATTTGTTGCATTAGACAATGTGACAAAGTTATTTCATTTTCAGCCGTAAAATTGTTTGATGTAAGTGAGATTGAAATGCTAAAAACGTTATGGCGCCGGGTAACAGTTGACTTTGCTCACCATAACCTTGGGAGTGCTTAGTTTTGCTTGGGAAGAAAATTGGATACCGTTGGCGAAACCTGCACTGTAGACGTTTTATTCCTCTGGGAAAGAATTGATTGCTTTAGCAGGAGTAACAGATGCGTTCTATACTGTCAATCGTATATTTGGCATAGACATAGTTCTTTTCTGTACGACCAACTCAGAGGAAAATAGAGCACGATATGTTTGTCTATGTTCAAAGTTCGTTCATGAAATCGGAAGACTAATTCTAGGGTTAAGTTATGATTGTGCTTCACCCATAATGAAAACTAGTATACATGACACTTCTCTTTCGGATTTTTCAACTTATTTTCAAGCACAAATACTTTCAAAGAAATGCCGAGTTGTGCATTCTTGGGTCGTGCATCAACTCCGATAGTTTGTTTTTCGGAGTTGCATACTAAATGACCATAATTGTTATTCGTTGCCAGGTTAACTTTTGGTACCAGGTTACACAGCATTTTCCGACCTACAAGGTAATACCAACCGGCGATGATTATTATTGGTTGCCAAGAGATGAAATGGTTCGCTGAATGTCTTATCCCAGGTTACCAAGGGTTGCTGTGCTGTTCTAAAGCTCTAGCTTTAGAAGTAGTGCATTAACTTCGTTTTTATTTTATGTCAAGAAACAGATAATGCAGGAAAGTGGTTTACACAGTAGGGTAAGTGAATTGTTAGACCAAATGTCTACATTACCTGCTTAGAAAGCAATATGTAGTGTTTTTGCTGTATATGTTCAACTGATGATTTGAAGCTAGAGATGTTGGACATTGGTGTATTCAAAAGAAGTTTTGAGTTTAAATTCAGTCTTTGCAAAATCCGCATGAGCGATACAGAATTCACGATTAAAGAAAAAACTTTATGGAATAAATCTTCGTGTATGATTTAGCGGTTGAATAGAAATAAAAGTTTGTCAGAGTAAGACCGTTAGTGGTCAAGAAGCATTCGATTTGGAATTTTCAAGTCGGCTGAAATAACGTTCAATCATTTAAATGACAAATTGCTGCAGATGGTATTACTAAAGTCACTTTGCTGCTCTAATAACATTTGTAGCACTGTACGAAATTGTTGAGCAGCCGTGAGAAACACAGAATTGTGAATGTGCAGTGACGTTTGTTAACATCAGAAACTTGTACACAGTAGTGATAGGTTTTCTTTTTATTAGTATTCAAAATGCTTAAGTATTCAAGATTAACACAAGAGATACACCACTTTACTATTTTTTGTTAATGCTTAACAATAATTTCAGTAGTTTATTTGAAATATGTTGGAATAGACCAAGAACAATGCTGTTAAGGAAATAAAGTGTCCAGTTTTTCTGAATTTAAAGGAACAGTTCAATGCGGCATATTGTAGAATACATTATTTTAGTATTTCTTTGATCAAAGAAAAGGATGGTTAATTGGCCTAAAATTCTACAGATGTTAATCGGAATAAAATTATTACACAGTATGGTGTGGTGTCAAACAGCGGTTTAAAATGTCGTTTTGTACATTGGAATTGTCATCCTCGTGTATGTAACTGAACGACAGTAGTTTGGACTGGAATAACTGCCTTTACAATTTGCTGGTGTTATGCTCGAAGGTCTTGGCAGTTTAACACACACACAAGATGTTAATACCAAGGCACAAAATGACAAGGATGAACAGGCGTTAAACTCTCATATACTCTGCGCCTGTTTATGTCAGAATAAATTCTTGGATAAATGTAATTGAGGAGCAACGTCATAAAACGTAAAGTTAACTATATAACAAAGTTTATGCTAGACTATTTTTACTGTGGTGTATCTCAGCAAACAGAGAGAATTTATAGTTTACCATTCAAATAGTCATGGCGTGTACTTCGGACTTGTGGTTTGTAACACCAAGGAGTAAGCAATTCGATCATCTCGTTTGCTGCGTTTACTCTTCTTACCTTTACGTGTCCTCTGTTTGTAGATATCAATCTGTACTGCATCATTTCGGAGTTGTTCTGTTGCAGAATTTTTACGTTTGTGATGCTTTTCACGGGGGAGTTGCTGTGTAGTTTCTTTGCTAGAGTCGTTGTCACCTGAAGAAATTTGGGACAAAATATTACAATCTTTTGGAGGTAAACTTTCGTTTCTTTGAGTAATTTCGCCGGAGGTGTCAATTTCCGATGTGGATGGTCCTGCCGGATTTTCATTGAACACGTACAAAAGATTTCTTCTTTGGTGAAACGTTGGAGACCATGGCCTCTTTGTACGTATTACACTGTTAACAAGGAAGTCCCGCATCGACGCAAGGTCTTTCCATTCCTGAAATACAATGTGCGAATTGTCTTCTGTTTGTACCGTGCCAGCGTAGCTCTCAGGAAATCGAATCATCGATCTGGCAACGAGATACTAGCATGCTATAATGAACATTCCTCCTCCAAGCTTAAACATTCGATCAATGACGGCGTTGAATTCGTCGTTTTCTTGGTAGAGGAACTTCAAGACTTGGATGACGTCATTACGTGATACTTCACTTCGATGTTCTCTGTCGAGCTTTTGCAAGTGTTTGCTTAAGGGACGTAGCGATTGTTGTAAATATTCGACAAATTCTGGAGAGAACAGGCCAGACTTTTCTTCCTTAATTAATTCCAGGTTGGTGAAGATTGTTTCGGAGAACTCCGACATGGCGACTTTTGGTCATACTAACCATTCACAAGTGAATGGCTGGATTCTCTTGAACACTATTTCGGGACTAGGAATATAGTGAGCTTCGCCATATGAGCGAAGAAACTGTCTTGGAAATTGATTGAAGAAGGTGACTCCTTGTGGTGGTGATTTTGGCGAAGAAATACTAGGTTGGTCGTTGTTTGACATCTATAAACAAAGATATAAAATTGATAAGAGATGCCAAGGCCACAAAGACATGAAAGCGTTTTGAAAAAGTTGATATTTATACAAAAACTGAAGTGACTTACGGCGTAAACTTGAAGCAAATTTAATTTCTTAGCAGGAGACCATGTCTTCATTGTTGAGGAGACTCTAAAGGCTTTCGTCGTGTTAACGGTCGTGACGAATTTGTGAGAATTTGACTCTTCTGTTCAGCAATGTTATAACTTTTCACGCAATTGCAAAACTATCTCGAGACGACTCGGCTTTATATAATCGCTGAGCAATCTCAATTTAGCAAGTTACATAGTAATTTTATATTCTATTTTGGGAACAGTAACAACATTTATCTGAAATAGGATTATGTAGTCACCTTTTTTAACAACGAGGGGAAACTGTGGAGAATTCCCAGTCTTGAGATCTGTTTGTGAGCTTGATAAACATTGAAAATTTCCTTGCCTTAATAAATCAGTTTATTTACAGTTAAGGAATTTGTTGCAATTGCGGATTATCTCCATTATTACACATGCGTAATCGCAAATTGAAGAAACTTATTGTACCATGAGAAGTTTTATGCAGGTTACACCATTTGGGCATATCCCATGACGTTATTCATCAATTAAGACGTGCTTACGTCAACAGTTTTAAAGCAGTGGTGCAATAGCTTGATAAATATAATGTAAAGGAACTATTTAATTCTCGGAAAGTGATGTTTTGGAGCTAACTAGATGAAACGTGTTAAGTTTGCTTGTTTTGTTGCCGTTATCCATGGTCTTTAAAGACAACAAGGCGATGACATGAAGTTTACTCGTTCAAATAGATCACAGAATTTTATATTACTAGAAAACTTGTGTGACGTAGTGGCACATGGGTTTTCCCCATAACTTTGATCATCAGTCAATAAAGCCTTATGTCAACACTTTCAAAACAATGTACTAATATCCCCAGCTATAAAATTTGGTGTAATTACGTAATTGTCTAAATTTAGTGTTGGTTAACTATTTATAAATAATGGAGTCGAGAGGTGATGTCATAGGTTTTGTGCAGTTCTAGTGGAAGCGTTATCCAACAAAAAGTGAAGATACAGACTGTTTATCAAAGGAGTTATCGAAGTGAACAAGTAATAAAACAAAACCAGATTTCAGAAAGAGGTAGGTCATTGGAATTGTTCACATGCGCTTTTTTAGTATTACATGAATAAAATTGTAAGTGTTTATCCGATAGGAGTAAATGAAAACGTTCGTAACTAAATTAAAAAATTGTACAAATTCAATCTTTGCCGTTAGTCTTGAGGAAAGCCTATGAGACAACGCTATGCCGCATTTTACTGAATGCATTCAGATTGGTTGCCTTTTACCAATAGCTTTAGGGTAAAAGTCATCGTTAAGGTTACTTACCTTCGGTGCAAATAATTTACTTCAAGATATGTGCAGTATTATGAACAAATCAGACGTTAACAGTTACGAAATACAGTTGGGAACACATCTCTTTTCCTCATGAAAGGTCTTTTACTTGAAATGTTGGAATTCTTTAAAATCTAGCGTGCCAGTTACCAACGTTTGAACTTTTCATGCTATTTAAAGGACAGTTTTACTTCATGTGTGAACCGCTATGGCCTGTTGGCATCAATAAGAAAATGGCTTTGCCCAACATTCAAAATCCTAGTATTTAAAGATTAATTCATTTAGGTGGATTTCACATCTTATTTCACATACGAAAGCACATGTCATATGAAGATTTGGTATGTGGAATGAGTTTTAGTGCATAAGTGTTCGTTATGACATATGAAGTACGTTTACAATATCAATATTTCATATGTAATATTTTGACAAAGTAATTTGACATATAAATTTGCTGTTTCACATGTGAAAACGTTGGAATTTCACATATTAAATGAAAGTTTCTTGTTGTGAAACTGCTATAACTCGATATATCTATGATGTGAAATAAGAATTAAATCGTAGTAACAGTATCCAAGATTTCTCTTGGACCATTCTACAACAAATGATGTTCTTTTGATACAGCTGAATTAATAATTTAGCTCTTTTAAAAGAAGTTCGGCACGGCACTTAAACAACAAATGTAACTTAAAGTTTACATTTAGTTCACATTAGTTGAAGTATTGTTAATGAATTACGAGTAGCAGCAGTAAACCTAAATCTGCTAGCAAATTGACAATTTATCTAACTGCTTTAGATTTGGGCATGGCTCGTCGGTGGACGGAGGATCAGTCATTGCAGGTCTGGGTTAATCGCCCGTGGGTTTTTATTGGTAGAGATGACAGCATAGCAAACAGACGTCAGGAATTTCACATAAGCAATAACCAACACGAGGAAAGGGAACGTGCAGAAAGGGAGAATTTTACAAGGGAAAATGCGTCAATGGTACAACACGCTAATGCAGAGCAGTTTTTCAGCGTTGATGATGCAGAGAGCATTTCCTTTTGGTTGAAACATGGCTCGTCGACATACTGTCAGACATGTGGAAAACTCATGTCGCTTTGTTTGCTGCCTCGTTTCCACAATCGTCCTGTAATAAAGCCAGCCAATAATTGCCCATGTCAACAAATGAGGTACTTTACACCGAATCCAAATGCTATACCTGATGTTTTGAAAGGTTTATCGAATTCTGAAATTGCTGCTTTACGTCCCCTAACCGTGCATACTGGAGATTACGAGCGAATGCAGAATGGCTACAGGAAGAAAAATGGTATGTTCAGGTTAACATGGAGCACTGTCCCTGTAGCTGACCAGATAGCTGCATTAGCAAATGTGGATTCAAGACGTCGATGTCATGCTGCTTACACTTTCTTGACGTCGGAGTGTCAAAGTGCTTATAAATCGTTCGTTGACCAGCGTGAACTCAGTATCGCTGCCAATGAACTTTTCAATGTCTTTGACATTCAGCAAAGTCGATACGTGGAGTGCTGTCTCTGGCCAAATTTGTACCCTACTCGTGAATGGTGCGATAGTTCAGTTGATGGAAGTCAATCAAGAGCAAGCACAAAAGTTTCATTTCTAACTAAAGTCAACTCGTGCATCGCCGATTATAGTCTTGTATGAATTGCTCCATTACCATTACGATCTTTGGCTTTTTAACCCTGTGAGTGGAGCAATTACAAGAGGACGGGGACGGTTTTGTTTGCCAGCACACTCACTCAAAACGAAACCTTTTTCGACGGAATATTGGAAATGGCAGCATCGTTTCCTACTTGACGCCATTGCCCAGTACGGTTCACCATCTCTCTTCGTCACCATCTCGCCTTATGAATAGACGTTTCCTGTACCACCAGGGCTTCTTGCTTTAAGGGAAATTACAGGCAGAGGTCCTACTCAGTTAGTAGCATTTGAAACGTGTCATATAGCTCACGTTATGGAGCAAGTAATTCATGGATATTTGTGCAGCTCAAATGACAAAACTTGGAGTAACCACGTATTCAACTACAATCGCATGTGGGGATATGCCAATGTGCAAATGTATTTCTACCATTTCGAGTTCTAAGATAGAGGAACTGTGCATGTGCATTTGCTTGTGTGGCTAAAAAACATGAGACACATGAGGCTTAATTTAGTTCGTGCGGACATCCCTTGGTCTGACCAAACTATGTCACATTCAGTTTATCAATTGCAGATCTGATAAATCATCATTGCCACTACGAGAGACGCCAACACATGTTAGTGATGAAGCAAACGGTCAAGTTTTACATCATCATCCAGCCGATGCATTTGCAGTGAACTTGCATGCGTACATTTCTTCTTTGATCCCTTCGCTTAGGTGTCGAATAGACGTTCAGACTTCCGAAGGACGGGCCATGATCCTGCGATACGTCACATCATATGTTTCTAAATGGCAAGACACTTACGATAACAATGCCATGTACTCAGTACATGTTGGATCTTACCAAGCGGCATACAGATACGTTCGGTCAATGAAGCCTTTGGAGCCTGAGATGTGGTTACAACTTTCTTCAACCAAGATGTCGTGGTCTTCCAGTCGTAGGAAAAAGTTTCGTGTACCACCAATTGAGAATTTAAATCAGAACAGGGCATATCAGAAATACCTAACAAGACCTGCACAGTTTCAAAATCTCTCCTTATTGCAATGGCTGCGAGAAGTCGACGAAACGAGAGTACCCCCACGTCCTTACACATATGGACCAACGTTGGTTGGCATTAAAACAGTTTCTCCATTCAAGGATTTGTATTATTTCCAGCATCTACTTCAACACATGCTGCATTCATCCACCGATGCGCTATATCATCCACAACACGATCGTCTGCCATGCCAAATCCGGTTTTTTGCATCAGCGTTTTCTCGAATGAATGACTTTTGGTCTCAATCTGAGCATGTCCGACGATATTTATGTAATCTGGGGCACAAAGAGATGTTCGTTGAGACGATTCTTTCCCATGTAGCAAGTCTGACGGACTTCTTTCGACTTTTCCAATGACATGTTATCACTGGTAATGACATTCCTCACGATATTGCACGCACAGAAGCTGTGAATGACCCAGTTCAGCACCATGTCTTGCAGGTTGTAGCAATTTGTCCAAGAAAACGAGATAACTATTACAACGAACTTGATCAACATGTCATGGAGGAGAGTAGCGACACACCAGAGAAGGACATTGATCCGGATCTTCCTGATGTAGCTCCTAGTGCATCACATACGGAGAATCTCAATTGGAAGAAATTTATCCTTGTCACTGGGAAACCTGGAACTGCAAAGACACATTGTCTTCGAAGAGCAATAAGGGACGCTTTAGATGATCAACGCAAGGTTTTAACTGCAACACCGACAGGATTCCTTGCAACAACCTACGCAGAACATTTCCTTGATGAAATAGTGGCTGACACCGTTCATAGCGCATTTAAGTACCCTGTTTTAACAACTGACAGCAGCGAGATCAACTGGGACTTGAGTGTATTTGATCTCGTTGTTATAGACGAGATTTCGTTGCTGCCAAAGAGAATAGTTCACCACGTAATAGACACCATAAATCAGCTTCGAATAAGACCAGTAGTGATCATGTGTGGAGATAAGCAACAACAACAGCCGATCAACCGTATGCACAATAATCAAGTCATTTCAATTTTTCAGCATGGCCCGTTTTTTTTCATGGTACATCATTTTAATTTGACTGTGCAACATAGATGTGAAGATTCAGAATTTCAGGAAATCCTCAACCATGTCCCTCATTACAAACCATCGCAACATTTGCTTAACATCCTTCATAACGATTGAGTTATCATAAGTGGCAATACTCCAACAGATTTGGATATGCATCGTGCATTAGTGGAACATCCAGAGTCTACTGTGGTCACCGTAACACGCAATGCCACCAATCGGGTAAATAAAGTCGCAATTGACTTGCTATTCCAAGATCAAATTCCATTAGCTGCAGTCCAATGTGATTGCAAATTACCACCAGTACCTATGTATAAAGATATGAGCGTCATCATTATGCAAAACTGAAACGAGTTAAACCATGTAGTTAATGGACAGAGAGCAACTGTGCACATGGTAGAAAGGAGAACTGTCTTTCTAAAATTACCATCAGGCAACATAGTCAATGTCTACATTGTATCCTCCACAACAGAACAAGGGAATTTGAAAAGATGCTACCCATTTGTACCTGGTTATGCTGTAACAATTTGTAAATCTCAAGGTCAACAGCTCAATAAAATCATCTTGTGGATGGATTCGTTGTATGTACCGGAAGGGCAGGTTATGTAGTCCTTTCACGAGTTCGACGGTTAGAACATATTAAGTTTCTCACCGAGACATTTGTATCACAGTACACACCAGTTCGTTTAGATTACTACAGTAACATTTAATAAAACTTTATATTTTACACCACACAGCCTTTTTATCAAATAGACCAACAATAAGCTTTTTCCTCTTCAGCTGCTCTAGAACGTTCTGTAGAGTTTGTACGGGAAAGTCACTTACTAGGCAAAATCACTCTAGAGGGTGTTGCTTTTACAAGATTAGCCACACTCACGCCATAATTTGCTCAATATTTTCGCAGGGCAATGAAAGACTGAGAAACTTTCAAAACAGTAAAATAAATATTTTATTTGATTCTGGCAAAGTATTTGCCAAAACTATTTCCTGTGTTTCCATTATACTATATCAATGTTTTCTCATGCAAACTCATGAAAACTGTTAAATACATGCCTAGGTACTTGAGTTTAAGATTTCTCATTAATAAGCCTTCATGCACAACAATTTTGATATCCAACAAACCATCATGTATTATTTCCATGATTATTTTCTGAATAAATTTTACATGTACTTGACACCAAAATATAACACTTCAATCAACTGTTGCTCTCACAAGATTAACCAGATTAAATCCATATTTTCCTCAATATTTTCTCTAAGCCATAGAAAGACTGAGAAATTTTCCAGACAGTAACACAAATCTTTTATTTTCTTCCACTGCACAATTTGACAAAACTGTCTCATCTGGTTCCTTTATAAAATATCAATGTTTTTTGAAGGAAACTCATAAAAAGAATTTAAAAAGTATGCAGATACCTAAGTTCAAGCTTTCTTCTAAGATTACTTGTGTAACAATTTTGATCTCTAGGAAACCATCCTGTAGTATTTTCATGATTATTTTCTGAATAAACTTTAATTTGTAATTCATACTGAAAAATAACATTGTCTTATAGTGTTATTCTGAAAACATTACCTGCTCACCAGTGATATTTTGCTCATTGTTATGTCTAAACCATAGCAGGTAAGTGAGCAATTTTGCAAATGCTATGGCCAATAGTTCATTTTCTTACACTGAATAATTTGACAAAATTATGTCATGTCTTTTCTCCTTAAAATATTTTTTATACCAACTGATAAAAACCATTGAGAAAAGGTATGCTTGCTTGAGTATACTATTTCTCATTATCAAAGGAATGTTTTCACCAATTTTGATAGCCAAAAGACCACTATCTAATATTTTAATGATTAATTTCTGAACAAACCTTATCTATACAGGAAACCAGAATATAGCACTGAGTTACAGTGTTGCTCCCACAAGATTAATAAGGCTGAAGCCATATTTTGCTGAAGCTTTTCTCTTAGCCACACAAAGATTTTGAGAAATTTTCAAATCAGTAAGACAAATATTTCATAGAGTTACAGTGGATGGCTTGACAAAACTATCTCATCAATTTCCTTTGTAATTTATCATTGTTTATTCAAGGAAACTTCTGAAAAACATTCATAGAATATCTAGATACTTAAGTTTAACCTTTCTCATCGCTAAACCTACCTGTGTAGCAATATTGGTATCCAGCAAGCCATCATGTAATCTCTTCATGATTATTTTCTTAATTTACTTTCATCTGTATCTGACACTGAAATACAACATTGTATTGTTGTTTTATTCTGAACACATTAGATGGACACTAGCTATATTTTGCTCAATGTAATGATTAAACCATAACATCACATTGAATGATTTCCAGCAATAACATGAGTAAAAACAAAGTGATGAACTCTGTCAGTTAAAACAACAGCTAACCACTAACGGCCAACAATATGAATACAATTTCTCTTCTATGATTTTTATCAAGAATATTTTCGTTCCTCATCAACAAATTTCCCTCGTCAATACTACAAATTTAGTACCATTGAAAAGTACTTGCCTTTGCGATTATAATGATACAAATTTCTTCAAAATTCATGGAGTTTGAGCAAAAATATCCTGTTTGCCCTTTGCTTTCTTCCTCCTGACCAGTTGTTCTTCACAACTGTCAATAACAAGAAATCTTTTGGCTTTCCAGAAAAACTTTTCAGCTGTAAGGGCTACAAATTTTATACCGTTTAAAAGTACTTGACTTTTCGACTACACTCATATAAATTTCTTAAAAATCCATCAAGTATGAGCAAAGATATCGCGTTCGCTATCTCATTTGCTAGTCATGGCGCCAAGTCCTTAATTCCTCTCAATAAGAACAAAACTTTTGCCCCTACCAAAAAACTTTTCACTTCTCAGCTTTACAAATTTAATACCATTCGAAAGTACATACCTTGCCAATCACAGTGATATAAATTTCTTCAGAATCCATTGCGTATTACCAAAGATATGGTATTCGATAACTCCGTGTGTTCGTCATGGCGGTGTGCCTTCAAAACACCTGTCAACAACAAGAAAACGTTTGCCCCAAGCGAAAAACTTTTCACTCCTCACCTTTACAAATTTAATATCAATTGAAAGTACATACCTTGCTGATTACAGTGATATAAATTTCTTCAGAATCCATTAGGTTTTACTAAAGATATCGCATTCGATAACTGTGTGTGCTCGTCATGGCGGTTTGCCTTTAAAACACCTGCCAACAAGAAGAAAACTTTTGCCCCTAGCGAAAATCTTTCCACTCCTCAGCTTTACAAATTTGGCACCATTCGAAAGTACTTACCTTGCCGATTACAGTGATATAAATTTCTTTACAATCCATTCAGTATTACCAAAGGTATCTCATTCGTTAACCCCGTGTGCTCTTCATGGCGGTGCGCCTTTAAAACACCTGTTAACAACAAGAAGACTTTCGCCTATAACGTAAAACTTTCCCCTCCTCAGCTTTACAAATTTAGCACCATTGGAAAGTACTTACTTTGTCGATTACAGTGAAATGAATTTCTTCACAATCCATTGCATATTACCAAAGATATCGCGTTCATTAACTCCATTTTGTTGTAATGGCGGAGCGTCTTTACAACACCTGCTAACAACAAGAAAACTTTTGTCTATCCGAAGATACACTCGCCTTTAAGCACTACAAAATTTATAATATTAGAAAGTATGTGCCTTTCAGATTACAATGATAGAAATCTCGTCTAAATCCATCCAGTATAACCAAAGATATCGCCTTCCATCTTCCGCGAACTCATCATGGCGGCCCGTCGAACTTCCAACTTTAAACGTCTATATCTCGTAAAATCGCTCATGCAATCGAATAATTTTTGGCTTGTAAACTTCACTATAAAAATACTACCGATTGCACCAATTTATTCCAATTTTCATTATGATCAAAAAAGTTTTAATACAATAAGTATACATATGAAAATGACTTTATGTAACTATAGATACTTTGACTACCTGAGTTGATTTAATACCCGTACGGGTATTGGCGAATAATTGGCTTGTGGCAGCCAAGCGTTCATAGCGATGTTGCTTTTTGATCCTTCGATGTCGGCTCTTCCTATCATTGCGAAGCAGAATTCGCCAAGCGTCGGATTGTTCACCCGCCAATAGGGAACTTGAGCTGGGTTTAGACTGTCGTGAGACAGGTTAGTTTTACCCTACTGTTGAAGTGTTGTTGCAATAGTAATTCTGCTCAGTATGAGAGGAACCGCAGAATCAGACAATTGGCATTTGCACTTGGCTGAAAAGCCGATGGTGCGAAGCTACCATCTGTTGGATTATGACTGAACGCCTCTAAGTCAGAATCCGTGCTAGAAAGCAACGATTCATTCCTCTGGACAATCTTAGGCAAACAAGAATAGAAGCTTCGGCTTCCTTTGTCACAATGTGCTAAGGAGCAGACTATGCTCTAAAGCACTACCTTGACCAAAATCTAAATTTTCCAGAGCTAAATCCTTTGCAGACGATTTAAATAAAGAAAGGGGTATTGTAAGCAGTAGAGTAGCCTTGTTGCTACGATCTGCTGAGATTAAGCCCTTGTTCTAAGATTTGTTCCTTTTTTTTTAAAAGCATAATCACATCCTCCGTAATGGTTGGGCAGGGGTTTTGCTTGCAAAGGGGCATGCAACTGAAGCCATCGCCAGCTTACTGTTGGGAAAAGCTGTAGCAAGAAACAAAACTTCAGCTTCCTGTGTCACAATGTGCTAAGGAGCAGACTATGCTCTGAAGCACTACCTTGACCAAAATCTAAATTTTCCTCAGCTAAATCTTTTGCAGACGACTTAAATAAAGAACAGGGTATTCTAAGCAGTAGAGAGTAGCCTTGTTGCTACGATCTGCTGAGACTAAGACCTTGTTCTAAGACTTGTGCCTTTTTATTGGGTTTTTTTACAAGCATAATCACATCCTCCGTAATGGTTGGGCAGTGGTTTTTCTTGCAAAGTGGCAGGCACCTGAAGCCATCGCCAGCTGACTGTTGGGAAAAGCTGTAGCAGGAAACAAACTGTGGGGCTCAGGAAAAAAAGCAAGACGATAAAACATGATGGTGATATTTTGACTTGATAGGGAAAAGCAAGCTTTCCGACCTTGAATGAACAAGTTGCTCCCTCTTCGAATTCGTCTCCTGTTTATCGGTAAGGTACCTGAAGGTTGGGATCATGTGCACTGTATACATGTTGATGATATTCTGACACTGTGGAAATCAACTGAAAAATTTTGTTGACTAGAGTGGGACTTGGAGTTGCACCTTCGGGATACCGGTCTCCGCTGTACCTGTTGAGCTATCGAGTCCACAGGAATTGGAGGCGAGGTTTATCCAGTGCGTTTGAGAAAGTTAGCGTTGATCATATTGTGTTTGCAGTTTCTCAAGTTGCCCGAGATATCCGTGGCAGCAGCAAGTGGTGTTGGGGCAGTGTTAGGTTGGCACAAATTGTCGGAGAATGCTTTGGACTTGTTAAAAATTAACCATCTCCTTGTCAATTATTACAATGGAAAAATTGTTCAGGAACTGGAGGTGAGGTTTATCCATTGCACTTGAGAAAGTTAGTTGCCCAACATATCCGTGGCAGCAGCAAGTGGTGTTGGGGTAGTGTTAGGGTGGCACAAATTGTTGGAGGATGTTTTGGACTTGTTAAAAATTAACCATCACCTTCTCAATTATTACAATGGAAAAATTTAGGCTAGTACTTGTAGGAGACTGTGTTGCTGAGTGCTGAGTGAGCAGCACCGTTGAAGTGAGTGTGTTTTCTAGTGCTATGATGTGCTAAGTGATCGTGTTTGCTTCAAAATGCAGCTTGATCGAGTCCGAGCCTGTCCCGACGGGTGCAGTTGCAAGGCCGTGATGCCTTGGCCTGGCCGCACAGGCCTCTCCTTGGTTTTCATGGTACGTGGCCTGCTCGACTGTGTTGGGAGAGGGGTGGTTCGCTTGTTTTTC